>CAKKTE020000011.1:3112228-3734674 GCA_920105625.2 Clusia tigrina | reverse complement strand
GAGGTCTTTATTGTTACAAAATTTCAAGGTTTTTTGACGCTCCAGTAAAAAGTTACAAGCATTTGTATGTTGCAAACTTTGATAGGTGTAGGACGTACCGTATAGAAGTTAGGGCCATTTGAAGTTTTATCAGTGTTTGATTTGGGACTCAAGGGTAGCATAGCTTTGAGCGACAGTTTAAATTGAGAAGAGGCTCGAGTACTTTATTGATACAAAATTTCAAGGTTTTATGACGCTCCAGTAAAAAGTTACAAGCATTTGTTTGCTGCAAACTTTGATAGGTGTAGGACGTATCCTATAGAATTAGGGCCACTTGAAGTTTTATAAGTGTTTGATTTGGGACTCAAGGTTAGCATAGCTTTGAGCGATAGCTTAAATTGACAAGAGGCTCGAGTACTATATTGTTACAAAATTTCAAGGTTTTATGACGCTCCAGTAAAAAGTTACAAGCATTTCTATGTTGCAAACTTTGATAGGTGTAGGACGTACCGTATAGAAGTTAGGGCCATTTGAAGTTTTATCAGTGTTTGATTTGGGACTCAAGGGTAGCATAGCTTTAAGCGATAGCCAAAACTTCAAGGTTTTATGACGCTCCAGTAAAAAGTTACAAGCATTTGTATGTTGCAAACTTTGATAGGTGTGGGACGTACCGTATAGAAGTTAGGGCCATTTGAAATTTTATCAGTGTTTGATTTGGGACTCAAGGGTAGCATAGCTTTGAGCGACAGTTTAAATTGAGAAGAGGCTCGAGTACTTTATTGATACAAAATTTCAAGGTTTTATGACGCTCCAGTAAAAAGTGACAAGCATTTGTATGCTGCAAACTTTGATAGGTGTAGGACGTACCGTATAGAAGTTAGGGCCATTTGAAGTTTTATCAGTGTTTGATTTGGGACTCAAGGGTAGCATAGCTTTGAGCGATAGCTTAAATTGACAAGAGGCTCGAGTACTATATTGTAACAAAATTTCAAGGTTTTATGAAGCTCCAGCAAAAAGTTAAATGCATTTGTATGTTGCAAACATTGATAGGTGTAGGACGTACCGTATAGAAGTTAGGGCCATTTGAAGTTTTATCATTATTTGATTTGGGACTCAAGGGTAGCATAGCTTTGAGCGATAGCTTAAATTGAAAAGAGGCTCGAGTACTTTATTGTTACAAAACTTCAAGGTTTTATGACGCTCCAGTAAAAATTTACAAGCATTTGTGTGTTGCAAACATTGATAGGTGTAGGACGTACCGTATAGAAGTTACGGCCATTTGAAGTTTTATCATTATTTGATTTGGGACTCAAGGGTAGCATAGCTTTGAGCGATAGTTAAAACTGAACAGAGGCTCGAGGTCTTTATTGTTAAAAAATTTCAAGGTTTTATGACGCTCCAGTAAAAAGTTACAAGCATTTGTATGTTGCAAACTTTGATAGGTGTAGGACGTACCGTATAGAAGTTAGGGCCATTTGAAGTTTTATCATTATTTGATTTGGGACTCAAGGGGACCATAGCTTTGAGCGATAGTTTAAATTGAGAAGAGGCTCGAGTACTTTATTGATACAAAATTTCAAGGTTTTATGACGCTCCAGTAAAATGTTACAAGCATTTGTATGTTGCAAACTTTGATAGGTGTAGGACGTACCGTATAGAAGTTAGGGCCATTTAAAGTTTTATCAGTGTTTGATTTGGGACTCAAGGGTAGCATAGCTTTGAGCGACAACTTAAATTGAGAAGAGGCTCGATAACTTTATTGTTACAAAATTTCAAGGTTTTATGACGCTCCAGTAAAAAGTTACAAGCATTTGTATGCTGCAAACTTTGATAGGTGTAGGACGTACCGTATAGAAGTTAGGGCCATTGGAAGTTGTATCAGTGTTTGATTTGGGACTCAAGGGTAGCATAGCTTTGAGCGATAGCCAAAACTTCAAGGTTTTATGACGCTCCAGTAAAAAGTTACAAGCATTTGTATGTTGCAAACTTTGATAGGTGTAGGACGTACCGTATAGAAGTTAGGGCCATTGGAAATTTTATCAGTGTTTGATTTGGGACTCAAGGGTAGCATAGCTTTGAGCGACAGTTTAAATTGAGAAGAGGCTCGAGAACTTTATTGATACAAAATTTCAAGGTTTTATGACGCTCCAGTAAAAAGTGACAAGCATTTGTATGCTGCAAACTTTGATAGGTGTAGGACGTACCGTATAGAAGTTAGGGCCATTTGAAGTTTTATCAGTGTTTGATTTGGGACTCAAGGGTAGCATAGCTTTGAGCGATAGCTTAAATTGACAAGAGGCTCGAGTACTATATTGTTACAAAATTTCAAGGTTTTATGACGCTCCAGTAAAAAGTTAAATGCATTTGTATGTTGCAAACATTGATAGGTGTAGGACGTACCGTATAGAAGTTAGGGCCATTTGAAGTTTTATCAGTGTTTGATTGGGGACTCAAGGGTAGCATAGCTTTGAGCGATAGCTTAAATTGAAAAGAGGCTCGAGTACTTTATTGTTACAAAACTTCAAGGTTTTATGAAGCTCCAGTGAAAAGTTACAAGCATTTGTATGTTGCAAACATTGATAGGTGTAGGACGTACCGTATAGAAGTTACGGCCATTTGAAGTTTTATCATTATTTGATTTGGGACTCAAGGGTAGCATAGCTTTGAGCGATAGTTAAAACTGAACAGAGGCTCGAGGTCTTTATTGTTAAAAAATTTCAAGGTTTTAGGACGCTCCAGTAAAAAGTTACAAGCATTTGTATGTTGCAAACTTTGATAGGTGTAGGACGTACCGTATAGAAGTTAGGGCCATTTGAAGTTTTATCAGTGTTTGATTTGGGACTCAAGGGCAGCATAGCTTTGAGCGACAGTTTAAATTGAGAAGAGGCTCGAGTACTTTATTGATACAAACTTTCAAGGTTTTATGACGCTCCAGTAAAAAGTTACAAGCATTTGTTTGCTGCAAACTTTGATAGGTGTAGGACGTACCCTATAGAAGTTAGGGCCATTTGAAGTTTTATCAGTGTTTGATTTGGGACTCAAGGGTAGCATAGCTTTGAGCGATAGCTTAAATTGACAAGAGGCTCGAGTACTATATTGTTACAAAATTTCAAGGTTTTATGACGCTCCAGTAAAAAGTTACAAGCATTTGTATGTTGCAAACTTTGATAGGTGTAGGACGTACCGTATAGAAGTTAGGGCCATTTGAAGTTTTATCAGTGTTTGATTTGGGACTCAAGGGTAGCATAGCTTTGAGCGATAGCCAAAACTTCAAGGTTTTATGACGCTCCAGTAAAAAGTTACAAGCATTTGTATGTTGCAAACTTTGATAGGTGTAGGACGTACCGTATAGAAGTTAGGGCCATTTGAAATTTTATCAGTGTTTGATTTGGGACTCAAGGGTAGCATAGCTTTGAGCGACAGTTTAAATTGAGAAGAGGCTCGAGTACTTTATTGATACAAAATTTCAAGGTTTTATGACGCTCCAGTAAAAAGTGACAATCATTTGTATGCTGCAAACTTTGATAGGTGTAAGACGTACCGTATAGAAGTTAGGGCCATTTGAAGTTTTATCAGTGTTTGATTTGGGACTCAAGGGTAGCATAGCTTTGAGCGATAGCTTAAATTGACAAGAGGCTCGAGTACTATATTGTTACAAAATTTCAAGGTTTTATGACGCTCCAGCAAAAAGTTAAATGCATTTGTATGTTGCAAACATTGATAGGTGTAGGAAGTACCGTATAGAAGTTAGGGCCATTTGTAGTTTTATCATTATTTGATTTGGGACTCAAGGGTAGCATAGCTTGAGCGATAGTTAAAATTGAACAGAGGCTCGAGGTCTTTATTGTTACAAAATTTCAAGGTTTTATGACGCTCCAGTAAAAAGTTACAAGCATTTGTATGTTGCAAACTTTGATAGGTGTAGGACGTACCGTATAGAAGTTAGGGCCATTTGAAGTTTTATCAGTGTTTTATTTGGGACTCAAGGGTAGCATAGCTTTGAGCGATAGCTTAAATTGAAAAGAGGCTCGAGTACTTTATTGTTACAAAACTTATAGGTTTTATGACGCTCCAGTAAAAAGTTACAAGCATTTTTATGTTGCAAACATTGATAGGTGTAGGACGTACCGTATAGAAGTTAGGGCCCTTTTTAAGTTTTATCATTATTTGATTAGGGACTCAAGGGGAGCATAGCTTTGAGCGATAGTTTAAATTGAGAAGAGGCTCGAGTACTTTATTGATACAAAATTTCAAGGTTTTATGACGCTCCAGTAAAAAGTTACAAGCATTTGTATGTTGCAAACTTTGATAGGTGTAGGACGTACCGTATAGAAGTTAGGGCCATTTGAAGTTTTATCAGTGTTTGATTTGGGACTCAAGGGTAGCATAGCTTTGAGCGACAACTTAAATTGAGAAGAGGCTCGAGAACTTTATTGTTACAAAATTTCAAGGTTTTATGACACTCCAGTAAAAAGTTACAAGCATTTGTATGCTGCAAACTTTGATAGGTGTAGGACGTACCGTATAGAAGTTAGGGCCATTGGAAGTTGTATCAGTGTTTGATTTGGGACTCAAGGGTAGCATAGCTTTGAGCGATAGCCAAAACTTCAAGGTTTTATGACGCTCCAGTAAAAAGTTACAAGCATTTGTATGTTGCAAACTTTGATAGGTGTAGGACGTACCGTATAGAAGTTAGGGCCACTGGAAATTTTATCAGTGTTTGATTTGGGACTCAAGGGTAGCATAGCTTTGAGCGATAGCTTAAATTGACAAGAGGCTCGAGTACTATATTGTTACAAAATTTCAAGGTTTTATGACGCTCCAGTAAAAAGTTAAATGCATTTGTATGTTGCAAACATTGATAGGTGTAGGACGTACCGTATAGAAGTTAGGGCCATTTGAAGTTTTATCATTATTTGATTTGGGACTCAAGGGTAGCATAGCTTTGAGCGATAGTTAAAATTGAACAGAGGCTCGAGGTCTTTATTGTTACAAAATTTCAAGGTTTTATGACGCTCCAGTAAAAAGTTACAAGCATTTGTATGTTGCAAACTTTGATAGGTGTAGGACGTACCGTATAGAAGTTAGGGCCATTTGAAGTTTTATCAGTGTTTGATTTGGGACTCAAGGGTAGCATAACTTTGAGCGACAGTTTAAATTGAGAAGAGGCTCGAGTACTTTATTGATACAAAATTTCAAGGTTTTATGACGCTCCAGTAAAAAGTTACAAGCATTTGTTTGCTGCAAACTTTGATAGGTGTAGGACGTACCCTATAGAAGTTAGGGCCATTTGAAGTTTTATCAGTGTTTGATTTGGGACTCAAGGGTAGCATAGCTTTGAGCGATAGCTTAAATTGACAAGAGGCTCGAGTACTATATTGTTACAAAATTTCAAGGTTTTATGACGCTCCAGTAAAAAGTTACAAGCATTTGTATGTTGCAAACTTTGATAGGTGTAGGACGTACCGTATAGAAGTTAGGGCTATTTGAAGTTTTATCAGTGTTTGACTTGGGACTCAAGGGTAGCATAGCTTTGAGCGATAGCCAAAACTTCAAGGTTTTATGACGCTCCAGTAAAAAGTTACAAGCATTTGTATGTTGCAAACTTTGATAGGTGTAGGACGTACCGTATAGAAGTTAGGGCCATTTGAAGTTTTATCAGTGTTTGATTTGGGACCCAAGGGTAGCATAGCTTTGAGCGATAGCTTAAATTGACAAGAGGCTCGAGTACTATATTGTTACAAAATTTCAAGGTTTTATGACGCTCCAGCAAAAAGTTAAATGCATTTGTATGTTGCAAACATTGATAGGTGTAGGACGTACCGTATAGAAGTTAGGGCCATTTGTAGTTTTATCATTATTTGATTTGGGACTCAAGGGTAGCATAGCTTGAGCGATAGTTAAAATTGAACAGAGGCTCGAGGTCTTTATTGTTACAAAATTTCAAGGTTTTATGACGCTCCAGTAAAAAGTTACAAGCATTTGTATGTTGCAAACTTTGATAGGTGTAGGACGTACCGTATAGAAGTTAGGGCCATTTGAAGTTTTATCAGTGTTTGATTTGGGACTCAAGGGTAGCATAGCTTTGAGCGATAGCTTAAATTGAAAAGAGGCTCGAGTACTTTATTGTTACAAAACTTCAAGGTTTTATGACGCTCCAGTAAAAAGTTACAAGCATTTTTATGTTGCAAACATTGATAGGTGTAGGACGTACCGTATAGAAGTTAGGGCCATTTGAAGTTTTATCATTACTTGATTTGGGACTCAAGGGTAGCATAGCTCTGAGCGATAGTTAAAATTGAACAGAGGCTGGAGGTCTTTATTGTTACAAAATTTCAAGGTTTTATGACGGTCCAGTAAAAAGTTACAAGCATTTGTATGTTGCAAACTTTGATAGGTGTAGGACGTACCGTATAGAAGTTAGGGCCATTTGAAGTTTTATCAGTGTTTGATTTGGGACTCAAGGGTAGCATAGATTTGAGCGATAGCCAAAACTTCAAGGTTTTATGACGCTCCAGTAAAAAGTTACAAGCATTTGTATGTTGCAAACTTTGATAGGTGTAGGACGTACCGTATAGAAGTTAGGGCCATTTGAAATTTTATCAGTGTTTGATTTGGGACTCAAGGGTAGCATAGCTTTGAGCGATATTTTAAATTGAGAAGAGGCTCGAGTACTTTATTGATACAAAATTTCAAGGTTTTATGACGCTCCAGTAAAAAGTTACAAGCATTTGTATGCTGCAAACTTTGATAGGTGTAGGACGTACCGTATAGAAGTTAGGGCCATTTAAAGTTTGATTTGGGACTCAAGGGTAGCATAGCTTTGAGCGACAGTTTAAATTGAGAAGAGGCTCGAGTACTTTATTGATACAAAATTTCAAGGTTTTATGACGCTCCAGTAAAAAGTTACAAGCATTTGTATGTTGCAAACTTTGATAGGTGTAGGACGTACCGTTTAGAAGTTAGGGCCATTTGAAGTTTTATCAGTGTTTGATTTGGGACTCAAGGGTAGCATAGCTTTGAGCGACAACTTAAATTGAGAAGAGGCTCGAGAACTTTATTGTTACAAAATTTCAAGGTTTTATGACACTCCAGTAAAAAGTTACAAGCATTTGTATGCTGCAAACTTTGATAGGTGTAGGACGTACCGTATAGAAGTTAGGGCCATTGGAAGTTGTATCAGTGTTTGATTTGGGACTCAAGGGTAGCATAGCTTTGAGCGATAGCCAAAACTTCAAGGTTTTATGACGCTCCAGTAAAAAGTTACAAGCATTTGTATGTTGCAAACTTTGATAGGTGTAGGACGTACCGTATAGAAGTTAGGGCCACTGGAAATTTTATCAGTGTTTGATTTGGGACTCAAGGGTAGCATAGCTTTGAGCGATAGCTTAAATTGACAAGAGGCACGAGTACTATATTGTTACAAAATTTCAAGGTTTTATGACGCTCCAGTAAAAAGTTAAATGCATTTGTATGTTGCAAACATTGATAGGTGTAGGACGTACCGTATAGAAGTTAGGGCCATTTGAAGTTTTATCATTATTTGATTTGGGACTCAAGGGTAGCATAGCTTTGAGCGATAGTTAAAATTGAACAGAGGCTCGAGGTCTTTATTGTTACAAAATTTCAAGGTTTTATGACGCTCCAGTAAAAAGTTACAAGCATTTGTATGTTGCAAACTTTGATAGGTGTAGGACGTACCGTATAGAAGTTAGGGCCATTTGAAGTTTTATCAGTGTTTGATTTGGGACTCAAGGGTAGCATAACTTTGAGCGACAGTTTAAATTGAGAAGAGGCTCGAGTACTTTATTGATACAAAATTTCAAGGTTTTATGACTCTCCAGTAAAAAGTTACAAGCATTTGTTTGCTGCAAACTTTGATAGGTGTAGGACGTACCCTATAGAAGTTAGGGCCATTTGAAGTTTTATCAGTGTTTGATTTGGGACTCAAGGGTAGCATAGCTTTGAGCGATAACTTAAATTGACAAGAGGCTCGAGTACTATATTGTTACAAAATTTCAAGGTTTTATGACGCTCCAGTAAAAAGTTACAAGCATTTGTATGTTGTAAACTTTGATAGGTGTAGGACGTACCGTATAGAAGTTAGGGCTATTTGAAGTTTTATCAGTGTTTGACTTGGGACTCAAGGGTAGCATAGCTTTGAGCGATAGCCAAAACTTCAAGGTTTTATGACGCTCCAGTAAAAAGTTACAAGCATTTGTATGTTGCAAACTTTGATAGGTGTAGGACGTACCGTATAGAAGTTAGGGCCATTTGAAGTTTTATCAGTGTTTGATTTGGGACCCAAGGGTAGCATAGCTTTGAGCGATAGCTTAAATTGACAAGAGGCTCGAGTACTATATTGTTACAAAATTTCAAGGTTTTATGACGCTCCAGCAAAAAGTTAAATGCATTTGTATGTTGCAAACATTGATAGGTGTAGGACGTACCGTATAGAAGTTAGGGCCATTTGTAGTTTTATCATTATTTGATTTGGGACTCAAGGGTAGCATAGCTTGAGCGATAGTTAAAATTGAACAGAGGCTCGAGGTCTTTATTGTTACAAAATTTCAAGGTTTTATGACGCTCCAGTAAAAAGTTACAAGCATTTGTATGTTGCAAACTTTGATAGGTGTAGGACGTACCGTATAGAAGTTAGGGCCATTTGAAGTTTTATCAGTGTTTGATTTGGGACTCAAGGGTAGCATAGCTTTGAGCGATAGCTTAAATTGAAAAGAGGCTCGAGTACTTTATTGTTACAAAACTTCAAGGTTTTATGACGCTCCAGTAAAAAGTTACAAGCATTTTTATGTTGCAAACATTGATAGGTGTAGGACGTACCGTATAGAAGTTAGGGCCATTTGAAGTTTTATCATTACTTGATTTGGGACTCAAGGGTAGCATAGCTCTGAGCGATAGCTAAAATTGAACAGAGGCTGGAGGTCTTTATTGTTACAAAATTTCAAGGTTTTATGACGGTCCAGTAAAAAGTTACAAGCATTTGTATGTTGCAAACTTTGATAGGTGTAGGACGTACCGTATAGAAGTTAGGGCCATTTGAAGTTTTATCAGTGTTTGATTTGGGACTCAAGGGTAGCATAGATTTGAGCGATAGCCAAAACTTCAAGGTTTTATGACGCTCCAGTAAAAAGTTACAAGCATTTGTATGTTGCAAACTTTGATAGGTGTAGGACGTACCGTATAGAAGTTAGGGCCATTTGAAATTTTATCAGTGTTTGATTTGGGACTCAAGGGTAGCATAGCTTTGAGCGATAGTTTAAATTGAGAAGAGGCTCGAGTACTTTATTGATACAAAATTTCAAGGTTTTATGACGCTCCAGTAAAAAGTTACAAGCATTTGTATGCTGGAAACTTTGATAGGTGTAGGACGTACCGTATAGAAGTTAGGGCCATTTAAAGTTTGATTTGGGACTCAAGGGTAGCATAGCTTTGAGCGACAGTTTAAATTGAGAAGAGGCTCGAGTACTTTATTGATACAAAATTTCAAGGTTTTATGACGCTCCAGTAAAAAGTGACAAGCATTTGTATGCTGCAAAATTTGATAGGTGTAGGACGTACCGTATAGAAGTTAGGGCCATTTGAAGTTTTATCAGTGTTTGATTTGGGACTCAAGGGTAGCATAGCTTTGAGCGATAGTTTAAATTGACAAGAGGCTCGAGTACTATATTGTTACAAAATTTCAAGGTTTTATGACGCTCCAGCAAAAAGTTAAATGCATTTGTATGTTGCAAACATTGATAGGTGTAGGACGTACCGTATAGAAGTTAGGGCCATTTGTAGTTTTATCATTATTTGATTTGGGACTCAAGGGTAGCATAGCTTGAGCGATAGTTAAAATTGAACAGAGGCTCGAGGTCTTTATTGTTACAAAATTTCAAGGTTTTATGACGCTCCAGTAAAAAGTTACAAGCATTTGTATGTTCCAAACTTTGATAGGTGTAGGACGTACCGTATAGAAGTTAGGGCCATTTGAAGTTTTATCAGTGTTTGATTTGGGACTCAAGGGTAGCATAGCTTTGAGCGATAGCTTAAATTGAAAAGAGGCTCGAGTACTTTATTGTTACAAAACTTCAAGGTTTTATGACGCTCCAGTAAAAAGTTACAAGCATTTTTATGTTGCAAACATTGATAGGTGTAGGACGTACCGTATAGAAGTTAGGGCCATTTGAAGTTTTATCATTATTTGATTTGGGACTCAAGGGTAGCATAGCTTTGAGCGATAGTTAAAATTGAACAGAGGCTCGAGGTCTTTATTGTTACAAAATTTCAAGGTTTTATGACGCTCCAGTAAAAAGTTACAAGCATTTGTATGTTGCAAACTTTGATAGGTGTAGGACGTACCGTATAGAAGTTAGGGCCATTTGAAGTTTTATCAGTGTTTGATTTGGGACTCAAGGGTAGCATAGATTTGAGCTATAGCCAAAACTTCAAGGTTTTATGACGCTCCAGTAAAAAGTTACAAGCATTTGTATGTTGCAAACTTTGATAGGTGTAGGACGTACCGTATAGAAGTTAGGGCCAGTTGAAATTTTATCAGTGTTTGATTTGGGACTCAAGGGTAGCATAGCTTTGAGCGATAGTTTAAATTGAGAAGAGGCTCGAGTACTTTATTGATACAAAATTTCAAGGTTTTATGACGCTCCAGTAAAAAGTTACAAGCATTTGTATGCTGCAAACTTTGATAGGTGTAGGACGTACCGTATAGAATTTAGGGCCATTTGAAGTTTTATCAGTGTTTGATTTGGGACTCAAGGGTAGCATAGCTTTGAGCGATAGCTTAAATTGACAAGAGGCTCGAGTACTATATTGTTACAACATTTCAAGGTTTTATGACGCTCCAGTAAATAGTTACAAGCATTTGTATGTTGCAAACATTGATAGGTGTAGGACGTACCGTATAGAAGTTAGGGCCATTTGAAGTTTTATCATTATTTGATTTGGGACTCAAGGGTAGCATAGCTTTGAGCGATTGTTAAAATTGAACAGAGGCTCGAGGTCTTTATTGTTACAAAATTTCAAGGTTTTATGACGCTCCAGTAAAAAGTTAAAAGCATTTGTATGTTGCAAACTTTGATAGGTGTAGGACGTACCGTATAGAAGTTAGGGCCATTTGAAGTTTTATCAGTGTTTGATTTGGGACTCAAGGGGAGCATAGCTTTGAGCGATAGTTTAAATTGAGAAGAGGCTCGAGTACTTTATTGATACAAAATTTCAAGGTTTTATGACGCTCCAGTAAAAAGTTACAAGCATTTGTATGTTGCAAACTTTGATAGGTGTAGGACGTACCGTATAGAAGTTAGGGCCATTTGAAGTTTTATCAGTGTTTGATTTGGGACTCAAGGGTAGCATAGCTTTGAGCGACAACTTAAATTGAGAAGAGGCTCGATAACTTTATTGTTACAAAATTTCAAGGTTTTATGACGCTCCAGTAAAAAGTTACAAGCATTTGTATGCTGCAAACTTTGATAGGTGTAGAACGTACCGTATAGAAGTTAGGGCCATTGGAAGTTGTATCAGTGTTTGATTTGGGACTCAAGGGTAGCATAGCTTTGCGCGATAGCCAAAACTTCAAGGTTTTATGACGCTCCAGTAAAAAGTTACAAGCATTTGTATGTTGCAAACTTTGATAGGTGTAGGACGTACCGTATAGAAGTTAGGGCCATTTGAAGTTTTATCATTATTTGATTTGGGACTCAAGGGGAGCATAGCTTTGAGCGATAGTTTAAATTGAGAAGAGGCTCGAGTACTTTATTGATACAAAATTTCAAGGTTTTATGACGCTCCAGTAAAAAGTTACAAGCATTTGTATGTTGCAAACTTTGATAGGTGTAGGACGTACCGTATAGAAGTTAGGGCCATTTGTAGTTTTATCAGTGTTTGATTTGGGACTCAAGGGTAGCATAGCTTTGAGCGACAACTTAAATTGAGAAGAGGCTCGATAACTTTATTGTTACAAAATTTCAAGGTTTTATGACGCTCCAGTAAAAAGTTACAAGCATTTGTATGCTGCAAACTTTGATAGGTGTAGGACGTACCGTATAGAAGTTAGGGCCATTTGTAGTTTTATCATTATTTGATTTGGGACTCAAGGGTAGCATAGCTTGAGCGATAGTTAAAATTGAACAGAGGCTCGAGGTCTTTATTGTTACAAAATTTCAAGGTTTTATGACGCTCCAGTAAAAAGTTACAAGCATTTGTATCTTGCAAACTTTGATAGGTGTAGGACGTACCGTATAGATGTTAGGGCCATTTGAAGTTTTATCAGTGTTTGATTTGGGACTCAAGGGTAGCATAGCTTTGAGCGATAGCTTAAATTGAAAAGAGGCTCGAGTACTTTATTGTTACAAAACTTCAAGGTTTTATGACGCTCCAGTAAAAAGTTACAAGCATTTTTATGTTGCAAACATTGATAGGTGTAGGACGTACCGTATAGAAGTTAGGGCCATTTGAAGTTTTATCATTACTTGATTTGGGACTCAAGGGTAGCATAGCTCTGAGCGATAGCTAAAATTGAACAGAGGCTGGAGGGCTTTATTGTTACAAAATTTCAAGGTTTTATGACGGTCCAGTAAAAAGTTACAAGCATTTGTATGTTGCAAACTTTGATAGGTGTAGGACGTACCGTATAGAAGTTAGGGCCATTTGAAGTTTTATCAGTGTTTGATTTGGGACTCAAGGGTAGCATAGATTTGAGCGATAGCCAAAACTTCAAGGTTTTATGACGCTCCAGTAAAAAGTTACAAGCATTTGTATGTTGCAAACTTTGATAGGTGTAGGACGTACCGTATAGAAGTTAGGGCCATTTGAAATTTTATCAGTGTTTGATTTGGGACTCAAGGGTAGCATAGCTTTGAGCGATAGTTTAAATTGAGAAGAGGCTCGAGTACTTTATTGATACAAAATTTCAAGGTTTTATGACGCTCCAGTAAAAAGTTACAAGCATTTGTATGCTGCAAACTTTGATAGGTGTAGGACGTACCGTATAGAAGTTAGGGCCATTTAAAGTTTGATTTGGGACTCAAGGGTAGCATAGCTTTGAGCGACAGTTTAAATTGAGAAGAGGCTCGAGTACTTTATTGATACAAAATTTCAAGGTTTTATGACGCTCCAGTAAAAAGTGACAAGCATTTGTATGCTGCAAAATTTGATAGGTGTAGGACGTACCGTATAGAAGTTAGGGCCATTTGAAGTTTTATCAGTGTTTGATTTGGGACTCAAGGGTAGCATAGCTTTGAGCGATAGTTTAAATTGACAAGAGGCTCGAGTACTATATTGTTACAAAATTTCAAGGTTTTATGACGCTCCAGCAAAAAGTTAAATGCATTTGTATGTTGCAAACATTGATAGGTGTAGGACGTACCGTATAGAAGTTAGGGCCATTTGTAGTTTTATCATTATTTGATTTGGGACTCAAGGGTAGCATAGCTTGAGCGATAGTTAAAATTGAACAGAGGCTCGAGGTCTTTATTGTTACAAAATTTCAAGGTTTTATGACGCTCCAGTAAAAAGTTACAAGCATTTGTATGTTCCAAACTTTGATAGGTGTAGGACGTACCGTATAGAAGTTAGGGCCATTTGAAGTTTTATCAGTGTTTGATTTGGGACTCAAGGGTAGCATAGCTTTGAGCGATAGCTTAAATTGAAAAGAGGCTCGAGTACTTTATTGTTACAAAACTTCAAGGTTTTATGACGCTCCAGTAAAAAGTTACAAGCATTTTTATGTTGCAAACATTGATAGGTGTAGGACGTACCGTATAGAAGTTAGGGCCATTTGAAGTTTTATCATTATTTGATTTGGGACTCAAGGGTAGCATAGCTTTGAGCGATAGTTAAAATTGAACAGAGGCTCGAGGTCTTTATTGTTACAAAATTTCAAGGTTTTATGACGCTCCAGTAAAAAGTTACAAGCATTTGTATGTTGCAAACTTTGATAGGTGTAGGACGTACCGTATAGAAGTTAGGGCCATTTGAAGTTTTATCAGTGTTTGATTTGGGACTCAAGGGTAGCATAGATTTGAGCTATAGCCAAAACTTCAAGGTTTTATGACGCTCCAGTAAAAAGTTACAAGCATTTGTATGTTGCAAACTTTGATAGGTGTAGGACGTACCGTATAGAAGTTAGGGCCAGTTGAAATTTTATCAGTGTTTGATTTGGGACTCAAGGGTAGCATAGCTTTGAGCGATAGTTTAAATTGAGAAGAGGCTCGAGTACTTTATTGATACAAAATTTCAAGGTTTTATGACGCTCCAGTAAAAAGTTACAAGCATTTGTATGCTGCAAACTTTGATAGGTGTAGGACGTACCGTATAGAATTTAGGGCCATTTGAAGTTTTATCAGTGTTTGATTTGGGACTCAAGGGTAGCATAGCTTTGAGCGATAGCTTAAATTGACAAGAGGCTCGAGTACTATATTGTTACAACATTTCAAGGTTTTATGACGCTCCAGTAAATAGTTACAAGCATTTGTATGTTGCAAACATTGATAGGTGTAGGACGTACCGTATAGAAGTTAGGGCCATTTGAAGTTTTATCATTATTTGATTTGGGACTCAAGGGTAGCATAGCTTTGAGCGATTGTTAAAATTGAACAGAGGCTCGAGGTCTTTATTGTTACAAAATTTCAAGGTTTTATGACGCTCCAGTAAAAAGTTAAAAGCATTTGTATGTTGCAAACTTTGATAGGTGTAGGACGTACCGTATAGAAGTTAGGGCCATTTGAAGTTTTATCAGTGTTTGATTTGGGACTCAAGGGGAGCATAGCTTTGAGCGATAGTTTAAATTGAGAAGAGGCTCGAGTACTTTATTGATACAAAATTTCAAGGTTTTATGACGCTCCAGTAAAAAGTTACAAGCATTTGTATGTTGCAAACTTTGATAGGTGTAGGACGTACCGTATAGAAGTTAGGGCCATTTGAAGTTTTATCAGTGTTTGATTTGGGACTCAAGGGTAGCATAGCTTTGAGCGACAACTTAAATTGAGAAGAGGCTCGATAACTTTATTGTTACAAAATTTCAAGGTTTTATGACGCTCCAGTAAAAAGTTACAAGCATTTGTATGCTGCAAACTTTGATAGGTGTAGGACGTACCGTATAGAAGTTAGGGCCATTGGAAGTTGTATCAGTGTTTGATTTGGGACTCAAGGGTAGCATAGCTTTGAGCGATAGCTTAAATTGAAAAGAGGCTCGAGTACTTTATTGTTACAAAACTTCAAGGTTTTATGACGCTCCAGTAAAAAGTTACAAGCATTTGTATGTTGCAAACATTGATAGGTGTAGGACGTACCGTATAGAAGTTACGGCCATTTGAAGTTTTATCATTATTTGATTTGGGACTCAAGGGTAGCATAGCTTTGAGCGATAGTTAAAACTGAACAGAGGCTCGAGGTCTTTATTGTTAAAAAATTTCAAGGTTTTATGACGCTCCAGTAAAAAGTTACAAGCATTTGTATGTTGCAAACTTTGATAGGTGTAGGACGTACCGTATAGAAGTTAGGGCCATTTGAAGTTTTATCATTATTTGATTTGGGACTCAAGGGGAGCATAGCTTTGAGCGATAGTTTAAATTGAGAAGAGGCTCGAGTACTTTATTGATACAAAATTTCAAGGTTTTATGACGCTCCAGTAAAAAGTTACAAGCATTTGTATGTTGCAAACTTTGATAGGTGTAGGACGTACCGTATAGAAGTTAGGGCCATTTGAAGTTTTATCAGTGTTTGATTTGGGACTCAAGGGGAGCATAGCTTTGAGCGACAACTTAAATTGAGAAGAGGCTCGATAACTTTATTGTTACAAAATTTCAAGGTTTTATGACGCTCCAGTAAAAAGTTACAAGCATTTGTATGCTGCAAACTTTGATAGGTGTAGGACGTACCGTATAGAAGTTAGGGCCATTGGAAGTTGTATCAGTGTTTGATTTGGGACTCAAGGGTAGCATAGCTTTGCGCGATAGCCAAAACTTCAAGGTTTTATGACGCTCCAGTAAAAAGTTACAAGCATTTGTATGTTGCAAACTTTGATAGGTGTAGGACGTACCGTATAGAAGTTAGGGCCATTTGAAGTTTTATCATTATTTGATTTGGGACTCAAGGGGAGCATAGCTTTGAGCGATAGTTTAAATTGAGAAGAGGCTCGAGTACTTTATTGATACAAAATTTCAAGGTTTTATGACGCTCCAGTAAAAAGTTACAAGCATTTGTATGTTGCAAACTTTGATAGGTGTAGGACGTACCGTATAGAAGTTAGGGCCATTTGTAGTTTTATCAGTGTTTGATTTGGGACTCAAGGGTAGCATAGCTTTGAGCGACAACTTAAATTGAGAAGAGGCTCGATAACTTTATTGTTACAAAATTTCAAGGTTTTATGACGCTCCAGTAAAAAGTTACAAGCATTTGTATGCTGCAAACTTTGATAGGTGTAGGACGTACCGTATAGAAGTTAGGGCCATTGGAAGTTGTATCAGTGTTTGATTTGGGACTCAAGGGTAGCATAGCTTTGAGCGATAGCCAAAACTTCAAGGTTTTATGACGCTCCAGTAAAAAGTTACAAGCATTTGTATGTTGCAAACTTTGATAGGTGTAGGACGTACCGTATAGAAGCTAGGGCCATTTGAAGTTTTATCAGTGTTTGATTTGGGACTCAAGGGTACCATAGCTTTGAGCGATAGCTTAAATTGACAAGAGGCTCGAGTACTATATTGTTACAAAATTTCAAGGTTTTATGACGCTCCAGTAAAAAGTTAAATGCATTTGTATGTTGCAAACATTGATAGGTGTAGGACGTACCGTATAGAAGTTAGGGCCATTTGAAGTTTTATCATTATTTGATTTGGGACTCAAGGGTAGCATAGCTTTGAGCGATAGTTCAAATTGAACAGAGGCTCGAGGTCTTTATTGTTACAAAATTTCAAGGTTTTATGACGCTCCAGTAAAATTTACAAGCATTTGTATGTTGCAAACTTTGATAGGTGTAGGACGTACCGTATAGAAGTTAGGGCCATTTGAAGTTTTATCAGTGTTTGATTGGGGACTCAAGGGTAGCATAGCTTTGAGCGATAGCTTAAATTGAAAAGAGGCTCGAGTACTTTATTGTTACAAAACTTCAAGGTTTTATGAAGCTCCAGTAAAAAGTTACAAGCATTTGTATGTTGCAAACATTGATAGGTGTAGGACGTACCGTATAGAAGTTACGGCCATTTGAAGTTTTATCATTATTTGATTTGGGACTCAAGGGTAGCATAGCTTTGAGCGATAGTTAAAACTGAACAGAGGCTCGAGGTCTTTATTGTTAAAAAATTTCAAGGTTTTAGGACGCTCCAGTAAAAAGTTACAAGCATTTGTATGTTGCAAACTTTGATAGGTGTAGGACGTACCGTATAGAAGTTAGGGCCATTTGAAGTTTTATCAGTGTTTGATTTGGGACTCAAGGGCAGCATAGCTTTGAGCGACAGTTTAAATTGAGAAGAGGCTCGAGTACTTTATTGATACAAAATTTCTAGGTTTTATGACGCTCCAGTAAAAAGTTACAAGCATTTGTTTGCTGCAAACTTTGATAGGTGTAGGACGTACCCTATAGAAGTTAGGGCCATTTGAAGTTTTATCAGTGTTTGATTTGGGACTCAAGGGTAGCATAGCTTTGAGCGATAGCTTAAATTGACAAGAGGCTCGAGTACTATATTGTTACAAAATTTCAAGGTTTTATGACGCTCCAGTAAAAAGTTACAAGCATTTGTATGTTGCAAACTTTGATAGGTGTAGGACGTACCTTATAGAAGTTAGGGCCATATGAAGTTTTATCAGTGTTTGATTTGGGACTCAAGGGTAGCATAGCTTTGAGCGATAGCCAAAACTTCAAGGTTTTATGACGCTCCAGTAAAAAGTTACAAGCATTTGTATGTTGCAAACTTTGATAGGTGTAGGACGTACCGTATAGAAGTTAGGGCCATTTCAAATTTTATCAGTGTTTGATTTGGGACTCAAGGTTAGCATAGCTTTGAGCGACAGTTTAAATTGAGAAGAGGCTCGAGTACTTTATTGATACAAAATTTCAAGGTTTTATGACGCTCCAGTAAAAAGTGACAATCATTTGTATGCTGCAAACTTTGATAGGTGTAGGACGTACCGTATAGAAGTTAGGGCCATTTGAAGTTTTATCAGTGTTTGATTTGGGACTCAAGGGTAGCATAGCTTTGAGCCATAGCTTAAATTGACAAGAGGCTCGAGTACTATATTGTTACAAAATTTCAAGGTTTTATGACGCTCCAGCAAAAAGTTAAATGCATTTGTATGTTGCAAACATTGATAGGTGTAGGACGTACCGTATAGAAGTTAGGGCCATTTGAAGTTTTATCATTATTTGATTTGGGACTCAAGGGTAGCATAGCTTTGAGCGATAATTAAAATTGAACAGAGGCTCGAGGTCTTTATTGTTACAAAATTTCAAGGTTTTATGACGCTCCAGTAAAAAGTTACAAGCATTTGTATGTTGCAAACTTTGATAGGTGTAGGACGTACCGTATAGAAGTTAGGGCCATTTGAAGTTTTATCAGTGTTTGATTTGGGACTCAAGGGTAGCATAGATTTGAGCGATAGCCAAAACTTCAAGGTTTTATGACGCTCCAGTAAAAAGTTACAAGCATTTGTATGTTGCAAACTTTGATAGGTGTAGGACGTACCGTATAGAAGTTAGGGCCATTTGAAATTTTATCAGTGTTTGATTTGGGACTCAAGGGTAGCATAGCTTTGAGCGATAGTTTAAATTGAGAAGAGGCTCGAGTACTTTATTGATACAAAATTTCAAGGTTTTATGACGCTCCAGTAAAAAGTTACAAGCATTTGTATGCTGCAAACATTGATAGGTGTAGGACGTACCGTATAGAAGTTAGGGCCATTTGAAGTTTTATCATTATTTGATTTGGGACTCAAGGGTAGCATAGCTTTGAGCGATTGTTAAAATTGAACAGAGGCTCGAGGTCTTTATTGTTACAAAATTTCAAGGTTTTATGACGCTCCAGTAAAAAGTTAAAAGCATTTGTATGTTGCAAACTTTGATAGGTGTAGGACGTACCGTATAGAAGTTAGGGCCATTTGAAGTTTTATCAGTGTTTGATTTGGGACTCAAGGGTAGCATAGATTTGAGCGATAGCCAAAACTTCAAGGTTTTATAACGCTCCAGTAAAAAGTTACAAGCATTTGTATGCTGCAAACTTTGATAGGTGTAGGACGTACCGTATAGAAGTTAGGGCCATTTGAAGTTTTATCAGTGTTTGATTTGGGACTCAAGGGTAGCATAGCTTTGAGCGATAGCTTAAACTGACAAGAGGCTCGAGTACTATATTGTTACAACATTTCAAGGTTTTATGACGCTCCAGTAAAAAGTTACAAGCATTTGTATTTTGCAAACATTGATAGGTGTAGGACGTACCGTATAGAAGTTAGGGCCATTTGAAGTTTTATCATTATTTGATTTGGGACTCAAGGGGAGCATAGCTTTGAGCGATAGTTTAAACTGAGAAGAGGCTCGAGTACTTTATTGATACAAAATTTCAAGGTTTTATGACGCTCCAGTAAAAAGTTACAAGCATTTGTATGTTGCAAACTTTGATAGGTGTAGGACGTACCGTATAGAAGTTAGGGCCATTTGAAGTTTTATCAGTGTTTGATTTGGGACTCAAGGGTAGCATAGCTTTGAGCGACAACTTAAATTGAGAAGAGGCTCGATAACTTTATTGTTACAAAATTTCAAGGTTTTATGACGCTCCAGTAAAAAGTTACAAGCATTTGTATGCTGCAAACTTTGAAAGGTGTAGGACGTACCGTATAGAAGTTAGGGCCATTGGAAGTTGTATCAGTGTTTGATTTGGGACTCAAGGGTAGCATAGCTTTGAGCGATAGCCAAAACTTCAAAGTTTTATGACGCTCCAGTAAAAAGTTACAAGCATTTGTATGTTGCAAACATTGATAGGTGTAGGACGTACCGTATAGAAGTTAGGGCCATTTGAAGTTTTATCATTATTTGATTTGGGACTCAAGGGTAGCATAGCTTTGAGCGATAGTTCAAATTGAACAGAGGCTCGAGGTCTTTATTGTTACAAAATTTCAAGGTTTTATGACGCTCCAGTAAAATTTACAAGCATTTGTATGTTGCAAACTTTGATAGGTGTAGGACGTACCGTATAGAAGTTAGGGCCATTTGAAGTTTTATCAGTGTTTGATTGGGGACTCAAGGCTAGCATAGCTTTGAGCGATAGCTTAAATTGAAAAGAGGCTCGAGTACTTTATTGTTACAAAACTTCAAGGTTTTATGACGCTCCAGTAAAAAGTTACAAGCATTTGTATGTTGCAAACATTGATAGGTGTAGGACGTACCGTATAGAAGTTACGGCCATTTGAAGTTTTATCATTATTTGATTTGGGACTCAAGGGTAGCATAGCTTTGAGCGATAGTTAAAACTGAACAGAGGCTCGAGGTCTTTATTGTTAAAAAATTTCAAGGTTTTATGACGCTCCAGTAAAAAGTTACAAGCATTTGTATGTTGCAAACTTTGATAGGTGTAGGACGTACCGTATAGAAGTTAGGGCCATTTGAAGTTTTATCATTATTTGATTTGGGACTCAAGGGGAGCATAGCTTTGAGCGATAGTTTAAATTGAGAAGAGGCTCGAGTACTTTATTGATACAAAATTTCAAGGTTTTATGACGCTCCAGTAAAAAGTTACAAGCATTTGTATGTTGCAAACTTTGATAGGTGTAGGACGTACCGTATAGAAGTTAGGGCCATTTGAAGTTTTATCAGTGTTTGATTTGGGACTCAAGGGTAGCATAGCTTTGAGCGACAACTTAAATTGAGAAGAGGCTCGATAACTTTATTGTTACAAAATTTCAAGGTTTTATGACGCTCCAGTAAAAAGTTACAAGCATTTGTATGCTGCAAACTTTGATAGGTGTAGGACGTACCGTATAGAAGTTAGGGCCATTGGAAGTTGTATCAGTGTTTGATTTGGGACTCAAGGGTAGCATAGCTTTGAGCGATAGCCAAAACTTCAAGGTTTTATGACGCTCCAGTAAAAAGTTACAAGCATTTGTATGTTGCAAACTTTGATAGGTGTAGGACGTACCGTATAGAAGTTAGGGCCATTTGAAGTTTTATCAGTGTTTGATTTGGGACTCAAGGGTAGCATAGCTTTGAGCGATAGCCAAAACTTCAAGGTTTTATGACGCTCCAGTAAAAAGTTACAAGCATTTGTATGTTGCAAACTTTGATAGGTGTAGGACGTACCGTATAGAAGTTAGGGCCATTTGAAATTTTATCAGTGTTTGATTTGGGACTCAAGGTTAGCATAGCTTTGAGCGACAGTTTAAATTGAGAAGAGGCTCGAGTACTTTATTGATACAAAATTTCAAGGTTTTATGACGCTCCAGTAAAAAGTGACAATCATTTGTATGCTGCAAACTTTGATAGGTGTAGGACGTACCGTATAGAAGTTAGGGCCATTTGAAGTTTTATCAGTGTTTGATTTGGGACTCAAGGGTAGCATAGCTTTGAGCCATAGCTTAAATTGACAAGAGGCTCGAGTACTATATTGTTACAAAATTTCAAGGTTTTATGACGCTCCAGCAAAAAGTTAAATGCATTTGTATGTTGCAAACATTGATAGGTGTAGGACGTACCGTATAGAAGTTAGGGCCATTTGAAGTTTTATCAGTGTTTGATTTGGGACTCAAGGGTAGCATAGCTTTGAGCGATAGTTCAAATTGAACAGAGGCTCGAGGTCTTTATTGTTACAAAATTTCAAGGTTTTATGACGCTCCAGTAAAATTTACAAGCATTTGTATGTTGCAAACTTTGATAGGTGTAGGACGTACCGTATAGAAGTTAGGGCCATTTGAAGTTTTATCAGTGTTTGATTGGGGACTCAAGGGTAGCATAGCTTTGAGCGATAGCTTAAATTGAAAAGAGGCTCGAGTACTTTATTGTTACAAAACTTCAAGGTTTTATGACGCTCCAGTAAAAAGTTACAAGCATTTGTATGTTGCAAACATTGATAGGTGTAGGACGTACCGTATAGAAGTTACGGCCATTTGAAGTTTTATCATTATTTGATTTGGGACTCAAGGGTAGCATAGCTTTGAGCGATAGTTAAAACTGAACAGAGGCTCGAGGTCTTTATTGTTAAAAAATTTCAAGGTTTTATGACGCTCCAGTAAAAAGTTACAAGCATTTGTATGTTGCAAACATTGATAGGTGTAGGACGTACCGTATAGAAGTTAGGGCCATTTGAAGTTTTATCATTATTTGATTTGGGACTCAAGGGTAGCATAGCTTTGAGCGATAGTTCAAATTGAACAGAGGCTCGAGGTCTTTATTGTTACAAAATTTCAAGGTTTTATGACGCTCCAGTAAAATTTACAAGCATTTGTATGTTGCAAACTTTGATAGGTGTAGGACGTACCGTATAGAAGTTAGGGCCATTTGAAGTTTTATCAGTGTTTGATTGGGGACTCAAGGGTAGCATAGCTTTGAGCGATAGCTTAAATTGAAAAGAGGCTCGAGTACTTTATTGTTACAAAACTTCAAGGTTTTATGACGCTCCAGTAAAAAGTTACAAGCATTTGTATGTTGCAAACATTGATAGGTGTAGGACGTACCGTATAGAAGTTACGGCCATTTGAAGTTTTATCATTATTTGATTTGGGACTCAAGGGTAGCATAGCTTTGAGCGATAGTTAAAACTGAACAGAGGCTCGAGGTCTTTATTGTTAAAAAATTTCAAGGTTTTATGACGCTCCAGTAAAAAGTTACAAGCATTTGTATGTTGCAAACTTTGATAGGTGTAGGACGTACCGTATAGAAGTTAGGGCCATTTGAAGTTTTATCATTATTTGATTTGGGACTCAAGGGGAGCATAGCTTTGAGCGATAGTTTAAATTGAGAAGAGGCTCGAGTACTTTATTGATACAAAATTTCAAGGTTTTATGACGCTCCAGTAAAAAGTTACAAGCATTTGTATGTTGCAAACTTTGATAGGTGTAGGACGTACCGTATAGAAGTTAGGGCCATTTGAAGTTTTATCAGTGTTTGATTTGGGACTCAAGGGTAGCATAGCTTTGAGCGACAACTTAAATTGAGAAGAGGCTCGATAACTTTATTGTTACAAAATTTCAAGGTTTTATGACGCTCCAGTAAAAAGTTACAAGCATTTGTATGCTGCAAACTTTGATAGGTGTAGGACGTACCGTATAGAAGTTAGGGCCATTGGAAGTTGTATCAGTGTTTGATTTGGGACTCAATGGTAGCATAGCTTTGAGCGATAGCCAAAACTTCAAGGTTTTATGACGCTCCAGTAAAAAGTTACAAGCATTTGTATGTTGCAAACTTTGATAGGTGTAGGA
This sequence comes from Clusia tigrina, assembly GCA_920105625.2. Classification (NCBI taxonomy): domain Eukaryota; kingdom Metazoa; phylum Arthropoda; class Insecta; order Diptera; family Clusiidae; genus Clusia; species Clusia tigrina. Next base: position 3,711,286 of record CAKKTE020000011.1, on the reverse strand, counting down.
CGTACCGTATAGAAGTTAGGGCCATTTGAAGTTTTATCAGTGTTTGATTTGGGACTCAAGGGTAGCATAGCTTTGAGCGATAGCCAAAACTTCAAGGTTTTATGACGCTCCAGTAAAAAGTTACAAGCATTTGTATGTTGCAAACTTTGATAGGTGTAGGACGTACCGTATAGAAGTTAGGGCCATTTGAAATTTTATCAGTGTTTGATTTGGGACTCAAGGTTAGCATAGCTTTGAGCGACAGTTTAAATTGAGAAGAGGCTCGAGTACTTTATTGATACAAAATTTCAAGGTTTTATGACGCTCCAGTAAAAAGTGACAATCATTTGTATGCTGCAAACTTTAATAGGTGTAGGACGTACCGTATACAAGTTAGGGCCATTTGAAGTTTTATCAGTGTTTGATTTGGGACTCAAGGGTAGCATAGCTTTGAGCCATAGCTTAAATTGACAAGAGGCTCGAGTACTATATTGTTACAAAATTTCAAGGTTTTATGACGCTCCAGCAAAAAGTTAAATGCATTTGTATGTTGCAAACATTGATAGGTGTAGGACGTACCGTATAGAAGTTAGGGCCATTTGAAGTTTTATCATTATTTGATTTGGGACTCAAGGGTAGCATAGCTTTGAGCGATAGTTAAAATTGAACAGAGGCTCGAGGTCTTTATTGTTACAAAATTTCAAGGTTTTATGACGCTCCAGTAAAATTTACAAGCATTTGTATGTTGCAAACTTTGATAGGTGTAGGACGTACCGTATAGAAGTTAGGGCCATTTGAAGTTTTATCAGTGTTTGATTGGGGACTCAAGGGTAGCATAGCTTTGAGCGATAGCTTAAATTGAAAAGAGGCTCGAGTACTTTATTGTTACAAAACTTCAAGGTTTTATGACGCTCCAGTAAAAAGTTACAAGCATTTGTATGTTGCAAACTTTGATAGGTGTAGGACGTACCGTATAGAAGTTACGGCCATTTGAAGTTTTATCATTATTTGATTTGGGACTCAAGGGTAGCATAGCTTTGAGCGATAGTTAAAACTGAACAGAGGCTCGAGGTCTTTATTGTTAAAAAATTTCAAGGTTTTATGACGCTCCAGTAAAAAGTTACAAGCATTTGTATGTTGCAAACTTTGATAGGTGTAGGACGTACCGTATAGAAGTTAGGGCCATTTGAAGTTTTATCATTATTTGATTTGGGACTCAAGGGGAGCATAGCTTTGAGCGATAGTTTAAATTGAGAAGAGGCTCGAGTACTTTATTGATACAAAATTTCAAGGTTTTATGACGCTCCAGTAAAAAGTTACAAGCATTTGTATGTTGCAAACTTTGATAGGTGTAGGACGTACCGTATAGAAGTTAGGGCCATTTGAAGTTTTATCAGTGTTTGATTTGGGACTCAAGGGTAGCATAGCTTTGAGCGACAACTTAAATTGAGAAGAGGCTCGATAACTTTATTGTTACAAAATTTCAAGGTTTTATGACGCTCCAGTAAAAAGTTACAAGCATTTGTATGCTGCAAACTTTGATAGGTGTAGGACGTACCGTATAGAAGTTAGGGCCATTGGAAGTTGTATCAGTGTTTGATTTGGGACTCAAGGGTAGCATAGCTTTGAGCGATAGCCAAAACTTCAAGGTTTTATGACGCTCCAGTAAAAAGTTACAAGCATTTGTATGTTGCAAACTTTGATAGGTGTAGGACGTACCGTATAGAAGTTAGGGCCATTTGAAGTTTTATCATTATTTGATTTGGGACTCAAGGGGAGCATAGCTTTGAGCGATAGTTTAAATTGAGAAGAGGCTCGAGTACTTTATTGATACAAAATTTCATGGTTTTATGATGCTCCAGTAAAAAGTTACAAGCATTTGTATGTTGCAAACTTTGATAGGTGTAGGACGTACCGTATAGAAGTTAGGGTCATTTGTAGTTTTATCAGTGTTTGATTTGGGACTCAAGGGTAGCATAGCTTTGAGCGACAACTTAAATTGAGAAGAGGCTCGATAACTTTATTGTTACAAAATTTCAAGGTTTTATGACGCTCCAGTAAAAAGTTACAAGCATTTGTATGCTGCAAACTTTGATAGGTGTAGGACGTACCGTATAGAAGTTAGGGCCATTGGAAGTTGTATCAGTGTTTGATTTGGGACTCAAGGGTAGCATAGCTTTGAGCGATAGCCAAAACTTCAAGGTTTTATGACGCTCCAGTAAAAAGTTACAAGCATTTGTATGTTGCAAACTTTGATAGGTGTAGGACGTACCATATAGAAGTTAGGGCCATTGGAAATTTTATCAGTGTTTGATTTGGGACTCAAGGGTAGCATAGCTTTGAGCGACAGTTTAAATTGAGAAGAGGCTCGAGAACTTTATTGATACAAAATTTCAAGGTTTTATGACGCTCCAGTAAAAAGCATTTGTATGCTGCAAACTTTGATAGGTGTAGGACGTACCGTATAGAAGTTAGGGCCATTTGAAGTTTTATCATTATTTGATTTGGGACTCAAGGGTAGCATAGCTTTGAGCGATAGTTCAAATTGAACAGAGGCTCGAGGTCTTTATTGTTACAAAATTTCAAGGTTTTATGACGCTCCAGTAAAATTTACAAGCATTTGTATGTTGCAAACTTTGATAGGTGTAGGACGTACCGTATAGAAGTTAGGGCCATTTGAAGTTTTATCAGTGTTTGATTTGGGACTCAAGGGTAGCATAGCTTTGAGCGATAGCCAAAACTTCAAGGTTTTATGACGCTCCAGTAAAAAGTTACAAGCATTTGTATGTTGCAAACTTTGATAGGTGTAGGACGTACCATATAGAAGTTAGGGCCATTGGAAATTTTATCAGTGTTTGATTTGGGACTCAAGGGTAGCATAGCTTTGAGCGATAGTTCAAATTGAACAGAGGCTCGAGGTCTTTATTGTTACAAAATTTCAAGGTTTTATGACGCTCCAGTAAAATTTACAAGCATTTGTATGTTGCAAACTTTGATAGGTGTAGGACGTACCGTATAGAAGTTAGGGCCATTTGAAGTTTTATCAGTGTTTGATTGGGGACTCAAGGGTAGCATAGCTTTGAGCGATAGCTTAAATTGAATAGAGGCTCGAGTACTTTATTGTTAAAAAACTTCAAGGTTTTATGAAGCTCCAGTAAAAAGTTACAAGCATTTGTATGTTGCAAACATTGATAGGTGTAGGACGTACCGTATAGAAGTTACGGCCATTTGAAGTTTTATCATTATTTGATTTGGGACTCAAGGGTAGCATAGCTTTGAGCGCTAGTTAAAACTGAACAGAGGCTCGAGGTCTTTATTGTTAAAAAATTTCAAGGTTTTAGGACGCTCCAGTAAAAAGTTACAAGCATTTGTATGTTGCAAACTTTGATAGGTGTAGGACGTACCGTATAGAAGTTAGGGCCATTTGAAGTTTTATCAGTGTTTGATTTGGGACTCAAGGGCAGCATAGCTTTGAGCGACAGTTTAAATTGAGAAGAGGCTCGAGTACTTTATTGATACAAAATTTCAAGGTTTTATGACGCTCCAGTAAAAAGTTACAAGCATTTGTTTGCTGCAAACTTTGATAGGTGTAGGACGTACCCTATAGAAGTTAGGGCCATTTGAAGTTTTATCAGTGTTTGATTTGGGACTCAAGGGTAGCATAGCTTTGAGCGATAGCTTAAATTGACAAAAGGCTCGAGTACTATATTGTTACAAAATTTCAAGGTTTTATGACGCTCCAGTAAAAAGTTACAAGCATTTGTATGTTGCAAACTTTGATAGGTGTAGGACGTACCGTATAGAAGTTAGGGCCATTTGAAGTTTTATCAGTGTTTGATTTGGGACTCAAGGGTAGCATAGCTTTGAGCGATAGCCAAAACTTCAAGGTTTTATGACGCTCCAGTAAAAAGTTACAAGCATTTGTATGTTGCAAACTTTGATAGGTGTAGGACGTACCGTATAGAAGTTAGGGCCATTTGAAATTTTATCAGTGTTTGATTTGGGACTCAAGGGTAGCATAGCTTTGAGCGACAGTTTAAATTGAGAAGAGGCTCGAGTACTTTATTGATACAAAATTTCAAGGTTTTATGACGCTCCAGTAAAAAGTGACAATCATTTGTATGCTGCAAACTTTGATAGGTGTAGGACGTACCGTATAGAAGTTAGGGCCATTTGAAGTTTTATCAGTGTTTGATTTGGGACTCAAGGGTAGCATAGCTTTGAGCGATAGCTTAAATTGACAAGAGGCTCGAGTACTATATTGTTACAAAATTTCAAGGTTTTATGACGCTCCAGCAAAAAGTTAAATGCATTTGTATGTTGCAAACATTGATAGGTGTAGGACGTACCGTATAGAAGTTAGGGCCATTTGTAGTTTTATAATTATTTGATTTGGGACTCAAGGGTAGCATAGCTTGAGCGATAGTTAAAATTGAACAGAGGCTCGAGGTCTTTATTGTTACAAAACTTCAAGGTTTTATGACGCTCCAGTAAAAAGTTACAAGCATTTTTATGTTGCAAACATTGATAGGTGTAGGACGTACCGTATAGAAGTAAGGGCCATTTGAAGTTTTATCATTATTTGATTTGGGACTCAAGGGGAGCATAGCTTTGAGCGATAGTTTAAATTGAGAAGAGGCTCGAGTACTTTATTGATACAAAATTTCAAGGTTTTATGACGCTCCAGTAAAAAGTTACAAGCATTTGTATGTTGCAAACTTTGATAGGTGTAGGACGTACCGTATAGAAGTTAGGGCCATTTGAAGTTTTATCAGTGTTTGATTTGGGACTCAAGGGTAGCATAGCTTTGAGCGACAACTTAAATTGAGAAGAGGCTCGAGAACTTAATTGTTACAAAATTTCAAGGTTTTATGACGCTCCAGTAAAAAGTTACAAGCATTTGTATGCTGCAAACTTTGATAGGTGTAGGACGTACCGTATAGAAGTTAGGGCCATTGGAAGTTGTATCAGTGTTTGATTTGGGACTCAAGGGTAGCATAGCTTTGAGCGATAGCCAAAACTTCAAGGTTTTATGACGCTCCAGTAAAAAGTTACAAGCATTTGTATGTTGCAAACTTTGATAGGTGTAGGACGTACCGTATAGAAGTTAGGGCCACTGGAAATTTTATCAGTGTTTGATTTGGGACTCAAGGGTAGCATAGCTTTGAGCGACAGTTTAAATTGAGAAGAGGCTCGAGAACTTTATTGATACAAAATTTCAAGGTTTTATGACGCTCCAGTAAAAAGTGACAAGCATTTGTATGCTGCAAACTTTGATAGGTGTAGGACGTACCGTATAGAAGTTAGGGCCATTTGAAGTTTTATCAGTGTTTGATTTGGGACTCAAGGGTAGCATAGCTTTGAGAGATAGCTTAAATTGACAAGAGGCTCGAGGACTATATTGTTACAAAATTTCAAGGTTTTATGACGCTCCAGTAAAAAGTTAAATGCATTTGTATGTTGCAAACATTGATAGGTGTACGACGTACCGTATAGAAGTTAGGGCCATTTGAAGTTTTATCATTATTTGAGTTGGGACTCAAGGGTAGCATAGCTTTGAGCGATAGTTAAAATTGAACAGAGGCTCGAGGTCTTTATTGTTACAAAATTTCAAGGTTTTATGACGCTCCAGTAAAAAGTTACAAGCATTTGAATGTTGCAAACTTTGATAGGTGTAGGACGTACCGTATAGAAGTTAGGGCCATTTGAAGTTTTATCAGTGTTTGATTTGGGACTCAAGGGTAGCATAGCTTTGAGCGACAGTTTAAATTGAGAAGAGGCTCGAGTACTTTATTGATACAAAATTTCAAGGTTTTATGACGCTCCAGTAAAAAGTTACAAGCATTTGTTTGCTGCAAACTTTGATAGGTGTAGGACGTACCCTATAGAAGTTAGGGCCATTTGAAGTTTTATCAGTGTTTGATTTGGGACTCAAGGGTAGCATAGCTTGAGCGATAGTTAAAATTGAACAGAGGCTCGAGGTCTTTATTGTTACAAAATTTCAAGGTTTTATGACGCTCCAGTAAAAAGTTACAAGCATTTGTATGTTGCAAACTTTGATAGGTGTAGGACGTACCGTATAGAAGTTAGGGCCATTTGAAGTTTTATCAGTGTTTTATTTGGGACTCAAGGGTAGCATAGCTTTGAGCGATAGCTTAAATTGAAAAGAGGCTCGAGTACTTTATTGTTACAAAACTTCAAGGTTTTATGACGCTCCAGTAAAAAGTTACAAGCATTTTTATGTTGCAAACTTTGATAGGTGTAGGACGTACCGTATAGAAGTTAGGGCTATTTGAAGTTTTATCAGTGTTTGATTTGGGACTCAAGGGTAGCATAGCTTTGAGCGACAACTTAAATTGAGAAGAGGCTCGAGAACTTTATTGTTACAAAATTTCAAGGTTTTATGACGCTCCAGTAAAAAGTTACAAGCATTTGTATGCTGCAACCTTTGATAGGTGTAGGACGTACCGTATAGAAGTTAGGGCCATTGGAAGTTGTATCAGTGTTTGATTTGGGACTCAAGGGTAGCATAGCTTTGAGCGATAGCCAAAACTTCAAGGTTTTATGACGCTCCAGTAAAAAGTTACAAGCATTTGTATGTTGCAAACTTTGATAGGTGTAGGACGTACCGTATAGAAGTTAGGGCCACTGGAAATTTTATCAGTGTTTGATTTGGGACTCAAGGGTAGCATAGCTTTGAGCGACAGTTTAAATTGAGAAGAGGCTCGAGAACTTTATTGATACAAAATTTCAAGGTTTTATGACGCTCCAGTAAAAAGTGACAAGCATTTGTATGCTGCAAACTTTGATAGGTGTAGGACGTACCGTATAGAAGTTAGGGCCATTTGAAGTTTTATCAGTGTTTGATTTGAGACTCAAGGGTAGCATAGCTTTGAGCGATAGCTTAAATTGACAAGAGGCTCGAGGACTATATTGTTACAAAATTTCAAGGTTTTATGACGCTCCAGTAAAAACTTAAATGCATTTGTATGTTGCAAACATTGATAGGTGTAGGACGTACCGTATAGAAGTTAGGGTCATTTGAAGTTTTACTTTATTTGATTTGGGACTCAAGGGTAGCATAGCTTTGAGCGATAGTTAAAATTGAACAGAGGCTCGAGGTCTTTATTGTTACAAAATTTCAAGGCTTTATGACGCTCCAGTAAAAAGTTACAAGCATTTGAATGTTGCAAACTTTGATAGGTGTAGGACGTACCGTATAGAAGTTAGGGCCATTTGAAGTTTTATCAGTGTTTGATTTGGGACTCAAGGGTAGCATAGCTTTGAGCGACAGTTTAAATTGAGAAGAGGCTCGAGTACTTTATTGATACAAAATTTCAAGGTTTTATGACGCTCCAGTAAAAAGTTACAAGCATTTGTTTGCTGCAAACTTTGATAGGTGTAGGACGTACCCTATAGAAGTTAGGGCCATTTGAAGTTTTATCAGTGTTTGATTTGGGACTCAAGGGTAGCAGAGCTTTGAGCGATAGCTTAAATTGACAAGAGGCTCGAGTACTATATTGTTACAAAATTTCAAGGTTTTATGACGCTCCAGTAAAAAGTTACAAGCATTTGTATGTTGCAAACTTTGATAGGTGTAGGACGTACCGTATAGAAGCTAGGGCTATTTGAAGTTTTATCAGTGTTTGACTTGGGACTCAAGGGTAGCATAGCTTTGAGCGATAGCCAAAACTTCAAGGTTTTATGACGCTCCAGTAAAAAGTTACAAGCATTTGTATGTTGCAAACTTTGATAGGTGTAGGACGTACCGTATAGAAGTTAGGGCCATTTGAAATTTTATCAGTGTTTGATTTGGGACTCAAGGGTAGCATAGCTTTGAGCGACAGTTTAAATTGAGAAGAGGCTCGAGTACTTTATTGATACAAATTTTCAAGGTTTTATGACGCTCCAGTAAAAAGTGACAAGCATTTGTATGCTGCAAACTTTGATAGGTGTAGGACGTACCGTATAGAAGTTAGGGCCATTTGAAGTTTTATCAGTGTTTGATTTGGGACTCAAGGGTAGCATAGCTTTGAGCGATAGCTTAAATTGACAAGAGGCTCGAGTACTATATTGTTACAAAATATCAAGGTTTTATGACGCTCCAGCAAAAAGTTAAATGCATTTGTATGTTGCAAACATTGATAGGTGTAGGACGTACCGAATAGAAGTTAGGGCCATTTGTAGTTTTATCATTATTTGATTTGGGACTCAAGGGTAGCATAGCTTGAGCGATAGTTAAAATTGAACAGAGGCTCGAGGTCTTTATTGTTACAAAATTTCAAGGTTTTATGACGCTCCAGTAAAAAGTTACAAGCATTTGTATGTTGCAAACTTTGATAGGTGTAGGACGTACCGTATAGAAGTTAGGGCCATTTGAAGTTTTATCAGTGTTTGATTTGGGACTCAAGGGTAGCATAGCTTTGAGCGATAGCTTAAATTGAAAAGAGGCTCGAGTACTTTATTGTTACAAAACTTCAAGGTTTTATGACGCTCCAGTAAAAAGTTACAAGCATTTTTATGTTGCAAACATTGATAGGTGTAGGACGTACCGTATAGAAGTTAGGGCCATTTGAAGTTTTATCATTATTTGATTTGGGACTCAAGGGTAGTATAGCTTTGAGCGATAGTTAAAATTGAACAGAGGCTGGAGGTCTTTATTGTTACAAAATTTCAAGGTTTTATGACGCTCCAGTAAAAAGTTACAAGCATTTGTATGTTGCAAACATTGATAGGTGTAGGACGTACCGTATAGAAGTTAGGGCCATTTGAAGTTTTATCATTATTTGATTTGGGACTCAAGGGTAGCATAGCTTTGAGCGATAGTTAAAATTGAACAGAGGCTCGAGGTCTTTATTGTTACAAAATTTCAAGGTTTTATGACGCTCCAGTAAAAAGTTACAAGCATTTGAATGTTGCAAACTTTGATAGGTGTAGGACGTACCGTATAGAAGTTAGGGCCATTTGAAGGTTTATCAGTGTTTGATTTGGGACTCAAGGGTAGCATAGCTTTGAGCGACAGTTTAAATTGAGAAGAGGCTCGAGTACTTTATTGATACAAAATTTCAAGGTTTTATGACGCTCCAGTAAAAAGTTACAAGCATTTGTATGTTGCAAACTTTGATAGGTGTAGGACGTACCGTATAGAAGTTAGGGCTATTTGAAGTTTTATCAGTGTTTGACTTGGGACTCAAGGGTAGCATAGCTTTGAGCGATAGCCAAAACTTCAAGGTTTTATGACGCTCCAGTAAAAAGTTACAAGCATTTGTATGTTGCAAACTTTGGTAGGTGTAGGACGTACCGTATAGAAGTTAGGGCCATTTGAAATTGTATCAGTGTTTGATTTGGGACTCAAGGGTAGCATAGCTTTGAGCGACAGTTTAAATTGAGAAGAGGCTCGAGAACTTTATTGATACAAATTTTCAAGGTTTTATGACGCTCCAGTAAAAAGTGACAAGCATTTGTATGCTGCAAACTTTGATAGGTGTAGGACGTACCGTATAGAAGTTAGAGCCATTTGAAGTTTTATCAGTGTTTGATTTGGGACTCAAGGGTAGCATAGCTTTGAGCGATAGCTTAAATTGACAAGAGGCTCGAGTACTATATTTTTACAAAATATCAAGGTTTTATGACGCTCCAGTAAAAAGTTAAATGCATTTGTATGTTGCAAACATTGATAGGTGTAGGACGTACCGTATAGAAGTTAGGGTCATTTGAAGTTTTATCATTATTTGATTTGGGACTCAAGGGTAGCATAGCTTTGAGCGATAGTTAAAATTGAACAGAGGCTCGAGGTCTTTATTGTTACAAAATTTCAAGGCTTTATGACGCTCCAGTAAAAAGTTACAAGCATTTGAATGTTGCAAACTTTGATAGGTGTAGGACGTACCGTATAGAAGTTAGGGCCATTTGAAGTTTTATCATTATTTGATTTGGGACTCAAGGGTAGCATAGCTTTGAGCGATAGTTAAAATTGAACAGAGGCTCGAGGTCTTTATTGTTACAAAATTTTAAGGTTTTATGACGCTCCAGTAAAAAGTTACAAGCATTTGAATGTTGCAAACTTTGATAGGTGTAGGACGTACCGTATAGAAGTTAGGGCCATTTGAAGTTTTATCAGTGTTTGATTTGGGACTCAAGGGTAGCATAGCTTTGAGCGACAGTTTAAATTGAGAAGAGGCTCGAGTACTTTATTGATACAAAATTTCAAGGTTTTATGACGCTCCAGTAAAAAGTTACAAGCATTTGTATGTTGCAAACTTTGATAGGTGTAGGACGTACCGTATAGAAGTTAGGGCTATTTGAAGTTTTATCAGTGTTTGACTTGGGACTCAAGGGTAGCATAGCTTTGAGCGATAGCCAAAACTTCAAGGTTTTATGACGCTCCAGTAAAAAGTTACAAGCATTTGTATGTTGCAAACTTTGGTAGGTGTAGGACGTACCGTATAGAAGTTAGGGCCATTTGAAATTGTATCAGTGTTTGATTTGGGACTCAAGGGTAGCATAGCTTTGAGCGACAGTTTAAATTGAGAAGAGGCTCGAGTACTTTATTGATACAAATTTTCAAGGTTTTATGACGCTCCAGTAAAAAGTGACAAGCATTTGTATGCTGCAAACTTTGATAGGTGTAGGACGTACCGTATAGAAGTTAGAGCCATTTGAAGTTTTATCAGTGTTTGATTTGGGACTCAAGGGTAGCATAGCTTTGAGCGATAGCTTAAATTGACAAGAGGCTCGAGTACTATATTTTTACAAAATATCAAGGTTTTATGACGCTCCAGTAAAAAGTTAAATGCATTTGTATGTTGCAAACATTGATAGGTGTAGGACGTACCGTATAGAAGTTAGGGTCATTTGAAGTTTTATCATTATTTGATTTGGGACTCAAGGGTAGCATAGCTTTGAGCGATAGTTAAAATTGAACAGAGGCTCGAGGTCTTTATTGTTACAAAATTTCAAGGCTTTATGACGCTCCAGTAAAAAGTTACAAGCATTTGAATGTTGCAAACTTTGATAGGTGTAGGACGTACCGTATAGAAGTTAGGGCCATTTGAAGTTTTATCATTGTTTGATTTGGGACTCAAGGGTAGCATAGCTTTGAGCGATAGTTAAAATTGAACAGAGGCTCGAGGTCTTTATTGTTACAAAATTTCAAGGCTTTATGACGCTCCAGTAAAAAGTTACAAGCATTTGAATGTTGCAAACTTTGATAGGTGTAGGACGTACCGTATTGAAGTTACGGCCATTTGAAGTTTTATCAGTGTTTGATTTGGGACTCAAGGGTAGCATAGCTTTGAGCGACAGTTTAAATTGAGAAGAGGCTCGAGTACTTTATTGATACAAAATTTCAAGGTTTTATGACGCTCCAGTAAAAAGTTACAAGCATTTGTATGTTGCAAACTTTGATAGGTGTAGGACGTACCGTATAGAAGTTAGGGCTATTTGAAGTTTTATCAGTGTTTGACTTGGGACTCAAGGGTAGCATAGCTTTGAGCGATAGCCAAAACTTCAAGGTTTTATGACGCTCCAGTAAAAAGTTACAAGCATTTGTATGTTGCAAACTTTGGTAGGTGTAGGACGTACCGTATAGAAGTTAGGGCCATTTGAAATTGTATCAGTGTTTGATTTGGGACTCAAGGGTAGCATAGCTTTGAGCGACAGTTTAAATTGAGAAGAGGCTCGAGTACTTTATTGATACAAATTTTCAAGGTTTTATGACGCTCCAGTAAAAAGTGACAAGCATTTGTATGCTGCAAACTTTGATAGGTGTAGGACGTACCGTATAGAAGTTAGAGCCATTTGAAGTTTTATCAGTGTTTGACTTGGGACTCAAGGGTAGCATAGCTTTGAGCGATAGCTTAAATTGACAAGAGGCTCGAGTACTATATTTTTACAAAATATCAAGGTTTTATGACGCTCCAGTAAAAAGTTAAATGCATTTGTATGTTGCAAACATTGATAGGTGTAGGACGTACCGTATAGAAGTTAGGGTCATTTGAAGTTTTATCATTATTTGATTTGGGACTCAAGGGTAGCATAGCTTTGAGCGATAGTTAAAATTGAACAGAGGCTCGAGGTCTTTATTGTTACAAAATTTCAAGGCTTTATGACGCTCCAGTAAAAAGTTACAAGCATTTGAATGTTGCAAACTTTGATAGGTGTAGGACGTACCGTATAGAAGTTAGGGCCATTTGAAGTTTTATCATTATTTGATTTGGGACTCAAGGGTAGCATAGCTTTGAGCGATAGTTAAAATTGAACAGAGGCTCGAGGTCTTTATTGTTACAAAATTTCAAGGTTTTATGACGCTCCAGTAAAAAGTTACAAGCATTTGAATGTTGCAAACTTTGATAGGTGTAGGACGTACCGTATAGAAGTTAGGGCCATTTGAAGTTTTATCAGTGTTTGATTTGGGACTCAAGGGTAGCATAGCTTTGAGCGACAGTTTAAATTGAGAAGAGGCTCGAGTACTTTATTGATACAAAATTTCAAGGTTTTATGACGCTCCAGTAAAAAGTTACAAGCATTTGTATGTTGCAAACTTTGATAGGTGTAGGACGTACCGTATAGAAGTTAGGGCTATTTGAAGTTTTATCAGTGTTTGACTTGGGACTCAAGGGTAGCATAGCTTTGAGCGATAGCCAAAACTTCAATGTTTTATGACGCTCCAGTAAAAAGTTACAAGCATTTGTATGTTGCAAACTTTGGTAGGTGTAGGACGTACCGTATAGAAGTTAGGGCCATTTGAAATTTTATCAGTGTTTGATTTGGGACTCAAGGGTAGCATAGCTTTGAGCGACAGTTTAAATTGAGAAGAGGCTCGAGTACTTTATTGATACAAAATTTCAAGGTTTTATGACGCTCCAGTAAAAAGTGACAAGCATTTGTATGCTGCAAACTTTGATAGGTGTAGGACGTACCGAATAGAAGTTAGGGCCATTTGAAGTTTTATCAGTGTTTGATTTGGGACTCAAGGGTAGCATAGCTTTGAGCGATAGCTTAAATTGACAAGAGGCTCGAGTACTATATTTTTACAAAATATCAAGGTTTTATGACGCTCCAGTAAAAAGTTAAATGCATTTGTATGTTGCAAACATTGATAGGTGTAGGACGTACCGTATAGAAGTTAGGGTCATTTGAAGTTTTATCATTATTTGATTTGGGACTCAAGGGTAGCATAGCTTTGAGCGATAGTTAAAATTGAACAGAGGCTCGAGGTCTTTATTGTTACAAAATTTCAAGGCTTTATGACGCTCCAGTAAAAAGTTACAAGCATTTGAATGTTGCAAACTTTGATAGGTGTAGGACGTACCGTATAGAAGTTAGGGCCATTTGAAGTTTTATCATTATTTGATTTGGGACTCAAGGGTAGCATAGCTTTGAGCGATAGTTAAAATTGAACAGAGGCTCGAGGTCTTTATTGTTACAAAATTTCAAGGTTTTATGACGCTCCAGTAAAAAGTTACAAGCATTTGAATGTTGCAAACTTTGATAGGTGTAGGACGTACCGTATAGACGTTAGGGCCATTTGAAGTTTTATCAGTGTTTGATTTGGGACTCAAGGGTAGCATAGCTTTGAGCGACAGTTTAAATTGAGAAGAGGCTCGAGTACTTTATTGATACAAAATTTCAAGGTTTTATGACGCTCCAGTAAAAAGTTACAAGCATTTGTATGTTGCAAACTTTGATAGGTGTAGGACGTACCGTATAGAAGTTAGGGCTATTTGAAGTTTTATCAGTGTTTGACTTGGGACTCAAGGGTAGCATAGCTTTGAGCGATAGCCAAAACTTCAAGGTTTTATGACGCTCCAGTAAAAAGTTACAAGCATTTGTATGTTGCAAACTTTGGTAGGTGTAGGACGTACCGTATAGAAGTTAGGGCCATTTGAAATTTTATCAGTGTTTGATTTGGGACTCAAGGGTAGCATAGCTTTGAGCGACAGTTTAAATTGAGAAGAGGCTCGAGTACTTTATTGATACAAATTTTCAAGGTTTTATGACGCTCCAGTAAAAAGTGACAAGCATTTGTATGCTGCAAACTTTGATAGGTGTAGGACGTACCGTATAGAAGTTAGAGCCATTTGAAGTTTTATCAGTGTTTGATTTGGGACTCAAGGGTAGCATAGCTTTGAGCGATAGCTTAAATTGACAAGAGGCTCGAGTACTATATTTTTACAAAATATCAAGGTTTTATGACGCTCCAGCAAAAAGTTAAATGCATTTGTATGTTGCAAACATTGATAGGTGTAGGACGTACCGTATAGAAGTTAGGGCCATTTGTAGTTTTATCATTATTTGATTTGGGACTCAAGGGTAGCATAGCTTGAGCGATAGTTAAAATTGAACAGAGGCTCGAGGTCTTTATTGTTACAAAATTTCAAGGTTTTATGACGCTCCAGTAAAAAGTTACAAGCATTTGTATGTTGCAAACTTTGATAGGTGTAGGACGTACCGTATAGAAGTTAGGGCCATTTGAAGTTTTATCAGTGTTTGATTTGGGACTCAAGGGTAGCATAGCTTTGAGCGATAGCTTAAATTGAAAAGAGGCTCGAGTACTTTATTGTTACAAAACTTCAAGGTTTTATGACGCTCCAGTAAAAAGTTACAAGCATTTTTATGTTGCAAACATTGATAGGTGTAGGACGTACCGTATAGAAGTTAGGGCCATTTGAAGTTTTATCATTATTTGATTTGGGACTCAAGGGTAGCATAGCTTTGAGCGATAGTTAAAATTGAACAGAGGCTGGAGGTCTTTATTGTTACAAAATTTCAAGGTTTTATGACGCTACAGTAAAAAGTTACAAGCATTTGTATGTTGCAAACTTTGATAGGTGTAGGACGTACCGTATAGAAGTTAGGGCTATTTGAAGTTTTATCAGTGTTTGACTTGGGACTCAAGGGTAGCATAGCTTTGAGCGATAGCCAAAACTTCAAGGTTTTATGACGCTCCAGTAAAAAGTTACAAGCATTTGTATGTTGCAAACTTTGGTAGGTGTAGGACGTACCGTATAGAAGTTAGGGCCATTTGAAATTTTATCAGTGTTTGATTTGGGACTCAAGGGTAGCATAGCTTTGAGCGACAGTTTAAATTGAGAAGAGGCTCGAGTACTTTATTGATACAAATTTTCAAGGTTTTATGACGCTCCAGTAAAAAGTGACCAGCATTTGTATGCTGCAAACTTTGATAGGTGTAGGACGTACCGTATAGAAGTTAGAGCCATTTGAAGTTTTATCAGTGTTTGATTTGGGACTCAAGGGTAGCATAGCTTTGAGCGATAGCTTAAATTGACAAGAGGCTCGAGTACTATATTTTTACAAAATATCAAGGTTTTATGACGCTCCAGCAAAAAGTTAAATGCATTTGTATGTTGCAAACTTTGATAGGTGTAGGACGTACCGTATAGAAGTTAGGGCCATTTGTAGTTTTATCATTATTTGATTTGGGACTCAAGGGTAGCATAGCTTGAGCGATAGTTAAAATTGAACAGAGGCTCGAGGTCTTTATTGTTACAAAATTTCAAGGTTTTATGACGCTCCAGTAAAAAGTTACAAGCATTTGTATGTTGCAAACTTTGATAGGTGTAGGACGTACCGTATAGAAGTTAGGGCCATTTGAAGTTTTATCAGTGTTTGATTTGGGACTCAAGGGTAGCATAGCTTTGAGCGATAGCTTAAATTGAAAAGAGGCTCGAGTACTTTATTGTTACAAAACTTCAAGGTTTTATGACGCTCCAGTAAAAAGTTACAAGCATTTTTATGTTGCAAACATTGATAGGTGTAGGACGTACCGTATAGAAGTTAGGGCCATTTGAAGTTTTATCATTATTTGATTTGGGACTCAAGGGTAGCATAGCTTTGAGCGATAGTTAAAATTGAACAGAGGCTGGAGGTCTTTATTGTTACAAAATTTCAAGGTTTTATGACGCTACAGTAAAAAGTTACAAGCATTTGTATGTTGCAAACTTTGATAGGTGTAGGACGTACCGTATAGAAGTTAGGGCCATTTGAAGTTTTATCAGTGTTTGATTTGGGACTCAAGGGTAGCATAGATTTGAGCGATAGCCAAAACTTCAAGGTTTTATGACGCTCCAGTAAAAAGTTACAAGCATTTGTATGTTGCAAACTTTGATAGGTGTAGGACGTACCGTATAGAAGTTAGGGCCATTTGAAATTTTATCAGTGTTTGATTTGGGACTCAAGGGTAGCATAGCTTTGAGCGATAGTTTAAATTGAGAAGAGGCTCGAGTACTTTATTGATACAAAATTTCAAGGTTTTATGACGCTCCAGTAAAAAGTTACAAGCATTTGTATGCTGCAAACTTTGATAGGTGTAGGACGTACCGTATAGAAGTTAGGGCCATTTAAAGTTTGATTTGGGACTCAAGGGTAGCATAGCTTTGAGCGACAGTTTAAATTGAGAAGAGGCTCGAGTACTTTATTGATACAAAATTTCAAGGTTTTATGACGCTCCAGTAAAAAGTGACAAGCATTTGTATGCTGCAAACTTTGATAGGTGTAGGACGTACCGAATAGAAGTTAGGGCCATTTGAAGTTTTATCAGTGTTTGATTTGGGACTCAAGGGTAGCATAGCTTTGAGCGATAGCTTAAATTGACAAGAGGCTCGAGTACTATATTTTTACAAAATATCAAGGTTTTATGACGCTCCAGTAAAAAGTTAAATGCATTTGTATGTTGCAAACATTGATAGGTGTAGGACGTACCGTATAGAAGTTAGGGTCATTTGAAGTTTTATCATTATTTGATTTGGGACTCAAGGGTAGCATAGCTTTGAGCGATAGTTAAAATTGAACAGAGGCTCGAGGTCTTTATTGTTACAAAATTTCAAGGCTTTATGACGCTCCAGTAAAAAGTTACAAGCATTTGAATGTTGCAAACTTTGATAGGTGTAGGACGTACCGTATAGAAGTTAGGGCCATTTGAAGTTTTATCATTATTTGATTTGGGACTCAAGGGTAGCATAGCTTTGAGCGATAGTTAAAATTGAACAGAGGCTCGAGGTCTTTATTGTTACAAAATTTCAAGGTTTTATGACGCTCCAGTAAAAAGTTACAAGCATTTGAATGTTGCAAACTTTGATAGGTGTAGGACGTACCGTATAGACGTTAGGGCCATTTGAAGTTTTATCAGTGTTTGATTTGGGACTCAAGGTTAGCATAGCTTTGAGCGACAGTTTAAATTGAGAAGAGGCTCGAGTACTTTATTGATACAAAATTTCAAGGTTTTATGACGCTCCAGTAAAAAGTTACAAGCATTTGTATGTTGCAAACTTTGATAGGTGTAGGACGTACCGTATAGAAGTTAGGGCTATTTGAAGTTTTATCAGTGTTTGACTTGGGACTCAAGGGTAGCATAGCTTTGAGCGATAGCCAAAACTTCAAGGTTTTATGACGCTCCAGTAAAAAGTTACAAGCATTTGTATGTTGCAAACTTTGGTAGGTGTAGGACGTACCGTATAGAAGTTAGGGCCATTTGAAATTTTATCAGTGTTTGATTTGGGACTCAAGGGTAGCATAGCTTTGAGCGACAGTTTAAATTGAGAAGAGGCTCGAGTACTTTATTGATACAAATTTTCAAGGTTTTATGACGCTCCAGTAAAAAGTGACAAGCATTTGTATGCTGCAAACTTTGATAGGTGTAGGACGTACCGTATAGAAGTTAGAGCCATTTGAAGTTTTATCAGTGTTTGATTTGGGACTCAAGGGTAGCATAGCTTTGAGCGATAGCTTAAATTGACAAGAGGCTCGAGTACTATATTTTTACAAAATATCAAGGTTTTATGACGCTCCAGCAAAAAGTTAAATGCATTTGTATGTTGCAAACGCTCCAGTAAAAAGTGACAAGCATTTGTATGCTGCAAACTTTGATAGGTGTAGGACGTACCGAATAGAAGTTAGGGCCATTTGAAGTTTTATCAGTGTTTGATTTGGGACTCAAGGGTAGCATAGCTTTGAGCGATAGTTTAAATTGACAAGAGGCTCGAGTACTATATTGTTACAAAATTTCAAGGTTTTATGACGGTCCAGCAAAAAGTTAAATGTATTTGTATGTTGCAAATATTGATAGGTGTAGGACGTACCGTATAGAAGTTAGGGCCATTTGTAGTTTTATCATTATTTGATTTGGGACTCAAGGGTAGCATAGCTTGAGCGATAGTTAAAATTGAACAGAGGCTCGAGGTCTTTACTGTTACAAAATTTCAAGGTTTTATGACGCTCCAGTAAAAAGTTACAAGCATTTGTATGTTCCAAACTTTGATAGGTGTAGGACGTACCGTATAGAAGTTAGGGCCATTTGAAGTTTTATCAGTGTTTGATTTGGGACTCAAGGGTAGCATAGCTTTGAGCGATAGCTTAAATTGAAAAGAGGCTCGAGTACTTTATTGTTACAAAACTTCAAGGTTTTATGACGCTCCAGTAAAAAGTTACAAGCATTTTTATGTTGCAAACATTGATAGGTGTAGGACGTACCGTATAGAAGTTAGGGCCATTTGAAGTTTTATCATTATTTGATTTGGGACTCAAGGGTAGCATAGCTTTGAGCGATAGTTTAAATTGAACAGAGGCTCGAGGTCTTTATTGTTACAAAATTTCAAGGTTTTATGACGCTCCAGTAAAAAGTTACAAGCATTTGTATGTTGCAAACTTTGATAGGTGTAGGACGTACCGTATAGAAGTTAGGGCCATTTGAAGTTTTATCAGTGTTTGATTTGGGACTCAAGGGTAGCATAGATTTGAGCGATAGCCAAAACTTCAAGGTTTTATGACGCTCCAGTAAAAAGTTACAAGCATTTGTATGTTGCAAACTTTGATAGGTGTAGGACGTACCGTATAGAAGTTAGGGCCATTTGAAATTTTATCAGTGTTTGATTTGGGACTCAAGGGTAGCATAGCTTTGAGCGATAGTTTAAATTGAGAAGAGGCTCGAGTACTTTATTGATACAAAATTTCAAGGTTTTATGACGCTCCAGTAAAAAGTTACAAGCATTTGTATGCTGCAAACTTTGATAGGTGTAGGACGTACCGTATAGAAGTTAGGGCCATTTGAAGTTTTATCAGTGTTTGATTTGGGACTCAAGGGTAGCATAGCTTTGAGCGATAGCTTAAATTGACAAGAGGCTCGAGTACTATATTGTTACAACATTTCAAGGTTTTATGACGCTCCAGTAAAAAGTTACAAGCATTTGTATGTTGCAAACATTGATAGGTGTAGGACGTACCGTATAGAAGTTAGGGCCATTTGAAGTTTTATCATTATTTGATTTGGAACTCAAGGGTAGCATAGCTTTGAGCGATTGTTAAAATTCAACAGAGGCTCGAGGTCTTTATTGTTACAAAATTTCAAGGTTTTATGACGCTCCAGTAAAAAGTTACAAGCATTTGTATGCTGCAAACTTTGATAGGTGTAGGACGTACCGTATAGAAGTTAGGGCCATTTGAAATTTTATCAGTGTTTGATTTGGGACTCAAGGGTAGCATAGCTTTGAGCGATAGTTTAAATTGAGAAGAGGCTCGAGTACTTTATTGATACAAAATTTCAAGGTTTTATGACGCTCCAGTAAAAAGTTACAAGCATTTGTATGTTGCAAACTTTGATAGGTGTAGGACGTACCGTATAGAAGTTAGGGCCATTTGAAGTTTTATCAGTGTTTGATTTGGGACTCAAGGGTAGCATAGCTTTGAGCGATAGCTTCAATTTAAAAGAGGCTCGAGTACTTTATTGTTACAAAACTTCAAGGTTTTATGACGCTTCAGTAAAAAGTTACAAGCATTTGTATGTTGCAAACTTTGATAGGTGTAGGAAGTACCGTATAGAAGTTAGGGCCATTTGAAATTTTATCAGTGTTTGATTTGGGACTCAAGGGTACCATAGCTTTGAGCGACAACTTAAATTGAGAAAAGGCTCGAGAACTTTATTGTTACAAAATTTCAAGGTTTTATGACGCTCCAGTAAAAAGTTACAAGCATTTGTATGCTGCAAACTTTGATAGGTGTAGGACGTAGCGTATAGAAGTTAGGGCCATTTGAAGTTTTATCAGTGTTTGATGTGGGACTCAAGGGTAGCATACCTTTGATAATAGCTTAAATTGACAGGAGGCTCGAGTACTATATTGTTACAAAATTTCAAGGTTTTATGACGCTCCAGTAAAAAGTTACAAGCATTTGTAGGTTGCAAACTTTGATAGGTGTTGGACGTACCGTATAGAAGTTAGGGCCATTTGAAGTTTTATCAGTGTTTGATTTGGGACTCAAGGGTAGCATAGCTTTGAGCGATAGCTTAAATTGACAAGAGGCTCGAGTACTATATTGTTACAAAATTTCAAGGTTTTATGACGCTCCAGTAAAAAGTTACAGAAGTTAGGGCCATTTGAAGTTTTATCATTATTTGATTTGGGACTCAAGGGTAGCATAGCTTTGAGCGATAGTTAAAATTGAACAGAGGGTCGAGGTCTTTATTGTTACAAAATTTCAAGGTTTTATGACGCTCCAGTAAAAAGTTACAAGCATTTGTATGTTGCAAACTTTGATAGGTGTAGGACGTACCGTATAGAAGTTTGGGCCATTTGAAGTTTTATCAGTGTTTGATTTGGGACTCAAGGGTAGCATAGCTTTGAGCGATAGCTTAAATTGAAAAGAGGCTCGAGTACTTTATTGTTACAAAACTTCAAGGTTTTATGACGCTCCAGTAAAAAGTTACAAGCATTTGTATGTTGCAAACTTTGATAGGTGTAGGACGTACCGTATAGAAGTTAGGGCCATTTGAAATTTTATCAGTGTTTGATTTGGGACTCAAGGGTAGCATAGCTTTGACCGATAGTTTAAATTGAGAAGAGGCTCGAGTACTTTATTGATACAAAATTTCAAGGTTTTATGACGCTCCAGTAAAAAGTTACAAGCATTTGTATGCTGCAAACTTTGATAGGTGTAGGACGTACCGTATAGAAGTTAGGGCCATTTAAAGTTTGATTTGGGACTCAAGGGTAGCATAGCTTTGAGCGACAGTTTAAATTGAGAAGAGGCTCGAGTACTTTATTGATACAAAATTTCAAGGTTTTATGACGCTCCAGTAAAAAGTGACAAGCATTTGTATGCTGCAAACTTTGATAGGTGTAGGACGTACCGTATAGAAGTTAGGGCCATTTGAAGTTTTATCAGTGTTTGATTTGGGACTCAAGGGTAGCATAGCTTTGAGCGATAGTTTAAATTGACAAGAGGCTCGAGTACTATATTGTTACAAAATTTCAAGGTTTTATGACGCTCCAGCAAAAAGTTAAATGCATTTGTATGTTGCAAATATTGATAGGTGTAGGACGTACCGTATAGAAGTTAGGGCCATTTGTAGTTTTATCATTATTTGATTTGGGACTCAAGGGTAGCATAGCTTGAGCGATAGTTAAAATTGAACAGAGGCTCGAGGTCTTTATTGTTACAAAATTTCAAGGTTTTATGACGCTCCAGTAAAAAGTTACAAGCATTTGTATGTTCCAAACTTTGATAGGTGTAGGACGTACCGTATAGAAGTTAGGGCCATTTGAAGTTTTATCAGTGTTTGATTTGGGACTCAAGGGTAGCATAGCTTTGAGCGATAGCTTAAATTGAAAAGAGGCTCGAGTACTTTATTGTTACAAAACTTCAAGGTTTTATGACGCTCCAGTAAAAAGTTACAAGCATTTTTATGTTGCAAACATTGATAGGTGTAGGACGTACCGTATAGAAGTTAGGGCCATTTGAAGTTTTATCATTGTTTGATTTGGGACTCAAGGGTAGCATAGCTTTGAGCGATAGTTTAAATTGAACAGAGGCTCGAGGTCTTTATTGTAACAAAATTTCAAGGTTTTATGACGCTCCAGTAAAAAGTTACAAGCATTTGTATGTTGCAAACTTTGATAGGTGTAGGACGTACCGTATAGAAGTTAGGGCCATTTGAAGTTTTATCAGTGTTTGATTTGGGACTCAAGGGTAGCATAGCTTTGAGCGATAGCCAAAACTTCAAGGTTTTATGACGCTGCAGTAAAAAGTTACAAGCATTTGTATGTTGCAAACTTTGATAGGTGTAGGACGTACCGTATAGAAGTTAGGGCCATTTGAAATTTTATCAGTGTTTGATTTGGGACTCAAGGGTAGCATAGCTTTGAGCGATAGTTTAAATTGAGAAGAGGCTCGAGTACTTTATTGATACAAAATTTCAAGGTTTTATGACGCTCCAGTAAAAAGTTACAAGCATTTGTATGCTGCAAACTTTGATAGGTGTAGGACGTACCGTATAGAAGTTAGGGCCATTTGAAGTTTTATCAGTGTTTGATTTGGGACTCAAGGGTAGCATAGCTTTGAGCGATAGCTTAAATTGACAAGAGGCTCGAGTACTATATTGTTACAACATTTCAAGGTTTTATGACGCTCCAGTAAAAAGTTACAAGCATTTGTATGTTGCAAACATTGATAGGTGTAGGACGTACCGTATAGAAGTTAGGGCCATTTGAAGTTCTATCATTATTTGATTTGGAACTCAAGGGTAGCATAGCTTTGAGCGATTGTTAAAATTGAACAGAGGCTCGAGGTCTTTATTGTTACAAAATTTCAAGGTTTTATGACGCTCCAGTAAAAAGTTTAAAAGTATTTGTATGTTGCAAACTTTGATAGGTGTAGGACGTACCGTATAGAAGTTAGGGCCATTTGAAGTTTTATCAGTGTTTGATTTGGGACTCAAGGGTAGCATAGCTTTGAGCGATAGCTTCAATTTAAAATAGGCTCGAGTACTTTATTGTTACAAAACTTCAAGGTTTTATGACGCTTCAGTAAAAAGTTACAAGCATTTGTATGTTGCAAACTTTGATAGGTGTAGGATGTACCGTATAGAAGTTAGGGCCATTTGAAATTTTATCAGTGTTTGATTTGGGACTCAAGGGTACCATAGCTTTGAGCGACAACTTAAATTGAGAAGAGGCTCGAGAACTTTATTGTTACAAAATTTCAAGGTTTTATGACGCTCCAGTAAAAAGTTACAAGCATTTGTATGCTGCAAACTTTGATAGGTGTAGGACGTAGCGTATAGAAGTTAGGGCCACTTGAAGTTTTATCAGTGTTTGATGTGGGACTCAAGGGTAGCATAGCTTTGATAATAGCTTAAATTGACAGGAGGCTCGAGTACTATATTGTTACAAAATTTCAAGGTTTTATGACGCTCCAGTAAAAAGTTACAAGCATTTGTAGGTTGCAAACTTTGATAGGTGTTGGACGTACCGTATAGAAGTTAGGGCCATTTGAAGTTTTATCAGTGTTTGATTTGGGACTCAAGGGTAGCATAGCTTTGAGCGATAGCTTAAATTGACAAGAGGCTCGAGTACTATATTGTTACAAAATTTCAAGGTTTTATGACGCTCCAGTAAAAAGTTACAGAAGTTAGGGCCATTTGAAGTTTTATCATTATTTGATTTGGGACTCAAGGGTAGCATAGCTTTGAGCGATAGTTAAAATTGAACAGAGGGTCGAGGTCTTTATTGTTACAAAATTTCAAGGTTTTATGACGCTCCAGTAAAAAGTTACAAGCATTTGTATGTTGCAAACTTTGATAGGTGTAGGACGTACCGTATAGAAGTTTGGGCCATTTGAAGTTTTATCAGTGTTTGATTTGGGACTCAAGGGTAGCATAGCTTTGAGCGATAGCTTAAATTGAAAAGAGGCTTGAGTACTTTATTGTTACAAAACTTCAAGGTTTTATGACGCTCCAGTAAAAAGTTACAAGCATTTGTATGTTGCAAACTTTGATAGGTTTAGGACGTACCGTATAGAAGTTAGGGCCACTTGAAATTTTATCAGTGTTTGATTTAGGACTCAAGGGTAGCATACCTTTGAGCGACAACTTAAATTGAGAAGAGGCTCGAGAACTTTATTGTTACAAAATTTCAAGGTTTTATGACGCTCCAGTAAAAAGTTACAAGCATTTGTATGCTGCAAACTTTGATAGGTGTAGGACGTACCGTATAGAAGTTAGGGCCATTTGAAGTTTTATCTGTGTTTGATTTGGGACTCAAGAGTAGCATAGCTTTGAGCGATAGCTTAAATTGACAAGAGGCTCGAGTACTATATTGTTACAAAATTTCAAGGTTTTATGACGCTCCAGTAAAAAGTTACAAGCATTTGTATGTTGCAAACATTGATAGGTGTAGGACGTACCGTATAGAAGTTATGGCCATTTGCAGTTTTATCATTATGTGATTTGGGACTCAAGGGTAGCATAGCTTTGAGCGATTGTTAAAATTGAACAGAGGCTCGAGGTCTTTATTGTTACAAAATTTCAAGGTTTTATGACGCTCCAGTAAAAAGTTTAAAAGTATTTGTATGTTGCAAACTTTGATAGGTGTAGGACGTACCGTATAGAAGTTAGGGCCATTTGAAGTTTTATCAGTGTTTGATTTGGGACTCAAGGGTAGCATAGCTTTGAGCGATAGCTTCAATTTAAAAGAGGCTCGAGTACTTTATTGTTACAAAACTTCAAGGTTTTATGACGCTTCAGTAAAAAGTTACAAGCATTTGTATGTTGCAAACTTTGATAGGTGTAGGACGTACCGTATAGAAGTTAGGGCCATTTGAAATTTTATCAGTGTTTGATTTGGGACTCAAGGGTACCATAGCTTTGAGCGACAACTTAAATTGAGAAGAGGCTCGAGAACTTTATTGTTACAAAATTTCAAGGTTTTATGACGCTCCAGTAAAAAGTTACAAGCATTTGTATGCTGCAAACTTTGATAGGTGTAGGACGTAGCGTATAGAAGTTAGGGCCATTTGAAGTTTTATCAGTGTTTGATGTGGGACTCAAGGGTAGCATAGCTTTGATAATAGCTTAAATTGACAGGAGGCTCGAGTACTATATTGTTACAAAATTTCAAGGTTTTATGACGCTCCAGTAAAAAGTTACAAGCATTTGTAGGTTGCAAACTTTGATAGGTGTTGGACGTACCGTATAGAAGTTAGGGCCATTTGAAGTTTTATCAGTGTTTGATTTGGGACTCAAGGGTAGCATAGCTTTGAGCGATAGCTTAAATTGACAAGAGGCTCGAGTACTATATTGTTACAAAATTTCAAGGTTTTATGACGCTCCAGTAAAAAGTTACAGAAGTTAGGGCCATTTGAAGTTTTATCATTATTTGATTTCGGACTCAAGGGTAGCATAGCTTTGAGCGATAGTTAAAACATTGAAACAAAATTGAACAGAGGGTCGAGGTCTTTATTGTTACAAAATTTCAAGGTTTTATGACGCTCCAGTAAAAAGTTACAAGCATTTGTATGTTGCAAACTTTGATAGGTGTAGGACGTACCGTATAGAAGTTTGGGCCATTTGAAGTTTTATCAGTGTTTGATTTGGGACTCAAGGGTAGCATAGCTTTGAGCGATAGCTTAAATTGAAAAGAGGCTCGAGTACTTTATTGTTACAAAACTTCAAGGTTTTATGACGCTCCAGTAAAAAGTTACAAGCATTTGTATTTTGCAAACTTTGATAGGTGTAGGACGTACCGTATAGAAGTTAGGGCCATTTGAAATTTTATCAGTGTTTGATTTGGGACTCAAGGGTAGCATAGCTTTGAGCGATAGTTTAAATTGAGAAGAGGCTCGAGTACTTTATTGATACAAAATTTCAAGGTTTTATGACGCTCCAGTAAAAAGTTACAAGCATTTGTATGCTGCAAACTTTGATAGGTGTAGGACGTACCGTATAGAAGTTAGGGCCATTTAAAGTTTGATTTGGGACTCAAGGGTAGCATAGCTTTGAGCGACAGTTTAAATTGAGAAGAGGCTCGAGTACTTTATTGATACAAAATTTCAAGGTTTTATGACGCTCCAGTAAAAAGTGACAAGCATTTGTATGCTGCAAACTTTGATAGGTGTAGGACGTACCGTATAGAAGTTAGGGCCATTTGAAGTTTTATCAGTGTTTGATTTGGGACTCAAGGGTAGCATAGCTTTGAGCGATAGCTTAAATTGAAAAGAGGCTCGAGTACTTTATTGTTACAAAACTTCAA
This sequence comes from Clusia tigrina, assembly GCA_920105625.2. Classification (NCBI taxonomy): domain Eukaryota; kingdom Metazoa; phylum Arthropoda; class Insecta; order Diptera; family Clusiidae; genus Clusia; species Clusia tigrina. The sequence continues at coordinate 3,685,271 of CAKKTE020000011.1, read as the reverse complement.
GGTTTTATGACGCTCCAGTAAAAAGTTACAAGCATTTTTATGTTGCAAACATTGATAGGTGTAGGACGTACCGTATAGAAGTTAGGGCCATTTGAAGTTTTATCATTATTTGATTTGGGACTCAAGGGTAGCATAGCTTTGAGCGATAGTTTAAATTGAACAGAGGCTCGAGGTCTTTATTGTTACAAAATTTCAAGGTTTTATGACGCTCCAGTAAAAAGTTACAAGCATTTGTATGTTGCAAACTTTGATAGGTGTAGGACGTACCGTATAGAAGTTAGGGCCATTTGAAGTTTTATCAGTGTTTGATTTGGGACTCAAGGGTAGGAGAGATTTGAGCGATAGCCAAAACTTCAAGGTTTTATGACGCTCCAGTAAAAAGTTACAAGCATTTGTATGTTGCAAACTTTGATAGGTGTAGGACGTACCGTATAGAAGTTAGGGCAATTTGAAATTTTATCAGTGTTTGATTTGGGACTCAAGGGTAGCATAGCTTTGAGCGATAGTTTAAATTGAGAAGAGGCTCGAGTACTTTATTGATACAAAATTTCAAGGTTTTATGACGCTCCAGTAAAAAGTTACAAGCATTTGTATGCTGCAAACTTTGATAGGTGTAGGACGTACCGTATAGAAGTTAGGGCAATTTGAAGTTTTATCAGTGTTTGATTTGGGACTCAAGGGTAGCATAGCTTTGAGCGATAGCTTAAATTGACAAGAGGCTCGAGTACTATATTGTTACAACATTTCAAGGTTTTATGACGCTCCAGTAAAAAGTTACAAGCATTTGTATGTTGCAAACATTGATAGGTGTAGGACGTACCGTATAGAAGTTAGGGCCATTTGAAGTTTTATCATTATTTGATTTGGAACTCAAGGGTAGCATAGCTTTGAGCGATTGTTAAAATTGAACAGAGGCTCGAGGTCTTTATTGTTACAAAATTTCAAGGTTTTATGACGCTCCAGTAAAAAGTGACAAGCATTTGTATGCTGCAAACTTTGATAGGTGTAGGACGTACCGTATAGAAGTTAGGGCCATTTGAAGTTTTATCAGTGTTTGATTTGGGACTCAAGGGTAGCATAGCTTTGAGCGATAGTTTAAATTGACAAGAGGCTCGAGCACTATATTGTTACAAAATTTCAAGGTTTTATGACGCTCCAGCAAAAAGTTAAATGCATTTGTATGTTGCAAATATTGATAGGTGTAGGACGTACCGTATAGAAGTTAGGGCCATTTGTAGTTTTATCATTATTTGATTTGGGACTCAAGGGTAGCATAGCTTGAGCGATAGTTAAAATTGAAGAGAGGCTCGAGGTCTTTATTGTTACAAAATTTCAAGGTTTTATGACGCTCCAGTAAAAAGTTACAAGCATTTGTATGTTCCAAACTTTGATAGGTGTAGGACGTACCGTATAGAAGTTAGGGCCATTTGAAGTTTTATCAGTGTTTGATTTGGGACTCAAGGGTAGCATAGCTTTGAGCGATAGCTTAAATTGAAAAGAGGCTCGAGTACTTTATTGTTACAAAACTTCAAGGTTTTATGACGCTCCAGTAAAAAGTTACAAGCATTTTTATGTTGCAAACATTGATAGGTGTAGGACGTACCGTATAGAAGTTAGGGCCATTTGAAGTTTTATCATTATTTGATTTGGGACTCAAGGGTAGCATAGCTTTGAGCGATAGTTTAAATTGAACAGAGGCTCGAGGTCTTTATTGTTACAAAATTTCAAGGTTTTATGACGCTCCAGTAAAAAGTTACAAGCATTTGTATGTTGCAAACTTTGATAGGTGTAGGACGTACCGTATAGAAGTTAGGGCCATTTGAAGTTTTATCAGTGTTTGATTTGGGACTCAAGGGTAGCATAGATTTGAGCGATAGCCAAAACTTCAAGGTTTTATGACGCTCCAGTAAAAAGTTACAAGCATTTGTATGTTGCAAACTTTGATAGGTGTAGGACGTACCGTATAGAAGCTAGGGCCATTTGAAATTTTATCAGTGTTTGATTTGGGACTCAAGGGTAGCATAGCTTTGAGCGATAGTTTAAATTGAGAAGAGGCTCGAGTACTTTATTGATACAAAATTTCAAGGTTTTATGACGCTCCAGTAAAAAGTGACAAGCATTTGTATGCTGCAAACTTTGATAGGTGTAGGACGTACCGTATAGAAGTTAGGGCGATTTGAAGTTTTATCAGTGTTTGATTTGGGACTCAAGGGTAGCATAGCTTTGAGCGATAGCTTAAATTGACAAGAGGCTCGAGTACTATATTGTTACAACATTTCAAGGTTTTATGACGCTCCAGTAAAAAGTTACAAGCATTTGTATGTTGCAAACATTGATAGGTGTAGGACGTACCGTATAGAAGTTAGGGCCATTTGAAGTTTTATCATTATTTGATTTGGAACTCAAGGGTAGCATAGCTTTGAGCGATTGTTAAAATTGAACAGAGGCTCGAGGTCTTTATTGTTACAAAATTTCAAGGTTTTATGACGCTCCAGTAAAAAGTTTAAAAGTATTTGTATGTTGCAAACTTTGATAGGTGTAGGACGTACCGTATAGAAGTTAGGGCCATTTGAAGTTTTATCAGTGTTTGATTTGGGACTCAAGGGTAGCATAGCTTTGAGCGATAGCTTCAATTTAAAAGAGGCTCAAGTACTTTATTGTTACAAAACTTCAAGGTTTTATGACGCTTCAGTAAAAAGTTACAAGCATTTGTATGTTGCAAACTTTGATAGGTGTAGGACGTACCGTATAGAAGTTAGGGCCATTTGAAATTTTATCAGTGTTTGATTTGGGGCTCAAGGGTACCATAGCTTTGAGCGACAACTTAAATTGAGAAGAGGCTCGAGAACTTTATTGTTACAAAATTTCAAGGTTTTATGACGCTCCAGTAAAAAGTTACAAGCATTTGTATGCTGCAAACTTTGATAGGTGTAGGACGTAGCGTATAGAAGTTAGGGCCATTTGAAGTTTTATCAGTGTTTGATGTGGGACTCAAGGGTAGCATAGCTTTGATAATAGCTTAAATTGACAGGAGGCTCGAGTACTATATTGTTACAAAATTTCAAGGTTTTATGACGCTCCAGTAAAAAGTTACAAGCATTTGTATGCTGCAAACTTTGATAGGTGTAGGACGTACCGTATAGAAGTTAGGGCCATTTGAAGTTTTATCAGTGTTTGATTTGGGACTCAAGGGTAGCATAGCTTTGAGCGATAGCTTAAATTGACAAGAGGCTCGAGTACTATATTGTTACAACATTTCAAGGTTTTATGACGCTCCAGTAAAAAGTTACAAGCATTTGTATGTTGCAAACATTGATAGGTGTAGGACGTACCGTATAGAAGTTAGGGCCATTTGAAGTTTTATCATTATTTGATTTGGAACTCAAGGGTAGCATAGCTTTGAGCGATTGTTAAAATTGAACAGAGGCTCGAGGTCTTTATTGTTACAAAATTTCAAGGTTTTATGACGCTCCAGTAAAAAGTTTAAAAGTATTTGTATGTTGCAAACTTTGATAGGTATAGGACGTACCGTATAGAAGTTAGGGCCATTTGAAGTTTTATCAGTGTTTGATTTGGGACTCAAGGGTAGCATAGCTTTGAGCGATAGCTTCAATTTAAAAGAGGCTCGAGTACTTTATTGTTACAAAACTTCAAGGTTTTATGACGCTTCAGTAAAAAGTTACAAGCATTTGTATGTTGCAAACTTTGATAGGTGTAGGACGTACCGTATAGAAGTTAGGGCCATTTGAAATTTTATCAGTGTTTGATTTGGGGCTCAAGGGTACCATAGCTTTGAGCGACAACTTAAATTGAGAAGAGGCTCGAGAACTTTATTGTTACAAAATTTCAAGGTTTTATGACGCTCCAGTAAAAAGTTACAAGCATTTGTATGCTGCAAACTTTGATAGGTGTAGGACGTAGCGTATAGAAGTTAGGGGCCATTTGAAGTTTTATCAGTGTTTGATGTGGGACTCAAGGGTAGCATAGCTTTGATAATAGCTTAAATTGACAGGAGGCTCGAGTACTATATTGTTACAAAATTTCAAGGTTTTATGACGCTCCAGTAAAAAGTTACAAGCATTTGTAGGTTGCAAACTTTGATAGGTGTTGGACGTACCGTATAGAAGTTTGGGCCATTTGAAGTTTTATCAGTGTTTGATTTGGGACTCAAGGGTAGCATAGCTTTGAGCGATAGCTTAAATTGACAAGAGGCTCGAGTACTATATTGTTACAAAATTTCAAGGTTTTATGACGCTCCAGTAAAAAGTTACAGAAGTTAGGGCCATTTGAAGTTTTATCATTATTTGATTTGGGACTCAAGGGTAGCATAGCTTTGAGCGATAGTTAAAATTGAACAGAGGGTCGAGGTCTTTATTGTTACAAAATTTCAAGGTTTTATGACGCTCCAGTAAAAAGTTACAAGCATTTGTATGTTGCAAACTTTGATAGGTGTAGGACGTACCGTATAGAAGTTTGGGCCATTTGAAGTTTTATCAGTGTTTGATTTGGGACTCAAGGGTAGCATAGCTTTGAGCGATAGCTTAAATTGAAAAGAGGCTCCAGTACTTTATTGTTACAAAACTTCAAGGTTTTATGACGCTCCAGTAAAAAGTTACAAGCATTTGTATGTGGCAAACTTTGATAGGTTTAGGACGTACCGTATAGAAGTTAGGGCCACTTGAAATTTTATCAGTGTTTGATTTAGGACTCAAGGGTAGCATACCTTTGAGCGACAACTTAAATTGAGAAGAGGCTCGAGAACTTTATTGTTACAAATTTCAAGGTTTTATGACGCTCCAGTAAAAAGTTACAAGCATTTGTATGCTGCAAACTTTGATAGGTGTAGGACGTACCGTATAGAAGTTAGGGCCATTTGAAGTTTTACCTGTGTTTGATTTGGGACTCAAGGGTAGCATAGCTTTGAGCGATAGCTTAAATTGACAAGAGGCTCGAGTACTATATTGTTACAAAATTTAAAGGTTTTATGACGCTCCAGTAAAAAGTTACAAGCATTTGTATGTTGCAAACATTGATAGGTGTAGGACGTACCGTATAGAAGTTATGGCCATTTGCAGTTTTATCATTATGTGATTTGGGACTCAAGGGTAGCATAGCCTTTGAACGATAGTTAAAATTGAATAGAGGTTCGAGGTCTTTATTGTTACAAAATTTCAAGGTTTTATGACGCTCCAGTAAAAAGTTACAAGCATTTGTATGTTGCAAACTTTGATAGGTGTAGGACATACCGTATAGAAGTTAGGGCCATTTGAAGTTTTATCATTGTTTGATTTGCAACTCAAGGGTAGCATAGCTTTGAGCGATAGCCAAAACTTCAAGGTTTTATGACGCTCCAGTAAAAAGTTACAAGCATTTGTATGTTGCAAACTTTGATAGGTGTAGGACGTACCGTATAGAAGTTAGAGCCATTTGAAATTTTATCAGTGTTTGATTTGGGACTCAAGGGTAGCATAGCTTTGAGCGATAGTTTAAATTGAGAAGAGGCTCGAGTACTTTATTGAGACAAAATTTCAAGGTTTTATGACGCTCCAGTAAAAAGTTACAAGCATTTGTATGCTGCAAACTTTGATAGGTGTAGGACGTACCATATAGAAGTTTGGGCCATTTGAAGTTTTATCAGTGTTTGATTTGGGACTCAAGGGTAGCATAGCTTTGAGCGATAGCTTAAATTGACAAGAGGCTCGAGTACTATATTGTTACAAAATTCAAGGTTTTATGACGCTCCAGTAAAAAGTTACAAGCATTTGTATGTTGCAAACATTGATAGGTGTAGGACGTACCGTATAGAAGTTAGGGCCATTTGAAGTTTTATCAGTGTTTGATTTGGGACTCAAGGGTAGCATAGCTTTGAGCGATAGTTAAAATTGAACAGAGGCTCGAGGTGTTTATTGTTACAAAATTTCAAGGTTTTATGACGCTCCAGTAAAAAAGTTACAAGCATTTGTATGCTGCAAACTTTGATAGGTGTAGGACGTACCGTATAGAAGTTAGGGCCATTTGAAGTTTTATCAGTGTTTGATTTGGGACTCAAGGGTAGCATAGCTTTGAGCGATAGCTTAAATTGACAAGAGGCTCGAGTACTATATTCTTACAAAATTTCAAGGTTTTATGACGCTCCAGTAAAAAGTTACAAGCATTTGTATGTTGCAAACATTGATAGGTGTAGGACGTACCGTATAGAAGTTAGGGCCATTTGAAGTTTTATCATTATTTGATTTGGGACTCAAGGGTAGCATAGCTTTGAGCGATACTTAAAATTGAACAGAGGCTCGAGGTCTTTATTGTTACAAAATTTCAAGGTTTTATGACGCTCCAGTAAAAAGTTACAAGCATTTGTATGTTGCAAACTTTGATAGGTGTAGGACGTACCGTATAGAAGTTAGGGCCATTTGAAATTTTATCAGTGTTTGATTTGGGACTTAAGGGCAGGATAGCTTTGAGCGACAACTTAAATTGAGAAGAGGCTCGAGAACTTTATTGTTACAAAATTTCAAGGTTTTATGACGCTCCAGTAAAAAGTTACAAGCATTTGTATGCTGCAAATTTTGATAGGTGTAGGACGTACCGTATAGAAGTTAGGGCCATTTGAAGTTGTATCAGTGTTTGATTTGGGACTCAAGGGTAGCATAGCTTTGAGCGATAGCTTAAATTGACAAGAGGTTCGAGTACTATATTGTTACAAAAGGTCAAGGTTTTATGACGCTCCAGTAAAAAGTTACAAGCATTTGTATGTTGCAAACTTTGATAGGTGTAGGACGTACCGTATAGAAGTTAGGGCCATTTGAAGTTTTATCAGTGTTTGATTTGGGACTCAAGGGTAGCATAGCTTTGAGCTATAGCCAAAACTTCAAGGTTTTATGACGCTCCAGTAAAAAGTTACAAGAATTTGTATGTTGCAAACTTTGATAGGTGTAGGACGTACCGTATAGAAGTTAGAGCCATTTGAAATTTTATCAGTGTTTGATTTGGGACTCAAGGGTAGCATAGCTTTGAGCGATAGTTTAAATTGAGAAGAGGCTCGAGTACTTTATTGATACAAAATTTCACGGTTTTATGACGCTCCAGCAAAAAGTTACAAGCATTTGTATGCTGCAAACTTTGATAGGTGTAGGACGTACCGTATAGAAGTTAGGGCCATTTGAAGTTTTATCAGTGTTTGATTTGGGACTCAAGGGTAGCATAGCTTTGAGCGATAGCTTAAATTGAAAAGAGGCTCGAGTACTTTATTGTTACGAAACTTCAAGGTTCTATGACGCTGCAGTAAAAAGTTACAAGAATTTGTATGTTGCAAACTTTGATAGGTGTAGGACGTACCGTATAGAAGTTAGAGCCATTTGAAATTTTATCAGTGTTTGATTTGGGACTCAAGGGTAGCATAGCTTTGAGCGATAGTTTAAATTGAGAAGAGGCTCGAGTACTTTATTGATACAAAATTTCACGGTTTTATGACGCTCCAGCAAAAAGTTACAAGCATTTGTATGCTGCAAACTTTGATAGGTGTAGGACGTACCGTATAGAAGTTAGGGCCATTTGAAGTTGTATCATTGTTTGATTTGGGACTCAAGGGTAGCATAGCTTTGAGCGATAGCTTAAATTGACAAGAGGCTCGAGTACTTTATTGTTACAAAATTTCAAGGTTTTTTGACGCTCCAGTAAAAAGTTACAAGCATTTGTATGTTGCAAACTTTGATAGGTGTAGGACGTGCCGTATAGAAGTTAGGGCCATTTGAAGTTTTATCAGTGTTTGATTTGGGACTCAAGGGTAGCATAGCTTTGAGCGATAGCTTAAATTGAAAAGAGGCTTGAGTACTTTATTGTTACAAACTTCAAGGTTTTATGACGCTCCAGTAAAAAGTTACAAGCATTTGTATGTTGCAAACTTTGATAGGTGTAGGACGTTCCGTATAGAAGTTAGGGCGATTTGAAATTTTATCAGTGTTTGATTAGGGACTCAAGGGTAGCATAGCTTTGAGCGACAACTTAAACTGAGAAGAGGCTCGAGAACTTTATTGTTACAAAATTTCAAAGTTTTATGACGCTCCAGTAAAAAGTTACAAGCATTTGTATGCTGCAAACTTTGATAGGTGTAGGACGTACCGTATAGAAGTTAGGGCCATTTGAAGTTTTATCAGTGTTTGATTTGGGACTCAAGGGTAGCATAGCTTTGAGCGATAGTTAAAATTGAACAGAGGCTCGAGGTCTTTATTGTTACAAAATTTCAAGGTTTTATGACGCTCCAGTAAAAAGTTAAAAGCATTTGTATGTTGCAAACTTTGATAGGTGTAGGACGTACCGTATAGAAGTTAGGGCCATTTGAAGTTTTATCAGTGTTTGATTTGGGACTCAAGGGTAGCATAGCTTTGAGCGATAGCTTAAATTGAAAAGAGGCTCGAGTACTTTATTGTTACAAAACTTCAAGCTTTTATGACGCTCCAGTAAAAAGTTACAAGCATTTGTATGTTGCAAACATTGATAGGTGTAGGACGTACCGTATAGAAGTTAGTGCCATTTGAAGTTTTATCATTATTTGATTTGGGACTCAAGGGTAGCACAGCTTTGAGCGATAGTTAAAATTGAACAGAGGCTCGAGGTCTTTATTGTTACAAAATTTCAAGGTTTTATGACGCTCCAGTAAAAAGTTACAAGCATTTGTATGTTGCAAACTTTGATAGGTGTAGGACGTACCGTATAGAAGTTAGGGCCATTTGAAGTTTTATCAGTGTTTGATTTGGGACTCAAGGGTAGCATAGCTTTGAGCGATAGTTTAAATTGAGAAGAGGCTCGAGTACTTTATTGATACAAAATTTCAAGGTTTTATGACGCTCCAGTAAAAAGTTACAAGCATTAGTATGTTGCAAACTTTGATAGGTGTAGGACGTACAGTATAGAAGTTAGTGCCATTAGAAGTTTTATCATTGTTTGATTTGGGACTCAAGGGTAGCATAGCTTTGAGCGATAGCTTAAATTGACAAGAGGCTCGAGTACTTTATTGTTACAAAATTTCAAGGTTTTTTGACGATCCAGTAAAAAGTTACAAGCATTTGTATGTTCCAAACTTTGATAGGTGTAGGACGTACCGTATAGAAGTTAGGGCCATTTAAAGTTTTATCAGTGTTTGATTTGGGACTCAAGGGTAGCATAGCTTTGAGCGATAGCTTAAATTGAAAAGAGGCTCGAGTACTTTATTGTTACAAAACTTCAAAGTTTTATGACGCTCCAGTAAAAAGTTACAAGCATTTTTATGTTGCAAACATTGATAGGTGTAGGACGTACCGTATAGAAGTTAGGGCCATTTGAAGTTTTATCATTATTTGATTTGGGACTCAAGGGTAGCATAGCTTTGAGCGATAGTTTAAATTGAACAGAGGCTCGAGGTCTTTATTGTTACAAAATTTCAAGGTTTTATGACGCTCTAGTAAAAAGTTACAAGCATTTGTATGTTGCAAACTTTGATAGGTGTAGGACGTACCGTATAGAAGTTAGGGCCATTTGAAGTTTTATCAGTGTTTGATTTGGGACTCTAGGGTAGCATAGATTTGAGCGATAGCCAAAACTTCAAGGTTTTATGACGCTCCAGTAAAAAGTTACAAGCATTTGTATGTTGCAAACTTTGATAGGTGTAGGACGTACCGTATAGAAGTTAGGGCCATTTGAAATTTTATCAGTGTTTGATTTGGGACCCAAGGGTAGCATAGCTTTGAGCGATAGTTTAAATTGAGAAGAGGCTCGAGTACTTTATTGATACAAAATTTCAAGGTTTTATGACGCTCCAGTAAAAAGTTACAAGCATTTGTATGCTGCAAACTTTGATAGGTGTAGGACGTACCGTATAGAAGTTAGGGCCATTTGAAGTTTTATCAGTGTTTGATTAGGGAATCAAGGGTAGCATAGCTTTGAGCGATAGCTTAAATTGACAAGAGGCTCGAGTACTATATTGTTACAACATTTCAAGGTTTTATGACGCTCCAGTAAAAAGTTACAAGCATTTGTATGTTGCAAACATTGATAGGTGTAGGACGTACCGTATAGAAGTTAGGGCCATTTGAAGTTTTATCATTATTTGATTTGGGACTCAAGGGTAGCATAGCTTTGAGCGATTGTTAAAATTGAACAGAGGCTCGAGGTCTTTATTGTTACAAAATTTCAAGGCTTTATGACGCTCCAGTAAAAAGTTTAAAAGTATTTGTATGTTGCAAACTTTGATAGGTGTAGGACGTACCGTATAGAAGTTAGGGCCATTTGAAGTTTTATCAGTGTTTGATTTGGGACTCAAGGGTAGCATAGCTTTGAGCGATAGCTTAAATTTAAAAGAGGCTCGAGTACTTTATTGTTACAAAACTTCAATGTTTTATGACGCTTCAGTAAAAAGTTACAAGCATTTGTATGTTGCAAACTTTGATAGGTGTAGGACGTAGAAGTTAGGGCCATTTGAAATTTTATCAGTGTTTGATTTGGGACTCAAGGGTAGCATAGCTTTGAGCGACAACTGAAATTGAGAAGAGGCTCGAGAACTTTATTGTTACAAAATTTCAAGGTTTTATGACGCTCCAGTAAAAAGTTACAAGCATTTGTATGCTGCAAACTTTGATAGGTGTAGGACGTACCGTATAGAAGTTAGGGCCATTGGAAGTTGTATCAGTGTTTGATTTGGGACTCAAGGGTAGCATAGCTTTGAGCGATAGCTTAAATTGACAAGAGGCTCGAGTACTATATTGTTACAAAATTTCAAGGTTTAAGACGCTCCAGCAAAAAGTTACAAGCATTTGTATGTTGCAAACTTTGATAGGTGTAGGACGTACCGTATAGAAGTTAGGGCCATTTGAAGTTTTATCAGTGTTTGATTTGGGACTCAAGGGTAGCATAGCTTTGAGCGATAGTTTTAATTGAGAAGAGGCTCGAGTACTTTATTGAGACAAAATTTCAAGGTTTTATGACGCTCCAGTAAAAAGTTACAAGCATTTGTATGTTGGAAACATTGATAGGTGTAGGACATACCGTATAGAAGTTAGGGCCATTTGAAGTTTTATCATTATTTGATTTGGGACTCAAGGGTAGCATAGCTTTGAGCGATACTTAAAATTGAACAGAGGCTCGAGGTCTTTATTGTTACAAAATTTCAAGGTTTTATGACGCTCCAGTAAAAAGTTACAAGCATTTGTATGTTGCAAACTTTGATAGGTGTAGGACATACCGTATAGAAGTTAGGGCCATTTGATGTTTTATCATTGTTTGATTTGGAACTCAAGAGTAGCATAGCTTTGAGCGATAGCTTAAATTGACAAGAGGCTCGAGTACTTTATTGTTACAAAATTTCGAGGTTTTTTGACGCTCCAGTAAAAAGTTACAAGCATTTGTATGTTGCAAACTTTGATAGGTGTAGGACGTACCGTATAGAAGTTAGGGCCATTTGAAGTTTTATCTGTGTTTGATTTGGGACTCAAGGGGAGCATAGCTTTGAGCGATAGTTTAAATTAAGAAGAGGCTCGAGTACTTTATTGATACAAAATTTCAAGGTTTTATGACGCTCCAGTAAAAAGTTACAAGCATTTGTATGTTGCAAACTTTGATAGGTGTAGGACGTACCGTATAGAAGTTAGGGCCATTTGCAGTTTTATCAGTGTTTGATTTGGGTCTCAAGGGTAGCATAGCTTTGAGCGATACCTTAAATTGAAAAGAGGCTCGAGTACTTTATTGTTACAAAACTTCAAGGTTGTATGACGCTCCAGTAAAAAGTTACAAGCATTTGTATGTTGCAAACTTTGATAGGTGTAGGACGTACCGTATAGAAGTTAGGGCCATTTGAAATTTTATCAGTGTTTGATTTGGGGCTCAAGGGTACCATAGCTTTGAGCGACAACTTAAATTGAGAAGAGGCTCGAGAACTTTATTGTTACAAAATTTCAAGGTTTTATGACGCTCCAGTAAAAAGTTACAAGCATTTGTATGCTGCAAACTTTGATAGGTGTAGGACGTAGCGTATAGAAGTTAGGGCCATTTGAAGTTTTATCAGTGTTTGATGTGGGACTCAAGGGTAGCATAGCTTTGAGCGATAGCTTCAATTTAAAAGAGGCTCAAGTACTTTATTGTTACAAAATTTCAAGGTTTTATGACGCTCCAGTAAAAAGTTACAAGCATTTGTATGCTGCAAACTTTGATAGGTGTAGGACATACCGTATAGAAGTTAGGGCCATTTGAAGTTTTATCAGTGTTTGATTTGGGACTCAAGGGTAGCACAGCTTTGAGCGATAGTTTTAATTGAGAAGAGGCTCGAGTACTTTATTGAGACAAAATTTCAAGGTTTTATGACGCTCCAGTAAAAAGTTACAAGCATTTGTATGTTGCAAACTTTGATAGGTGTAGGACGTACCGTATAGAAGTTAGGGCCATTTGAAGTTTTATCATTATTTGATTTGGAACTCAAGGGTAGCATAGCTTTGAGCGATTGTTAAAATTGAACAGAGGCTCGAGGTCTTTATTGTTACAAAATTTCAAGGTTTTATGACGCTCCAGTAAAAAGTTTAAAAGTATTTGTATGTTGCAAACTTTGATAGGTGTAGGACGTACCGTATAGAAGTTAGGGCCATTTGAAGTTTTATCAGTGTTTGATTTGGGACTCAAGGGTAGCATAGCTTTGAGCGATAGCTTCAATTTAAAAGAGGCTCAAGTACTTTATTGTTACAAAACTTCAAGGTTTTATGACGCTTCAGTAAAAAGTTACAAGCATTTGTATGTTGCAAACTTTGATAGGTGTAGGACGTACCGTATAGAAGTTAGGGCCATTTGAAATTTTATCAGTGTTTGATTTGGGGCTCAAGGGTACCATAGCTTTGAGCGACAACTTAAATTGAGAAGAGGCTCGAGAACTTTATTGTTACAAAATTTCAAGGTTTTATGACGCTCCAGTAAAAAGTTACAAGCATTTGTATGCTGCAAACTTTGATAGGTGTAGGACGTAGCGTATAGAAGTTAGGGCCATTTGAAGTTTTATCAGTGTTTGATGTGGGACTCAAGGGTAGCATAGCTTTGATAATAGCTTAAATTGACAGGAGGCTCGAGTACTATATTGTTACAAAATTTCAAGGTTTTATGACGCTCCAGTAAAAAGTTACAAGCATTTGTATGCTGCAAACTTTGATAGGTGTAGGACGTACCGTATAGAAGTTAGGGCCATTTGAAGTTTTATCAGTGTTTGATTTGGGACTCAAGGGTAGCATAGCTTTGAGCGATAGCTTAAATTGACAAGAGGCTCGAGTACTATATTGTTACAACATTTCAAGGTTTTATGACGCTCCAGTAAAAAGTTACAAGCATTTGTATGTTGCAAAGATTGATAGGTGTAGGACGTACCGTATAGAAGTTAGGGCCATTTGAAGTTTTATCATTATTTGATTTGGAACTCAAGGGTAGCATAGCTTTGAGCGATTGTTAAAATTGAACAGAGGCTCGAGGTCTTTATTGTTACAAAATTTCAAGGTTTTATGACGCTCCAGTAAAAAGTTTAAAAGTATTTGTATGTTGCAAACTTTGATAGGTATAGGACGTACCGTATAGAAGTTAGGGCCATTTGAAGTTTTATCAGTGTTTGATTTGGGACTCAAGGGTAGCATAGCTTTGAGCGATAGCTTCAATTTAAAAGAGGCTCGAGTACTTTATTGTTACAAAACTTCAAGGTTTTATGACGCTTCAGTAAAAAGTTACAAGCATTTGTATGTTGCAAACTTTGATAGGTGTAGGACGTACCGTATAGAAGTTAGGGCCATTTGAAGTTTTATCAGTGTTTGATTTGGGGCTCAAGGGTACCATAGCTTTGAGCGACAACTTAAATTGAGAAGAGGCTCGAGAACTTTATTGTTACAAAATTTCAAGGTTTTATGACGCTCCAGTAAAAAGTTACAAGCATTTGTATGCTGCAAACTTTGATAGGTGTAGGACGTAGCGTATAGAAGTTAGGGCCATTTGAAGTTTTATCAGTGTTTGATGTGGGACTCAAGGGTAGCATAGCTTTGATAATAGCTTAAATTGACAGGAGGCTCGAGTACTATATTGTTACAAAATTTCAAGGTTTTATGACGCTCCAGTAAAAAGTTACAAGCATTTGTAGGTTGCAAACTTTGATAGGTGTTGGACGTACCGTATAGAAGTTAGGGCCATTTGAAGTTTTATCAGTGTTTGATTTGGGACTCAAGGGTAGCATAGCTTTGAGCGATAGCTTAAATTGACAAGAGGCTCGAGTACTATATTGTTACAAAATTTCAAGGTTTTATGACGCTCCAGTAAAAAGTTACAGAAGTTAGGGCCATTTGAAGTTTTATCATTATTTGATTTGGGACTCAAGGGTAGCATAGCTTTGAGCGATAGTTAAAATTGAACAGAGGGTCGAGGTCTTTATTGTTACAAAATTTCAAGGTTTTATGACGCTCCAGTAAAAAGTTACAAGCATTTGTATGTTGCAAACTTTGATAGGTGTAGGACGTACCGTATAGAAGTTTGGGCCATTTGAAGTTTTATCAGTGTTTGATTTGGGACTCAAGGGTAGCATAGCTTTGAGCGATAGCTTAAATTGAAAAGAGGCTCCAGTACTTTATTGTTACAAAACTTCAAGGTTTTATGACGCTCCAGTAAAAAGTTACAAGCATTTGTATGTGGCAAACTTTGATAGGTTTAGGACGTACCGTATAGAAGTTAGGGCCACTTGAAATTTTATCAGTGTTTGATTTAGGACTCAAGGGTAGCATACCTTTGAGCGACAACTTAAATTGAGAAGAGGCTCGAGAACTTTATTGTTACAAAATTTCAAGGTTTTATGACGCTCCAGTAAAAAGTTACAAGCATTTGTATGCTGCAAACTTTGATAGGTGTAGGACGTACCGTATAGAAGTTAGGGCCATTTGAAGTTTTATCTGTGTTTGATTTGGGACTCAAGGGTAGCATAGCTTTGAGCGATAGCTTAAATTGACAAGAGGCTCGAGTACTATATTGTTACAAAATTTCAAGGTTTTATGACGCTCCAGTAAAAAGTTACAAGCATTTGTATGTTGCAAACATTGATAGGTGTAGGACGTACCGTATAGAAGTTATGGCCATTTGCAGTTTTATCATTATGTGATTTGGGACTCAAGGGTAGCATAGCTTTGAACGATAGTTAAAATTGAATAGAGGTTCGAGGTCTTTATTGTTACAAAATTTCAAGGTTTTATGACGCTCCAGTAAAAAGTTACAAGCATTTGTATGTTGCAAACTTTGATAGGTGTAGGACATACCGTATAGAAGTTAGGGCCATTTGAAGTTTTATCATTGTTTGATTTGCAACTCAAGGGTAGCATAGCTTTGAGCGATAGCCAAAACTTCAAGGTTTTATGACGCTCCAGTAAAAAGTTACAAGCATTTGTATGTTGCAAACTTTGATAGGTGTAGGACGTACCGTATAGAAGTTAGAGCCATTTGAAATTTTATCAGTGTTTGATTTGGGACTCAAGGGTAGCATAGCTTTGAGCGATAGTTTAAATTGAGAAGAGGCTCGAGTACTTTATTGAGACAAAATTTCAAGGTTTTATGACGCTCCAGTAAAAAGTTACAAGCATTTGTATGCTGCAAACTTTGATAGGTGTAGGACGTACCATATAGAAGTTTGGGCCATTTGAAGTTTTATCAGTGTTTGATTTGGGACTCAAGGGTAGCATAGCTTTGAGCGATAGCTTAAATTGACAAGAGGCTCGAGTACTATATTGTTACAAAATTTCAAGGTTTTATGACGCTCCAGTGAAAAGTTACAAGCATTTGTATGTTGCAAACATTGATAGGTGTAGGACGTACCGTATAGAAGTTAGGGCCATTTGAAGTTTTATCAGTGTTTGATTTGGGACTCAAGGGTAGCATAGCTTTGAGCGATAGTTAAAATTGAACAGAGGCTCGAGGTGTTTATTGTTACAAAATTTCAAGGTTTTATGACGCTCCAGTAAAAAGTTACAAGCATTTGTATGCTGCAAACTTTGATAGGTGTAGGACGTACCGTATATAAGTTAGGGCCATTTGAAGTTTTATCAGTGTTTGATTTGGGACTCAAGGGTAGCATAGCTTTGAGCGATAGCTTAAATTGACAAGAGGCTCGAGTACTATATTCTTACAAAATTTCAAGGTTTTATGACGCTCCAGTAAAAAGTTACAAGCATTTGTATGTTGCAAACATTGATAGGTGTAGGACGTACCGTATAGAAGTTAGGGCCATTTGAAGTTTTATCATTATTTGATTTGGGACTCAAGGGTAGCATAGCTTTGAGCGATACTTAAAATTGAACAGAGGCTCGAGGTCTTTATTGTTACAAAATTTCAAGGTTTTATGACGCTCCAGTAAAAAGTTACAAGCATTTGTATGTTGCAAACTTTGATAGGTGTAGGACGTACCGTATAGAAGTTAGGGCCATTTGAAATTTTATCAGTGTTTGATTTGGGACTTAAGGGCAGGATAGCTTTGAGCGACAACTTAAATTGAGAAGAGGCTCGAGAACTTTATTGTTACAAAATTTCAAGGTTTTATGACGCTCCAGTAAAAAGTTACAAGCATTTGTATGCTGCAAATTTTGATAGGTGTAGGACGTACCGTATAGAAGTTAGGGCCATTTGAAGTTGTATCAGTGTTTGATTTGGGACTCAAGGGTAGCATAGCTTTGAGCGATAGCTTAAATTGACAAGAGGTTCGAGTACTATATTGTTACAAAAGGTCAAGGTTTTATGACGCTCCAGTAAAAAGTTACAAGCATTTGTATGTTGCAAACTTTGATAGGTGTAGGACGTACCGTATAGAAGTTAGGGCCATTTGAAGTTTTATCAGTGTTTGATTTGGGACTCAAGGGTAGCATAGCTTTGAGCGATAGCCAAAACTTCAAGGTTTTATGACGCTCCAGTAAAAAGTTACAAGAATTTGTATGTTGCAAACTTTGATAGGTGTAGGACGTACCGTATAGAAGTTAGAGCCATTTGAAATTTTATCAGTGTTTGATTTGGGACTCAAGGGTAGCATAGCTTTGAGCGATAGTTTAAATTGAGAAGAGGCTCGAGTACTTTATTGATACAAAATTTCACGGTTTTATGACGCTCCAGCAAAAAGTTACAAGCATTTGTATGCTGCAAACTTTGATAGGTGTAGGACGTACCGTATAGAAGTTAGGGCCATTTGAAGTTTTATCAGTGTTTGATTTGGGACTCAAGGGTAGCATAGCTTTGAGCGATAGCTTAAATTGAAAAGAGGCTCGAGTACTTTATTGTTACGAAACTTCAAGGTTCTATGACGCTGCAGTAAAAAGTTACAAGCATTTGTATGTTGCAAACTTTGATAGGTGTAGGACGTACCGTATAGAAGTTAGAGCCATTTGAAGTTTTATCAGTGTTTGATTTGGGACTCAAGGGTAGCATAGCTTTGACCGATAGCTTAAATTGAAAAGAGGCTCGAGTACTTTATTGTTACAAAACTTCAAGGTTTTATGACGCTCCAGTAAAAAGTTACAAGCATTTGTATGTTGCAAACTTTTATAGGTGTAGGACGTACCGTATAGAAGTTAGGGCCATTTGAAGTTTTATCAGTGTTTGATTTGGGACTCAAGGGTAGCATAGCTTTGAGCGATAGTTTAAATTGAGAAGAGGCTCGAGTACTTTATTGATACAAAATTTCAAGGTTTTATGACGCTCCAGTAAAAAGTTACAAGCATTTGTATGTTGCAAACTTTGATAGGTGTAGGACGTACCGTATAGAAGTTAGGGCCATTTGAAGTTGTATCATTGTTTGATTTGGGACTCAAGGGTAGCAAAGCTTTGAGCGATAGCTTAAATTGACAAGAGGCTCGAGTACTTTATTGTTACAAAATTTCAAGGTTTTTTGACGCTCCAGTAAAAAGTTACAAGCATTTGTATGTTGCAAACTTTGATAGGTATAGGACGTGCCGTATAGAAGTTAGGGCCATTTGAAGTTGTATCATTGTTTGATTTGGGACTCAAGGGTAGCATAGCTTTGAGCGATAGCTTAAATTGACAAGAGGCTCGAGTACTTTATTGTTACAAAATTTCAAGGTTTTTTGACGCTCCAGTAAAAAGTTACAAGCATTTGTATGTTGCAAACTTTGATAGGTGTAGGACGTGCCGTATAGAAGTTAGGGCCATTTGAAGTTTTATCAGTGTTTGATTTGGGACTCAAGGGTAGCATAGCTTTGAGCGATAGCTTAAATTGAAAAGAGGCTTGAGTACTTTATTGTTACAAAACTTCAAGGTTTTATGACGCTCCAGTAAAAAGTTACAAGCATTTGTATGTTGCAAACTTTGATAGGTGTAGGACGTTCCGTATAGAAGTTAGGGCCATTTGAAATTTTATCAGTGTTTGATTAGGGACTCAAGGGTAGCATAGCTTTGAGCGACAACTTAAACTGAGAAGAGGCTCGAGAACTTTATTGTTACAAAATTTCAAAGTTTTATGACGCTCCAGTAAAAAGTTACAAGCATTTGTATGCTGCAAACTTTGATAGGTGTAGGACGTACCGTATAGAAGTTAGGGCCATTTGAAGTTTTATCAGTGTTTGATTTGGGACTCAAGGGTAGCATAGCTTTGAGCGATAGTTAAAATTGAACAGAGGCTCGAGGTCTTTATTGTTACAAAATTTCAAGGTTTTATGACGCTCCAGTAAAAAGTTAAAAGCATTTGTATGTTGCAAACTTTGATAGGTGTAGGACGTACCGTATAGAAGTTAGGGCCATTTGAAGTTTTATCAGTGTTTGATTTGGGACTCAAGGGTAGCATAGCTTTGAGCGATAGCTTAAATTGAAAAGAGGCTCGAGTACTTTATTGTTACAAAACTTCAAGCTTTTATGACGCTCCAGTAAAAAGTTACAAGCATTTGTATGTTGCAAACATTGATAGGTGTAGGACGTACCGTATAGAAGTTAGTGCCATTTGAAGTTTTATCATTATTTGATTTGGGACTCAAGGGTAGCACAGCTTTGAGCGATAGTTAAAATTGAACAGAGGCTCGAGGTCTTTATTGTTACAAAATTTCAAGGTTTTATGACGCTCCAGTAAAAAGTTACAAGCATTTGTATGTTGCAAACTTTGATAGGTGTAGGACGTACCGTATAGAAGTTAGGGCCATTTGAAGTTTTATCAGTGTTTGATTTGGGACTCAAGGGTAGCATAGCTTTGAGCGATAGTTTAAATTGAGAAGAGGCTCGAGTACTTTATTGATACAAAATTTCAAGGTTTTATGACGCTCCAGTAAAAAGTTACAAGCATTAGTATGTTGCAAACTTTGATAGGTGTAGGACGTACAGTATAGAAGTTAGTGCCATTAGAAGTTTTATCATTGTTTGATTTGGGACTCAAGGGTAGCATAGCTTTGAGCGATAGCTTAAATTGACAAGAGGCTCGAGTACTTTATTGTTACAAAATTTCAAGGTTTTTTGACGATCCAGTAAAAAGTTACAAGCATTTGTATGTTGCAAACTTTGATAGGTGTAGGACGTACCGTATAGAAGTTAGGGCCATTTAAAGTTTTATCAGTGTTTGATTTGGGACTCAAGGGTAGCATAGCTTTGAGCGATAGCTTAAATTGAAAAGAGGCTCGAGTACTTTATTGTTACAAAACTTCAAAGTTTTATGACGCTCCAGTAAAAAGTTACAAGCATTTTTATGTTGCAAACATTGATAGGTGTAGGACGTACCGTATAGAAGTTAGGGCCATTTGAAGTTTTATCATTATTTGATTTGGGACTCAAGGGTAGCATAGCTTTGAGCGATAGTTTAAATTGAACAGAGGCTCGAGGTCTTTATTGTTACAAAATTTCAAGGTTTTATGACGCTCTAGTAAAAAGTTACAAGCATTTGTATGTTGCAAACTTTGATAGGTGTAGGACGTACCGTATAGAAGTTAGGGCCATTTGAAGTTTTATCAGTGTTTGATTTGGGACTCTAGGGTAGCATAGATTTGAGCGATAGCCAAAACTTCAAGGTTTTATGACGCTCCAGTAAAAAGTTACAAGCATTTGTATGTTGCAAACTTTGATAGGTGTAGGACGTACCGTATAGAAGTTAGGGCCATTTGAAATTTTATCAGTGTTTGATTTGGGACCCAAGGGTAGCATAGCTTTGAGCGATAGTTTAAATTGAGAAGAGGCTCGAGTACTTTATTGATACAAAATTTCAAGGTTTTATGACGCTCCAGTAAAAAGTTACAAGCATTTGTATGCTGCAAACTTTGATAGGTGTAGGACGTACCGTATAGAAGTTAGGGCCATTTGAAGTTTTATCAGTGTTTGATTAGGGAATCAAGGGTAGCATAGCTTTGAGCGATAGCTTAAATTGACAAGAGGCTCGAGTACTATATTGTTACAACATTTCAAGGTTTTATGACGCTCCAGTAAAAAGTTACAAGCATTTGTATGTTGCAAACATTGATAGGTGTAGGACGTACCGTATAGAAGTTAGGGCCATTTGAAGTTTTATCATTATTTGATTTGGGACTCAAGGGTAGCATAGCTTTGAGCGATTGTTAAAATTGAACAGAGGCTCGAGGTCTTTATTGTTACAAAATTTCAAGGCTTTATGACGCTCCAGTAAAAAGTTTAAAAGTATTTGTATGTTGCAAACTTTGATAGGTGTAGGACGTACCGTATAGAAGTTAGGGCCATTTGAAGTTTTATCAGTGTTTGATTTGGGACTCAAGGGTAGCATAGCTTTGAGCGATAGCTTAAATTTAAAAGAGGCTCGAGTACTTTATTGTTACAAAACTTCAATGTTTTATGACGCTTCAGTAAAAAGTTACAAGCATTTGTATGTTGCAAACTTTGATAGGTGTAGGACGTAGAAGTTAGGGCCATTTGAAATTTTATCAGTGTTTGATTTGGGACTCAAGGGTAGCATAGCTTTGAGCGACAACTGAAATTGAGAAGAGGCTCGAGAACTTTATTGTTACAAAATTTCAAGGTTTTATGACGCTCCAGTAAAAAGTTACAAGCATTTGTATGCTGCAAACTTTGATAGGTGTAGGACGTACCGTATAGAAGTTAGGGCCATTGGAAGTTGTATCAGTGTTTGATTTGGGACTCAAGGGTAGCATAGCTTTGAGCGATAGCTTAAATTGACAAGAGGCTCGAGTACTATATTGTTACAAAATTTCAAGGTTTAAGACGCTCCAGCAAAAAGTTACAAGCATTTGTATGTTGCAAACTTTGATAGGTGTAGGACGTACCGTATAGAAGTTAGGGCCATTTGAAGTTTTATCAGTGTTTGATTTGGGACTCAAGGGTAGCATAGCTTTGAGCGATAGTTTTAATTGAGAAGAGGCTCGAGTACTTTATTGAGACAAAATTTCAAGGTTTTATGACGCTCCAGTAAAAAGTTACAAGCATTTGTATGTTGGAAACATTGATAGGTGTAGGACATACCGTATAGAAGTTAGGGCCATTTGAAGTTTTATCATTATTTGATTTGGGACTCAAGGGTAGCATAGGTTTGAGCGATACTTAAAATTGAACAGAGGCTCGAGGTCTTTATTGTTACAAAATTTCAAGGTTTTATGACGCTCCAGTAAAAAGTTACAAGCATTTGTATGTTGCAAACTTTGATAGGTGTAGGACATACCGTATAGAAGTTAGGGCCATTTGATGTTTTATCATTGTTTGATTTGGAACTCAAGAGTAGCATAGCTTTGAGCGATAGCTTAAATTGACAAGAGGCTCGAGTACTTTATTGTTACAAAATTTCGAGGTTTTTTGACGCTCCAGTAAAAAGTTACAAGCATTTGTATGTTGCAAACTTTGATAGGTGTAGGACGTACCGTATAGAAGTTAGGGCCATTTGAAGTTTTATCTGTGTTTGATTTGGGACTCAAGGGGAGCATAGCTTTGAGCGATAGTTTAAATTAAGAAGAGGCTCGAGTACTTTATTGATACAAAATTTCAAGGTTTTATGACGCTCCAGTAAAAAGTTACAAGCATTTGTATGTTGCAAACTTTGATAGGTGTAGGACGTACCGTATAGAAGTTAGGGCCATTTGCAGTTTTATCAGTGTTTGATTTGGGTCTCAAGGGTAGCATAGCTTTGAGCGATACCTTAAATTGAAAAGAGGCTCGAGTACTTTATTGTTACAAAACTTCAAGGTTGTATGACGCTCCAGTAAAAAGTTACAAGCATTTGTATGTTGCAAACTTTGATAGGTGTAGGACGTACCGTATAGAAGTTAGGGCCATTAGAAGTTGTATCAGTGTTTGATTTGGGACTCAAGGCATAGCATAGCTTTGAGCGATAGCTTACATTGACAAGAGGCTCGAGTACTATATTGTTACAAAAGGTCAAGGTTTTATGACGCTCCAGTAAAAAGTTACAAGCATTTGTATGTTGCAAACTTTGATAGGTGTAGGACGTACCGTATAGAAGTTAGGGCCATTTGAAGTTTTATCTGTGTTTGATTTGGGACTCAAGGGGAGCATAGCTTTGAGCGATAGTTTAAATTAAGAAGAGGCTCGAGTACTTTATTGATACAAAATTTCAAGGTTTTATGACGCTCCAGTAAAAAGTTACAAGCATTTGTATGTTGCAAACTTTGATAGGTGTAGGACGTACCGTATAGAAGTTAGGGCCATTTGAAATTTTATCAGTGTTTGATTTGGGACTTAAGGGCAGGATAGCTTTGAGCGACAACTTAAATTGAGAAGAGGCTCGAGAACTTTATTGTTACAAAATTTCAAGGTTTTATGACGCTCCAGTAAAAAGTTACAAGCATTTGTATGCTGCAAATTTTGATAGGTGTAGGACGTACCGTATAGAAGTTAGGGCCATTAGAAGTTGTATCAGTGTTTGATTTGGGACTCAAGGGTAGCATAGCTTTGAGCGATAGCTTACATTGACAAGAGGCTCGAGTACTATATTGTTACAAAAGGTCAAGGTTTTATGACGCTCCAGTAAAAAGTTACAAGCATTTGTATGTTGCAAACTTTGATAGGTGTAGGACGTACCGTATAGAAGTTAGGGCCATTTGAAGTTTTATCAGTGTTTGATTTGGGACTCAAGGGTAGGATAGCTTTGAGCGATAGCCAAAACTTCAAGGTTTTATGACGCTCCAGTAAAAAGTTACAAGAATTTGTATGTTGCAAACTTTGATAGGTGTAGGACGTACCGTATAGAAGTTAGAGCCATTTGAAATTTTATCAGTGTTTGATTTGGGACTCAAGGGTAGCATAGCTTTGAGCGATAGTTTAAATTGAGAAGAGGCTCGAGTACTTTATTGATACAAAATTTCACGGTTTTATGACGCTCCAGTAAAAAGTTACAAGCATTTGTATGCTGCAAACTTTGATAGGTGTAGGACGTACCGTATAGAAGTTAGGGCCATTTGAAGTTTTATCAGTGTTTGATTTGGGACTCAAGGGTAGCATAGCTTTGAGCGATAGCTTAAATTGAAAAGAGGCTCGAGTACTTTATTGTTACAAAACTTCAAGGTTTTATGACGCTCCAGTAAAAAGTTACAAGCATTTGTATGTTGCAAACTTTTATAGGTGTAGGACGTACCGTATAGAAGTTAGGGCCATTTGAAGTTTTATCAGTGTTTGATTTGGGACTCAAGGGTAGCATAGCTTTGAGCGATAGTTTAAATTGAGAAGAGGCTCGAGTTCTTTATTGATACAAAATTTCAAGGTTTTATGACGCTCCAATAAAAAGTTACAAGCATTTGTATGTTGCAAACTTTGATAGGTGTAGGACGTACCGTATAGAAGTTAGGGCCATTTGAAGTTGTATCATTGTTTGATTTGGGGCTCAAGGGTAGCATAGCTTTGAGCGATAGCTTAAATTGACAAGAGGCTCGAGTACTTTATTGTTACAAAATTTCAAGGTTTTTTGACGCTCCAGTAAAAAGTTACAAGCATTTGTATGTTGCAAACTTTGATAGGTGTAGGACGTGCCGTATAGAAGGTAGGGCCATTTGAAGTTGTATCATTGTTTGATTTGGGACTCAAGGGTAGCATAGCTTTGAGCGATAGCTTAAATTGACAAGAGGCTCGAGTACTTTATTGTTACAAAATTTCAAGGTTTTTTGACGCTCCAGTAAAAAGTTACAAGCATTTGTATGTTGCAAACTTTGATAGGTGTAGGACGTGCCGTATAGAAGTTAGGGCCATTTGAAGTTTTATCAGTGTTTGATTTCGGACTCAAGGGTAGCATAGCTTTGACCGATAGCTTAAATTGAAAAGAGGCTCGAGTACTTTATTGTTACAAAACTTCAAGGTTTTATGACGCTCCAGTAAAAAGTTACAAGCATTTGTATGTTGCAAACTTTGATAGGTGTAGGACGTTCCGTATAGAAGTTAGGGCCATTTGAAATTTTATCAGTGTTTGATTAGGGACTCAAGGGTAGCATAGCTTTGAGCGACAACTTAAACTGAGAAGAGGCTCGAGAACTTTATTGTTACAAAATTTCAAAGTTTTATGACGCTCCAGTAAAACGTTACAAGCATTTGTATGCTGCAAACTTTGATAGGTGTAGGACGTACCGTATAGAAGTTAGGGCCATTTGAAGTTTTATCAGTGTTTGATTTGGGACTCAAGGGTAGCATAGCTTTGAGCGATAGTTAAAATTGAACAGAGGCTCGAGGTCTTTATTGTTACAAAATTTCAAGGTTTTATGACGCTCCAGTAAAAAGTTAAAAGCATTTGTATGTTGCAAACATTGATAGGTGTAGGACGTACCGTATAGAAGTTAGGGCCATTTGAAGTTTTATCATTATTTGATTTGGGACTCAAGGGTAGCATAGCTTTGAGCGATAGTTAAAATTGGACAGAGGCTCGAGGTCTTTATTGTTACAATATTTCAAGGTTTTATGACGCTCCAGTAAAAAGTTACAAGCATTTGTATGTTGCAAACTTTGATAGGTGTAGGACGTACAGTATAGAAGTTAGTGCCATTAGAAGTTTTATCATTGTTTGATTTGGGACTCAAGGGTAGCATAGCTTTGAGCGATAGCTTAAATTGACAAGAGGCTCGAGTACTTTATTGTTACAAAATTTCAAGGTTTTTTGACGATCCAGTAAAATGTTACAAGCATTTGTATGTTGCAAACTTTGATAGCTGTAGGACGTACAGTATAGAAGTTAGTGCCATTTGAATTTTTATCAGTGTTTGATTTGGGACTCAAGGGTAGCATAGCTTTGAGCGATAGCTTAAATTGAAAAGAGGCTCGAGTACTTTATTGTTACAAAACTTCAAGGTTTTATGACGCTCCAGTAAAAAGTTACAAGCATTTGTATGTTGCAAACTTTTATAGGTGTAGGACGTACCGTATAGAAGTTAGGGCCATTTGAAGTTTTATCAGTGTTTGATTTGGGACTCAAGGGTAGCATAGCTTTGAGCGATAGTTTAAATTGAGAAGAGGCTCGAGTTCTTTATTGATACAAAATTTCAAGGTTTTATGACGCTCCAATAAAAAGTTACAAGCATTTGTATGTTGCAAACTTTGATAGGTGTAGGACGTACCGTATAGAAGTTAGGGCCATTTGAAGTTGTATCATTGTTTGATTTGGGGCTCAAGGGTAGCATAGCTTTGAGCGATAGCTTAAATTGACAAGAGGCGCGAGTACTTTATTGTTACAAAATTTCAAGGTTTTTTGACGCTCCAGTAAAAAGTTACAAGCATTTGTATGTTGCAAACTTTGATAGGTGTAGGACGTGCCGTATAGAAGGTAGGGCCATTTGAAGTTGTATCATTGTTTGATTTGGGACTCAAGGGTAGCATAGCTTTGAGCGATAGCTTAAATTGACAAGAGGCTGGAGTACTTTATTGTTACAAAATTTCAAGGTTTTTTGACGCTCCAGTAAAAAGTTACAAGCATTTGTATGTTGCAAACTTTGATAGGTGTAGGACGTGCCGTATAGAAGTTAGGGCCATTTGAAGTTTTATCAGTGTTTGATTTCGGACTCAAGGGTAGCATAGCTTTGACCGATAGCTTAAATTGAAAAGAGGCTCGAGTACTTTATTGTTACAAAACTTCAAGGTTTTATGACGCTCCAGTAAAAAGTTACAAGCATTTGTATGTTGCAAACTTTGATAGGTGTAGGACGTTCCGTATAGAAGTTAGCGCCATTTGAAATTTTATCAGTGTTTGATTAGGGACTCAAGGGTAGCATAGCTTTGAGCGACAACTTAAACTGAGAAGAGGCTCGAGAACTTTATTGTTACAAAATTTCAAAGTTTTATGACGCTCCAGTAAAAAGTTACAAGCATTTGTATGCTGCAAACTTTGATAGGTGTAGGACGTACCGTATAGAAGTTAGGGCCATTTGAAGTTTTATCAGTGTTTGATTTGGGACTCAAGGGTAGCATAGCTTTGAGCGATAGTTAAAATTGAACAGAGGCTCGAGGTCTTTATTGTTACAAAATTTCAAGGTTTTATGACGCTCCAGTAAAAAGTTAAATGCATTTGTATGTTGCAAACATTGATAGGTGTAGGACGTACCGTATAGAAGTTAGGGCCATTTGAAGTTTTATCATTATTTGATTTGGGACTCAAGGGTAGCATAGCTTTGAGCGATAGTTAAAATTGAACAGAGGCTCGAGGTCTTTATTGTTACAATATTTCAAGGTTTTATGACGCTCCAGTAAAAAGTTACAAGCATTTGTATGTTGCAAACTTTGATAGGTGTAGGACGTACAGTATAGAAGTTAGTGCCATTAGAAGTTTTATCATTGTTTGATTTGGGACTCAAGGGTAGCATAGCTTTGAGCGATAGCTTAAATTGACAAGAGGCTCGAGTACTTTATTGTTACAAAATTTCAAGGTTTTTTGACGATCCAGTAAAATGTTACAAGCATTTGTATGTTGCAAACTTTGATAGCTGTAGGACGTACAGTATAGAAGTTAGTGCCATTTGAAGTTTTATCAGTGTTTGATTTGGGACTCAAGGGTAGCATAGCTTTGAGCGATAGCTTAAATTGAAAAGAGGCTCGAGTACTTTATTGATACAAAACTTCAAGGTTTTATGACGCTCCAGTAAAAAGTTACAAGCATTTGTATGTTGCAAACTTTGATAGGTGTAGGACGTACCGTATAGAAGTTAGAGCCATTTGAAGTTTTATCAGTGTTTGATTTGGGACTCAAGGGTAGCATAGCTTTGACCGATAGCTTAAATTGAAAAGAGGCTCGAGTACTTTATTGTTACAAAACTTCAAGGTTTTATGACGCTCCAGTAAAAAGTTACAAGTATTTGTATGTTGCAAACTTTTATAGGTGTAGGACGTACCGTATAGAAGTTAGGGCCATTTGAAGTTTTATCAGTGTTTGATTTGGGACTCAAGGGTAGCATAGCTTTGAGCGATAGTTTAAATTGAGAAGAGGCTCGAGTACTTTATTGATACAAAATTTCAAGGTTTTATGACGCTCCAGTAAAAAGTTACAAGCATTTGTATGTTGCAAACTTTGATAGGTGTAGGACGTACCGTATAGAAGTTAGGGCCATTTGAAGTTGTATCATTGTTTGATTTGGGACTCAAGGGTAGCATAGCTTTGAGCGATAGCTTAAATTGACAAAAGGCTCGAGTACTTTATTGTTACAAAATTTCAAGGTTTTTTGACGCTCCAGTAAAAAGTTACAAGCATTTGTATGTTGCAAACTTTGATAGGTGTAGGACGTGCCGTATAGAAGTTAGGGCCACTTGAAGTTGTATCATTGTTTGATTTGGGGCTCAAGGGTAGCATAGCTTTGAGTGATAGCTTAAATTGACAAGAGGCTCGAGTACTTTATTGTTACAAAATTTCAAGGTTTTTTGACGCTCCAGTAAAAAGTTACAAGCATTTGTATGTTGCAAACTTTGATAGGTGTAGGACGTGCCGTATAGAAGTTAGGGCTATTTGAAGTTTTATCAGTGTTTGATTTGGGACTCAAGGGTAGCATAGCTTTGAGCGATAGCTTAACTTGAAAAGAGGCTCGAGTACTTTATTGTTACAAAACTTCAAGGTTTTATGACGCTCCAGTAAAAAGTTACAAGCATTTGTATGTTACAAACTTTGATAGGTGTAGGACGTTCCGTATAGAAGTTAGGGCCATTTGAAATTTTATCAGTGTTTGATTAGGGAATCAAGGGTAGCATAGCTTTGAGCAACAACTTAAACTGAGAAGAGGCTCGAGAACTTTATTGTTACAAAATTTCAAAGTTTTATGACGCTCCAGTAAAAAGTTACAAGCATTTGTATGCTGCAAACTTTGATAGGTGTAGGACGTACCGTATAGAAGTTAGGGCCATTTGAAATTTTATCAGTGTTTGATTTGGGACTCAAGGGTAGCATAGCTTTGAGCGATAGTTAAAATTGAACAGAGGCTCGAGGTCTTTATTGTTACAAAATTTCAAGGTTTTATGACGCTCCAGTAAAAAGTTAAAAGCATTTGTATGTTGCAAACTTTGATAGGTGTAGGACGTACCGTATAGAAGTTAGGGCCATTTGAAGTTTTATCAGTGTTTGATTTGGGACTCAAGGGTAGCATAGCTTTGAGCGATAGCTTAAATTGAAAAGAGGCTCGAGTACTTTATTGTTACAAAACTTCAAGCTTTTATGACGCTCCAGTAAAAAGTTACAAGCATTTGTATGTTGCAAACATTGATAGGTGTAGGACGTACCGTATAGAAGTTAGGGCCATTTGAAGTTTTATCATTATTTGATTTGGGACTCAAGGGTAGCATAGCTTTGAGCGATAGTTAAAATTGAACAGAGGCTCGAGGTCTTTATTGTTACAAAATTTCAAGGTTTTATGACGCTCCAGTAAAAAGTTACAAGCATTTGTATGTTGCCAACTTTGATAGGTGTAGGACGTACCGTATAGAAGTTAGGGCCATTTGAAGTTTTATCAGTGTTTGATTTGGGACTCAAGGGTAGCATAGCTTTGAGCGATAGTTTAAATTGAGAAGAGGCTCGAGTACTTTATTGATACAAAATTTCAAGGTTTTATGACGCTCCAGTAAAAAGTTACAAGCATTTGTATGTTGCAAACTTTGATAGGTGTAGGACGTACGGTATAGAAGTTAGTGCCATTAGAAGTTTTATCATTGTTTGATTTGGGACTCAAGGGTAGCATAGCTTTGAGCGATAGCTTAAATTGACAAGAGGCTCGAGTACTTTATTGTTACAAAATTTCAAGGTTTTTTGACGATCCAGTAAAATGTTACACGTATTTGTATGTTGCAAACTTTGATAGCTGTAGGATGTACAGTATAGAAGTTAGTGCCATTTGAAGTTTTATCATTGTTTGATTTGGGACTCAAGGGTAGCATGGCTTTGAGCGATAGCTTAAATTGACAAGAGGCTCGAGTACTTTATTGTTACAAAATTTCAAGGTTTTTTGACGCTCCAGTAAAATGTTACAAGCATTTGTATGTTGCAAACTTTGCTAGGTGTAGGACGTACCGTATGGAAGTTAGGGCCATTTGAAGTTTTATCAGTGTTTGATTTGGGACTCAAGGGTAGCATAGCTTTGAGCGATAGCTTAAATTGGCAAGAGGCTCGAGTACTATATTGTTACAAAATTTCAAGGTTTTATGACGCTCCAGTAAAAAGTTACAAGCATTTGTATGTTGCAAACTTTGATAGGTGTAGGACGTACCGTATAGAAGTTAGGGCCATTTGAAGTTTTATCAGTGTTTGATTTGGGACTCAAGGGTAGCATAGCTTTGAGCGATAGCCAAAACTTCAAGGTTTTGCGACGCTCCAGTAAAAAGTTACAAGCATTTGTATGTTGCAAAACTTTGATAGGTGTAGGACGTACCGTATAGAAGTTAGGGCCATTTGAAGTTTTATCAGTGTTTGATTTGGGACTCAAGGGTAGCATAGCTTTGAGCGATAGCTTAAATTGACAAGAGGCTCGAGTACTATATTGTTACAAAATTTCAAGGTTTTTTGACGCTCCAGTAAAAAGTAACAAGCATTTGTATGTTGCAAACATTGAGTCCCATATCAAGTTTTATCATTATTTGATTTGGGACTCAAGGGTAGCATACCTTTGAGCGATAGTTAAAATTGAACAGAGGCTCGAGGTCTTTATTGTTACAAGATTTCAAGGTTTTATGACGCTCCAGTAAAAAGTTACAAGCATTTGTATGTTGCAAACTTTGATAGGTGTAGGACGTACCGTATAGAAGTTAGGGCCATTTGAAGTTTTATCAGTGTTTGATTTGGGACTCAAGGGTAGCATAGCTTTGAGCGATAGCTTAAATTGAAAAGAGGCTCGAGTACTTTATTGTTACAAAACTTCAAGGTTTTATGACGCTCCAGTAAAAAGTTACAAGCATTTGTATGTTGCAAACATTGATAGGTGTAGGACGTACCGTATAGAAGTTAGGGCCATTTGAAGTTTTATCATTATTTGATTTGGGACTCAAGGGTAGCATAGCTTTGAGCGATAGCTTAAATTGACAAGAGGCTCGAGTACTTTATTGTTACAAAATTTCAAGGTTTTTTGACGATCCAGTAAAATGTTACAAGCATTTGTATGTTGCAAACTTTGATAGCTGTAGGACGTACAGTATAAAAGTTAGTGCCATGTGAAGTTTTATCATTGTTTGATTTGGGACTCAAGGGTAGCATAGCTTTGAGCGATAGCTTAAATTGACAAGAGGCTCGAGTACTTTATTGTTACAAAATTTCAAGGTTTTTTGACGCTCCAGTAAAGTGTTACAAGCATTTGTATGTTGCAAACTTTGATAGGTGTAGGACATACCATATGGAAGTTAAGGCCATTTGAAGTTTTATCAGTGTTTGATTTGGGACTCAAGGGTAGCATAGCTTTGAGCGATAGCCAAAACTTCAAGGTTTTGCGACGCTCCAGTAAAAAGTTACAAGCATTTGTATGTTGCAAAACTTTGATAGGTGTAGGACGTACCGTATAGAAGTTAGGGCCATTTGAAGTTTTATCAGTGTTTGATTTGGGACTCAAGGGTAGCATAGCTTTGAGCGATAGCTTAAATTGACAAGAGGCTCGAGTACTATATTGTTACAAAATTTCAAGGTTTTATGACGCTCCAGTAAAAAGTAACAAGCATTTGTATGTTGCAAACATTGATAGGTGTAGGACGTACCGTATAGAAGTTAGGGCCATTTAAAGTTTTATCATTATTTGATTTGGGACTCAAGGGTAGCATACCTTTGAGCGATAGTTTAAATTGAACAGAGGCTCGAGGTCTTTATTGTTACAAAATTTCAAGGTTTTATGACGCTCCAGTAAAAAGTTACAAGCATTTGTATGTTGCAAACTTTGATAGGTGTAGGACGTACTGTATAGAAGTTAGGGCCATTTGAAGTTTTATCAGTGTTTGATTTGGGACTCAAGGGTAGCATAGCTTTGAGCGATAGCTTAAATTGAAAAGAGGCTCGAGTACTTTATTGTTACAAAACTTCAAGGTTTTATGACGCTCCAGTAAAAAGTTACAAGCATTTGTATGTTGCAAACATTGATAGGTGTAGGACGTACCGTATATAAGTTAGGGCCATTTGAAGTTTTATCAGTGTTTGATTTGGGACTCAAGGGTAGCATAGCTACCGATAGCCAAAACTTCAAGGTTTTGCGACGCTCCAGTAAAAAGTGACAAGCATTTGTATGTTGCAAAACTTTGATAGGTGTAGGACGTACCGTATAGAAGTTAGTGCCATTTGAAGTTTTATCATTGTTTGATTTGGGACTCAATGGTAGCATAGCTTTGAGCGATAGCTTAAATTGACAAGAGGCTCGAGTACTTTATTTTTACAAAATTTCAAGGTTTTTTGACGCTCCAGTAAAATGTTACAAGCATTTTTATGTTGCAAACTTTGATAGGTGTAGGACGTACCGTATATGTAGTTAGGGCCATTTGAAGTTTTATCAGTGTTTGATTTGGGACTCAAGGGTAGCATAGCTTTGAGCGATAGCTTAAATTGGCAAAAGGCTCGAGTACTATATTGTTACAAAATTTCAAGGTTTTATGACGCTCCAGTAAAAAGTTACAAGCATTTGTATGTTGCAAACTTTGATAGGTATAGGACGTACCGTATAGAAGTTAGAGCCATTTGAAGTTTTATCAGTGTTTGATTTGGGACTCAAGGGTAGCATAGCTTTGAGCGATAGCCAAAACTTCAAGGTTTTGCGACGCTCCAGTAAAAAGAGACAAAGCATTTGTATGCTGCAAACTTTGATAGGTGTAGGACGTACCGTATAGAAGTTAGGGCCATTTGAAGTTTTATCAGTGTTTGATTTGGGACTCAAGGGTAGCATAGCTTTGAGCGATAGTTTAAATTGAGAAGAGGCTCGAGTACTTTATTGATACAAAATTTCAAGGTTTTATGACGCTCCAGTAAAAAGTTACAAGCATTTGTTTGCTGCAAACTTTGATAGGTGTAGGACTTACCCTATAGAAGTTAGGGCCATTTGAAGTTTTATCAGTGTTTGATTTGGGACTCAAGGGTAGCATAGCTTTGAGCGATAGTTAAAATTGAACAGAGGCTCGAGGTGTTTATTGTTACAACATTTCAAGGTTTTATGACGCTCCAGTAAAAAGTTACAAGCATTTGTATGCTGCAAACTTTGATAGGTGTAGGACGTACCCTATAGAAGTTACGGCCATTTGAAGTTTTATCATTATTTGATTTAGGACTCAAGGGTAGCATAGCTTTGAGCGATAGTTAAAATTGAACAGAGGCTCGAGGTGTTTATTGTTACAACATTTCAAGGTTTTATGACGCTCCAGTAAAAAGTTACAAGCATTTGTATGTTGCAAACTTTGATAGGTGTAGGACGTACCGTATATAAGTTAGGGCCATTTGAAGTTTTATCAGTGTTTGATTTGGGACTCAAGGGTAGCATAGCTTTGAGCGATTTTTTAAATTGAGAAGAGGCTCGAGTACTTTATTGATACAAAATTTCAAGGTTTTATGACGCTCCAGTAAAAAGTTACAAGCATTTGTTTGCTGCAAACTTTGATAGGTGTAGGACGTACCCTATAGAAGTTAGGGCCATTTGAAGTTTTATCAGTGTTTGATTTGGGACTCAAGGGTAGCATAGCTTTGAGCGATAGCTAAAATTGACAAGAGGCTCGAGTACTATATTGTTATAAAATTTCAAGGTTTTATGACGCTCCAGTAAAAAGTTACAAGCATTTGTATGTTGCAAACTTTGATAGATGTAGGACGTACCGTATAGAAGTTAGGGCCATTTGAAGTTTTATCAGTGTTTGATTTGGGACTCAAGGGTAGCATAGTTTTGAGCGATAGCCAAAACTTCAAGGTTTTATG
Source organism: Clusia tigrina (assembly GCA_920105625.2). Classification (NCBI taxonomy): domain Eukaryota; kingdom Metazoa; phylum Arthropoda; class Insecta; order Diptera; family Clusiidae; genus Clusia; species Clusia tigrina. Next base: position 3,651,979 of record CAKKTE020000011.1, on the reverse strand, counting down.
ACGCTCCAGTAAAAAGTTACAAGTATTTGTATGTTGCAAACTTTGATAGGTGTAGGACGTACCGTATAGAAGTTAGGGCCATTTGAAGTTTTATCATTATTTGATTTGGGACTCAAGGGTAGCATAGCTTTGAGCGATAGTTAAAATTGAACAGAGGCTCGAGGTCTTTATTGTTACAAAATTTCAAGGTTTTATGCCGCTCCAGTAAAAAGTTACAAGCATTTGTATGTTGCAAACTTTGATAGGTGTAGGACGTACCGTATAGAAGTTAGGGCCATTTGAAGTTTTATCAGTGTTTGATTTGGGACTCAAGAGTGGCATATCTTTGAGCGATAGCTTAAATTGACAAGAAGCTCGAGTACTATATTGTTACAAAATTTCAAGGTTTTATGACGCTCCAGTAAAAAGTTAAAAGCATTTGTATGTTGCAAACATTGATAGGTGTAGGACGTACCGTATAGAAGTTAGGGCCATTTGAAGTTTTATCATTATTTGATTTGGGACTCAAGGGTAGCATAGATTTGAGCGATAGCCAAAACTTCAAGGTTTTATGACGCTCCAGTAAAAAGTTACAAGCATTTGTATGTTGCAAACTTTGATAGGTGTAGGACGTACCGTATAGAAGTTAGGGCCATTTGAAATTTTATCAGTGTTTGATTTGGGACTCAAGGGTAGCATAACTTTGAGCGATAGTTTAAATTGAGAAGAGGCTCGAGTACTTTATTGATACAAAATTTCAAGCTTTTATGACGCTCCAGTAAAAAGTTACAAGCATTTGTATGCTGCAAACTTTGATAGGTGTAGGACGTACCGTATAGAAGTTAGGGCCATTTGAAGTTTTATCAGTGTTTGATTTGGGACTCAAGAGTAGCATAGCTTTGAGCGATAGCCTAAATTGACAAGAGGCTCGAGTACTATATTGTTACAAAATTTCAAGGTTTTATGACGCTCCAGTAAAAAGTTAAAAGCATTTGTTTGTTGCAAACATTGATAGGTGTAGGACGTACGGTATAGAAGTTAGGGCCATCTGAAGTTTTATCATTATTTGATTTGGGACTCAAGGGTAGCATAGCTTTGAGCGATAGTTAAAATTGAGCAGAGGCTCGAGGTCTTTATTGTTACAAAATTTCAAGATTTTATGACGCTCCAGTAAAAAGTTACAAGCATTTATATGTTGCAAACTTTGATAGGTGTAGGACGTACCGTATAGAAGTTAGGGCTATTTGAAGTTTTATCAGTGTTTGATTTGGGACTCAAGGGTAGCATAGCTTTAAGCGATAGCTTAAATTTAAAAGAGGCTCGAGTACTTTATTGTTACAAAACTTCAAGGTTTTATGACGCTCCAGTAAAAAGTTACAAGCATTTGTATGTTGCAAACTTTGATAGGTGTAGGACGTACCGTATAGAAGTTAGGGCCATTTGAAATTTTATCAGTGTTTGATTTGGCACTCAAGGGTAGCATAGCTTTGAGCGACAACTTAAATTGAGAAGAGGCTCGAGAACTTTATTGTTACAAAATTTCAAGGTTTTATGACGCTCCAGTAAAAAGTTACAAGCATTTGTATGCTGCAAACTTTGATAGGTGTAGGACGTAGCGTATAGAAGTTAGGGCCAATTGCAGTTTTATCAGTGTTTGATGTGGGACTCAAGGGTAGCATAGCTTTGAGCGCTAGCTTAAATTGACAGGAGGCTCGAGTACTATATTGTTACAAAATTTCAAGGTTTTATGACGCTCCAGTAAAAAGTTACAAGCATTTGTATGTTGCAAACTTTGATAGGTGTAGGACGTACCGTATAGAAGTTAGGGCCATTTGAAGTTTTATGAGTGGTTGATTTGGGACTCAAGGGTAGCATAGCTTTGAGCGATAGCTTAAATTGACAAGAGGCTCGAGTACTATATTGTTACAAAATTTCAAGATTTTATGACGCTCCAGTAAAAAGTTACAGAAGTTAAGGCCATTTGAAGTTTTATCATTATTTGATTTGGGACTCAAGGGTAGCATAGCTTTGAGTGATAGTTAAAATTGAACAGAGGGTCGAGGTCTTTATTGTTACAAAATTTCAAGGTTTTATGACGCTCCAGTAAAAAGTTACAAGCATTTGTATGTTGCAAACTTTGATAGGTGTAGGACGTACCGTATAGAAGTTAGGGCCATTTGAAGTTTTATCAGTGTTTGATTTGGGACTCAAGGGTAGCATAGCTTTGAGCGATAGCTTAAATTAAAAAGAGGCTCGAGTACTTTATTGTTACAAAACTTCAAGGTTTTATGACGCTCCAGTAAAAAGTTACAAGCATTTGTATGTTGCAAACTTTGATAGGTGTAGGACGTACCGTATAGAAGTTAGGGCCATTTGAAATTTTATCAGTGTTTGATTTGGGACTCAAGGGTAGCATACCTTTCAGCGACAACTTAAATTGAGAAGAGGCTCGAGAACTTTATTGTTACAAAATTTCAAGGTTTTATGACGCTCCAGTAAAAAGTTACAAGCATTTGTATGCTGCAAACTTTGATAGGTGTAGGACGTACCGTATAGAAGTTAGGGCCATTTGAAGTTTTATCAGTGTTTGATTTGGGACTCAAGGGTAGCATAGCTTTGAGCGATAGCTTAAATTGACAAGAGGCTCGAGTACTATATTGTTACAAAATTTCAAGGTTTTATGACGCTCCAGTAAAAAGTTACAAGCATTTGTATGTTGCAAACATTGATAGGTGTAGGACGTACCGTATAGAAGTTAGGGCCATTTGAAGTTTTATCATTCTTTGATTTGGAACTCAAGGGTAGCATAGCTTTGAGCGATAGCTTAAATTGACAAGAGGCTCGAGTACTTTATTGTTACAAAATTTCAAGGTTTTTTGACGCTCCAGTAAAAAGTTACAAGCATTTGTATGTTGCAAACTTTGATAGGTGTAGGACGTACCGTATAGAAGTTAGGGCTATTTGAAGTTTTATCAGTATTTGATTTGGCACTCAAGGGGAGCATAGGTTTGAGCGATAGTTTAAATTGAGAAGAGGCTCGAGTACTTTATTGATACAAAATTTCAAGGTTTTATGACGCTCCAGTAAAAAGTTACAAGCATTTGTATGTTGCAAACTTTGATAGGTGTAGGACGTACCGTATAGAAGTTAGAGCCATTTGAAGTTTTATCAGTGTTTGATTTGGGACTCAAGGGTAGCATAGCTTTGAGCGATAGCCAAAACTTCAAGGTTTTGCGACGCTCCAGTAAAAAGAGACAAAGCATTTGTATGCTGCAAACTTTGATAGGTGTAGGACGTACCGTATAGAAGTTAGGGCCATTTGAAGTTTTATGAGTGGTTGATTTGGGACTCAAGGGTAGCATAGCTTTGAGCGATAGCTTAAATTGACAAGAGGCTCGAGTACTATATTGTTACAAAATTTCAAGGTTTTATGACGCTCCAGTAAAAAGTTACAGAAGTTAAGGCCATTTGAAGTTTTATCATTATTTGATTTGGGACTCAAGGGTAGCATAGCTTTGAGCGATAGTTAAAATTGAACAGAGGGTCGAGGTCTTTATTGTTACAAAATTTCAAGGTTTTATGACGCTCCAGTAAAAAGTTACAAGCATTTGTATGCTGCAAACTTTGATAGGTGTAGGACGTACCGTATAGAAGTTAGGGCCATTTGAAGTTTTATCAGTGTTTGATTTGGGACTCAAGAGTAGCATAGCTTTGAGCGATAGCCTAAATTGACAAGAGGCTCGAGTACTATATTGTTACAAAATTTCAAGGTTTTATGACGCTCCAGTAAAAAGTTAAAAGCATTTGTTTGTTGCAAACATTGATAGGTGTAGGACGTACGGTATAGAAGTTAGGGCCATCTGAAGTTTTATCATTATTTGATTTGGGACTCAAGGGTAGCATAGCTTTGAGCGATAGTTAAAATTGAGCAGAGGCTCGAGGTCTTTATTGTTACAAAATTTCAAGATTTTATGACGCTCCAGTAAAAAGTTACAAGCATTTATATGTTGCAAACTTTGATAGGTGTAGGACGTACCGTATAGAAGTTAGGGCTATTTGAAGTTTTATCAGTGTTTGATTTGGGACTCAAGGGTAGCATAGCTTTAAGCGATAGCTTAAATTTAAAAGAGGCTCGAGTACTTTATTGTTACAAAACTTCAAGGTTTTATGGCGCTCCAGTAAAAAGTTACAAGCATTTGTATGTTGCAAACTTTGATAGGTGTAGCACGTACCGTATAGAAGATAGGGCCATTTGAAATTTTATCAGTGTTTGATTTGGCACTCAAGGGTAGCATAGCTTTGAGCGACAACTTAAATTGAGAAGAGGCTCGAGAACTTTATTGTTACAAAATTTCAAGGTTTTATGACGCTCCAGTAAAAAGTTACAAGCATTTGTATGCTGCAAACTTTGATAGGTGTAGGACATAGCGTATAGAAGTTAGGGCCAATTGCAGTTTTATCAGTGTTTGATGTGGGACTCAAGGGTAGCATAGCTTTGAGCGCTAGCTTAAATTGACAGGAGGCTCGAGTACTATATTGTTACAAAATTTCAAGGTTTTATGACGCTCCAGTAAAAAGTTACAAGCATTTGTATGTTGCAAACTTTGATAGGTGTAGGACGTACCGTATAGAAGTTAGGGCCATTTGAAGTTTTATGAGTGGTTGATTTGGGACTCAAGGGTAGCATAGCTTTGAGCGATAGCTTAAATTGACAAGAGGCTCGAGTACTATATTGTTACAAAATTTCAAGGTTTTATGACGCTCCAGTAAAAAGTTACAGAAGTTAAGGCCATTTGAAGTTTTATCATTATTTGATTTGGGACTCAAGGGTAGCATAGCTTTGAGTGATAGTTAAAATTGAACAGAGGGTCGAGGTCTTTATTGTTACAAAATTTCAAGGTTTTATGACGCTCCAGTAAAAAGTTACAAGCATTTGTATGTTGCAAACTTTGATAGGTGTAGGACGTACCGTATAGAAGTTAGGGCCATTTGAAGTTTTATCAGTGTTTGATTTGGGACTCAAGGGTAGCATAGCTTTGAGCGATAGCTTAAATTAAAAAGAGGCTCGAGTACTTTATTGTTACAAAACTTCAAGGTTTTATGACGCTCCAGTAAAAAGTTACAAGCATTTGTATGTTGCAAACTTTGATAGGTGTAGGACGTACCGTATAGAAGTTAGGGCCATTTGAAATTTTATCAGTGTTTGATTTGGGACTCAAGGGTAGCATACCTTTCAGCGACAACTTAAATTGAGAAGAGGCTCGAGAACTTTATTGTTACAAAATTTCAAGGTTTTATGACGCTCCAGTAAAAAGTTACAAGCATTTGTATGCTGCAAACTTTGATAGGTGTAGGACGTACCGTATAGAAGTTAGGGCCATTTGAAGTTTTATCAGTGTTTGATTTGGGACTCAAGGGTAGCATAGCTTTGAGCGATAGCTTAAATTGACAAGAGGCTCGAGTACTATATTGTTACAAAATTTCAAGGTTTTATGACGCTCCAGTAAAAAGTTACAAGCATTTGTATGTTGCAAACATTGATAGGTGTAGGACGTACCGTATAGAAGTTAGGGCCATTTGAAGTTTTATCATTCTTTGATTTGGAACTCAAGGGTAGCATAGCTTTGAGCGATAGCTTAAATTGACAAGAGGCTCGAGTACTTTATTGTTACAAAATTTCAAGGTTTTTTGACGCTCCAGTAAAAAGTTACAAGCATTTGTATGTTTCAAACTTTGATAGGTGTAGGACGTACCGTATAGAAGTTAGGGCTATTTGAAGTTTTATCAGTATTTGATTTGGCACTCAAGGGGAGCATAGGTTTGAGCGATAGTTTAAATTGAGAAGAGGCTCGAGTACTTTATTGATACAAAATTTCAAGGTTTTATGACGCTCCAGTAAAAAGTTACAAGCATTTGTATGTTGCAAACTTTGATAGGTGTAGGACGTACCGTATAGAAGTTAGAGCCATTTGAAGTTTTATCAGTGTTTGATTTGGGACTCAAGGGTAGCATAGCTTTGAGCGATAGCCAAAACTTCAAGGTTTTGCGACGCTCGAGTAAAAAGAGACAAAGCATTTGTATGCTGCAAACTTTGATAGGTGTAGGACGTACCGTATAGAAGTTAGGGCCATTTGAAGTTTTATGAGTGGTTGATTTGGGACTCAAGGGTAGCATAGCTTTGAGCGATAGCTTAAATTGACAAGAGGCTCGAGTACTATATTGTTACAAAATTTCAAGGTTTTATGACGCTCCAGTAAAAAGTTACAGAAGTTAAGGCCATTTGAAGTTTTATCATTATTTGATTTGGGACTCAAGGGTAGCATAGCTTTGAGCGATAGTTAAAATTGAACAGAGGGTCGAGGTCTTTATTGTTACAAAATTTCAAGGTTTTATGACGCTCCAGTAAAAAGTTACAAGCATTTGTATGTTGCAAACTTTGATAGGTGTAGGACGTACCGTATAGAAGTTAGGGCCATTTGAAGTTTTATCAGTGTTTGATTTGGGACTCAAGGGTAGCATAGCTTTGAGCGATAGCTTAAATTGAAAAGAGGCTCGAGTACTTTATTGTTACAAAACTTCAAGGTTTTATGACGCTCCAGTAAAAAGTTACAAGCATTTGTATGTTGCAAACTTTGATAGGTGTAGGACGTACCGTATAGAAGTTAGGGCCATTTGAAATTTTATCAGTGTTTGATTTGGGACTCAAGGGTAGCATAGCTTTGAGCGATAGCCAAAACTTCAAGGTTTTGCGACGCTCCAGTAAAAAGAGACAAAGCATTTGTATGCTGCAAACTTTGATAGGTGTAGGACGTACCGTATAGAAGTTAGGGCCATTTGAAGTTTTATCAGTGTTTGATTTGGGACTCAGGGGTAGCATAGCTTTGAGCGATAGTTTAAATTGAGAAGAGGCTCGAGTACTTTATTGATACAAAATTTCAAGGTTTTATGACGCTCCAGTAAAAAGTTACAAGCATTTGTTTGCTGCAAACTTTGATAGGTGTAGGACGTACCCTATAGAAGTTAGGGCCATTTGAAGTTTTATCAGTGTTTGATTTGGGACTCAAGGGTAGCATAGCTTTGAGCGATAGTTAAAATTGAACAGAGGCTCGAGGTGTTTATTGTTACAACATTTCAAGGTTTTATGACGCTCCAGTAAAAAGTTACAAGCATTTGTATGCTGCAAACTTTGATAGGTGTAGGACGTACCCTATAGAAGTTAGGGCCATTTGAAGTTTTATCATTATTTGATTTAGGACTCAAGGGTAGCATAGCTTTGAGCGATAGTTAAAATTGAACAGAGGCTCGAGGTGTTTATTGTTACAACATTTCAAGGTTTTATGACGCTCCAGTAAAAAGTTACAAGCATTTGTATGTTGCAAACTTTGATAGGTGTAGGACGTACCGTATAGAAGTTAGGGCCATTTGAAGTTTTATCAGTGTTTGATTTGGGACTCAAGGGTAGCATAGCTTTGAGCGATTGTTTAAATTGAGAAGAGGCTCGAGTACTTTATTGATACAAAATTTCAAGGTTTTATGACGCTCCAGTAAAAAGTTACAAGCATTTGTTTGCTGCAAACTTTGATAGGTGTAGGACGTACCGTATAGAAGTTAGGGCCATTTGAAGTTTTATCAGTGTTTGATTTGGGACTCAAGGGTAGCATAGCTTTGAGCGATAGCTAAAATTGACAAGGGGCTCGAGTACTATATTGTTATAAAATTTCAAGGTTTTATGACGCTCCAGTAAAAAGTTACAAGCATTTGTATGTTGCAAACTTTGATAGATGTAGGACGTACCGTATAGAAGTTAGGGCCATTTGAAGTTTTATCAGTGTTTGATTTGGGACTCAAGGGTAGCATAGTTTTGAGCGATAGCCAAAACTTCAAGGTTTTATGACGCTCCAGTAAAAAGTTACAAGCATTTGTATGTTGCAAACTTTGATAGGTGTAGGACGTACCGTATAGAAGTTAGGGCCATTTGAAGTTTTATCATTATTTGATTTGGGACTCAAGGGTAGCATAGCTTTGAGCGATAGTTAAAATTGAACAGAGGCTCGAGGTCTTTATTGTTACAAAATTTCAAGGTTTTATGCCGCTCCAGTAAAAAGTTACAAGCATTTGTATGTTGCAAACTTTGATAGGTGTAGGACGTACCGTATAGAAGTTAGGGCCATTTGAAGTTTTATCAGTGTTTGAATTGGGACTCAAGAGTGGCATATCTTTGAGCGATAGCTTAAATTGACAAGAAGCTCGAGTACTATATTGTTACAAAATTTCAAGGTTTTATGACGCTCCAGTAAAAAGTTAAAAGCATTTGTATGTTGCAAACATTGATAGGTGTAGGACGTACCGTATAGAAATTAGGGCCATTTGAAGTTTTATCATTATTTGATTTGGGACTCAAGGGTAGCATAGATTTGAGCGATAGCCAAAACTTCAAGGTTTTATGACGCTCCAGTAAAAAGTTACAAGCATTTGTATGTTGCAAACTTTGATAGGTGTAGGACGTACCGTATAGAAGTTAGGGCCATTTGAAATTTTATCAGTGTTTGATTTGGGACTCAAGGGTAGCATAACTTTGAGCGATAGTTTAAATTGAGAAGAGGCTCGAGTACTTTATTGATACAAAATTTCAAGCTTTTATGACGCTCCAGTAAAAAGTTACAAGCATTTGTATGCTGCAAACTTTGATAGGTGTAGGACGTACCGTATAGAAGTTAGGGCCATTTGAAGTTTTATCAGTGTTTGATTTGGGTCTCAAGGGTAGCATAGCTTTGAGCGATACCTTAAATTGAAAAGAGGCTCGAGTACTTTATTGTTACAAAACTTCAAGGTTGTATGACGCTCCAGTAAAAAGTTACAAGCATTTGTATGTTGCAAACTTTGATAGGTGTAGGACGTACCGTATAGAAGTTAGGGCCATTAGAAGTTGTATCAGTGTTTGATTTGGGACTCAAGGGTAGCATAGCTTTGAGCGATAGCTTACATTGACAAGAGGCTCGAGTACTATATTGTTACAAAAGGTCAAGGTTTTATGACGCTCCAGTAAAAAGTTACAAGCATTTGTATGTTGCAAACTTTGATAGGTGTAGGACGTACCGTATAGAAGTTAGGGCCATTTGAAGTTTTATCTGTGTTTGATTTGGGACTCAAGGGGAGCATAGCTTTGAGCGATAGTTTAAATTAAGAAGAGGCTCGAGTACTTTATTGATACAAAATTTCAAGGTTTTATGACGCTCCAGTAAAAAGTTACAAGCATTTGTATGTTGCAAACTTTGATAGGTGTAGGACGTACCGTATAGAAGTTAGGGCCATTTGAAATTTTATCAGTGTTTGATTTGGGACTCAAGGGTAGGATAGCTTTGAGCGACAACTTAAATTGAGAAGAGGCTCGAGAACTTTATTGTTACAAAATTTCAAGGTTTTATGACGCTCCAGTAAAAAGTTACAAGCATTTGTATGCTGCAAATTTTGATAGGTGTAGGACGTACCGTATAGAAGTTAGGGCCATTAGAAGTTGTATCAGTGTTTGATTTGGGACTCAAGGGTAGCATAGCTTTGAGCGATAGCTTACATTGACAAGAGGCTCGAGTACTATATTGTTACAAAAGGTCAAGGTTTTATGACGCTCCAGTAAAAAGTTACAAGCATTTGTATGTTGCAAACTTTGATAGGTGTAGGACGTACCGTATAGAAGTTAGGGCCATTTGAAGTTTTATCAGTGTTTGATTTGGGACTCAAGGGTAGGATAGCTTTGAGCGATAGCCAAAACTTCAAGGTTTTATGACGCTCCAGTAAAAAGTTACAAGAATTTGTATGTTGCAAACTTTGATAGGTGTAGGACGTACCGTATAGAAGTTAGAGCCATTTGAAATTTTATCAGTGTTTGATTTGGGACTCAAGGGTAGCATAGCTTTGAGCGATAGTTTAAATTGAGAAGAGGCTCGAGTACTTTATTGATACAAAATTTCACGGTTTTATGACGCTCCAGTAAAAAGTTACAAGCATTTGTATGCTGCAAACTTTGATAGGTGTAGGACGTACCGTATAGAAGTTAGGGCCATTTGAAGTTTTATCAGTGTTTGATTTGGGACTCAAGGGTAGCATAGCTTTGAGCGATAGCTTAAATTGAAAAGAGGCTCGAGTACTTTATTGTTACAAAACTTCAAGGTTTTATGACGCTCCAGTAAAAAGTTACAAGCATTTGTATGTTGCAAACTTTTATAGGTGTAGGACGTACCGTATAGAAGTTAGGGCCATTTGAAGTTTTATCAGTGTTTGATTTGGGACTCAAGGGTAGCATAGCTTTGAGCGATAGTTTAAATTGAGAAGAGGCTCGAGTTCTTTATTGATACAAAATTTCAAGGTTTTATGACGCTCCAATAAAAAGTTACAAGCATTTGTATGTTGCAAACTTTGATAGGTGTAGGACGTACCGTATAGAAGTTAGGGCCATTTGAAGTTGTATCATTGTTTGATTTGGGGCTCAAGGGTAGCATAGCTTTGAGCGATAGCTTAAATTGACAAGAGGCTCGAGTACTTTATTGTTACAAAATTTCAAGGTTTTTTGACGCTCCAGTAAAAAGTTACAAGCATTTGTATGTTGCAAACTTTGATAGGTGTAGGACGTGCCGTATAGAAGGTAGGGCCATTTGAAGTTGTATCATTGTTTGATTTGGGACTCAAGGGTAGCATAGCTTTGAGCGATAGCTTAAATTGACAAGAGGCTCGAGTACTTTATTGTTACAAAATTTCAAGGTTTTTTGACGCTCCAGTAAAAAGTTACAAGCATTTGTATGTTGCAAACTTTGATAGGTGTAGGACGTGCCGTATAGAAGTTAGGGCCATTTGAAGTTTTATCAGTGTTTGATTTCGGACTCAAGGGTAGCATAGCTTTGACCGATAGCTTAAATTGAAAAGAGGCTCGAGTACTTTATTGTTACAAAACTTCAAGGTTTTATGACGCTCCAGTAAAAAGTTACAAGCATTTGTATGTTGCAAACTTTGATAGGTGTAGGACGTTCCGTATAGAAGTTAGGGCCATTTGAAATTTTATCAGTGTTTGATTAGGGACTCAAGGGTAGCATAGCTTTGAGCGACAACTTAAACTGAGAAGAGGCTCGAGAACTTTATTGTTACAAAATTTCAAAGTTTTATGACGCTCCAGTAAAAAGTTACAAGCATTTGTATGCTGCAAACTTTGATAGGTGTAGGACGTACCGTATAGAAGTTAGGGCCATTTGAAGTTTTATCAGTGTTTGATTTGGGACTCAAGGGTAGCATAGCTTTGAGCGATAGTTAAAATTGAACAGAGGCTCGAGGTCTTTATTGTTACAAAATTTCAAGGTTTTATGACGCTCCAGTAAAAAGTTAAAAGCATTTGTATGTTGCAAACATTGATAGGTGTAGGACGTACCGTATAGAAGTTAGGGCCATTTGAAGTTTTATCATTATTTGATTTGGGACTCAAGGGTAGCATAGCTTTGAGCGATAGTTAAAATTGAACAGAGGCTCGAGGTCTTTATTGTTACAAAATTTCAAGGTTTTATGACGCTCCAGTAAAAAGTTACAAGCATTTGTATGTTGCAAACTTTGATAGGTGTAGGACGTACAGTATAGAAGTTAGTGCCATTAGAAGTTTTATCATTGTTTGATTTGGGACTCAAGGGTAGCATAGCTTTGAGCGATAGCTTAAATTGACAAGAGGCTCGAGTACTTTATTGTTACAAAATTTCAAGGTTTTTTGACGATCCAGTAAAATGTTACAAGCATTTGTATGTTGCAAACTTTGATAGCTGTAGGACGTACAGTATAGAAGTTAGTGCCATTTGAAGTTTTATCAGTGTTTGATTTGGGACTCAAGGGTAGCATAGCTTTGAGCGATAGCTTAAATTGAAAAGAGGCTCGAGTACTTTATTGATACAAAACTTCAAGGTTTTCTGACGCTCCAGTAAAAAGTTACAAGCATTTGTATGTTGCAAACTTTGATAGGTGTAGGACGTACCGTATAGAAGTTAGAGCCATTTGAAGTTTTATCAGTGTTTGATTTGGGACTCAAGGGTAGCATAGCTTTGACCGATAGCTTAAATTGAAAAGAGGCTCGAGTACTTTATTGTTACAAAACTTCAAGGTTTTATGACGCTCCAGTAAAAAGTTACAAGTATTTGTATGTTGCAAACTTTTGTAGGTGTAGGACGTACCGTATAGAAGTTAGGGCCATTTGAAGTTTTATCAGTGTTTGATTTGGGACTCAAGGGTAGCATAGCTTTGAGCGATAGTTTAAATTGAGAAGAGGCTCGAGTACTTTATTGATACAAAATTTCAAGGTTTTATGACGCTCCAGTAAAAAGTTACAAGCATTTGTATGTTGCAAACATTGATAGGTGTAGGACGTACCGTATAGAAGTTAGGGCCATTTGAAGTTTTATCATTATTTGATTTGGGACTCAAGGGTAGCATAGCTTTGAGCGATAGTTAAAATTGAACAGAGGCTCGAGGTCTTTATTGTTACAATATTTCAAGGTTTTATGACGCTCCAGTAAAAAGTTACAAGCATTTGTATGTTGCAAACTTTGATAGGTGTAGGACGTACAGTATAGAAGTTAGTGCCATTAGAAGTTTTATCATTGTTTGATTTGGGACTCAAGGGTAGCATAGCTTTGAGCGATAGCTTAAATTGACAAGAGGCTCGAGTACTTTATTGTTACAAAATTTCAAGGTTTTTTGACGATCCAGTAAAATGTTACAAGCATTTGTATGTTGCAAACTTTGATAGCTGTAGGACGTACAGTATAGAAGTTAGTGCCATTTGAAGTTTTATCAGTGTTTGATTTGGGACTCAAGGGTAGCATAGCTTTGAGCGATAGCTTAAATTGAAAAGAGGCTCGAGTACTTTATTGATACAAAACTTCAAGGTTTTATGACGCTCCAGTAAAAAGTTACAAGCATTTGTATGTTGCAAACTTTGATAGGTGTAGGACGTACCGTATAGAAGTTAGAGCCATTTGAAGTTTTATCAGTGTTTGATTTGGGACTCAAGGGTAGCATAGCTTTGACCGATAGCTTAAATTGAAAAGAGGCTCGAGTACTTTATTGTTACAAAACTTCAAGGTTTTATGACGCTCCAGTAAAAAGTTACAAGTATTTGTATGTTGCAAACTTTTGTAGGTGTAGGACGTACCGTATAGAAGTTAGGGCCATTTGAAGTTTTATCAGTGTTTGATTTGGGACTCAAGGGTAGCATAGCTTTGAGCGATAGTTTAAATTGAGAAGAGGCTCGAGTACTTTATTGATACAAAATTTCAAGGTTTTATGACGCTCCAGTAAAAAGTTACAAGCATTTGTATGTTGCAAACTTTGATAGGTGTAGGACGTACCGTATAGAAGTTAGGGCCATTTGAAGTTGTATCATTGTTTGATTTGGGACTCAAGGGTAGCATAGCTTTGAGCGATAGCTTAAATTGACAAGAGGCTCGAGTACTTTATTGTTACAAAATTTCAAGGTTTTTTGACGCTCCAGTAAAAAGTTACAAGCATTTGTATGTTGCAAACTTTGATAGGTGTAGGACGTGCCGTATAGAAGTTAGGGCCACTTGAAGTTGTATCATTGTTTGATTTGGGGCTCAAGGGTAGCATAGCTTTGAGTGATAGCTTAAATTGACAAGAGGCTCGAGTACTTTATTGTTACAAAATTTCAAGGTTTTTTGACGCTCCAGTAAAAAGTTACAAGCATTTGTATGTTGCAAACTTTGATAGGTGTAGGACGTGCCGTATAGAAGTTAGGGCTATTTGAAGTTTTATCAGTGTTTGATTTGGGACTCAAGGGTAGCATAGCTTTGAGCGATAGCTTAACTTGAAAAGAGGCTCGAGTACTTTATTGTTACAAAACTTCAAGGTTTTATGACGCTCCAGTAAAAAGTTACAAGCATTTGTATGTTACAAACTTTGATAGGTGTAGGACGTTCCGTATAGAAGTTAGGGCCATTTGAAATTTTATCAGTGTTTGATTAGGGAATCAAGGGTAGCATAGCTTTGAGCAACAACTTAAACTGAGAAGAGGCTCGAGAACTTTATTGTTACAAAATTTCAAAGTTTTATGACGCTCCAGTAAAAAGTTACAAGCATTTGTATGCTGCAAACTTTGATAGGTGTAGGACGTACCGTATAGAAGTTAGGGCCATTTGAAATTTTATCAGTGTTTGATTAGGGACTCAAGGGTAGCATAGCTTTGAGCGACAACTTAAACTGAGAAGAGGCTCGAGAACTTTATTGTTACAAAATTTCAAAGTTTTATGACGCTCCAGTAAAAAGTTACAAGCATTTGTATGCTGCAAACTTTGATAGGTGTAGGACGTACCGTATAGAAGTTAGGGCCATTTGAAGTTTTATCAGTGTTTGATTTGGGACTCAAGGGTAGCATAGCTTTGAGCGATAGTTAAAATTGAACAGAGGCTCGAGGTCTTTATTGTTACAAAATTTCAAGGTTTTATGACGCTCCAGTAAAAAGTTAAAAGCATTTGTATGTTGCAAACATTGATAGGTGTAGGACGTACCGTATAGAAGTTAGGGCCATTTGAAGTTTTATCATTATTTGATTTGGGACTCAAGGGTAGCATAGCTTTGAGCGATAGTTAAAATTGAACAGAGGCTCGAGGTCTTTATTGTTACAATATTTCAAGGTTTTATGACGCTCCAGTAAAAAGTTACAAGCATTTGTATGTTGCAAACTTTGATAGGTGTAGGACGTACAGTATAGAAGTTAGTGCCATTAGAAGTTTTATCATTGTTTGATTTGGGACTCAAGGGTAGCATAGCTTTGAGCGATAGCTTAAATTGACAAGAGGCTCGAGTACTTTATTGTTACAAAATTTCAAGGTTTTTTGACGATCCAGTAAAATGTTACAAGCATTTGTATGTTGCAAACTTTGATAGCTGTAGGACGTACAGTATAGAAGTTAGTGCCATTTGAAGTTTTATCAGTGTTTGATTTGGGACTCAAGGGTAGCATAGCTTTGAGCGATAGCTTAAATTGAAAAGAGGCTCGAGTACTTTATTGATACAAAACTTCAAGGTTTTATGACGCTCCAGTAAAAAGTTACAAGCATTTGTATGTTGCAAACTTTGATAGGTGTAGGACGTACCGTATAGAAGTTAGAGCCATTTGAAGTTTTATCAGTGTTTGATTTGGGACTCAAGGGTAGCATAGCTTTGACCGATAGCTTAAATTGAAAAGAGGCTCGAGTACTTTATTGTTACAAAATTTCAAGGTTTTATGACGCTCCAGTAAAAAGTTACAAGCATTTGTATGTTGCAAACTTTTGTAGGTGTAGGACGTACCGTATAGAAGTTAGGGCCATTTGAAGTTTTATCAGTGTTTGATTTGGGACTCAAGGGTAGCATAGCTTTGAGCGATAGCTTAAATTGAGAAGAGGCTCGAGTACTTTATTGATACAAAATTTCAAGGTTTTATGACGCTCCAGTAAAAAGTTACAAGCATTTGTATGTTGCAAACTTTGATAGGTGTAGGACGTACCGTATAGAAGTTAGGGCCATTTGAAGTTGTATCATTGTTTGATTTGGGACTCAAGGGTAGCATAGCTTTGAGCGATAGCTTAAATTGACAAGAGGCTCGAGTACTTTATTGTTACAAAATTTCAAGGTTTTTTGACGCTCCAGTAAAAAGTTACAAGCATTTGTATGTTGCAAACTTTGATAGGTGTAGGACGTGCCGTATAGAAGTTAGGGCCACTTGAAGTTGTATCATTGTTTGATTTGGGGCTCAAGGGTAGCATAGCTTTGAGTGATAGCTTAAATTGACAAGAGGCTCGAGTACTTTATTGTTACAAAATTTCAAGGTTTTTTGACGCTCCAGTAAAAAGTTACAAGCATTTGTATGTTGCAAACTTTGATAGGTGTAGGACGTGCCGTATAGAAGTTAGGGCTATTTGAAGTTTTATCAGTGTTTGATTTGGGACTCAAGGGTAGCATAGCTTTGAGCGATAGCTTAACTTGAAAAGAGGCTCGAGTACTTTATTGTTACAAAACTTCAAGGTTTTATGACGCTCCAGTAAAAAGTTACAAGCATTTGTATGTTACAAACTTTGATAGGTGTAGGACGTTCCGTATAGAAGTTAGGGCCATTTGAAATTTTATCAGTGTTTGATTAGGGAATCAAGGGTAGCATAGCTTTGAGCAACAACTTAAACTGAGAAGAGGCTCGAGAACTTTATTGTTACAAAATTTCAAAGTTTTATGACGCTCCAGTAAAAAGTTACAAGCATTTGTATGCTGCAAACTTTGATAGGTGTAGGACGTACCGTATAGAAGTTAGGGCCATTTGAAATTTTATCAGTGTTTGATTTGGGACTCAAGGGTAGCATAGCTTTGAGCGATAGTTAAAATTGAACAGAGGCTCGAGGTCTTTATTGTTACAAAATTTCAAGGTTTTATGACGCTCCAGTAAAAAGTTAAAAGCATTTGTATGTTGCAAACTTTGATAGGTGTAGGACGTACCGTATAGAAGTTAGGGCCATTTGAAGTTTTATCAGTGTTTGATTTGGGACTCAAGGGTAGCATAGCTTTGAGCGATAGCTTAAATTGAAAAGAGGCTCGAGTACTTTATTGTTACAAAACTTCAAGCTTTTATGACGCTCCAGTAAAAAGTTACAAGCATTTGTATGTTGCAAACATTGATAGGTGTAGGACGTACCGTATAGAAGTTAGGGCCATTTGAAGTTTTATCATTATTTGATTTGGGACTCAAGGGTAGCATAGCTTTGAGCGATAGTTAAAATTGAACAGAGGCTCGAGGTCTTTATTGTTACAAAATTTCAAGGTTTTATGACGCTCCAGTAAAAAGTTACAAGCATTTGTATGTTGCCAACTTTGATAGGTGTAGGACGTACCGTATAGAAGTTAGGGCCATTTGAAGTTTTATCAGTGTTTGATTTGGGACTCAAGGGTAGCATAGCTTTGAGCGATAGTTTAAATTGAGAAGAGGCTCGAGTACTTTATTGATACAAAATTTCAAGGTTTTATGACGCTCCAGTAAAAAGTTACAAGCATTTGTATGTTGCAAACTTTGATAGGTGTAGGACGTACGGTATAGAAGTTAGTGCCATTAGAAGTTTTATCATTGTTTGATTTGGGACTCAAGGGTAGCATAGCTTTGAGCGATAGCATAAATTGACAAGAGGCTCGAGTACTTTATTGTTACAAAATTTCAAGGTTTTTTGACGATCCAGTAAAATGTTACACGTATTTGTATGTTGCAAACTTTGATAGCTGTAGGATGTACAGTATAGAAGTTAGTGCCATTTGAAGTTTTATCATTGTTTGATTTGGGACTCAAGGGTAGCATAGCTTTGAGCGATAGCTTAAATTGACAAGAGGCTCGAGTACTTTATTGTTACAAAATTTCAAGGTTTTTTGACGCTCCAGTAAAATGTTACAAGCATTTGTATGTTGCAAACTTTGCTAGGTGTAGGACGTACCGTATGGAAGTTAGGGCCATTTGAAGTTTTATCAGTGTTTGATATGGGACTCAAGGGTAGCATAGCTTTGAGCGATAGCTTAAATTGGCAAGAGGCTCGAGTACTATATTGTTACAAAATTTCAAGGTTTTATGACGCTCCAGTAAAAAGTTACAAGCATTTGTATGTTGCAAACTTTGATAGGTGTAGGACGTACCGTATAGAAGTTAGGGCCATTTGAAGTTTTATCAGTGTTTGATTTGGGACTCAAGGGTAGCATAGCTTTGAGCGATAGCCAAAACTTCAAGGTTTTGCGACGCTCCAGTAAAAAGTTACAAGCATTTGTATGTTGCAAAACTTTGATAGGTGTAGGACGTACTGTATAGAAGTTAGGGCCATTTGAAGTTTTATCAGTGTTTGATTTGGGACTCAAGGGTAGCATAGCTTTGAGCGATAGCTTAAATTGACAAGAGGCTCGAGTACTATATTGTTACAAAATTTCAAGGTTTTTTGACGCTCCAGTAAAAAGTAACAAGCATTTGTATGTTGCAAACATTGAGTCCCATATCAAGTTTTATCATTATTTGATTTGGGACTCAAGGGTAGCATACCTTTGAGCGATAGTTAAAATTGAACAGAGGCTCGAGGTCTTTATTGTTACAAGATTTCAAGGTTTTATGACGCTCCAGTAAAAAGTTACAAGCTTTTGTATGTTGCAAACTTTGATAGGTGTAGGACGTACCGTATAGAAGTTAGGGCCATTTGAAGTTTTATCAGTGTTTGATTTGGGACTCAAGGGTAGCATAGCTTTGAGCGATAGCTTAAATTGAAAAGAGGCTCGAGTACTTTATTGTTACAAAACTTCAAGGTTTTATGACGCTCCAGTAAAAAGTTACAAGCATTTGTATGTTGCAAACATTGATAGGTGTAGGACGTACCGTATAGAAGTTAGGGCCATTTGAAGTTTTATCATTATTTGATTTGGGACTCAAGGGTAGCATAGCTTTGAGCGATAGCTTAAATTGACAAGAGGCTCGAGTACTTTATTGTTACAAAATTTCACGGTTTTTTGACGATCCAGTAAAATGTAACAAGCATTTGTATGTTGCAAACTTTGATAGCTGTAGGACGTACAGTATAAAAGTTAGTGCCATGTGAAGTTTTATCATTGTTTGATTTGGGACTCAAGGGTAGCATAGCTTTGAGCGATAGCTTAAATTGACAAGAGGCTCGAGTACTTTATTGTTACAAAATTTCAAGGTTTTTTGACGCTCCAGTAAAGTGTTACAAGCATTTGTATGTTGCAAACTTTGATAGGTGTAGGACGTACCATATGGAAGTTAAGGCCATTTGAAGTTTTATCAGTGTTTGATTTGGGACTCAAGGGTAGCATAGCTTTGAGCGATAGCCAAAACTTCAAGGTTTTGCGACGCTCCAGTAAAAAGTTACAAGCATTTGTATGTTGCAAAACTTTGATAGGTGTAGGACGTACCGTATAGAAGTTAGGGCCATTTGAAGTTTTATCAGTGTTTGATTTGGGACTCAAGGGTAGCATAGCTTTGAGCGATAGCTTAAATTGACAAGAGGCTCGAGTACTATATTGTTACAAAATTTCAAGGTTTTATGACGCTCCAGTAAAAAGTAACAAGCATTTGTATGTTGCAAACATTGATAGGTGTAGGACGTACCGTATAGAAGTTAGGGCCATTTAAAGTTTTATCATTATTTGATTTGGGACTCAAGGGTAGCATACCTTTGAGCGATAGTTTAAATTGAACAGAGGCTCGAGGTCTTTATTGTTACAAAATTTCAAGGTTTTATGACGCTCCAGTAAAAAGTTACAAGCATTTGTATGTTGCAAACTTTGATAGGTGTAGGACGTACTGTATATAAGTTAGGGCCATTTGAAGTTTTATCAGTGTTTGATTTGGGACTCAAGGGTAGCATAGCTTTGAGCGATAGCTTAAATTGAAAAGAGGCTCGAGTACTTTATTGTTACAAAACTTCAAGGTTTTATGACGCTCCAGTAAAAAGTTACAAGCATTTGTATGTTGCAAACATTGATAGGTGTAGGACGTACCGTATAGAAGTTAGGGCCATTTGAAGTTTTATCAGTGTTTGATTTGGGACTCAAGGGTAGCATAGCTACCGATAGCCAAAACTTCAAGGTTTTGCGACGCTCCAGTAAAAAGTGACAAGCATTTGTATGTTGCAAAACTTTGATAGGTGTAGGACGTACCGTATAGAAGTTAGGGCCATTTGAATTTTAGCAGTGTTTGATTTGGGACTGAAGGGTAGCATAGCTTTGAGCGATAGCTTAAATTGACAAGAGGCTCGAGTACTATATTGTTACAAAATTTCAAGGTTTTTTGACGCTCCAGTAAAAAGTAACAAGCATTTGTATGTTGCAAACATTTATAGGTGTAGGACGTACCGTATAGAAGTTAGGGCCATTTAAAGTTTTATCATTATTTGATTTGGGACTCAAGGGTAGCATACCTTTGAGCGATAGTTTAAATTGAACAGAGGCTCGAGGTCTTTATTGTTACAAAATTTCAAGGTTTTATGACGCTCCAGTAAAAAGTTACAAGCATTTGTATGTTGCAAACTTTGATAGGTGTAGGACGTACTGTATAGAAGTTAGGGCCATTTGAAGTTTTATCAGTGTTTGATTTGGGACTCAAGGTTAGCATAGCTTTGAGCGATAGCTTAAATTGAAAAGAGGCTCGAGTACTTTATTGTTACAAAACTTCAAGGTTTTATGACGCTCCAGTAAAAAGTTACAAGCATTTGTATGTTGCAAACATTGATAGGTGTAGGACGTACCGTATAGAAGTTAGGGCCATTTGAAGTTTTATCAGTGTTTGATTTGGGACTCAAGGGTAGCATAGCTTTGAGCGATAGCCAAAACTTCAAGGTTTTGCGACGCTCCAGTAAAAAGTAACAAGCATTTGTATGTTGCAAAACTTTGATAGGTGTAGGACGTACTGTATAGAAGTTAGGGCCATTTGAAGTTTTATCAGTGTTTGATTTGGGACTCAAGGGTAGCATAGCTTTGAGCGATAGCTTAAATTGACAAGAGGCTCGAGTGTTGTTGTCGATATTGTTACAAAATTTCAAGGTTTTTTGACGCTCCAGTAAAAAGTAACAAGCATTTGTATGTTGCAAACATTGAGTCCCATATCAAGTTTTATCATTATTTGATTTGGGACTCAAGGGTAGCATACCTTTGAGCGATAGTTAAAATTGAACAGAGGCTCGAGGTCTTTATTGTTACAAGATTTCAAGGTTTTATGACGCTCCAGTAAAAAGTTACAAGCTTTTGTATGTTGCAAACTTTGATAGGTGTAGGACGTACCGTATAGAAGTTAGGGCCATTTGAAGTTTTATCAGTGTTTGATTTGGGACTCAAGGGTAGCATAGCTTTGAGCGATAGCTTAAATTGAAAAGAGGCTCGAGTACTTTATTGTTACAAAACTTCAAGGTTTTATGACGCTCCAGTAAAAAGTTACAAGCATTTGTATGTTGCAAACATTGATAGGTGTAGGACGTACCGTATAGAAGTTAGGGCCATTTGAAGTTTTATCATTATTTGATTTGGGACTCAAGGGTAGCATAGCTTTGAGCGATAGCTTAAATTGACAAGAGGCTCGAGTACTTTATTGTTACAAAATTTCACGGTTTTTTGACGATCCAGTAAAATGTTACAAGCATTTGTATGTTGCAAACTTTGATAGCTGTAGGACGTACAGTATAAAAGTTAGTGCCATGTGAAGTTTTATCATTGTTTGATTTGGGACTCAAGGGTAGCATAGCTTTGAGCGATAGCTTAAATTGACAAGAGGCTCGAGTACTTTATTGTTACAAAATTTCAAGGTTTTTTGACGCTCCAGTAAAGTGTTACAAGCATTTGTATGTTGCAAACTTTGATAGGTGTAGGACGTACCATATGGAAGTTAAGGCCATTTGAAGTTTTATCAGTGTTTGATTTGGGACTCAAGGGTAGCATAGCTTTGAGCGATAGCCAAAACTTCAAGGTTTTGCGACGCTCCAGTAAAAAGTTACAAGCATTTGTATGTTGCAAAACTTTGATAGGTGTAGGACGTACCGTATAGAAGTTAGGGCCATTTGAAGTTTTATCAGTGTTTGATTTGGGACTCAAGGGTAGCATAGCTTTGAGCGATAGCTTAAATTGACAAGAGGCTCGAGTACTATATTGTTACAAAATTTCAAGGTTTTATGACGCTCCAGTAAAAAGTAACAAGCATTTGTATGTTGCAAACATTGATAGGTGTAGGACGTACCGTATAGAAGTTAGGGCCATTTAAAGTTTTATCATTATTTGATTTGGGACTCAAGGGTAGCATACCTTTGAGCGATAGTTTAAATTGAACAGAGGCTCGAGGTCTTTATTGTTACAAAATTTCAAGGTTTTATGACGCTCCAGTAAAAAGTTACAAGCATTTGTATGTTGCAAACTTTGATAGGTGTAGGACGTACTGTATAGAAGTTAGGGCCATTTGAAGTTTTATCAGTGTTTGATTTGGGACTCAAGGGTAGCATACCTTTGAGCGATAGTTAAAATTGAAAAGAGGCTCGAGTACTTTATTGTTACAAAACTTCAAGGTTTTATGACGCTCCAGTAAAAAGTTACAAGCATTTGTATGTTGCAAACATTGATAGGTGTAGGACGTACCGTATAGAAGTTAGGGCCATTTGAAGTTTCATCAGTGTTTGATTTGGGACTCAAGGGTAGCATAGCTACCGATAGCCAAAACTTCAAGGTTTTGCGACGCTCCAGTAAAAAGTGACAAGCATTTGTATGTTGCAAAACTTTGATAGGTGTAGGACGTACCGTATAGAAGTTAGGGCCATTTGAATTTTAGCAGTGTTTGATTTGGGACTGAAGGGTAGCATAGCTTTGAGCGATAGCTTAAATTGACAAGAGGCTCGAGTACTATATTGTTACAAAATTTCAAGGTTTTTTGACGCTCCAGTAAAAAGTAACAAGCATTTGTATGTTGCAAACATTGATAGGTGTAGGACGTACCGTATAGAAGTTAGGGCCATTTAAAGTTTTATCATTATTTGATTTGGGACTCAAGGGTAGCATACCTTTGAGCGATAGTTTAAATTGAACAGAGGCTCGAGGTCTTTATTGTTACAAAATTTCAAGGTTTTATGACGCTCCAGTAAAAAGTTACAAGCATTTGTATGTTGCAAACTTTGATAGGTGTAGGACGTACTGTATAGAAGTTAGGGCCATTTGAAGTTTTATCAGTGTTTGATTTGGGACTCAAGGTTAGCATAGCTTTGAGCGATAGCTTAAATTGAAAAGAGGCTCGAGTACTTTATTGTTACAAAACTTCAAGGTTTTATGACGCTCCAGTAAAAAGTTACAAGCATTTGTATGTTGCAAACATTGATAGGTGTAGGACGTACCGTATAGAAGTTAGGGCCATTTGAAGTTTTATCAGTGTTTGATTTGGGACTCAAGGGTAGCATAGCTTTGAGCGATAGTTTAAATTGAGAAGAGGCTCGAGTACTTTATTGATACAAAATTTCAAGGTTTTATGACGCTCCAGTAAAAAGTTACAAGCATTTGTTTGCTGCAAACTTTGATAGGTGTAGGACGTACCCTATAGAAGTAAGGGCCATTTGAAGTTTTATCAGTGTTTGATTTGGGACTCAAGGGTAGCATAGCTTTGAGCGATAGCTTAAATTGACAAGAGGCTCGAGTACTATATTGTTACAAAATTTCAAGGTTTTATGACGCTCCAGTAAAAAGTTACAAGCATTTGTATGTTGCAAACTTTGATAGGTGTAGGACGTACCGTATAGAAGTTAGGGCCATTTGAAGTTTTATCAGTGTTTGATTTGGGACTCAAGGGTAGCATAGCTTTGAGCGATAGCCAAAACTTCAAGGTTTTGCGACGCTCCAGTAAAAAGTTACAAGCATTTGTATGTTGCAAAACTTTGATAGGTGTAGGACGTACTGTATAGAAGTTAGGGCCATTTGAAGTTTTATCAGTGTTTGATTTGGGACTCAAGGGTAGCATAGCTTTGAGCGATAGATTAAATTGACAAGAGGCTCGAGTACTATATTGTTACAAAATTTCAAGGTTTTTTGACGCTCCAGTAAAAAGTAACAAGCATTTGTATGTTGCAAACATTGAGTCCCATATCAAGTTTTATCATTATTTGATTTGGGACTCAAGGGTAGCATACCTTTGAGCGATAGTTAAAATTGAACAGAGGCTCGAGGTCTTTATTGTTACAAGATTTCAAGGTTTTATGACGCTCCAGTAAAAAGTTACAAGCATTTGTATGTTGCAAACTTTGATAGGTGTAGGACGTACCGTATAGAAGTTAGGGCCATTTGAAGTTTTATCAGTGTTTGATTTGGGACTCAAGGGTAGCATAGCTTTGAGCGATAGCTTAAATTGAAAAGAGGCTCGAGTACTTTATTGTTACAAAACTTCAAGGTTTTATGACGCTCCAGTAAAAAGTTACAAGCATTTGTATGTTGCAAACTTTGATAGGTGTAGGACGTACCGTATAGAAGTTAGGGCCATTTGAAGTTTTATCATTATTTGATTTGGGACTCAAGGGTAGCATAGCTTTGAGCGATAGCTTAAATTGACAAGAGGCTCGAGTACTTTATTGTTACAAAATTTCACGGTTTTTTGACGATCCAGTAAAATGTTACAAGCATTTGTATGTTGCAAACTTTGATAGCTGTAGGACGTACAGTATAAAAGTTAGTGCCATGTGAAGTTTTATCATTGTTTGATTTGGGACTCAAGGGTAGCATAGCTTTGAGCGATAGCTTAAATTGACAAGAGGCTCGAGTACTTTATTGTTACAAAATTTCAAGGTTTTTTGACGCTCCAGTAAAGTGTTACAAGCATTTGTATGTTGCAAACTTTGATAGGTGTTGGACGTACCATATGGAAGTTAAGGCCATTTGAAGTTTTATCAGTGTTTGATTTGGGACTCAAGGGTAGCATAGCTTTGAGCGATAGCCAAAACTTCAAGGTTTTGCGACGCTCCAGTAAAAAGTTACAAGCATTTGTATGTTGCAAAACTTTGATAGGTGTAGGACGTACCGTATAGAAGTTAGGGCCATTTGAAGTTTTATCAGTGTTTGATTTGGGACTCAAGGGTAGCATAGCTTTGAGCGATAGCTTAAATTGACAAGAGGCTCGAGTACTATATTGTTACAAAATTTCAAGGTTTTATGACGCTCCAGTAAAAAGTAACAAGCATTTGTATGTTGCAAACATTGATAGGTGTAGGACGTACCGTATAGAAGTTAGGGCCATTTAAAGTTTTATCATTATTTGATTTGGGACTCAAGGGTAGCATACCTTTGAGCGATAGTTTAAATTGAACAGAGGCTCGAGGTCTTTATTGTTACAAAATTTCAAGGTTTTATGACGCTCCAGTAAAAAGTTACAAGCATTTGTATGTTGCAAACTTTGATAGGTGTAGGACGTAATGTATAGAAGTTAGGGCCATTTGAAGTTTTATCAGTGTTTGATTTGGGACTCAAGGGTAGCATAGCTTTGAGCGATAGCTTAAATTGAAAAGAGGCTCGAGTACTTTATTGTTACAAAACTTCAAGGTTTTATGACGCTCCAGTAAAAAGTTACAAGCATTTGTATGTTGCAAACATTGATAGGTGTAGGACGTACCGTATAGAAGTTAGGGCCATTTGAAGTTTTATCAGTGTTTGATTTGGGACTCAAGGGTAGCATAGCTACCGATAGCCAAAACTTCAAGGTTTTGCGACGCTCCAGTAAAAAGTGACAAGCATTTGTATGTTGCAAAACTTTGATAGGTGTAGGACGTACCGTATAGAAGTTAGGGCCATTTGAATTTTAGCAGTGTTTGATTTGGGACTGAAGGGTAGCATAGCTTTGAGCGATAGCTTAAATTGACAAGAGGCTCGAGTACTATATTGTTACAAAATTTCAAGGTTTTTTGACGCTCCAGTAAAAAGTAACAAGCATTTGTATGTTGCAAACATTGATAGGTGTAGGACGTACCGTATAGAAGTTAGGGCCATTTAAAGTTTTATCATTATTTGATTTGGGACTCAAGGGTAGCATACCTTTGAGCGATAGTTTAAATTGAACAGAGGCTCGAGGTCTTTATTGTTACAAAATTTCAAGGTTTTATGACGCTCCAGTAAAAAGTTACAAGCATTTGTATGTTGCAAACTTTGATAGGTGTAGGACGTACTGTATAGAAGTTAGGGCCATTTGAAGTTTTAGCAGTGTTTGATTTGGGACTCAAGGGTAGCATAGCTTTGAGCGATAGCTTAAATTGAAAAGAGGCTCGAGTACTTTATTGTTACAAAACTTCAAGGTTTTATGACGCTCCAGTAAAAAGTTACAAGCATTTGTATGTTGCAAACATTGATAGGTGTAGGACGTACCGTATAGAAGTTAGGGCCATTTGAAGTTTTATCAGTGTTTGATTTGGGACTCAAGGGTAGCATAGCTTTGAGCGATAGCTTAAATTGACAAGAGGCTCGAGTACTATATTGTTACAAAATTTCAAGGTTTTATGACGCTCCAGTAAAAAGTTACAAGCATTTGTATGTTGCAAACTTTGATAGGTGTAGGACGTACCGTATAGAAGTTAGGGCCATTTGAAGTTTTATCAGTGTTTGATTTGGGACTCAAGGGTAGCATAGCTTTGAGCGATAGCCAAAACTTCAAGGTTTTATGACGCTCCAGTAAAAAGTTACAATCATTTGTATGTCGCAAACTTTGATAGTTGTAGGACGTACCGTATAGAAGTTAGGGCCATTTGAAATTTTATCAGTGTTTGATTTGGGACTCAAGGATAGCATAGCTTTGAGCAATAGTTTAAATTGAGAAGAGGCTCGAGTACTTTATTGATAAAAAATTTCAAGGTTTTATGACGCTCCAGTAAAAAGAGACAAAGCATTTGTATGCTGCAAACTTTGATAGGTGTAGGACGTACCGTATAGAAGTTAGGGCCATTTGAAGTTTTATCAGTGTTTGATTTGGGGCTCAAGGGTAGCATAGCTTTGAGCGATAGCTTAAATTGACAAGAGGCTCGAGTACTATATTGTTACAAAATTTCAAGGTTTTATGACGCTCCAGTAAAAAGTTAAAAGCATTTGTATGTTGCAAACATTGAAAGGTGTAGGACGTACCGTATAGAAGTTAGGGCCATTTGAAGTTTTATCATTATTTGATTTGGGACTCAAGGGTAGCATAGCTTTGAGCGATAGTTAAAATTGAGCAGAGGCTCGAGGTCTTTATTGTTACAAAATTTCAAGGTTTTATGACGCTCCAGTAAAAAGTTACAAGCATTTGTATGCTGCAAACTTTGATAGGTGTAGGACTTACCGTATAGAAGTTAGTGCCATTTGAAGTTTTATCATTGTTTGATTTGGGACTCAAGGGTAGCATAGCTTTGAGCGATAGCTTAAATTGACAAGAGGCTCGAGTACTGTATTGTTACAAAATTTCAAGGTTTCTTGACGATCCAGTAAAATGTTAAAAGCATTTGTATGTTGCAAACTTTCATAGCTGTAGGACGTACAGTATAGAAGTTAGTGCCATTTGAAGTTTTATCATTGTTTGATTTGGGACTCAAGGGTAGCATAGCTTTGAGCGATAGCTTAAATTGACAAGAGGTTCGAGTACTTTATTGTTACAAAATTTCAAGGTTTTTTGACGCTCCAGTAAAATGTTACAAGCATTTTTATGTTGCAAACTTTGATAGGTGTAGGACGTACCGTATATGTAGTTAGGGCCATTTGAAGTTTTATCAGTGTTTGATTTGGGACTCAAGGGTAGCATAGCTTTGAGCGATAGCTTAAATTGGCAAAAGGCTCGAGTACTATATTGTTACAAAATTTCAAGGTTTTATGACGCTCCAGTAAAAAGTTACAAGCATTTGTATGTTGCAAACTTTGATAGGTA
Organism: Clusia tigrina; assembly: GCA_920105625.2. Taxonomy (NCBI): domain Eukaryota; kingdom Metazoa; phylum Arthropoda; class Insecta; order Diptera; family Clusiidae; genus Clusia; species Clusia tigrina. The sequence continues at coordinate 3,624,564 of CAKKTE020000011.1, read as the reverse complement.
TAGGACGTACCGTATAGAAGTTAGAGCCATTTGAAGTTTTATCAGTGTTTGATTTGGGACTCAAGGGTAGCATAGCTTTGAGCGATAGCCAAAACTTCAAGGTTTTGCGACGCTCCAGTAAAAAGAGACAAAGCATTTGTATGCTGCAAACTTTGATAGGTGTAGGACGTACCGTATAGAAGTTAGGGCCATTTGAAGTTTTATCAGTGTTTGATTTGGGACTCAAGGGTAGCATAGCTTTGAGCGATAGTTTAAATTGAGAAGAGGCTCGAGTACTTTATTGATACAAAATTTCAAGGTTTTATGACGCTCCAGTAAAAAGTTACAAGCATTTGTTTGCTGCAAACTTTGATAGGTGTAGGACGTACCCTATAGAAGTTAGGGCCATTTGAAGTTTTATCAGTGTTTGATTTGGGACTCAAGGGTAGCATAGCTTTGAGCGATAGTTAAAATTGAACAGAGGCTCGAGGTGTTTATTGTTACAACATTTCAAGGTTTTATGACGCTCCAGTAAAAAGTTACAAGCATTTGTATGCTGCAAACTTTGATAGGTGTAGGACGTACCCTATAGAAGTTAGGGCCATTTGAAGTTTTATCATTATTTGATTTAGGACTCAAGGGTAGCATAGCTTTGAGCGATAGTTAAAATTGAACAGAGGCTCGAGGTGTTTATTGTTACAACATTTCAAGGTTTTATGACGCTCCAGTAAAAAGTTACAAGCATTTGTATGTTGCAAACTTTGATAGGTGTAGGACGTACCGTATATAAGTTAGGGCCATTTGAAGTTTTATCAGTGTTTGATTTGGGACTCAAGGGTAGCATAGCTTTGAGCGATTGTTTAAATTGAGAAGAGGCTCGAGTACTTTATTGATACAAAATTTCAAGGTTTTATGACGCTCCAGTAAAAAGTTACAAGCATTTGTTTGCTGCAAACTTTGATAGGTGTAGGACGTACCCTATAGAAGTTAGGGCCATTTGAAGTTTTATCAGTGTTTGATTTGGGACTCAAGGGTAGCATAGCTTTGAGCGATAGCTAAAATTGACAAGAGGCTCGAGTACTATATTGTTATAAAATTTCAAGGTTTTATGACGCTCCAGTAAAAAGTTACAAGCATTTGTATGTTGCAAACTTTGATAGATGTAGGACGTACCGTATAGAAGTTAGGGCCATTTGAAGTTTTATCAGTGTTTGATTTGGGACTCAAGGGTAGCATAGTTTTGAGCGATAGCCAAAACTTCAAGGTTTTATGACGCTCCAGTAAAAAGATACAAGCATTTGTATGTTGCAAACTTTGATAGGTGTAGGACGTACCGTATAGAAATTAGGGCCATTTGAAGTTTTATCATTATTTGATTTGGGACTCAAGGGTAGCATAGTTTTGAGCGATAGCCAAAACTTCAAGGTTTTATGACGCTCCAGTAAAAAGTTACAAGCATTTGTATGTTGCAAACTTTGATAGGTGTAGGACGTACCGTATAGAAGTTAGGGCCATTTGAAGTTTTATCAGTGTTTGATTTGGGACTCAAGAGTGGCATATCTTTGAGCGATAGCTTAAATTGACAAGAAGCTCGAGTACTATATTGTTACAAAATTTCAAGGTTTTATGACGCTCCAGTAAAAAGTTAAAAGCATTTGTATGTTGCAAACATTGATAGGTGTAGGACGTACCGTATAGAAGTTAGGGCCATTTGAAGTTTTATCATTATTTGATTTGGGACTCAAGGGTAGCATAGATTTGAGCGATAGCCAAAACTTCAAGGTTTTATGACGCTCCAGTAAAAAGTTACAAGCATTTGTATGTTGCAAACTTTGATAGGTGTAGGACGTACCGTATAGAAGTTAGGGCCATTTGAAATTTTATCAGTGTTTGATTTGGGACTCAAGGGTAGCATAACTTTGAGCGATAGTTTAAATTGAGAAGAGGCTCGAGTACTTTATTGATACAAAATTTCAAGCTTTTATGACGCTCCAGTAAAAAGTTACAAGCATTTGTATGCTGCAAACTTTGATAGGTGTAGGACGTACCGTATAGAAGTTAGGGCCATTTGAAGTTTTATCAGTGTTTGATTTGGGACTCAAGAGTAGCATAGCTTTGAGCGATAGCTTAAATTGACAAGAGGCTCGAGTACTATATTGTTACAAAATTTCAAGGTTTTATGACGCTCCAGTAAAAAGTTAAAAGCATTTGTTTGTTGCAAACATTGATAGGTGTAGGACGTACGGTATAGAAGTTAGGGCCATCTGAAGTTTTATCATTATTTGATTTGGGACTCAAGGGTAGCATAGCTTTGAGCGATAGTTAAAATTGAGCAGAGGCTCGAGGTCTTTATTGTTACAAAATTTCAAGATTTTATGACGCTCCAGTAAAAAGTTACAAGCATTTATATGTTGCAAACTTTGATAGGTGTAGGACGTACCGTATAGAAGTTAGGGCCATTTGAAGTTTTATCAGTGTTTGATTTGGGACTCAAGTGTAGCATAGCTTTGAGCGATAGCTTAAATTTAAAAGAGGCTCGAGTACTTTATTGTTACAAAACTTCAAGGTTTTATGACGCTCCAGTAAAAAGTTACAAGCATTTGTATGTTGCAAACTTTGATAGGTGTAGGACGTACCGTATAGAAGTTAGGGCCATTTGAAATTTTATCAGTGTTTGATTTGGCACTCAAGGGTAGCATAGCTTTGAGCGACAACTTAAATTGAGAAGAGGCTCGAGAACTTTATTGTTACAAAATTTCAAGGTTTTATGACGCTCCAGTAAAAAGTTACAAGCATTTGTATGCTGCAAACTTTGATAGGTGTAGGACGTAGCGTATAGAAGTTAGGGCCAATTGCAGTTTTATCAGTGTTTGATGTGGGACTCAAGGGTAGCATAGCTTTGAGCGCTAGCTTAAATTGACAGGAGGCTCGAGTACTATATTGTTACAAAATTTCAAGGTTTTATGACGCTCCAGTAAAAAGTTACAAGCCTTTGTATGTTGCAAACTTTGATAGGTGTAGGACGTACCGTATAGAAGTTAGGGCCATTTGAAGTTTTATGAGTGGTTGATTTGGGACTCAAGGGTAGCATAGCTTTGAGCGATAGCTTAAAATGACAAGAGGCTCGAGTACTATATTGTTACAAAATTTCAAGGTTTTATGACGCTCCAGTAAAAAGTTACAAGCATTTGTATGTTGCAAACATTGATAGGTGTAGGACGTACCGTATAGAAGTTAGGGCCATTTGAAGTTTTATCATTCTTTGATTTGGAACTCAAGGGTAGCATAGCTTTGAGCGATAGCTTAAATTGACAAGAGGCTCGAGTACTTTATTGTTACAAAATTTCAAGGTTTTTTGACGCTCCAGTAAAAAGTTACAAGCATTTGTATGTTGCAAACTTTGATAGGTGTAGGACGTACCGTATAGAAGTTAGGGCTATTTGAAGTTTTATCAGTATTTGATTTGGCACTCAAGGGGAGCATAGGTTTGAGCGATAGTTTAAATTGAGAAGAGGCTCGAGTACTTTATTGATACAAAATTTCAAGGGTTTATGACGCTCCAGTAAAAAGTTACAAGCATTTGTATGTTGCAAACTTTGATAGGTGTAGGACGTACCGTATAGAAGTTAGAGCCATTTGAAGTTTTATCAGTGTTTGATTTGGGACTCAAGGGTAGCATAGCTTTGAGCGATAGCCAAAACTTCAAGGTTTTGCGACGCTCCAGTAAAAAGAGACAAAGCATTTGTATGCTGCAAACTTTGATAGGTGTAGGACGTACCGTATAGAAGTTAGGGCCATTTGAAGTTTTATGAGTGGTTGATTTGGGACTCAAGGGTAGCATAGCTTTGAGCGATAGCTTAAATTGACAAGAGGCTCGTGTACTATATTGTTACAAAATTTCAAGGTTTTATGACGCTCCAGTAAAAAGTTACAGAAGTTAAGGCCATTTGAAGTTTTATCATTATTTGATTTGGGACTCAAGGGTAGCATAGCTTTGAGCGATAGTTAAAATTGAACAGAGGGTCGAGGTCTTTATTGTTACAAAATTTCAAGGTTTTATGACGCTCCAGTAAAAAGTTACAAGCATTTGTATGTTGCAAACTTTGATAGGTGTAGGACGTAATGTATAGAAGTTAGGGCCATTTGAAGTTTTATCAGTGTTTGATTTGGGACTCAAGGGTAGCATAGCTTTGAGCGATAGCTTAAATTGAAAAGAGGCTCGAGTACTTTATTGTTACAAAACTTCAAGGTTTTATGACGCTCCAGTAAAAAGTTACAAGCATTTGTATGTTGCAAACTTTGATAGGTGTAGGACGTACCGTATAGAAGTTAGGGCCATTTGAAATTTTATCAGTGTTTGATTTGGGACTCAAGGGTAGCATAGCTTTGAGCGATAGCCAAAACTTCAAGGTTTTGCGACGCTCCAGTAAAAAGAGACAAAGCATTTGTATGCTGCAAACTTTGATAGGTGTAGGACGTACCGTATAGAAGTTAGGGCCATTTGAAGTTTTATCAGTGTTTGATTTGGGACTCAAGGGTAGCATAGCTTTGAGCGATAGTTTAAATTGAGAAGAGGCTCGAGTACTTTATTGATACAAAATTTCAAGGTTTTATGACGCTCCAGTAAAAAGTTACAAGCATTTGTTTGCTGCAAACTTTGATAGGTGTAGGACGTACCCTATAGAAGTTAAGGCCATTTGAAGTTTTATCAGTGTTTGATTTGGGACTCAAGGGTAGCATAGCTTTGAGCGATAGTTAAAATTGAACAGAGGCTCGAGGTGTTTATTGTTACAACATTTCAAGGTTTTATGACGCTCCAGTAAAAAGTTACAAGCATTTGTATGCTGCAAACTTTGATAGGTGTAGGACGTACCCTATAGAAGTTAGGGCCATTTGAAGTTTTATCATTATTTGATTTAGGACTCAAGGGTAGCATAGCTTTGAGCGATAGTTAAAATTGAACAGAGGCTCGAGGTGTTTATTGTTACAACATTTCAAGGTTTTATGACGCTCCAGTAAAAAGTTACAAGCATTTGTATGTTGCAAACTTTGATAGGTATAGGACGTACCGTATAGAAGTTAGGGCCATTTGAAGTTTTATCAGTGTTTGATTTGGGACTCAAGGGTAGCATAGCTTTGAGCGATTGTTTAAATTGAGAAGAGGCTCGAGTACTTTATTGATACAAAATTTCAAGGTTTTATGACGCTCCAGTAAAAAGTTACAAGCATTTGTTTGCTGCAAACTTTGATAGGTGTAGGACGTACCCTATAGAAGTTAGGGCCATTTGAAGTTTTATCAGTGTTTGATTTGGGACTCAAGGGTAGCATAGCTTTGAGCGATAGCTAAAATTGACAAGAGGCTCGAGTACTATATTGTTATAAAATTTCAAGGTTTTATGACGCTCCAGTAAAAAGTTACAAGCATTTGTATGTTGCAAACTTTGATAGATGTAGGACGTACCGTATAGAAGTTAGGGCCATTTGAAGTTTTATCAGTGTTTGATTTGGGACTCAAGGGTAGCATAGTTTTGAGCGATAGCCAAAACTTCAAGGTTTTATGACGCTCCAGTAAAAAGTTACAAGCATTTGTATGTTGCAAACTTTGATAGGTGTAGGACGTACCGTATAGAAGTTAGGGCCATTTGAAGTTTTATCATTATTTGATTTGGGACTCAAGGGTAGCATAGCTTTGAGCGATAGTTAAAATTGAACAGAGCCTCGAGGTCTTTATTGTTACAAAATTTCAAGGTTTTATGCCGCTCCAGTAAAAAGTTACAAGCATTTGTATGTTGCAAACTTTGATAGGTGTAGGACGTACCGTATAGAAGTTAGGGCCATTTGAAGTTTTATCAGTGTTTGATTTGGGACTCAAGAGTGGCATATCTTTGAGCGATAGCTTAAATTGACAAGAAGCTCGAGTACTATATTGTTACAAAATTTCAAGGTTTTATGACGCTCCAGTAAAAAGTTAAAAGCATTTGTATGTTGCAAACATTGATAGGTGTAGGACGTACCGTATAGAAGTTAGGGCCATTTGAAGTTTTATCATTATTTGATTTGGGACTCAAGGGTAGCATAGATTTGAGCGATAGCCAAAACTTCAAGGTTTTATGACGCTCCAGTAAAAAGTTACAAGCATTTGTATGTTGCAAACTTTGATAGGTGTAGGACGTACCGTATAGAAGTTAGGGCCATTTGAAATTTTATCAGTGTTTGATTTGGGACTCAAGGGTAGCATAACTTTGAGCGATAGTTTAAATTGAGAAGAGGCTCGAGTACTTTATTGATACAAAATTTCAAGCTTTTATGACGCTCCAGTAAAAAGTTACAAGCATTTGTATGCTGCAAACTTTGATAGGTGTAGGACGTACCGTATAGAAGTTAGGGCCATTTGAAGTTTTATCAGTGTTTGATTTGGGACTCAAGAGTAGCATAGCTTTGAGCGATAGCTTAAATTGACAAGAGGCTCGAGTACTATATTGTTACAAAATTTCAAGGTTTTATGACGCTCCAGTAAAAAGTTAAAAGCATTTGTTTGTTGCAAACATTGATAGGTGTAGGACGTACGGTATAGAAGTTAGGGCCATCTGAAGTTTTATCATTATTTGATTTGGGACTCAAGGGTAGCATAGCTTTGAGCGATAGTTAAAATTGAGCAGAGGCTCGAGGTCTTTATTGTTACAAAATTTCAAGATTTTATGACGCTCCAGTAAAAAGTTACAAGCATTTATATGTTGCAAACTTTGATAGGTGTAGGACGTACCGTATAGAAGTTAGGGCCATTTGAAGTTTTATCAGTGTTTGATTTGGGACTCAAGGGTAGCATAGCTTTGAGCGATAGCTTAAATTTAAAAGAGGCTCGAGTACTTTATTGTTACAAAACTTCAAGGTTTTATGACGCTCCAGTAAAAAGTTACAAGCATTTGTATGTTGCAAACTTTGATAGGTGTAGGACGTACCGTATAGAAGTTAGGGCCATTTGAAATTTTATCAGTGTTTGATTTGGCACTCAAGGGTAGCATAGCTTTGAGCGACAACTTAAATTGAGAAGAGGCTCGAGAACTTTATTGTTACAAAATTTCAAGGTTTTATGACGCTCCAGTAAAAAGTTACAAGCATTTGTATGCTGCAAACTTTGATAGGTGTAGGACGTAGCGTATAGAAGTTAGGGCCAATTGCAGTTTTATCAGTGTTTGATGTGGGACTCAAGGGTAGCATAGCTTTGAGCGATAGCTTAAATTGACAGGAGGCTCGAGTACTATATTGTTACAAAATTTCAAGGTTTTATGACGCTCCAGTAAAAAGTTACAAGCATTTGTATGTTGCAAACTTTGATAGGTGTAGGACGTACCGTATAGAAGTTAGGGCCATTTGAAGTTTTATGAGTGGTTGATTTGGGACTCAAGGGTAGCATAGCTTTGAGCGATAGCTTAAATTGACAAGAGGCTCGAGTACTATATTGTTACAAAATTTCAAGGTTTTATGACGCTCCAGTAAAAAGTTACAGAAGTTAAGGCCATTTGAAGTTTTATCATTATTTGATTTGGGACTCAAGGGTAGCATAGCTTTGAGCGATAGTTAAAATTGAACAGAGGGTCGAGGTCTTTATTGTTACAAAATTTCAAGGTTTTATGACGCTCCAGTAAAAAGTTACAAGCATTTGTATGTTGCAAACTTTGATAGGTGTAGGACGTACCGTATAGAAGTTAGGGCCATTTGAAGTTTTATCAGTGTTTGATTTGGGACTCAAGGGTAGCATAGCTTTGAGCGATAGCTTAAATTGAAAAGAGGCTCGAGTACTTTATTGTTACAAAACTTCAAGGTTTTATGACGCTCCAGTAAAAAGTTACAACCATTTGTATGTTGCAAACTTTGATAGGTGTAGGACGTACCGTATAGAAGTTAGGGCCATTTGAAATTTTATCAGTGTTTGATTTGGGACTCAAGGGTAGCATACCTTTCAGCGACAACTTAAATTGAGAAGAGGCTCGAGAACTTTATTGTTACAAAATTTCAAGGTTTTATGACGCTCCAGTAAAAAGTTACAAGCATTTGTATGCTGCAAACTTTGATAGGTGTAGGACGTACCGTATAGAAGTTAGGGCCATTTGAAGTTTTATCAGTGTTTGATTTGGGACTCAAGGGTAGCATAGCTTTGAGCGATAGCTTAAATTGACAAGAGGCTCGAGTACTATATTGTTACAAAATTTCAAGGTTTTATGACGCTCCAGTAAAAAGTTACAAGCATTTGTATGTTGCAAACATTGATAGGTGTAGGACGTACCGTATAGAAGTTAGGGCCATTTGAAGTTTTATCATTCTTTGATTTGGAACTCAAGGGTAGCATAGCTTTGAGCGATAGCTTAAATTGACAAGAGGCTCGAGTACTTTATTGTTACAAAATTTCAAGGTTTTTTGACGCTCCAGTAAAAAGTTACAAGCATTTGTATGTTGCAAACTTTGATAGGTGTAGGACGTACCGTATAGAAGTTAGGGCTATTTGAAGTTTTATCAGTATTTGATTTGGCACTCAAGGGGAGCATAGGTTTGAGCGATAGTTTAAATTGGGAAGAGGCTCGAGTACTTTATTGATACAAAATTTCAAGGTTTTATGACGCTCCAGTAAAAAGTTACAAGCATTTGTATGTTGCAAACTTTGATAGGTGTAGGACGTACCGTATAGAAGTTAGGGCCATTTGAAGTTTTATCAGTGTTTGATTTGGGACTCAAGGGTAGCATAGCTTTGAGCGATAGCTTAAATTGGAAAGAGTCTCGAGTACTTTATTGTTACAAAACTTCAAGGTTTTATGACGCTCCAGTAAAAAGTTACAAGCATTTGTATGTTGCAAACTTTCATAGGTGTAGGACGTACCGTATAGAAGTTAGGGCCATTTGAAATTTTATCAGTGTTTGATTTGGGACTCAAGGGTAGCATAGCTTTGAGCGATAGCTTAAATTGACAAGAGGCTCGAGTACTATATTGTTACAACATTTCAAGGTTTTATGACGCTCCAGTAAAAAGTTACATGCATTTGTATGTTGCAAACATTGATAGGTGTAGGACGTACCGTATAGAAGTTATGGCCATTTGAAGTTTTTTCATTATTTGATTTGGGACTCAAGGGTAGCATAGCTTTGAGCGATAGTTAAAATTGAACAGAGGCTCGAGGTCTTTATTGTTACAAAATTTCAAGGTTTTATGACGCTCCAGTAAAAAGTTAAAAGCATTTGTATGTTGCAAACTTTGATAGGTGTAGGACGTACCGTATAGAAGTTAGGGCCATTTGAAGTTTTATCAGTGTTTGATTTGGGACTCAAGGGTAGCATGGCTTTGAGCGATAGTTTAAATTTAAAAGAGGCTCGAGTACTTTATTGTTACAAAATTTCAAGGTTTTATGTCGCTCCAGTAAAAAGTTACAAGCATTTGTATGTTGCAAACTTTGATAGGTGTAGGACGTACCGTATAGAAGTTAGGGCCATTTAAAGTTTTATCAGTGTTTGATTTGGGACTCCAGGGTAGCATAGCTTTGAGCGACAACTTAAATTGAGAAGAGGCTCGAGAACTTTATTGTTACAAAATTTCAAGGTTTTATGACGCTCCAGTAAAAAGTTACAAGCATTTGTATGCTGCAAACTTTGATAGGTGTAGGACGTAGCGTATAGAAGTTAGGGCCAATTGCAGTTTTATCAGTGTTTGATGTGGGACTCAAGGGTAGCATAGCTTTGAGCGCTAGCTTAAATTGACAGGAGGCTCGAGTACTATATTGTTACAAAATTTCAAGGTTTTATGACGCTCCAGTAAAAAGTTACAAGCATTTGTATGTTGCAAACTTTGATAGGTGTAGGACGTACCGTATAGAAGTTAGGGCCATTTGAAGTTTTATGAGTGGTTGATTTGGGACTCAAGGGTAGCATAGCTTTGAGCGATAGCTTAAATTGACAAGAGGCTCGAGTACTTTATTGTTACAAAATTTCAAGGTTTTATGACGCTCCAGTAAAAAGTTACAGAAGTTAAGGCCATTTGAAGTTTTATCATTATTTGATTTGGGACTCAAGGGTAGCATAGCTTTGAGCGATAGTTAAAATTGAACAGAGGGTCGAGGTCTTTATTGTTACAAAATTTCAAGGTTTTATGACGCTCCAGTAAAAAGTTACAAGCATTTGTATGTTGCAAACTTTGATAGGTGTAGGACGTACCGTATAGAAGTTAGGGCCATTTGAAGTTTTATCAGTGTTTGATTTGGGACTCAAGGGTAGCATAGCTTTGAGCGATAGCTTAAATTGAAAAGAGGCTCGAGTACTTTATTGTTACAAAACTTCAAGGTTTTATGACGCTCCAGTAAAAAGTTACAAGCATTTGTATGTTGCAAACTTTGATAGGTGTAGGACGTACCGTATAGAAGTTAGGGCCATTTGAAATTTTATCAGTGTTTGATTTGGGACTCAAGGGTAGCATACCTTTCAGCGACAACTTAAATTGAGAAGAGGCTCGAGAACTTTATTGTTACAAAATTTCAAGGTTTTATGACGCTCCAGTAAAAAGTTACAAGCATTTGTATGCTGCAAACTTTGATAGGTGTAGGACGTACCGTATAGAAGTTAGGGCCATTTGAAGTTTTATCAGTGTTTGATTTGGGACTCAAGGGTAGCATAGCTTTGAGCGATAGCTTAAATTGACAAGAGGCTCGAGTACTATATTGTTACAAAATTTCAAGGTTTTATGACGCTCCAGTAAAAAGTTACAAGCATTTGTATGTTGCAAACATTGATAGGTGTAGGACGTACCGTATAGAAGTTAGGGCCATTTGAAGTTTTATCATTCTTTGATTTGGAACTCAAGGGTAGCATAGCTTTGAGCGATAGCTTAAATTGACAAGAGGCTCGTGTACTTTATTGTTACAAAATTTCAAGGTTTTTTGACGCTCCAGTAAAAAGTTACAAGCATTTGTATGTTGCAAACTTTGATAGGTGTAGGACGTACCGTATAGAAGTTAGGGCTATTTGAAGTTTTATCAGTATTTGATTTGGCACTCAAGGGGAGCATAGGTTTGAGCGATAGTTTAAATTGAGAAGAGGCTCGAGTACTTTATTGATACAAAATTTCAAGGTTTTATGACGCTCCAGTAAAAAGTTACAAGCATTTGTATGTTGCAAACTTTGATAGGTGTAGGACGTACCGTATAGAAGTTAGGGCCATTTGAAGTTTTATCAGTGTTTGATTTGGGACTCAAGGGTAGCATAGCTTTGAGCGATAGCTTAAATTGGAAAGAGTCTCGAGTACTTTATTGTTACAAAACTTCAAGATTTTATGACGCTCCAGTAAAAAGTTACAAGCATTTGTATGTTGCAAACTTTCATAGGTGTAGGACGTACCGTATAGAAGTTAGGGCCATTTGAAATTTTATCAGTGTTTGATGTGGGACTCAAGGGTAGCATAGCTTTGAGCGATAGCTTAAATTGACAAGAGGCTCGAGTACTATATTGTTACAACATTTCAAGGTTTTATGACGCTCCAGTAAAAAGTTACATGCATTTGTATGTTGCAAACATTGATAGGTGTAGGACGTACCGTATAGAAGTTATGGCCATTTGAAGTTTTTTCATTATTTGATTTGGGACTCAAGGGTAGCATAGCTTTGAGCGATAGTTAAAATTGAACAGAGGCTCGAGGTCTTTATTGTTACAAAATTTCAAGGTTTTATGACGCTCCAGTAAAAAGTTAAAAGCATTTGTATGTTGCAAACTTTGATAGGTGTAGGACGTACCGTATAGAAGTTAGGGCCATTTGAAGTTTTATCAGTGTTTGATTTGGGACTCAAGGGTAGCATGGCTTTGAGCGATAGTTTAAATTTAAAAGAGGCTCGAGTACTTTATTGTTACAAAACTTCAAGGTTTTATGACGCTCCAGTAAAAAGTTACAAGCATTTGTATGTTGCAAACTTTGATAGGTGTAGGACGTACCGTATAGAAGTTAGGGCCATTTGAAGTTTTATCAGTGTTTGATTTGGGACTCAAGGGTAGCATAGCTTTGAGCGATAGCTTAAATTGAAAAGAGGCTCGAGTACTTTATTGTTACAAAACTTCAAGGTTTTATGATGCTCCAGTAAAAAGTTACAAGCATTTGTATGTTGCAAACTTTGATAGGTGTAGGACGTACCGTATAGAAGTTAGGGCCATTTGAAATTTTATCAGTGTTTTATTTGGGACTCAAGGGTAGCATAGCTTTGAGCGATAGCTTAAATTGAAAAGAGGCTCGAGTACTTTATTGTTACAAAATTTCAAGGTTTTATGACGCTCCAGTAAAAAGTTACAAGCATTTGTATGTTGCAAACTTTGATAGGTGTAAGGGCCATTTGAAGTTTTATCAATGTTTGAATTGGGACTCAAGGGTAGCATAGCTTTGAGCGATAGCTTAAATTGACAAGAGGCTCGAGTACTTTATTGTTACAAAATTTCAAGGTTTTATGACGCTCCAGTAAAAAGTTACAAGCATTTGTATGTTGCAAACTTTGATAGGTGTAGGATGTACCGTGTAGAAGTTAGGGCCATTTGAAGTTTTATCAGTGTTTGATTTGGGACTCAAGGGTAGCATAGCTTTGATCGATAGCTTAAATTGACAAGAAGCTCGAGTACTTTATTGTTACAAAATTTCAAGGTTTTATGTCGCTCCAGTAAAAAGTTACAAGCATTTGTATGTTGAAAAGTTTGATAAGTTTAGGACGTACCGTATAGAAGTTAGGGCCATTTAAAGTTTTATCAGTGTTTGATTTGGGACTCCAGGGTAGCATAGCTTGGAGCGATAGTTTAAATTGAGAAGAGGCTCGAGTAGTTTATTGATACAAAATTTCAAGGTTTTATGACGCTCCAGCAAAAAGTTACAAGCATTTGTATGTTGCAAACTTTGATAGGTGTAGGACGTACCGTATAGAAGTAAGGGCCATTTGAAGTTTTATCAATGTTTGATTTGGGACTCAAGGGTAGCATAGCTTTGAGCGATAGCTTAAATTGACAAGAGGCTCGAGTACTTTATTGTTACAAAATTTCAAGGTTTTATGACGCTCCAGTAAAAAGTTACAAGCATTTGTATGTTGCAAACTTTGATAGGTGTAGGACGTACCGTATAGAAGTTAGGGCCATTTGAAGTTTTATGAGTGGTTGATTTGGGACTCAAGGGTAGCATAGCTTTGAATGATAGCTTAAATTGACAAGAGGCTCGAGTACTATATTGTTACAAAATTTCAAGGTTTTATGACGCTCCAGTAAAAAGTTACAGAAGTTAGGGCCATTTGAAGTTTTATCATTATTTGATTTGGGACTCAAGGGTAGCATAGCTTTGAGCGATAGCTTAAATTGACAAGAGGCTCGAGTACTTTATTGTTACAAAACTTCAAGGTTTTATGACGCTCCAGTAAAAAGTTACAAGCATTTGTATGTTGCAAACTTTGATAGGTGTAGGACGTACCGTATAGAAGTTAGGGCCATTTTAAATTTTATCAGTGTTTGATTTGGGACTCAAGGGTAGCATACCTTTCAGCGACAACTTAAATTGAGAAGAGGCTCGAGAACTTTATTGTTACAAAATTTCAAGGTTTTATGACGCTCCAGTAAAAAGTTACAAGCATTTGTATGCTGCAAACTTTGATAGGTGTAGGACGTACCGTATAGAAGTTAGGGCCATTTGAAGTTTTATCAGTGTTTGATTTGGGACTCAAGGGTAGCATAGCTTTGAGCGATAGCTTAAATTGACAAGAGGCTCGAGTACTATATTGTTACAAAATTTCAAGGTTTTATGACGCTCCAGTAAAAAGTTACAAGCATTAGTATGTTGCAAACATTGATAGGTGTAGGACGTACCGTATAGAAGTTAGGGCCATTTGAAGTTTTATCATTCTTTGATTTGGAACTCAAGGGTAGCATAGCTTTGAGCGATAGCTTAAATTGACAAGAGGCTCGAGTACTTTATTGTTACAAAATTTCAAGGTTTTTTGACGCTCCAGTAAAAAGTTACAAGCATTTGTATGTTGCAAACTTTGATAGGTGTAGGACGTACCGTATAGAAGTTAGGGCTATTTGAAGTTTTATCAGTGTTTGATTTGGCACTCAAGGGGAGCATAGGTTTGAGCGATAATTTAAATTGAGAGGAGGCTCGAGTACTTTATTGATACAAAATTTCAAGGTTTTATGACGCTCCAGTAAAAAGTTACAAGCATTTGTATGTTGCAAACTTTGATAGGTGTAGGACGTACCGTATAGAAGTTAGGGCCATTTGAAGTTTTATCAGTGTTTGATTTGGGACTCAAGGGTAGCATAGCTTTGAGCGATATCTTAAATTGAAAAGAGGCTCGAGTACTTTATTGTTACAAAATTTCAAGGTTTTATGACGCTCCAGTAAAAAGTTACAAGCATTTGTATGTTGCAAACTTTGATAGGTGTAGGACGTACTGTATAGAAGTTAGGGCCGTTTGAAGTTTTATCAGCGTTTGATTTGAGACTCTAGGGTAGCATAGCTTTGAGCGATAGCTTAAATTGACAAGAGGCTCGAGTACTTTATTGTTACAAAATTTCAAGGTTTTATGACGCTCCAGTAAAAAGTTACAAGCATTTGTATGTTGCAAACTTTGATAGGTGTAGGACGTACCGTATAGAAGTTAGGGCCATTTGAAGTTTTATGAGTGGTTGATTTGGGACTCAAGGGTAGCATAGCTTTGAATGATAGCTTAAATTGACAAGAGGCTCGAGTACTATATTGTTACAAAATTTCAAGGTTTTATGACGCTCCAGTAAAAAGTTACAGAAGTTAGGGCCATTTGAAGTTTTATCATTATTTGATTTGGGACTCAAGGGTAGCATAGCTTTGAGCGATAGCTTAAATTGAAAAGAGGCTCGAGTAGTTTATTGTTACAAAACTTCAAGGTTTTATGACGCTCCAGTAAAAAGTTACAAGCATTTGTATGTTGCAAACTTTGATAGGTGTAGGACGTACCGTATAGAAGTTAGGGCCATTTTAAATTTTATCAGTGTTTGATTTGGGACTCAAGGGTAGCATACCTTTCAGCGACAACTTAAATTGAGAAGAGGCTCGAGTACTTTATTGTTACAAAATTTCAAGGTTTTTTGACGCTCCAGTAAAAAGTTACAAGCATTTGTATGTTGCAAACTTTGATAGGTGTAGGACGTACCGTATAGAAGTTAGGGCCATTTGAAGTTTTATCAGTGTTTGATTTGGGACTCAAGGGTAGCATAGCTTTGAGCGATATCTTAAATTGAAAAGAGTCTCGAGTACTTTATTGTTACAAAACTTCAAGGTTTTATGACGCTCCAGTAAAAAGTTACAAGCATTTGTATGTTGCAAACTTTCATAGGTGTAGGACGTACCGTATAGAAGTTAGGGCCATTTGAAATTTTATCAGTGTTTGATTTGGGACTCAAGGGTAGCATAGCTTTGAGCGATAGCTTAAATTGACAAGAGGCTCGAGTACTATATTGTTACAACATTTCAAGGTTTGATGACGCTCCAGTAAAAAGTTACATGCATTTGTATGTTGCAAACATTGATAGGTGTAGGACGTACCGTATAGAAGTTAGGGCCATTTGAAGTTTTATCATTATTTGATTTGGGACTCAAGGGTAGCATAGCTTTGAGCGATAGTTAAAATTGAACAGAGGCTCGAGGTCTTTATTGTTACAAAATTTCAAGGTTTTATGACGCTCGAGTAAAAAGTTAAAAGCATTTGTATGTTGCAAACTTTGATAGGTGTAGGACGTACCGTATAGAAGTTAGGGCCATTTGAAGTTTTATCAGTGTTTGATTTGGGACTCAAGGGTAGCATAGCTTTGAGCGATAGTTTAAATTTAAAAGAGGCTCGAGTACTTTATTGTTAAAAAACTTCAAGGTTTTATGACGCTCCAGTAAAAAGTTACAAGCATTTGTATGTTGCAAACTTTGATAGGTGTAGGACGTACCGTATAGAAGTTAGGGCCATTTGAAGTTTTATCAGTGTTTGATTTGTGACTCAAGGGTAGCATAGCTTTGAGCGATAGCTTAAATTGAAAAGAGGCTCGAGTACTTTATTGTTACAAAATTTCAAGGTTTTATGACGCTCCAGTAAAAAGTTACAAGCATTTGTATGTTGCAAACTTTGATAGCTGTAAGACATACCATATAGAACTAAGGGCCATTTGAAGTTTTATCAATGTTTGAATTGGGACTCAAGGGTAGCATAGCTTTGAGCGATAGCTTAAATTGACAAGAGGCTCGAGTACTTTATTGTTACAAAATTTCAAGGTTTTATGACGCTCCAGTAAAAAGTTACAAGCATTTGTATGTTGCAAACTTTGATAGGTGTAGGATGTACCGTGTAGAAGTTAGGGCCATTTGAAGTTTTATCAGTGTTTGATTTGGGACTCAAGGGTAGCATAGCTTTGATCGATAGCTTAAATTGACAAGAAGCTCGAGTACTTTATTGTTACAAAATTTCAAGGTTTTATGTCGCTCCAGTAAAAAGTTACAAGCATTTGTATGTTGAAAAGTTTGATAAGTTTAGGACGTACCGTATAGAAGTTAGGGCCATTTAAAGTTTTATCAGTGTTTGATTTGGGACTCCAGGGTAGCATAGCTTGGAGCGATAGTTTAAATTGAGAAGAGGCTCGAGTAGTTTATTGATACAAAATTTCAAGGTTTTATGACGCTCCAGCAAAAAGTTACAAGCATTTGTATGTTGCAAACTTTGATAGGTATAGGACGTACCGTATAGAAGTAAGGGCCATTTGAAGTTTTATCAATGTTTGATTTGGGACTCAAGGGTAGCATAGCTTTGAGCGATAGCTTAAATTGACAAGAGGCTCGAGTACTTTATTGTTACAAAATTTCAAGGGTTTATGACGCTCCAGTAAAAACTTACAAGCATTTGTATGTTGCAAACTTTGATAGGTGTAGGACGTACCTTATAGAAGTTAGGGCCATTTGAAGTTTTATCAGTGTTTGATTTGGGACTCAAGGGTAGCATAGCTTTGAGCGATATCTTAAATTGAAAAGAGGCTCGAGTACTTTATTGTTACAAAATTTCAAGGTTTTATGACGCTCCAGTAAAAAGTTACAAGCATTTGAATGTTGCAAACTTTGATAGGTGTAGGACGTACTGTATAGAAGTTAGGGCCGTTTGAAGTTTTATCAGCGTTTGATTTGAGACTCTAGGGTAGCATAGCTTTGAGCGATAGCTTAAATTGACAAGAGGCTCGAGTACTTTATTGTTACAAAATTTCAAGGTTTTATGACGCTCCAGTAAAAAGTTACAAGCATTTGTATGTTGCAAAGTTTGATAAGTGTAGGACGTGCCGTATAGAAGTTAGGGCCATTTGAAGTTTTATCAGTGTTTGATTTGTGACTCACAGGTAGCATAGCTCTGCGCGATAGCTTAAATTGACAAGAGGCTCGAGTACTTTATTGTTACAAAATTTCAAGGTTTTATGACGCTCCGGTAAAAAGTTACAAACTTTTGTATGTTGCAAACTTTGATAGGCGTAGGACGTACCGTATAGAAGTTGGGGCCATTTGAAGTTTTATCAGTGTTTGATTTGAAACTCAAGGGTAGCATAGCTTTGAGCGATAGCTTAAATTGACAAGCGGCTCGAGTACTTTATTGTTACAAAATTTCAAGGTTTTATGTCGCTCCAGTAAAAAGTTACAAGCATTTGTATGTTGCAAAGTTTGATAAGTGTAGGACGTACCATATAGAAGTTAGGGCCATTTGAAGTTTTATCAGTGTTTGATTTGGGACTCAAGGGTAGCATAGCTTGGAGCGATAGTTTAAATTGAGAAGAGGCTCGAGTAGTTTATTGATACAAAATTTCAAGGTTTTATGACGCTCCAGCAAAAAGTTACAAGCATTTGTGTGTTGCAAAGTTTGATAAGTGTAGGACGTGCCGCATAGAAGTTAGGGCCATTTGAAGTTTTATCAGTGTTTGATTTGTGACTCACAGGTAGCATAGCTCTGCGCGATAGCTTAAATTGACAAGACGCTCGAGTACTTTATTGTTACAAAATTTCAAGGTTTTATGACGCTCCGGTAAAAAGTTACAAACTTTTGTATGTTGCAAACTTTGATAGGTGTAGGACGTACCGTATAGAAATAAGGGACATTTGAAGTTTTATCAGTGTTTGATTTGGGACTCAAGGGTAGCATAGCTTTGAGCGATATCTTAAATTGACAATAGCCTCGAGTACTTTATTGTTACAAAACTTCAAGGTTTTATGACGCTCCAGTAAAAAGTTACAAGCATTTGTATGTTGCAAACTTTGATAGGTGTAGGACGTACCGTATAGAAGTTAGGGCCATTTTAAATTTTATCAGTGTTTGATTTGGGACTCAAGGGTAGCATACCTTTCAGCGACAACTTAAATTGAGAAGAGGCTCGAGAACTTTATTGTTACAAAATTTCAAGGTTTTATGACGCTCCAGTAAAAAGTTACAAGCATTTGTATGCTGCAAACTTTGATAGGTGTAGGACGTACCGTATAGAAGTTAGGGCCATTTGAAGTTTTATCAGTGTTTGATTTGGGACTCAAGGGTAGCATAGCTTTGAGCGATAGCTTAAATTGACAAGAGGCTCGAGTACTATATTGTTACAAAATTTCAAGGTTTTATGACGCTCCAGTAAAAAGTTACAAGCATTTGTATGTTGCAAACTTTGATAGGTGTAGGACGTACCGTATAGAAGTTAGGGCCATTTGAAGTTTTATCATTCTTTGATTTGGAACTCAAGGGTAGCATAGCTTTGAGCGATAGCTTAAATTGACAAGAGGCTCGAGTACTTTATTGTTACAAAATTTCAAGGTTTTTTGACGCTCCAGTAAAAAGTTACAAGCATTTGTATGTTGCAAACTTTGATAGGTGTAGGACGTACCGTATAGAAGTTAGGGCTATTTGAAGTTTTATCAGTGTTTGATTTGGCACTCAAGGGGAGCATAGGTTTGAGCGATAATTTAAATTGAGAGGAGGCTCGAGTACTTTATTGATACAAAATTTCAAGGTTTTATGACGCTCCAGTAAAAAGTTACAAGCATTTGTATGTTGCAAACTTTGATAGGTGTAGGACGTACCGTATAGAAGTTAGGGCCATTTGAAGTTTTATCAGTGTTTGATTTGGGACTCAAGGGTAGCATAGCTTTGAGCGATATCTTAAATTGAAAAGAGGCTCGAGTACTTTATTGTTACAAAATTTCAAGGTTTTATGACGCTCCAGTAAAAAGTTACAAGCATTTGTATGTTGCAAACTTTGATAGGTGTAGGACGTACTGTATAGAAGTTAGGGCCGTTTGAAGTTTTATCAGCGTTTGATTTGAGACTCTAGGGTAGCATAGCTTTGAGCGATAGCTTAAATTGACAAGAGGCTCGAGTACTTTATTGTTACAAAATTTCAAGGTTTTATGACGCTCCAGTAAAAAGTTACAAGCATTTGTATGTTGCAAACTTTGATAGGTGTAGGACGTACCGTATAGAAGTTAGGGCCATTTGAAGTTTTATGAGTGGTTGATTTGGGACTCAAGGGTAGCATAGCTTTGAATGATAGCTTAAATTGACAAGAGGCTCGAGTACTATATTGTTACAAAATTTCAAGGTTTTATGACGCTCCAGTAAAAAGTTACAGAAGTTAGGGCCATTTGAAGTTTTATCATTATTTGATTTGGGACTCAAGGGTAGCATAGCTTTGAGCGATAGCTTAAATTGAAAAGAGGCTCGAGTACTTTATTGTTACAAAACTTCAAGGTTTTATGACGCTCCAGTAAAAAGTTACAAGCATTTGTATGCTGCAAACTTTGATAGGTGTAGGACGTACCGTATAGAAGTTAGGGCCATTTTAAATTTTATCAGTGTTTGATTTGGGACTCAAGGGTAGCATAGCTTTGAGCGACAACTTAAATTGAGAAGAGGCTCGAGTACTTTATTGTTACAAAATTTCAAGGTTTTTTGACGCTCCAGTAAAAAGTTACAAGCATTTGTATGTTGCAAACTTTGATAGGTGTAGGACGTACCGTATAGAAGTTAGGGCCATTTGAAGTTTTATCAGTGTTTGATTTGGGACTCAAGGGTAGCATAGCTTTGAGCGATATCTTAAATTGAAAAGAGTCTCGAGTACTTTATTGTTACAAAACTTCAAGGTTTTATGACGCTCCAGTAAAAAGTTACAAGCATTTGTATGTTGCAAACTTTCATAGGTGTAGGACGTACCGTATAGAAGTTAGGGCCATTTGAAATTTTATCAGTGTTTGATTTGGGACTCAAGGGTAGCATAGCTTTGAGCGATAGCTTAAATTGACAAGAGGCTCGAGTACTATATTGTTACAACATTTCAAGGTTTGATGACGCTCCAGTAAAAAGTTACATGCATTTGTATGTTGCAAACATTGATAGGTGTAGGACGTACCGTATAGAAGTTAGGGCCATTTGAAGTTTTATCATTATTTGATTTGGGACTCAAGGGTAGCATAGCTTTGAGCGATAGTTAAAATTGAACAGAGGCTCGAGGTCTTTATTGTTACAAAATTTCAAGGTTTTATGACGCTCGAGTAAAAAGTTAAAAGCATTTGTATGTTGCAAACTTTGATAGGTGTAGGACGTACCGTATAGAAGTTAGGGCCATTTGAAGTTTTATCAGTGTTTGATTTGGGACTCAAGGGTAGCATAGCTTTGAGCGATAGTTTAAATTTAAAAGAGGCTCGAGTACTTTATTGTTAAAAAACTTCAAGGTTTTATGACGCTCCAGTAAAAAGTTACAAGCATTTGTATGTTGCAAACTTTGATAGGTGTAGGACGTACCGTATAGAAGTTAGGGCCATTTGAAGTTTTATCAGTGTTTGATTTGTGACTCAAGGGTAGCATAGCTTTGAGCGATAGCTTAAATTGAAAAGAGGCTCGAGTACTTTATTGTTACAAAATTTCAAGGTTTTATGACGCTCCAGTAAAAAGTTACAAGCATTTGTATGTTGCAAACTTTGATAGCTGTAAGACATACCATATAGAACTAAGGGCCATTTGAAGTTTTATCAATGTTTGAATTGGGACTCAAGGGTAGCATAGCTTTGAGCGATAGCTTAAATTGACAAGAGGCTCGAGTACTTTATTGTTACAAAATTTCAAGGTTTTATGACGCTCCAGTAAAAAGTTACAAGCATTTGTATGTTGCAAACTTTGATAGGTGTAGGATGTACCGTGTAGAAGTTAGGGCCATTTGAAGTTTTATCAGTGTTTGATTTGGGACTCAAGGGTAGCATAGCTTTGAGCGATAGCTTAAATTGACAAGAGGCTCGAGTACTTTATTGTTACAAAATTTCAAGGTTTTATGTCGCTCCAGTAAAAAGTTACAAGCATTTGTATGTTGAAAAGTTTGATAAGTTTAGGACGTACCGTATAGAAGTTAGGGCCATTTAAAGTTTTATCAGTGTTTGATTTGGGACTCAAGGGTAGCATAGCTTGGAGCGATAGTTTAAATTGAGAAGAGGCTCGAGTAGTTTATTGATACAAAATTTCAAGGTTTTATGACGCTCCAGAAAAAAGTTACAAGCATTTGTATGTTGCAAACTTTGATAGGTATAGGACGTACCGTATAGAAGTAAGGGCCATTTGAAGTTTTATCAATGTTTGATTTGGGACTCAAGGGTAGCATAGCTTTGAGCGATAGCTTAAATTGACAAGAGGCTCGAGTACTTTATTGTTACAAAATTTCAAGGGTTTATGACGCTCCAGTAAAAACTTACAAGCATTTGTATGTTGCAATCTTTGACAGGTGCAGGACGTACCGTATAGAAGTTAGGGCCATTTGAAGTTTTATCAGTGTTTGATTTGGGACTCAAGGGTAGCATAGCTTTGAGCGATATCTTAAATTGAAAAGAGGCTCGAGTACTTTATTGTTACAAAATTTCAAGGTTTTATGACGCTCCAGTAAAAAGTTACAAGCATTTGTATGTTGCAAACTTTGATAGGTGTAGGACGTACTGTATAGAAGTTAGGGCCGTTTGAAGTTTTATCAGCGTTTGATTTGAGACTCTAGGGTAGCATAGCTTTGAGCGATAGCTTAAATTGACAAGAGGCTCGAGTACTTTATTGTTACAAAATTTCAAGGTTTTATGACGCTCCAGTAAAAAGTTACAAGCATTTGTATGTTGCAAAGTTTGATAAGTGTAGGACGTGCCGTATAGAAGTTAGGGCCATTTGAAGTTTTATCAGTGTTTGATTTGTGACTCACAGGTAGCATAGCTCTGCGCGATAGCTTAAATTGACAAGAGGCTCGAGTACTTTATTGTTACAAAATTTCAAGGTTTTATGACGCTCCGGTAAAAAGTTACAAGATTTGTATGTTGCAAACTTTGATAGGCGTAGGACGTACCGTATAGAAGTTAGGGCCATTTGAAGTTTTATCAGTGTTTGATTTGAAACTCAAGGGTAGCATAGCTTTGAGCGATAGCTTAAATTGACAAGCGGCTCGAGTACTTTATTGTTACAAAATTTCAAGGTTTTATGTCGCTCCAGTAAAAAGTTACAAGCATTTGTATGTTGCAAAGTTTGATAAGTGTAGGACGTACCATATAGAAGTTAGGGCCATTTGAAGTTTTATCAGTGTTTGATTTGGGACTCAAGGGTAGCATAGCTTGGAGCGATAGTTTAAATTGAGAAGAGGCTCGAGTAGTTTATTGATACAAAATTTCAAGGTTTTATGACGCTCCAGCAAAAAGTTACAAGCATTTGTATATTGCAAAGTTTTATAAGTGTAGGACGTGCCGTATAGAAGTTAGGGCCATTTGAAGTTTTATCAGTGTTTGATTTGTGACTCACAGGTAGCATAGCTCTGCGCGATAGCTTAAATTGACAAGACGCTCGAGTACTTTATTGTTACAAAATTTCAAGGTTTTATGACGCTCCGGTAAAAAGTTACAAACTTTTGTATGTTGCAAACTTTGATAGGTGTAGGACGTACCGTATAGAAATAAGGGACATTTGAAGTTTTATCAGTGTTTGATTTGGGACTCAAGGGTAGCATAGCTTTGAGCGATATCTTAAATTGACAATAGCCTCGAGTACTTTATTGTTACAAAATTTCAAGGTTTTATGTCGTTCCAGTAAAAAGTTACAAGCATTTGTATGTTGCAAAGTTTGATAAGTGTAGGCCGTACCGTATAGAAGTTAGGGCCATTTGAAGTTTTATCAGTGTTTGATTTGGGACTGAACGGTAGCATAGCTTGGAGCGATAGTTTAAATTGAGAAGAGGCTCGAGTAGTTTATTGATACAAAATTTCAAGGTTTTATGACGCTCCAGCAAAAAGTTACAAGCATTTGTATATTGCAAAGTTTTATAAGTGTAGGACGTGCCGTATAGAAGTAAGGGCCATTTGAAGTTTTATCAATGTTTGATTTGGGACTCAAGGGTAGCATAGCTTTGAGCGATAGCTTAAATTGACAAGAGGCTCGAGTACTTTATTGTTACAAAATTTCAAGGTTTTATGACGCTCCAGTAAAAACTTACAAGCATTTGTATGTTGCAAACTTTGATAGATGTAGGACGCACCGTATAGAAGTTAGGGTAGCATAGCTTTGAGCGATAGCTTAAATTGAAAAGAGGCTCGAGTACTTTATTGTTATTGGTAAGGTTTTATGACGATCCAGTAAAAAGTTACAAGCATTTGTATGTTGCAAACTTTGATAGGTGTAGGACGTACCGTACAGAAGTTAGGGCCATTTGAAATTTTATCAGTGTTTGATTTGGGACTCAAGGGTAGCATAGCTTTGAGCGACAACTTAAATTGAGAAGAGGCTCGAGAACGTTATTGTTACAAAATTTCAAGGTTTTATGAAGCTCCAGTAAAAAGTTACAAGCATTTGTATGTTGCAAACTTTGATAGGTGTAGGATGTACCGAATAGAAGTTAGGGCCATTTGAAGTTTTATCATTGTTTGATTTGGGACTCAAGGGTAGCATAGCTTTGAGCGATAGCTTAAATTGACTGGAGGCTCGAGTACTATATTGTTACAAAATTTCAAGGTTTTATGACGCGCCAGTAAAAAGTTACAAGCATTTGTATGTTGCAAACATTGATAGGTGTAGGACGTACCGTATAGAAGTTAGGGCCATTTGAAGTTTTATCAGTGTTTGATTTGGGACTCAAGGGTAGCATAGCTTTGAGCGATAGCTTAAATTGAAAAGAGGCTCGAGTACTTTATTGTTACAAAATTTCAAGGTATTATGACGATCCAGTAAAAAGTTACAAGCATTTGTATGTTGCAAACTTTGATAGGTGTAGGACGTACCGTACAGAAGTTAGGGCCATTTGAAATTTTATCAGTGTTTGATTTGGGACTCAAGGGTAGCATAGCTTTGAGCGACAACTTAAATTGAGAAGAGGCTCGAGAACTTTATTGTTACAAAATTTGAAGGTTTTATGAAGCTCCAGTAAAAAGTTACAAGCATTTGTATGTTGCAAACTTTGATAGGTGTAGGATGTACCGAATAGAAGTTAGGGCCATTTGAAGATTTATCATTGTTTGATTTGGGACTCAAGGGTAGCATAGCTTTGATCGATAGCTTAAATTGACAGGAGGCTCGAGTACTATATTGTTACAAAATTTCAAGGCTTTATGACGCGCCAGTAAAAAGTTACAAGCATTTGTATGTTGCAAACATTGATAGGTGTAGGACGTACCGTATAGAAGTTAGGGCCATTTGAAGTTTTATCAGTGTTTGATTTGGGACTCAAGGGTAGCATAGCTTGGAGCGATAATTTAAATTGAGAAGAGGCTCGATTTCTTTATTGATACAAAATTTCAAGGTTTTATGACGCTCCAGAAAAAGTTACAAGCATTTGTATGTTGCAAACTTTGATAGGTATAGGACGTACAGTATAGAAGTAAGGGCCATTTGAAGTTTTATCAATGTTTGATTTGGGACTCAAGGGTAGCATAGCTTTGAGCGATAGCTTAAATTGAAAAGAGGCTCGAGTACTATATTGTTATAAAATTTCAAGGTTTTATGACGCTCCAGTAAAAAGTTACAAGCATTTGTATGTTGCAAACTTTGATAGGTGTAGGACGTACTGTATAGAAGTTAGGGCCGTTTGAAGTTTTATCAGCGTTTGATTTGAGACCCTAGGGTAGCATAGCTTTGAGCGATAGCTTAAATTGACAAGAGGCTCGAGTACTTTATTGTTACAAAATTTCAAGGTTTTGTGACGCTCCAGTAAAAAGTTACAAGCATTTGTATGTTGCAAAGTTTGATAAGTGTAGGACGTGCCGTATAGAAGTTAGGGCCATTTGAAGTTTTATCAGTGTTTGATTTGTGACTCACAGGTAGCATAGCTCTGCGCGATAGCTTAAATTGACAAGAGGCTCGAGTACTTTATTGTTACAAAATTTCAAGGTTTTATGTCGCTCCAGTAAAAAGTTACAAGCATTTATATGTTGCAAAGTTTGATAAGTGTAGGACGTACCATATAGAAGTTAGGGCCATTTGAAGTTTTATCAGTGTTTGATTTGGGACTCCAGGGTAGCATAGCTTGGAGCGATAGTTTAAATTGAGAAGAGGCTCGAGTAGTTTATTGATAAAAAATTTCAAGGTTTTATGACGCTCCAGCAAAAAGTTACAAGCATTTGTATGTTGCAAACTTTGATAGGTGTAGGACGTACCGTATAGAAGTAAGGGCCATTTGAAGTTTTATCAATGTTTGATTTAGGACTCAAGGGTAGCATAGCTTTGAGCGATAGCTTAAATTGACAAGAGGCTCGAGTACTTTATTGTTACAAAATTTCAAGGTTTTATGACGCTCCAGTAAAAAGTTACAAGCATTTGTATGTTGCAAACTTTGATAGATGTAGGACGTACCGTATAGAAGTTAGGGCCATTTGAAGTTTTATCAGTGTTTGATTTGGGACTCAAGGGTAGCATAGCTTTGAGCGATAATTTTAATTGACAAGAGGCTCGAGTACTTTATTGTTACAAAATTTCAAGGTTTTATGACGCTCCAGTAAAAACTTACAAGCATTTGTATGTTGCAAACTTTGGTAGGTGTAGGACGTACCGTATAGAAGTTAGGGCCATTTGAAGTTTTATCAGTGTTTGATTTGGGACTCAAGGGTAGCATAGCTTTGAGTGATAGCTTAAATTGAAAAGAGGCTCGATTACTTTATTGTTACAAAATTTCAAGGTTTTATGACGCTCCAGTAAAAAGTTAAAAGCATTTGTATGTTGCAAACTTTGATAGGTGTAGGACGTACTGTATAGAAGTTAGGGCCGTTTGAAGTTTTATCAGCGTTTGATTTGAGACTCTAGGGAGCATAGCTTTGAGCGATAGCTTAAATTGACAAGAGGCTCGAGTACTTTATTGTTACAAAATTTCAAGGTGTTATGACGCTCCAGTAAAAAGTTACAAGCATTTGTATGTTGCAAAGTTTGATAAGTGTAGGACGTGCCGTATAGAAGTTAGGGCCATTTGAAGTTTTATAAGTGTTTGATTTGTGACTCACAGGTAGCATAGCTCTGCGCGATAGCTTAAATTGACAAGAGGCTCGAGTACTTTATTGTTACAAAATTTCAAGGTTTTATGACGCTCCGGTAAAAAGTTACAAACTTTTGTATGTTGCAAACTTTGATAGGCGTAGGACGTACCGTATAGAAGTTAGGGCCATTTGAAGTTTTATCAGTGTTTGATTTGAAACTCAAAGGTAGCATAGCTTTGAGCGATAGCTTAAATTGACAAGAGGCTCGAGTACTTTATTGTTACAAAATTTCAAGGTTTTATGTCGCTCCAGTAAAAAGTTACAAGCATTTGTATGTTGCAAAGTTTGATAAGTGTAGGACGTACCGTATAGAAGTTAGGGCCATTAGAAGTTTTATCAGTGTTTGATTTGGGACTCCAGGGTAGCATAGCTTGGAGCGATAGTTTAAATTGAGAAGAGGCTCGAGTAGTTTATTGATACAAAATTTCAAGCTTTTATGACGCTCCAGCAAAAAGTTACAAGCATTTGTATGTTGCAAACTTTGATAGGTGTAGGACGTACCGTATAGAAGTAAGGGCCATTTGAAGTTTTATCAATGTTTGATTTAGGACTCAAGGGTAGCATAGCTTTGAGCGATAGCTTAAATTGACAAGAGGCTCGAGTACTTTATTATTACAAAATTTCAAGGTTTTAAGACGCTCCAATAAAAAGTTACAAGCATTTGTATGTTGTAAAGTTTGATAAGTGTAGGACGTGCCGTATAGAAGTTAGGGCCATTTGAAGTTTTATCAGTGTTTGATTTGTGACTCACAGGTAGCATAGCTCTGCGCGATAGCTTAAATTGACAAGAGGCTCGAGTACTTTATTGTTACAAAATTTCAAGGTTTTATGACGCTCCGGTAAAAAGGTACAAACATTTGTATGTTGCAAACTTTGATAGGCGTAGGACGTACCGTATAGAAGTTAGGGCCATTTGAAGTTTTATCAGTGTTTGATTTGAAACTCAAGGGTAGCATAGCTTTGAGCGATAGCTTAAATTGACAAGAGGCTCGAGTACTTTATTGTTACAAAATTTCAAGGTTTTATGTCGCTCCAGTAAAAAGTTACAAGCATTTGTATGTTGCAAAGTTTGATAAGTGTAGGACGTACCGTATAGAAGTTAGGGCCATTTGAAGTTTTATCAGTGTTTGATTTGGGACTCAACGGTAGCATAGCTTGGAGCGATTGTCTAAATTGAGAAGAGGCTCGAGTAGTTTATTGATACAAAATTTCAAGGTTTTATGACGCTCCAGCAAAAAGTTACAAGCATTTGTATGTTGCAAACTTTGATAGGTGTAGGACGTACCGTATAGAAGTAAGGGCCATTTGAAGTTTTATCAATGTTTGATTTGGGACTCAAGGGTAGCATAGCTTTGAGCGATAGCTTAAATTGACAAGAGGCTCGAGTACTTTATTGTTACAAAATTTCAAGGTTTTATGACGCTCCAGTAAAAACTTACAAGCATTTGTATGTTGCAAACTTTGATAGATGTAGGACGTACCGTATAGAAGTTAGGGCCATTAGAAGTTTTATCAGTGTTTGATTTGGGACTCAAGGGTAGCATAGCTTTGAGCGATAGCTTAAATTGACAAGAGGCTCGAGTACTTTATTGTTACAAAATTTCAAGGTTTTATGACGCTCCAGTAAAAACTTACAAGCATTTGTATGTTGCAAACTTTGATAGGTGTAGGACGTACCGTATAGAAGTTAGGGCCATTTGAAGTTGTATCAGTGTTTGATTTGGGACTCAAGGGTAGCATAGCTTTGAGCGATAGCTTAAATTGAAAAGAGGCTCGAGTACTTTATTGTTACAAAATTTCAAGGTTTTATGACGATCCAGTAAAAAGTTACAAGCATTTGTATGTTGCAAACTTTGATAGGTGTAGGACGTACCGTACAGAAGTTAGGGCCATTTGAAATTTTATCAGTGTTTGATTTGGGACTCAAAGGTAGCATAGCTTTGAGCGACAACTTAAATTGAGAAGAGGCTCGAGAACTTTATTGTTACAAAATGTCAAGGTTTTATGAAGCTCCAGTAAAAAGTTACAAACATTTGTATGTTGCAAACTTTGATAGGTGTAGGACGTACCGAATAGAAGTTAGGGCCATTTGAAGTTTTATCATTGTTTGATTTGGGACTCAAGGGAAGCATAGCTTTGAGCGATAGCTTAAATTGACAGGAGGCTCGAGGACTATATTGTTACAAAATTTGAAGGTTTTATGACGCGCCAGTAAAAAGTTACAAGCATTTGTATGTTGCAAACATTGATAGGTGTAGGACGTACCGTATAGAAGTTAGGGCCATTTGAAGTTTTATCAGTGTTTGATTTGGGACTCAAGGGTAGCATAGCTTTGAGCGATAATTTAAATTGAGAAGAGGCTCGAGTTCTTTATTGATACAAAATTTCAAGGTTTTATGACGCTCCAGAAAAAAGTTACAAGCATTTGTATGTTGCAAACTTTGATAGGTGTAGGACGTACCGTATTGAAGTAAGGGCCATTTGAAGTTTTATCAATGTTTGATTTGGGACTCAAGGGTAGCATAGATTGAGCGATAGGTTAAATTGACAAGAGGCTCGATGTCTTTATTGTTACAAAATTTCAAGGTTTTATGACGCTCGAGTAAAAAGTTACAAGCATTTGTATGTTGCAAACTTTGATAGGTGTAGGATGTACCGTATAGAAGTTAGGGCCATTTGAAGTTTGATCAGTATTTGATTTGAGACTCAAGGGTAGCATAGCTTTAAGCGATATCTTAAATTGACAAGAGGCTCGAGTACTTTATTGTTACAAAATTTCAAGGTTTTATGTCGCTCCAGTAAAAAGTTACAAGCATTTGCATGTTGCAAAGTTTGATAAGTGTAGGACGTACCGTATAGAAGTTAGGGCCATTTGAAGTTTTATCAGTGTTTGATTTCGGACTCAAGGGTAGCATAGCTTTGAGCGATAGTTTAAATTGAGAAAAGGCTCGAGTACTTAATTGATACAAAATTTCAAGGTTTTATGACGCTCCAGAAAAAAGTTACAAGCATTTGTATGTTGCAAACTTTGATAGGTGTAGGACGTACTGTATAGAAGTAAGGGCCATTTGAAGGTTTATCAATGTTTGATTCGGGACTCAAGGGTAGCATAGCTGTGAGCGATAGGTTAAATTGACAAGAGGCTCGAGTACTTTATTGTTACAAAATTTCAAGGTTCTATGTCGCTCCAGTAAAAAGTTACAAGCATTTATATGTTGCAAACTTTGATAGGTGTAGGACGTACCGTAGGGCCATTTGAAGTTTTATCAGTGTTTGATTTGGAACTCAAGGGTAGCATAGCTTTAAGCGATAGCTTAAATTGACAAGAGGCTCGAGTACTATATTGTTACAAAATTTCAAGGTTTTATGACGCTCCAGTAAAAAGTTACAAGCATTTGTATGTTGCAAACATTGATGGGTGTAGGACGTACCGTATAGAAGTTAGGGCCATTTGAAGTTTTATCATTATTTGATTTGGGACTCAATGGTAGCATAGCTTTGAGCGATAGTTAAAATTGAACAGAGGCTCGACGTCTTTATTGTTACAAAATTTCAAGGTTTTATGACGCTCCAGTAAAAAGTTACAAGCATTTGTATGTTGCAAACTTTGATAGGTGTAGGACGTACCGTATAGAAGTTAGGGCCATTTGAAGTTTTATCAGTGTTTGATTTGGGACTCAAGGGTAGCATAGCTTTGGGCGATAGCTTACATTGAAAAGAGGCTCGAGTACTTTATTGTTACAAAATTTCAAGGTCTTATGACGCTCCAGTAAAAAGTTACAAGCATTTGTATGTTGCAAACTTTGATAGGTGTAGGACGTACTGTATAGAAGTTAGGGCCGTTTGAAGTTTTATCAGTGTTTGATTTGAGACTCAAGGGTAGCATAGCTTTGAGCGATAGCTTAAATTGACAAGAGGCTCGAGTACTTTATTGTTACAAAACTTCAAGGTTTTATGACGCTCCAGTAAAAAGTTACAAGCATTTGTATGTTGCAAACTTTGATAGGTGTAGGACGTACCGTATAGAAGTTAGGGCCATTTGAAATTTTATCAGTGTTTGATTTGGGACTCAAGGGTAGCATAGCTTTGAGCGACAACTTAAATTGAGAAGAGGCTCGAGAACTTTATTGTTACAAAATTTCAAGGTTTTATGAAGCTCCAGTAAAAAGTTACAAGCATTTGTATGTTGCAAACTTTGATAGGTGTAGGACGTACCGTATAGAAGTAAGGGCCATTTGAAGTTTTATCAATGTTTGATTTGGGACTCAAGGGTAGCATAGCTTTGAGCGATAGCTTAAATTGACAAGAGGCTCGAGTACTTTATTGTTGCAAAATTTCAAGGTTTTATGACGCTCCAGTAAAACGTTACAAGCATTTGTATGTTGCAAACTTTGATAGGTGTAGGACGTACCGTATTGAAGTAAGGGCCATTTGAAGTTTTATCAATGTTTGATTTGGGACTCAAGGGTAGCATAGCTTTGAGCGATAGGTTAAATTGACAAGAGGCTCGATGTCTTTATTGTTACAAAATTTAAAGGTTTTATGACGCTCCAGTAAAAAGTTACATGCATTTGTATGTTGCAAACTTTGATAGGTGTAGGATGTACTGTATAGAAGTTAGGGCCATTTGAAGTTTGATCAGTGTTTGATTTGAGACTCAAGGGTAGCAAAGCTTTGAGCGATAGCTTAAATTGACAAGAGGCTCGAGTACTTTATTGTTACAAAATTTCAAGGTTTTATGTCGCTCCAGTAAAAAGTTACAAGCATTTGCATGTTGCAAAGTTTGATAAGTGTAGGACGTACCGTATAGAAGTTAGGGCCATTTGAAGTTTTATCAGTGTTTGATTTGGGACTCAAGGGTAGCATAGCTTTGAGCGATAGTTTAAATTGAGAAAAGGCTCGAGTACTTAATTGATACAAAATTTCAAGGTTTTATGACGCTCCAGAAAAAAGTTACAAGCATTTGTATGTTGCAAACTTTGATAGGTGTAGGACGTACTGTATAGAAGTAAGGGCCATTTGAAGTTTTATCAGTGTTTGATTTGGGACTCAAGGGTAGCATAGCTTTGAGCGATAGCTTAAATTGGCAAGAGGCTCGAGTACTTTATTGTTACAAAATTTCAAGGTTTTATGTCGCTCCAGTAAAAAGTTACAAGCATTTGCATGTTGCAAAGTTTGATAAGTGTAGGACGTACC
Source organism: Clusia tigrina (assembly GCA_920105625.2). Classification (NCBI taxonomy): domain Eukaryota; kingdom Metazoa; phylum Arthropoda; class Insecta; order Diptera; family Clusiidae; genus Clusia; species Clusia tigrina. The sequence continues at coordinate 3,592,850 of CAKKTE020000011.1, read as the reverse complement.
GTATAGAAGTTAGGGCCATTTCAAGTTTTATCAGTGTTTGATTTGAGACTCAAGGGTAGCATAGCTTTGAGCGATAGCTTAAATTGAAAAGAGGCTCGAGTACTTTATTGTTACAAAATTTCAAGGGTTTATGACGCTCCAGTAAAAAGTTACAAGCATTTATATGTTGCAAACTTTGATAGGTGTTTGTTTTGGGACGCAAGGGTAGCATAGCTTTGAGCGATAGCTTAAATTGACAGGAGGCTCGAGTACTATATTGTTACAAAATTTCAAGGTTTTATGACGCTCCAGTAAAAAGTTACAAGCATTTGTATGTTGCAAATATTGATAGGTGTGGGACGTACCGTATAGAAGTTAACGCCATTTGAAGTTTTATCAGTGTTTGATTTGGGACTCAAGGGTAGCATAGCTTTGAGCGATCGTTTAAATTGAGAAGAGGCTCGAGTACTTTATTGATACAAAATTTCAAGGTTTTATGACACTCCAGAAAAAAGTTACAAGCATTTGTATGTTGCAAACTTTGATAGGTGTAGGACGTACCGTATTGAAGTAAGGGCCATTTGAAGTTTTATCAATGTTTGATTTGGGACTCAAGGGTAGCATAACTTTGAGCGATAGGTTAAATTGACAAGAGTTTCGAGGTCTTTATTGTTACAAAATTTCAAGGTTTTATGACGCTCCAGTAAAAAGTTACAAGCATTTGTATGTTGCAAACTTTGATAGGTGTAGGATGTACCGTATAGAAGTAAGGGCAATTTGAAGTTTTATCAATGTTTGATTTGGGACTCAAGGATAGCATAGCATTGAGCGATAGCTTAAATTGACAAGAGGCTCGAGTACTTTATTGTTACAAAATTTCAAGGTTTTATGACGCTCCAGTAAAAAGTTACAAGCATTTGTATGTTGCAAACTTTGATAGGTGTAGGATGTACCGTATAGAAGTTATGCTACACTTGAGTCCCAAATCAAACACTGATAAAACTTCAAATGGCCCTAACTTCTATACGGTACGACCTACACCTATCAAAGTTTGCAACATACAAATGCTTGTAACTTTTTACTGGAGCGTCATAAAACCTTGAAATTTTGTAACAATAAAGTACTCGAGCCTCTTCTCAATTTAAGCTATCGCTCAAAGCTATGCTACACTTGAGTCCTAAATCAAACACTGATAAAACTTCAAATGACCCTAACTTCTATACGGTACGTCCTACACCTCTCAAAGTTTGCAAGATACAAATGATTGTAACTTTTTACTGGTGCGCCATAAAACCTTGAAATTTTGTAACAATAAAGTACTCCAGCCTCTTGTCAATTTAAGCTATCGCTCAAAGCTATGCTACCCTTGAGTCCCAAATCAAACACTGATAAAACTTCAAGTGGCCCTAACTTCTATACGGTACGTCCTACACCTATCAAAGTGTGCAACATACAAATGCTTGTAACTTTTTACTGGAGCGTCATAAAACCTTGAAATTTTGTAACAATAAAGTACTCGAGCTCTTGTCAATTTAAGCTATCGCTCAAAGCTATGCTATCCTTGAGTCCCAAATCAAACACTGCTAATATTTCAAATAGCCCTAACTTTTATACGGTACGTCCTAAACCTATCAAAGTTTGCAACATATAAATGCTTGTAACTTTTTAATGGAGCGTCAGAAAACCTTGAAATTTTGTAAAAATAAATTACTCGAGCCTCTTGGCAATTTAAGCTATCGCTCAAAGCTATGCTACCCTTGAGTCCTAAATCAAACACTGATAAAATTTCAAATGGCCCTAACTTCTATACGGTACGTCCTACACCTATCAAAGTTTGCAACATACAAACGCTTGTAACTTTTTACTGGAGCGTCATAAAACCTTGAAATTTTGTAACAATAAAGTACTCGAGCCTCTTGTCAATTTAAGCTATCGTTCAAAGCTATGCTACCCTTGAGTCCCAAATCAAACACTGATAAAACTTCAAATGGCCCTAACTTCTATACGGTACGTCCTACACCTATCAAAGTTTGCAACATACAAATGCTTGTAACTTTTTACTGGAGCGTCATAAAACCTTGAAATTTTCTAACAATAAAGTACTCGAGCCTCTTGTCAATTTAAGCTATCGCTCAAAGCAATGCTACCCTTGAGTCCCAAATCAAACACTGATAAAACTTCAAATGGCCCTAACTTCTATGCGGTACTCCTACACCTGTCAAAGTTTGCAACATACAAATTCTTCTAACTTTTTAATGGAGCGTCAGAAAACCTTGAAATTTTGTAAAAATAAATTACTCGAGCCTCTTGGCAATTTAAGCTATCGCTCAAAGCTATGCTACCCTTGAGTCCTAAATCAAACACTGATAAAATTTCAAATGGCCCTAACTTCTATACGGTACGTCTTACACCTATCAAAGTTTGCAACATACAAATGCTTGTAACTTTTACTGGAGCGTCATAAAACCTTGAAATTTTGTATCAATAAAGACCTCGAGCCTCTTGTCAATTTAACCTATCGCTCAAAGCTATGCTACCATTCAGTCCCAAATCAAACAATGATAAAACTTCAAATGGCCCTAACTTCTATACGGTACGTCCTACACCTATCAAAGTTTGCAACATACAAATGCTTGTAACTTTTTACTGGAGAGTCATAAAACCTTGAAATTTTGTAAAAATAAAGTACTCGAGTATTGCTCAAAGCTATGCTACCCTTGAGTCCCAAATCAAACACTGATAAAACTTCAAGTGGCCCTAACTTCTATACGGTACGTCCTACACCTATCAAAGTTTGCAATATACAAATGCTTGTAACTTTTACTGGAGCGTCATAAAACCTTGAAATTTTGTATCAATAAAGACCTCGAGCCTCTTGTCAATTTAACCTATTGCTCAAAGCTATGCTACCATTCAGTCCCAAATCAAACAATGATAAAACTTCAAATGGCCCTAACTTCTATACGGTACGTCCTACACCTATCAAAGTTTGCAACATACAAATGCTTGTAACTTTTTACTGGAGCGTCATAAAACCTTGAAATTTTGTAACTATAAAGTACTCGAGCCTCTTCTCAATTTAAGCTATCGCTCAAAGCTAGGCTACACTTGAGTCGCAAATCAAACACTGATAAAACTTCAAATGGCCCTAACTTCTATACGGTACGTCCTACACCTCTCAAAGTTTGCAACATACAAATGCTTGTAACTTTTTACTGGTGCGTCATAAAACCTTGAAATTCTGTAACAATAAAGTACTCGAGACTCTTGCCAATTAAAGCTATCGCTCAAAGCTATGCTACCCTTGCGTCCCAAATCAAACACTGATAAAACATTAAATGGCCCTAACTTCTATACGGTATGTCCTACACCTATCAAAGTTTGCAACATACAAATGCTTGCAACTTTTTACTGGAGCGTCATAAAATCTTGAAATGTTGTAACAATAAAGTACTCGAGCCTCTTGTCAATTTAAGCTATCGCTCAAAGCTATGCTACCCTTGAGTCCCAAATCAAACACTGATAAAACTTCAAGTGGCCCTAACTTCTATACGGTACGTCCTACACCTATCAAAGTTTGCAACACAGAAATGCTTGTAACTTTTTGCTGGAGCGTCATAAAACCTTGAAATTTTGTAACAATAAAGTACTCGAGCCTCTTGTCAATTTAAGCTATCGCTCAAAGCTATGCTACCCTTGATTCCCAAAGCAAACACTGCTAAAATTTCAAATGGCCCTAACATCTATACGGTACGTCCTACACCTATCAAAGTTTGCAACATACAAATGCTTGTAACTTTTTACTGGAGCGTCATAAAACCTTGAAATTTTCTAACAATAAAGTACTCGAGCCTCTTGTCAATTTAAGCTATCGCTCAAAGCAATGCTACCCTTGAGTCCCAAATCAAACACTGATAAAACTTCAAATGGCCCTAACTTCTATACGGTACTCCTACACCTGTCAAAGTTTGCAACATACAAATTCTTCTAACTTTTTAATGGAGCGTCAGAAAACCTTGAAATTTTGTAAAAATAAATTACTCGAGCCTCTTGGCAATTTAAGCTATCGCTCAAAGCTATGCTACCCTTGAGTCCTAAATCAAACACTGATAAAATTTCAAATGGCCCTAACTTCTATACGGTACGTCCTACACCTATCAAAGTTTGCAACATACAAATGCTTGTAACTTTTACTGGAGCGTCATAAAACCTTGAAATTTTGTATCAATAAAGACCTCGAGCCTCTTGTCAATTTAACCTATCGCTCAAAGCTATGCTACCATTCAGTCCCAAATCAAACAATGATAAAACTTCAAATGGCCCTAACTTCTATACGGTACGTCCTACACCTATCAAAGTTTGCAACATACAAATGCTTGTAACTTTTTACTGGAGAGTCATAAAACCTTGAAATTTTGTAAAAATAAAGTACTCGAGTATCGCTCAAAGCTATGCTACCCTTGAGTCCCAAATCAAACACTGATAAAACTTCAAGTGGCCCTAACTTCTATACGGTACGTCCTACACCTATCAAAGTTTGCAATATACAAATGCTTGTAACTTTTACTGGAGCGTCATAAAACCTTGAAATTTTGTATCAATAAAGACCTCGAGCCTCTTGTCAATTTAACCTATTGCTCAAAGCTATGCTACCATTCAGTCCCAAATCAAACAATGATAAAACTTCAAATGGCCCTAACTTCTATACGGTACGTCCTACACCTATCAAAGTTTGCAACATACAAATGCTTGTAACTTTTTACTGGAGCGTCATAAAACCTTGAAATTTTGTAACTATAAAGTACTCGAGCCTCTTCTCAATTTAAGCTATCGCTCAAAGCTAGGCTACACTTGAGTCGCAAATCAAACACTGATAAAACTTCAAATGGCCCTAACTTCTATACGGTACGTCCTACACCTCTCAAAGTTTGCAACATACAAATGCTTGTAACTTTTTACTGGTGCGTCATAAAACCTTGAAATTTTGTAACAATAAAGTACTCGAGACTCTTGCCAATTAAAGCTATCGCTCAAAGCTATGCTACCCTTGCGTCCCAAATCAAACACTGATAAAACATTAAATGGCCCTAACTTCTATACGGTATGTCCTACACCTATCAAAGTTTGCAACATACAAATGCTTGCAACTTTTTACTGGAGCGTCATAAAATCTTGAAATGTTTTAACAATAAAGTACTCGAGCCTCTTGTCAATTTAAGCTATCGCTCAAAGCTATGCTACCCTTGAGTCCCAAATCAAACACTGATAAAACTTCAAGTGGCGCTAACTTCTATACGGTACGTCCTACACCTATCAAAGTTTGCAACACAGAAATGCTTGTAACTTTTTGCTGGAGCGTCATAAAACCTTGAAATTTTGTAACAATAAAGTACTCGAGCCTCTTGTCAATTTAAGCTATCGCTCAAAGCTATGCTACCCTTGATTCCCAAAGCAAACACTGCTAAAATTTCAAATGGCCCTAACATCTATACGGTACGTCCTACACCTATCAAAGTTTGCAACATACAAATTCTTCTAACTTTTTACTGGAGCGTCATAAAACCTTGAAATTTTGTAACAATAAAGTACTCGAGCCTCTTGTCAATTTAAGCTATCGCTCAAAGCTATGCTACTCTTGAGTCCCAAATCAAACACTGATAAAATTTCAAATGGCCCTAACTTCTATACGGTACGTCCTACACCTATCAAAGTTTGCAACATACAAATGCTTGTAACTTTTTACTGGAGCGTCATAAAACCTTGAAATTTTCTAACAATAAAGTACTCGAGCCTCTTGTCAATTTAAGCTATCGCTCAAAGCAATGCTACCCTTGAGTCCCAAATCAAACACTGATAAAACTTCAAATGGCCCTAACTTCTATACGGTACTCCTACACCTGTCAAAGTTTGCAACATACAAATTCTTCTAACTTTTTAATGGAGCGTCAGAAAACCTTGAAATTTTGTAAAAATAAATTACTCGAGCCTCTTGGCAATTTAAGCTATCGCTCAAAGCTATGCTACCCTTGAGTCCCAAATCAAACACTGATAAAATTTCAAATGGCCCTAACTTCTATACGGTACGTCTTACACCTATCAAAGTTTGCAACATACAAATGCTTGTAACTTTTACTGGAGCGTCATAAAACCTTGAAATTTTGTATCAATAAAGACCTCGAGCCTCTTGTCAATTTAACCTATCGCTCAAAGCTATGCTACCATTCAGTCCCAAATCAAACAATGATAAAACTTCAAATGGCCCTAACTTCTATACGGTACGTCCTACACCTATCAAAGTTTGCAACATACAAATGCTTGTAACTTTTTACTGGAGAGTCATAAAACCTTGAAATTTTGTAAAAATAAAGTACTCGAGTATCGCTCAAAGCTATGCTACCCTTGAGTCCCAAATCAAACACTGATAAAACTTCAAGTGGCCCTAACTTCTATACGGTACGTCCTACACCTATCAAAGTTTGCAATATACAAATGCTTGTAACTTTTACTGGAGCGTCATAAAACCTTGAAATTTTGTATCAATAAAGACCTCGAGCCTCTTGTCAATTTAACCTATTGCTCAAAGCTATGCTACCATTCAGTCCCAAATCAAACAATGATAAAACTTCAAATGGCCCTAACTTCTATACGGTACGTCCTACACCTATCAAAGTTTGCAACATACAAATGCTTGTAACTTTTTACTGGAGCGTCATAAAACCTTGAAATTTTGTAACTATAAAGTACTCGAGCCTCTTCTCAATTTAAGCTATCGCTCAAAGCTAGGCTACACTTGAGTCGCAAATCAAACACTGATAAAACTTCAAATGGCCCTAACTTCTATACGGTACGTCCTACACCTTTCAAAGTTTGCAACATACAAATGCTTGTAACTTTTTACTGGTGCGTCATAAAACCTTGAAATTTTGTAGCAATAAAGTACTCGAGACTCTTGCCAATTAAAGCTATCGCTCAAAGCTATGCTACCCTTGCGTCCCAAATCAAACACTGATAAAACATTAAATGGCCCTAACTTCTATACGGTATGTCCTACACCTATCAAAGTTTGCAACATACGAATGCTTGCAACTTTTTACTGGAGCGTCATAAAATCTTGAAATGTTGTAACAATAAAGTACTCGAGCCTCTTGTCAATTTAAGCTATCGCTCAAAGCTATGCTACCCTTGAGTCCCAAATCAAACACTGATAAAACTTCAAGTGGCCCTAACTTCTATACGGTACGTCCTACACCTATCAAAGTTTGCAACACAGAAATGCTTGTAACTTTTTTCTGGAGCGTCATAAAACCTTGAAATTTTGTAACAATAAAGTACTCGAGCTCTTGTCAATTTAAGCTATCGCTCAAAGCTATGCTATCCTTGAGTCCCAAATCAAACACTGCTAATATTTCAAATAGCCCTAACTTTTATACGGTACGTCTTAAACCTATCAAAGTTTGCAACATATAAATGCTTGTAACTTTTTAATGGAGCGTCAGAAAACCTTGAAATTTTGTAAAAATAAATTACTCGAGCCTCTTGGCAATTTAAGCTATCGCTCAAAGCTGTGCTACCCTTGAGTCCTAAATCAAACACTGATAAAATTTCAAATGGCCCTAACTTCTATACGGTACGTCCTACACCTATCAAAGTTTGCAACATACAAACGCTTGTAACTTTTTACTGGAGCGTCATAAAACCTTGAAATTTTGTAACAATAAAGTACTCGAGCCTCTTGTCAATTTAAGCTATCGTTCAAAGCTATGCTACCCTTGAGTCCCAAATCAAACACTGATAAAACTTCAAATGGCCCTAACTTCTATACGGTACGTCCAACACCTATCAAAGTTTGCAACATACAAATGCTTGTAACTTTTTACTGGAGCGTCATAAAACCTTGAAATTTTCTAACAATAAAGTACTCGAGCCTCTTGTCAATTTAAGCTATCGCTCAAAGCAATGCTACCCTTGAGTCCCAAATCAAACACTGATAAAACTTCAAATGGCCCTAACTTCTATACGGTACTCCTACACCTGTCAAAGTTTGCAACATACAAATTCTTCTAACTTTTTACTGGAGCGTCATAAAACCTTGAAATTTTGTAACAATAAAGTACTCGAGCCTCTTGTCAATTTAAGCTATCGCTCAAAGCTATGCTACTCTTGAGTCCCAAATCAAACACTGATAAAACTTCAAATGGCCGTAACTTTTATACGGTACGTCTTACACCTATCAAAGTTTGCAACATACAAATGCTTGTAACTTTTACTGGAGCGTCATAAAACCTTGAAATTTTGTATCAATAAAGACCTCGAGCCTCTTGTCAATTTAACCTATCGCTCAAAGCTATGTTACCATTCAGTCCCAAATCAAACAATGATAAAACTTCAAATGGCCCTAACTTCTATACGGTACGTCCTACACCTATCAAAGTTTGCAACATACAAATGCTTGTAACTTTTTACTGGAGAGTCATAAAACCTTGAAATTTTGTAAAAATAAAGTACTCGAGTATCGCTCAAAGCTATGCTACCCTTGAGTCCCAAATCAAACACTGATAAAACTTCAAGTGGCCCTAACTTCTATACGGTACGTCCTACACCTATCAAAGTTTGCAATATACAAATGCTTGTAACTTTTACTGGAGCGTCATAAAACCTTGAAATTTTGTATCAATAAAGACCTCGAGCCTCTTGTCAATTTAACCTATCGCTCAAAGCTATGCTACCATTCAGTCCCAAATCAAACAATGATAAAACTTCAAATGGCCCTAACTTCTATACGGTACGTCCTACACCTATCAAAGTTTGCAACATACAAATGCTTGTAACTTTTTACTGGAGCGTCATAAAACCTTGAAATTTTGTAACTATAAAGTACTCGAGCCTCTTCTCAATTTAAGCTATCGCTCAAAGCTAGGCTACACTTGAGTCGCAAATCAAACACTGATAAAACTTCAAATGGCCCTAACTTCTATACGGAACGTCCTACACCTCTCAAAGTTTGCAACATACAAATGCTTGTAACTTTTTACTGGTGCGTCATAAAACCTTGAAATTTTGTAACAATAAAGTACTCGAGACTCTTGCCAATTAAAGCTATCGCTCAAAGCTATGCTACCCTTGCGTCCCAAATCAAACACTGATAAAACATTAAATGGCCCTAACTTCTATACGGTATGTCCTACACCTATCAAAGTTTGCAACATACAAATGCTTGCAACTTTTTACTGGAGCGTCATAAAATCTTGAAATGTTGTAACAATAAAGTACTCGAGCCTCTTGTCAATTTAAGCTATCGCTCAAAGCTATGCTACCCTTGAGTCCCAAATCAAACACTGATAAAACTTCAAGTGGCCCTAACTTCTATACGGTACGTCCTACACCTATCAAAGTTTGCAACACAGAAATGCTTGTAACTTTTTGCTGGAGCGTCATAAAACCTTGAAATTTTGTAACAATAAAGTACTCGAGCCTCTTGTCAATTTAAGCTATCGCTCAAAGCTATGCTACCCTTGATTCCCAAAGCAAACACTGCTAAAATTTCAAATGGCCCTAACATCTATACGGTACGTCCTACACCTATCAAAGTTTGCAACATACAAATGCTTGTAACTTTTTACTGGAGCGTCATAAAATCTTGAAATTTTGTAACAATAAAGTACTCGAGCCTCTTGTCAATTTAAGCTATCGCTCAAAGCTATGCTACTTTTGAGTCCCAAATCAAACACTGATAAAACTTCAAATGGCCCTAACTTCTATACGGTACGTCCTACACCTATCAAAGTTTGCAACATACAAATGCTTGTAACTTTTTACTAGAGCGTCATAAAGCCTTGAAATTTTGTAACAATAAAGTACTCGAGCCTCTTGTCAATTTAAGCTATCGCTCAAAGCTATGCTACACTTGAGTCCCAAATCAAACACTGATAAAACTTCAAATGGCCCTAATTTCTATACGGTACGTCCTACACCTATCAAAGTGTGCAACATACAAATGCTTGTAACTTTTTACTGGAGCGTCTTAAAACCTTGAAATTTTGTAACAATAAAGTACTCGAGCTCTTGTCAATTTAAGCTATCGCTCAAAGCTATGCTATCCTTGAGTCCCAAATCAAACACTGCTAATATTTCAAATGGCCCTAACTTTTATACGGTACGTCCTAAACCTATCAAAGTTTGCAACATACAAACGCTTGTAACTTTTTACTGGAGCGTCATAAAACCTTGAAATTTTGTAACAATAAAGTACTCGAGCCTCTTGTCAATTTAAGCTATCGTTCAAAGCTATGCTACCCTTGAGTCCAAAATCAAACACTGATAAAACTTCAAATGGCCCTAACTTCTATACGGTACGTCCTACACCTATCAAAGTTTGCAACATACAAATGCTTGTAACTTTTTACTGGAGCGTCATAAAACCTTGAAATTTTCTAACAATAAAGTACTCGAGCCTCTTGTCAATTTAAGCTATCGCTCAAAGCAATGCTACCCTTGAGTCCCAAATCGAACACTGATAAAACTTCAAATGGCCCTAACTTCTATACGGTACTCCTACACCTATCAAAGTTTGCAACATACAAATTCTTCTAACTTTTTACTGGAGCGTCATAAAACCTTGAAATTTTGTAACAATAAAGTACTCGAGCCTCTTGTCAATTTAAGCTATCGCTCAAAGCTATGCTACTCTTGAGTCCCAAATCAAACACTGATAAAACTTCAAATGGCCGTAACTTTTATACGGTACGTCTTACAAATATCAAAGTTTGCAACATATAAATGCTTGTAACTTTTACTGGAGCGTCATAAAACCTTGAAATTTTGTATCAATAAAGACCTCGAGCCTCTTGTCAATTTAACCTATCGCTCAAAGCTATGCTACCATTCAGTCCCAAATCAAACAATGATAAAACTTCAAATTGCGGTACGGTATACGGTACGTCCTACACCTATCAAAGTTTGCAATATACAAATGCTTGTAACTTTTTAATGGAGCTCATAAAACCTTGAAATTTTGTAACAATAAAGTACTCGAGCCTCTGGTCAATTTAAGCTATCGCTCAAAGCTATGCTACCCTTGAGTCCCAAATCAAACATTGATAAAACTTCAAATGGCCCTAACTTCTATACGGTACGTCCTACACCTATCAAAGTTTGCAACATACAATTGCTTGTAACTTTTTACTGGAGCGCCACAAAACCTTGAAATTTTGTAACAATAAAGTACTCGAGCCTCTTGTTAAATTAAGCTATCGCTCAAAGCTATGCTACCCTTGAGTTTCAAATCAAACACTGATAAAACTTCAAATGGCCCTAACTTCTATACGGTACGTCCTACACCTCTCAAAGTTTCCAACATACAAATGCTTGTAACTTTTTACTGGTGCGTCATAAAACCTTGAAATTTTGTAACAATAAAGTACTCGAGACTCTTGCCAATTAAAGCTATCGCTCAAAGCTATGCTACTCTTGAGTCCCAAATCAAACACTGATAAAACTTCAAATGGCCGTAACTTTTATACGGTACGTCTTACACCTATCAAAGTTTGCAACATACAAATGCTTGTAACTTTTACTGGAGCGTCATAAAACCTTGAAATTTTGTATCAATAAAGACCTCGAGCCTCTTGTCAATTTAACCTATCGCTCAAAGCTATGTTACCATTCAGTCCCAAATCAAACAATGATAAAACTTCAAATGGCCCTAACTTCTATACGGTACGTCCTACACCTATCAAAGTTTGCAACATACAAATGCTTGTAACTTTTTACTGGAGAGTCATAAAACCTTGAAATTTTGTAAAAATAAAGTACTCGAGTATCGCTCAAAGCTATGCTACCCTTGAGTCCCAAATCAAACACTGATAAAACTTCAAGTGGCCCTAACTTCTATACGGTACGTCCTACACCTATCAAAGTTTGCAATATACAAATGCTTGTAACTTTTACTGGAGCGTCATAAAACCTTGAAATTTTGTATCAATAAAGACCTCGAGCCTCTTGTCAATTTAACCTATCGCTCAAAGCTATGCTACCATTCAGTCCCAAATCAAACAATGATAAAACTTCAAATGGCCCTAACTTCTATACGGTACGTCCTACACCTATCAAAGTTTGCAACATACAAATGCTTGTAACTTTTTACTGGAGCGTCATAAAACCTTGAAATTTTGTAACTATAAAGTACTCGAGCCTCTTCTCAATTTAAGCTATCGCTCAAAGCTAGGCTACACTTGAGTCGCAAATCAAACACTGATAAAACTTCAAATGGCCCTAACTTCTATACGGAACGTCCTACACCTCTCAAAGTTTGCAACATACAAATGCTTGTAACTTTTTACTGGTGCGTCATAAAACCTTGAAATTTTGTAACAATAAAGTACTCGAGACTCTTGCCAATTAAAGCTATCGCTCAAAGCTATGCTACCCTTGCGTCCCAAATCAAACACTGATAAAACATTAAATGGCCCTAACTTCTATACGGTATGTCCTACACCTATCAAAGTTTGCAACATACAAATGCTTGCAACTTTTTACTGGAGCGTCATAAAATCTTGAAATGTTGTAACAATAAAGTACTCGAGCCTCTTGTCAATTTAAGCTATCGCTCAAAGCTATGCTACCCTTGCGTCCCAAATCAAACACTGATAAAACTTCAAGTGGCCCTAACTTCTATACGGTACGTCCTACACCTATCAAAGTTTGCAACACAGAAATGCTTGTAACTTTTTGCTGGAGCGTCATAAAACCTTGAAATTTTGTAACAATAAAGTACTCGAGCCTCTTGTCAATTTAAGCTATAGCTCAAAGCTATGCTACCCTTGATTCCCAAAGCAAACACTGCTAAAATTTCAAATGGCCCTAACATCTATACGGTACGTCCTACACCTATCAAAGTTTGCAACATACAAATGCTTGTAACTTTTTACTGGAGCGTCATAAAATCTTGAAATTTTGTAACAATAAAGTACTCGAGCCTCTTGTCAATTTAAGCTATCGCTCAAAGCTATGCTACTTTTGAGTCCCAAATCAAACACTGATAAAACTTCAAATGGCCCTAACTTCTATACGGTACGTCCTACACCTATCAAAGTTTGCAACATACAAATGCTTGTAACTTTTTACTAGAGCGTCATAAAGCCTTGAAATTTTGTAACAATAAAGTACTCGAGCCTCTTGTCAATTTAAGCTATCGCTCAAAGCTATGCTACACTTGAGTCCCAAATCAAACACTGATAAAACTTCAAATGGCCCTAATTTCTATACGGTACGTCCTACACCTATCAAAGTGTGCAACATACAAATGCTTGTAACTTTTTACTGGAGCGTCTTAAAACCTTGAAATTTTGTAACAATAAAGTACTCGAGCTCTTGTCAATTTAAGCTATCGCTCAAAGCTATGCTATCCTTGAGTCCCAAATCAAACACTGCTAATATTTCAAATGGCCCTAACTTTTATACGGTACGTCCTAAACCTATCAAAGTTTGCAACATACAAACGCTTGTAACTTTTTACTGGAGCGTCATAAAACCTTGAAATTTTGTAACAATAAAGTACTCGAGCCTCTTGTCAATTTAAGCTATCGTTCAAAGCTATGCTACCCTTGAGTCCAAAATCAAACACTGATAAAACTTCAAATGGCCCTAACTTCTATACGGTACGTCCTACACCTATCAAAGTTTGCAACATACAAATGCTTGTAACTTTTTACTGGAGCGTCATAAAACCTTGAAATTTTCTAACAATAAAGTACTCGAGCCTCTTGTCAATTTAAGCTATCGCTCAAAGCAATGCTACCCTTGAGTCCCAAATCGAACACTGATAAAACTTCAAATGGCCCTAACTTCTATACGGTACTCCTACACCTATCAAAGTTTGCAACATACAAATTCTTCTAACTTTTTACTGGAGCGTCATAAAACCTTGAAATTTTGTAACAATAAAGTACTCGAGCCTCTTGTCAATTTAAGCTATCGCTCAAAGCTATGCTACTCTTGAGTCCCAAATCAAACACTGATAAAACTTCAAATGGCCGTAACTTTTATACGGTACGTCTTACAAATATCAAAGTTTGCAACATATAAATGCTTGTAACTTTTACTGGAGCGTCATAAAACCTTGAAATTTTGTATCAATAAAGACCTCGAGCCTCTTGTCAATTTAACCTATCGCTCAAAGCTATGCTACCATTCAGTCCCAAATCAAACAATGATAAAACTTCAAATTGCGGTACGGTATACGGTACGTCCTACACCTATCAAAGTTTGCAATATACAAATGCTTGTAACTTTTTAATGGAGCTCATAAAACCTTGAAATTTTGTAACAATAAAGTACTCGAGCCTCTGGTCAATTTAAGCTATCGCTCAAAGCTATGCTACCCTTGAGTCCCAAATCAAACATTGATAAAACTTCAAATGGCCCTAACTTCTATACGGTACGTCCTACACCTATCAAAGTTTGCAACATACAATTGCTTGTAACTTTTTACTGGAGCGCCACAAAACCTTGAAATTTTGTAACAATAAAGTACTCGAGCCTCTTGTTAAATTAAGCTATCGCTCAAACCTATGCTACCCTTGAGTTTCAAATCAAACACTGATAAAACTTCAAATGGCCCTAACTTCTATACGGTACGTCCTACACCTCTCAAAGTTTCCAACATACAAATGCTTGTAACTTTTTACTGGTGCGTCATAAAACCTTGAAATTTTGTAACAATAAAGTACTCGAGACTCTTGCCAATTAAAGCTATCGCTCAAAGCTATGCTACCCTTGCGTCCCAAATCAAACACTGATAAAACATTAAATGGCCCTAACTTCTATACGGTATGTCCTACACCTATCAAAGTTTGCAACATACAAATGCTTGCAACTTTTTACTGGAGCGTCATAAAATCTTGAAATGTTGTAACAATAAAGTACTCGAGCCTCTTGTCAATTTAAGCTATCGCCCAAAGCTATGCTACCCTTGAGTCCCAAGTCAAACACTGATAAAACTTCAAGTGGCCCTAACTTCTATACGGTACGTCCTACACCTATCAAAGTTTGCAACACAGAAATGCTTGTAACTTTTTGCTGGAGCGTCATAAAACCTTGAAATTTTGTAACAATAGAGTACTCGAGCCTCTTGTCAATTTAAGCTATCGCTCAAAGCTATGCTACCCTTGATTCCCAAAGCAAACACTGCTAAAATTTCAAATGGCCCTAACATCTATACGGTACGTCCTACACCTATCAAAGTTTGCAACATACAAATGCTTGTAACTTTTTACTGGAGCGTCATAAAATCTTGAAATTTTGTAACAATAAAGTACTCGAGCCTCTTGTCAATTTAAGCTATCGTTCAAAGCTATGCTACCCTTGAGTCCCAAATCAAACACTGATAAAACTTCAAATGGCCCTAACTTCTATACGGTACGTCCTACACCTATCAAAGTTTGCAACATACAAATGCTTGTAACTTTTTACTGGAGCGTCATAAAACCTTGAAATTTTCTAACAATAAAGTACTCGAGCCTCTTGTCAATTTAAGCTATCGCTCAAAGCAATGCTACCCTTGAGTCCCAAATCAAACACTGATAAAAATTCAAATGGCCCTAACTTCTATACGGTACTCCTACACCTGTCGAAGTTTGCAACATACAAATTCTTCTAACTTTTTACTGGAGCGTCATAAAACCTTGAAATTTTGTAACAATAAAGTACTCGAGCCTCTTGTCAATTTAAGCTATCGCTCAAAGCTATGCTACTCTTGAGTCCCAAATCAAACACTGATAAAACTTCAAATGGCCGTAACTTTTATACGGTACGTCCTACACCTATCAAAGTTTGCAACACAGAAATGCTTGTAACTTTTTGCTGGAGCGTCATAAAACCTTGAAATTTTGTAACAATAAAGTACTCGAGCCTCTTGTCAATTTAAGCTATCGCTCAAAGCTATGCTACCCTTGATTCCCAAAGCAAACACTGCTAAAATTTCAAATGGCCCTAACATCTATACGGTACGTCCTACACCTATCAAAGTTTGCAACATACAAATGCTTGTAACTTTTTACTGGAGCGTCATAAAATCTTGAAATTTTGTAACAATAAAGTACTCGAGCCTCTTGTCAATTTAAGCTATCGCTCAAAGCTATGCTATCCTTGAGTCCCAAATCAAACACTGCTAATATTTCAAATGGCCCTAACTTTTATACGGTACGTCCTAAACCTATCAAAGTTTGCAACATATAAATGCTTGTAACTTTTTAATGGAGCGTCAGAAAACCTTGAAATTTTGTAACAATAAAGTACTCGAGCCTCTTGTCAATTTAAGCTATCGTTCAAAGCTATGCTACCCTTGAGTCCCAAATCAAACACTGATAAAACTTCAAATGGCCCTAACTTCTATACGGTACGTCCTACACCTATCAAAGTTTGCAACATACAAATGCTTGTAACTTTTTACTGGAGCGTCATAAAACCTTGAAATTTTCTAACAATAAAGTACTCGAGCCTCTTGTCAATTTAAGCTATCGCTCAAAGCAATGCTACCCTTGAGTCCCAAATCAAACACTGATAAAAATTCAAATGGCCCTAACTTCTATACGGTACTCCTACACCTGTCAAAGTTTGCAACATACAAATTCTTCTAACTTTTTACTGGAGCGTCATAAAACCTTGAAATTTTGTAACAATAAAGTACTCGAGCCTCTTGTCAATTTAAGCTATCGCTCAAAGCTATGCTACTCTTGAGTCCCAAATCAAACACTGATAAAACTTCAAATGGCCGTAACTTTTATACGGTACGTCTTACACCTATCAAAGTTTGCAACATACAAATGCTTGTAACTTTTACTGGAGCGTCATAAAACCTTGAAATTTTGTATCAATAAAGACCTCGAGCCTCTTGTCAATTTAACCTATCGCTCAAAGCTATGCTACCATTCAGTCCCAAATCAAACAATGATAAAACTTCAAATTGCGGTACGGTATACGGTACGTCCTACACCTATCAAAGTTTGCAATATACAAATGCTTGTAACTTTCTAATGGAGCTCATAAAACCTTGAAATTTTGTAACAATAAAGTACTCGAGCCTCTGGTCAATTTAAGCTATCGCTCAAAGCTATGCTACCCTTGAGTCCCAAATCAAACATTGATAAAACTTCAAATGGCCCTAACTTCTATACGGTACGTCCTACACCTATCAAAGTTTGCAACATACAATTGCTTGTAACTTTTTACTGGAGCGCCACAAAACCTTGAAATTTTGTAACAATAAAGTACTCGAGCCTCTTGTTAAATTAAGCTATCGCTCAAAGCTATGCTACCCTTGAGTCCCAAATCAAACACTGCTAATATTTAAAATGTCCCTAACTTCTATACGGTACGTCCTAAACATATCAAAGTTTGCAACATACAAATGCTTGTAACTTTTTAATGGAGCGTCAGAAAACCTTAAAATTTTGTAAAAATAAAGTAGAGACTCTTGACAATTTAAGCTATCGCTCAAAGCTATGCTACCCTTGTGTCCCAAATCAAACACTGATAAAACTTCAAATGGCCCTAACTTCTATATGGTACGTCCTACACTATCAAAGTTTGCAACATACAAATGCTTGTAACTTTTTACTCGAGCGTCATAAAACCTTGAAATTTTGTAACAATAAAGAACTCGAGCCTCTTGTCAATTTAAGCTATCGTTCAAAGCTATGCTACCCTTTAGTGCCAAATCAAACACAGCTTATATTTCAATTGGCCCTAACTTCTATACGGTACGTCCTCTACCTATCAAAGTTTGTAACATACAAATGCTTGTAACTTTTTACTGGAGCGTCATAAAATCTTGAAATTTTGTAACAATAAAGTACTCGAGCCTCTTGTCAATTTAAGCTATCGCTCAAAGCTATGCTACCCTTGAGTCACAAATCAAACACTGATAAAACTTCAAGTGGCCCTAACTTCTATACGGTACGTCCATCAACTATCAAAGTTTGCAACATACAAATGCTTGTAACTTTTTACTGGAGCGTCATAAAACCTTGAAATTTTGTAACAATAAAGTACTCGAGCCTCTTGTCAATTTAAGCTATCGCTCAAAGCTATGCTACCCTTGAGTCCCAAATCAAACACTGCTAATATTTCAAATGGCCCTAACTTCTATACGGTACGTCCTACACCTATCAAAGTTTGCAACATACAAATGCTTGTAACTTTTTACTGGACCGTCATAAAATCTTGAAATTGTGTAACAATAAAGTACTCGAGCCTCTTGTCAATTTAAGCTATCGCTCAAAGCTATGATACCCTTGAGTCCCAAATCAAACACTGATAAAACTTCAAGTGGCCCTAACTTCTATACGGTACGTCCTACACCTATCAAAGTTAGCAACATACAAATGCTTGTAACTTTTTACTGGAGCGTCATAAAACCTTGAAATTTTGTAACAATAAAGTACTCGAGCCTCTTGTCAATTTAAGCTATCGCTCAAAGCTATGCTACTCTTGAGTCCCAAATCAAACACTGATAAAACTTCAAATGGCCGTAACTTCTATACGGTACGTCCTACACCTATCAAAGTTTGCAACATACAAATGCTTGTAACTTTTTACTCGAGCGTCATAAAACCTTGAAATTTTGAAACAATAAAGAACTCGAGCCTCTTGTCAATTTAAGCTATCGATCAAAGCTATGCTACCCTTGAGTCCCAAATGAAACATTGATAAAACTTCAAATGGCCCTAACTTCTAGACGGTACGTCCTACACCTATCAAAGTTGGCAACATACAAATGCTTGTAACTTTTTACTGGAGCGTCATAAAACCTTGAAATTTTGTAAAAATAAAGTACTCGAGTATCGCTCAAAGCTATGCTACCCTTGAGTCCCAAATCAAACACTGATAAAACTTCAAGTGGCCCTAACTTCTATACGGTACCTCATACACTTATCAAAGTTTGCAACATACAAATGCTTGTAACTTTTTACTGGAGCGTCATAAAACCTTGAAATTTTGTAACAATAAAGTACTCGAGCCTCTTGTCAATTTAAGCTTTCGCTCAAAGCTATGCTACCCTTGAGTCCCAAATCAAACACTGATAAAACTTCACATGGCCCTAATTTCTATACGGTACGTCCTACACCTATCAAAGTTTGCAACATACAAATGCTTGTAACTTTTTACTGGAGCGTCATAAAACCTTAAAATTTTGTAACAATAAAGTACTCGAGCCTCTTGTCAATTTAAGCTATCGCTCGAAGCTATGCTACCCTTGATTCCCAAAGCAAACACTGTTAAAATTTCAAATGGCCCTAACATCTATACGGTACGTCCTACACCTATCAAAGTTTGCAACATACAAATGCTTGTAACTTTTTACTGGAGCGCCTTGAAACCTTGAAATTTTTGAACAATAAAGTTCTCGAGCCTCTTGTTAATTGAAGCTATCGCTCAAAGCTATGCTACCCTTGAGTCCCAAATCAAACAGTGATAAAACTTCAAATCGCCCTAACTTTTATACGGTACGTCCTACACCTATCAAAGTTTGCAACATACAAATGCTTGTAACATTTTACTGGAGAGTCATAAAACCTTGAAATTTTGTAACAATAAAGTACTCGAGCCTCTTGTCAATTGAAGCTATCGCTCAAAGCTATGCTACCCTTGAGTCCCAAATCAAACACTGATAAAACCTCAAATGGCCCTAACTTTTATACGGTACGTCCTACACCTATCAAAGTTTGCAACATACAAATGCTTGTAACTTTTTACTGGAGAGTCATAAAACCTTGAAATTTTGTAACAATAAAGTACGCGAGCCTCTTGTCAATTTAAGCTATCGCTCAAAGCTATGCTACCCTTGAGTCCCATATTAAACACTAATAAAATTTCAAATGGCCCTAACTTCTATACGGTACGTCCTACACCTATCAAAGTTTGCAACACAGAAATGCTTGTAACTTTTTGCTGGAGCGTCATAAAACCTTGAAATTTTGTAACAATAAAGTACTCGAGCCTCTTGTCAATTTAAGCTATCGCTCAAAGCTATGCTACCCTTGATTCCCAAAGCAAACACTGCTAAAATTTCAAATGGCCCTAACATCTATACGGTACGTCCTACACCTATCAAAGTTTGCAACATACAAATGCTTGTAACTTTTTACTGGAGCGTCATAAAATCTTGAAATTTTGTAACAATAAAGTACTCGAGCCTCTTGTCAATTTAAGCTATCGCTCAAAGCTATGCTACTTTTGAGTCCCAAATCAAACACTGATAAAACTTCAAATGGCCCTAACTTCTATACGGCACGTCCTACACCTATCAAAGTTTGCAACATACAAATGCTTGTAACTTTTTACTAGAGCGTCATAAAGCCTTGAAATTTTGTAACAATAAAGTACTCGAGCCTCTTGTCAATTTAAGCTATCGCTCAAAGCTATGCTACCCTTGAGTGCCAAATCAAACACTGATAAAACTTCAAATGGCCCTAACTTCTATACGGTACGTCCTACACCTATCAAAGTTTGCAACATACAAATGCTTGTAACTTTTTACTGGAGCGTCTTGAAACCTTGAAATTTTTGAACAATAAAGTTCTCGAGCCTCTTGTTAATTGAAGCTATCGCTCAAAACTATGCTACCCTTGAGTCCCAAATCAAACAGTGATAAAACTTCAAATGGCCCTAACTTTTATACGGTACGTCCTACACCTATCAATGTTTGCAACATACAAATGCTTGTAACATTTTACTGGAGAGTCATAAAACCTTGAAATTTTGTAACAATAAAGTACTCAAGCCTCTTGTCAATTGAAGCTATCGCTCAAAGCTATGCCACCCTTGAGTCCCAAATCAAACACTGATAAAACCTCAAATGGCCCTAACTTTTATACGGTACGTCCTACACCTATCAAAGTTTGCAACACAGAAATGCTTGTAACTTTTTACTGGAGCGTCCTAAAACCTTGAAATTTTGTAACAATAAAGTACTCGAGCCTCTTGTCAATTTAAGCTATGCTACCCTTGAGTCCCAAATCAAACACTGATAAAATTTCAAATGGCCCTAACTTCTATACGGTACGTCCTGCACCTATCAAACTTTGCAACATACAAATGCTTGTAACTTTTTACTGGAGCGTCATAGAATCTTGAAATCTTGTAACAATAAAGTACTCGAGCCTCTTGTCAATTTAAGCTATCGCTCAAAGCTATGCTACCCTTGAGTCCCAAATCAAACACTTATAAAATTTCAAATGGCCCTAACTTCTATACGGTACGTCCTACACCTATTAAAGTTTGCAACATATAAATGCTTGTAACTTTTTACTGGAGCGTCATAAAGCCTTGAAATTTTATAACAATAAAGTACTCGAGCCTCTTGTCAATTTAAGCTATCGCTCAAAGCTATGCTAACCTTGAGTCCCAAATCATACACTGATGAAATTTCAAATGGCCCTAACTTCTATATGGTACGTCCTGCACCTATCAAAGTTTGCAACATACAAATGCTTGTAACTTTTTACTGGAGCGTCATAAAATCTTGAAATTATGTAACAATAAAGTACTCGAGCCTCTTGTCAATTTAAGCTATCGCTGAAAGCTATGCTACCCTTGAGTCCCAAATCAAACACTGATAAAACTTCAAATGGCTCTAACTTCTATACGGTACGTGCTACACCAATCAAAGTTTGCAACATACAAATGCTTGTAAATTTTTACTGGAGCGTCATAAAACCTTGAAATTTTGTAACAGTAAAGTACTCGAGCCTCTTGTCAATTTAAGCCATCGGTCGAAGCTCTTATACCCTTGAATCCCAAATCAAACACTGATAAAATTTCAAATGGCCCTAACTTCTATACGGTACGTCCTGCACCTATCAAAGTTTGCAACATACAAATGCTTGTAACTTTTTACTTGAGCGTCATAAAACCTTTAAATTTTGTAACAATAAAGTTCGCGCGCCTCTTCGCAATTTAAGTTGTCGCTCAAAGCTATGCTACCCTTGAGTCCCAAATCAAACACAGATAAAATTTCAAATGGCCCTAACTTCGATACGGTTTCGTCCTACACCTATCAAAGTTTGCAAAATACAAATGCTTGTAACTTTTTACTGGAGCGTCATAAAACCTTGAAATTTTGTAACAATAAAGTACTCGAGCCTCTTGTCAATTTAAGCTATCGCTCAAAGCTATGCTACCTTTGAGTCCCAAATCAAACACTGATAAAACTTCAAATGGCCCTAACTTCTATACGGTACGTCCTACACCTATCAAAGTTTGCAACATACAAAGGCTTGTAACTTTTTACTGGAGCGTCATAAAATCTTGAAATTTTGTAACAATAAAGTACTCGAGCCTCTTGTCAATTTACGTTATCGCTCAAAGCTATGCTACCCTTGAGTCCCAAATCAAACACTGATAAAACTTCAAATGGCTCTAACTTCTATACAGTACGTGCAACACCAATCAAAGTTTGCAACATACAAATGCTTGTAAATTTTTACTGGAGCGTCATAAAACCTTGAAATTTTGTAACAATAAAGTACTCTAGCCTCTTGTCAATTTATGCCATCGGTCGAAGCTATGCTACCCTTGAGTCCCAAATGAAACACAAATAAAATATCAAATGGCCCTAACTTCGATACGGTACGTCCTACACCTATCAAAGTTTGCAACATACAAATGCTTGTAACTTTTTACTTGAGCGTCATAAAACCTTGAAATTTTGTAACAATAAAGTTCTCGAGCCTCTTCCAATTTAAGTTGCCGCTCAAAGCTATGCTACCCTTGAGTCCCAAATGAAACACAGATAAAATTTCAAATGGCCCTAACTTCGATACGGCACGTCCTACACCTATCAAAGTTTGCAACATACAAATGCTTGTAACTTTTTACTGGAGCGTCATAAAACCTTGAAATTTTGTAACAATAAAGTACTCGAGCCTCTTGTCAATTTAAGCCATCGCTCAAAGCTATGCTACCCTTGAGTCCCAAATCAAACACTGATAAAACTTCAAATGGCCCGAACCTCTATACGGTACTTCCTACACCTATCAAAGTTTGTAACATACAAATGCTTGTAACTTTTTACTGGAGCGTCATAAAACCTTGAAATTTTGTAACAATAAAGTATTCGAGCCTCTTGTCAATTTAAGCTATCGCTCAAAGCTATGCTACCCTTGAGTCCCAAATCAAACACTGATAAAACTTCAAATGGTCCTAACTTCTATACGGTACGTCCTACACCTATCAAGGTTTGCAACATACAAATGCTTGTAACTTTTACTGGAGCGTCATAAAACCTTGAAATTTGGTAACAATAAAGTACTCGAGCCTCTTGTCAATTTAAGCTATCGCTCAAAGCTATGCTACCCTTGAGTCCCAAATCAAACACTGATAAAACTTCAAATGGCCCTAACTTCTATACGGTACGTCCTACACCTATCAAAGTTTGCAACATACAAATGCTTGTAACTTTTTACTGGAGCGTCATAAAATCTTGAAATTTTGTAACAATAAAGTACTCGAGACTCTTGCCAATTAAAGCTATCGCTCAAAGCTATGCTACCCTTGCGTCCCAAATCAAACACTGATAAAACTTCAAATGGCCCTAACTTCTATACGGTACGTCCTACACCTATCAAAGTTTGCAACATACAAATGCTTGTAACTTTTTACTGGAGCGTCATAAAACCTTGAAATTTTCTAACAATAAAGTACTCGAGCCTCTTGTCAATTTAAGCTATCGCTCAAAGCAATGCTACCCTTGAGTCCCAAATCAAACACTGATAAAAATTCAAATGGCCCTAACTTCTATACGGTACTCCTACACCTGTCGAAGTTTGCAACATACAAATTCTTCTAACTTTTTACTGGAGCGTCATAAAACCTTGAAATTTTGTAACAATAAAGTACTCGAGCCTCTTGTCAATTTAAGCTATCGCTCAAAGCTATGCTACTCTTGAGTCCCAAATCAAACACTGATAAAACTTCAAATGGCCGTAACTTTTATACGGTACGTCCTACACCTATCAAAGTTTGCAACACAGAAATGCTTGTAACTTTTTGCTGGAGCGTCATAAAACCTTGAAATTTTGTAACAATAAAGTACTCGAGCCTCTTGTCAATTTAAGCTATCGCTCAAAGCTATGCTACCCTTGATTCCCAAAGCAAACACTGCTAAAATTTCAAATGGCCCTAACATCTATACGGTACGTCCTACACCTATCAAAGTTTGCAACATACAAATGCTTGTAACTTTTTACTGGAGCGTCATAAAATCTTGAAATTTTGTAACAATAAAGTACTCGAGCCTCTTGTCAATTTAAGCTATCGCTCAAAGCTATGCTATCCTTGAGTCCCAAATCAAACACTGCTAATATTTCAAATGGCCCTAACTTTTATACGGTACGTCCTAAACCTATCAAAGTTTGCAACATATAAATGCTTGTAACTTTTTAATGGAGCGTCAGAAAACCTTGAAATTTTGTAACAATAAAGTACTCGAGCCTCTTGTCAATTTAAGCTATCGTTCAAAGCTATGCTACCCTTGAGTCCCAAATCAAACACTGATAAAACTTCAAATGGCCCTAACTTCTATACGGTACGTCCTACACCTATCAAAGTTTGCAACATACAAATGCTTGTAACTTTTTACTGGAGCGTCATAAAACCTTGAAATTTTCTAACAATAAAGTACTCGAGCCTCTTGTCAATTTAAGCCATCGCTCAAAGCTATGCTACCCTTGAGTCCCAAATCAAACACTGATAAAACTTCAAATGGCCCGAACCTCTATACGGTACTTCCTACACCTATCAAAGTTTGTAACATACAAATGCTTGTAACTTTTTACTGGAGCGTCATAAAACCTTGAAATTTTGTAACAATAAAGTATTCGAGCCTCTTGTCAATTTAAGCTATCGCTCAAAGCTATGCTACCCTTGAGTCCCAAATCAAACACTGATAAAACTTCAAATGGTCCTAACTTCTATACGGTACGTCCTACACCTATCAAGGTTTGCAACATACAAATGCTTGTAACTTTTACTGGAGCGTCATAAAACCTTGAAATTTGGTAACAATAAAGTACTCGAGCCTCTTGTTAAATTAAGCTATCGCTCAAAGCTATGCTACCCTTGAGTTTCAAATCAAACACTGATAAAACTTCAAATGGCCCTAACTTCTATACGGTACGTCCTACACCTCTCAAAGTTTCCAACATACAAATGCTTGTAACTTTTTACTGGTGCGTCATAAAACCGTGAAATTTTGTAACAATAAAGTACTCGAGACTCTTGCCAATTAAAGCTATCGCTCAAAGCTATGCTACCCTTGCGTCCCAAATCAAACACTGATAAAACATTAAATGGCCCTAACTTCTATACGGTATGTCCTACACCTATCAAAGTTTGCAACATACAAATGCTTGCAACTTTTTACTGGAGCGTCATAAAATCTTGAAATGTTGTAACAATAAAGTACTCGAGCCTCTTGTCAATTTAAGCTATCGCCCAAAGCTATGCTACCCTTGAGTCCCAAGTCAAACACTGATAAAACTTCAAGTGGCCCTAACTTCTATACGGTACGTCCTACACCTATCAAAGTTTGCAACACAGAAATGCTTGTAACTTTTTGCTGGAGCGTCATAAAACCTTGAAATTTTGTAACAATAGAGTACTCGAGCCTCTTGTCAATTTAAGCTATCGCTCAAAGCTATGCTACCCTTGATTCCCAAAGCAAACACTGCTAAAATTTCAAATGGCCCTAACATCTATACGGTACGTCCTACACCTATCAAAGTTTGCAACATACAAATGCTTGTAACTTTTTACTGGAGCGTCATAAAATCTTGAAATTTTGTAACAATAAAGTACTCGAGCCTCTTGTCAATTTAAGCTATCGCTCAAAGCTATGCTATCCTTGAGTCCCAAATCAAACACTGCTAATATTTCAAATGGCCCTAACTTTTATACGGTACGTCCTAAACCTATCAAAGTTTGCAACATATAAATGCTTGTAACTTTTTAATGGAGCGTCAGAAAACCTTGAAATTTTGTAACAATAAAGTACTCGAGCCTCTTGTCAATTTAAGCTATCGTTCAAAGCTATGCTACCCTTGAGTCCCAAATCAAACACTGATAAAACTTCAAATGGCCCTAACTTCTATACGGTACGTCCTACACCTATCAAAGTTTGAAACATACAAATGCTTGTAACTTTTTACTGGAGCGTCATAAAACCTTGAAATTTTCTAACAATAAAGTACTCGAGCCTCTTGTCAATTTAAGCTATCGCTCAAAGCAATGCTACCCTTGAGTCCCAAATCAAACACTGATAAAAATTCAAATGGCCCTAACTTCTATACGGTACTCCTACACCTGTCGAAGTTTGCAACATACAAATTCTTCTAACTTTTTACTGGAGCGTCATAAAACCTTGAAATTTTGTAACAATAAAGTACTCGAGCCTCTTGTCAATTTAAGCTATCGCTCAAAGCTATGCTACTCTTGAGTCCCAAATCAAACACTGATAAAACTTCAAATGGCCGTAACTTTTATACGGTACGTCCTACACCTATCAAAGTTTGCAACACAGAAATGCTTGTAACTTTTTGCTGGAGCGTCATAAAACCTTGAAATTTTGTAACAATAAAGTACTCGAGCCTCTTGTCAATTTAAGCTATCGCTCAAAGCTATGCTACCCTTGATTCCCAAAGCAAACACTGCTAAAATTTCAAATGGCCCTAACATCTATACGGTACGTCCTACACCTATCAAAGTTTGCAACATACAAATGCTTGTAACTTTTTACTGGAGCGTCATAAAATCTTGAAATTTTGTAACAATAAAGTACTCGAGCCTCTTGTCAATTTAAGCTATCGCTCAAAGCTATGCTATCCTTGAGTCCCAAATCAAACACTGCTAATATTTCAAATGGCCCTAACTTTTATACGGTACGTCCTAAACCTATCAAAGTTTGCAACATATAAATGCTTGTAACTTTTTAATGGAGCGTCAGAAAACCTTGAAATTTTGTAACAATAAAGTACTCGAGCCTCTTGTCAATTTAAGCTATCGTTCAAAGCTATGCTACCCTTGAGTCCCAAATCAAACACTGATAAAACTTCAAATGGCCCTAACTTCTATACGGTACGTCCTACACCTATCAAAGTTTGCAACATACAAATGCTTGTAACTTTTTACTGGAGCGTCATAAAACCTTGAAATTTTCTAACAATAAAGTACTCGAGCCTCTTGTCAATTTAAGCTATCGCTCAAAGCAATGCTACCCTTGAGTCCCAAATCAAACACTGATAAAAATTCAAATGGCCCTAACTTCTATACGGTACTCCTACACCTGTCAAAGTTTGCAACATACAAATTCTTCTAACTTTTTACTGGAGCGTCATAAAACCTTGAAATTTTGTAACAATAAAGTACTCGAGCCTCTTGTCAATTTAAGCTATCGCTCAAAGCTATGCTACTCTTGAGTCCCAAATCAAACACTGATAAAACTTCAAATGGCCGTAACTTTTATACGGTACGTCTTACACCTATCAATGTTTGCAACATACAAATGCTTGTAACTTTTACTGGAGCGTCATAAAACCTTGAAATTTTGTATCAATAAAGACCTCGAGCCTCTTGTCAATTTAACCTATCGCTCAAAGCTATGCTACCATTCAGTCCCAAATCAAACAATGATAAAACTTCAAATTGCGGTACGGTATACGGTACGTCCTACACCTATCAAAGTTTGCAATATACAAATGCTTGTAACTTTCTAATGGAGCTCATAAAACCTTGAAATTTTGTAACAATAAAGTACTCGAGCCTCTGGTCAATTTAAGCTATCGCTCAAAGCTATGCTACCCTTGAGTCCCAAATCAAACACTGATAAAACTTCAAATGGCCCTAACTTCTATACGGTACGTCCTACACCTATCAAAGTTTGCAACATACAATTGCTTGTAACTTTTTACTGGAGCGCCACAAAACCTTGAAATTTTGTAACAATAAAGTACTCGAGCCTCTTGTTAAATTAAGCTATCGCTCAAAGCTATGCTACCCTTGAGTCCCAAATCAAACACTGCTAATATTTAAAATGTCCCTAACTTCTATACGGTACGTCCTAAACATATCAAAGTTTGCAACATACAAATGCTTGTAACTTTTTAATGGAGCGTCAGAAAACCTTAAAATTTTGTAAAAATAAAGTAGAGACTCTTGACAATTTAAGCTATCGCTCAAAGCTATGCTACCCTTGTGTCCCAAATCAAACACTGATAAAACTTCAAATGGCCCTAACTTCTATATGGTACGTCCTACACTATCAAAGTTTGCAACATACAAATGCTTGTAACTTTTTACTCGAGCGTCATAAAACCTTGAAATTTTGTAACAATAAAGAACTCGAGCCTCTTGTCAATTTAAGCTATCGTTCAAAGCTATGCTACCCTTTAGTGCCAAATCAAACACAGCTTATATTTCAATTGGCCCTAACTTCTATACGGTACGTCCTCTACCTATCAAAGTTTGTAACATACAAATGCTTGTAACTTTTTACTGGAGCGTCATAAAATCTTGAAATTTTGTAACAATAAAGTACTCGAGCCTCTTGTCAATTTAAGCTATCGCTCAAAGCTATGCTACCCTTGAGTCACAAATCAAACACTGATAAAACTTCAAGTGGCCCTAACTTCTATACGGTACGTCCATCAACTATCAAAGTTTGCAACATACAAATGCTTGTAACTTTTTACTGGAGCGTCATAAAACCTTGAAATTTTGTAACAATAAAGTACTCGAGCCTCTTGTCAATTTAAGCTATCGCTCAAAGCTATGCTACCCTTGAGTCCCAAATCAAACACTGCTAATATTTCAAATGGCCCTAACTTCTATACGGTACGTCCTACACCTATCAAAGTTTGCAACATACAAATGCTTGTAACTTTTTACTGGACCGTCATAAAATCTTGAAATTGTGTAACAATAAAGTACTCGAGCCTCTTGTCAATTTAAGCTATCGCTCAAAGCTATGATACCCTTGAGTCCCAAATCAAACACTGATAAAACTTCAAGTGGCCCTAACTTCTATACGGTACGTCCTACACCTATCAAAGTTAGCAACATACAAATGCTTGTAACTTTTTACTGGAGCGTCATAAAACCTTGAAATTTTGTAACAATAAAGTACTCGAGCCTCTTGTCAATTTAAGCTATCGCTCAAAGCTATGCTACTCTTGAGTCCCAAATCAAACACTGATAAAACTTCAAATGGCCGTAACTTCTATACGGTACGTCCTACACCTATCAAAGTTTGCAACATACAAATGCTTGTAACTTTTTACTCGAGCGTCATAAAACCTTGAAATTTTGAAACAATAAAGAACTCGAGCCTCTTGTCAATTTAAGCTATCGATCAAAGCTATGCTACCCTTGAGTCCCAAATGAAACATTGATAAAACTTCAAATGGCCCTAACTTCTAGACGGTACGTCCTACACCTATCAAAGTTGGCAACATACAAATGCTTGTAACTTTTTACTGGAGCGTCATAAAACCTTGAAATTTTGTAAAAATAAAGTACTCGAGTATCGCTCAAAGCTATGCTACCCTTGAGTCCCAAATCAAACACTGATAAAACTTCAAGTGGCCCTAACTTCTATACGGTACCTCATACACCTATCAAAGTTTGCAACATACAAATGCTTGTAACTTTTTACTGGAGCGTCATAAAACCTTGAAATTTTGTAACAATAAAGTACTCGAGCCTCTTGTCAATTTAAGCTTTCGCTCAAAGCTATGCTACCCTTGAGTCCCAAATCAAACACTGATAAAACTTCACATGGCCCTAATTTCTATACGGTACGTCCTACACCTATCAAAGTTTGCAACATACAAATGCTTGTAACTTTTTACTGGAGCGTCATAAAACCTTAAAATTTTGTAACAATAAAGTACTCGAGCCTCTTGTCAATTTAAGCTATCGCTCGAAGCTATGCTACCCTTGATTCCCAAAGCAAACACTGTTAAAATTTCAAATGGCCCTAACATCTATACGGTACGTCCTACACCTATCAAAGTTTGCAACATACAAATGCTTGTAACTTTTTACTGGAGCGCCTTGAAACCTTGAAATTTTTGAACAATAAAGTTCTCGAGCCTCTTGTTAATTGAAGCTATCGCTCAAAGCTATGCTACCCTTGAGTCCCAAATCAAACAGTGATAAAACTTCAAATGGCCCTAACTTTTATACGGTACGTCCTACACCTATCAAAGTTTGCAACATACAAATGCTTGTAACATTTT
Organism: Clusia tigrina; assembly: GCA_920105625.2. Lineage (NCBI taxonomy): Eukaryota > Metazoa > Arthropoda > Insecta > Diptera > Clusiidae > Clusia > Clusia tigrina. Next base: position 3,562,581 of record CAKKTE020000011.1, on the reverse strand, counting down.
ACTGGAGAGTCATAAAACCTTGAAATTTTGTAACAATAAAGTACTCGAGCCTCTTGTCAATTGAAGCTATCGCTCAAAGCTATGCTACCCTTGAGTCCCAAATCAAACACTGATAAAACCTCAAATGGCCCTAACTTTTATACGGTACGTCCTACACCTATCAAAGTTTGCAACATACAAATGCTTGTAACTTTTTACTGGAGAGTCATAAAACCTTGAAATTTTGTAACAATAAAGTACGCGAGCCTCTTGTCAATTTAAGCTATCGCTCAAAGCTATGCTACCCTTGAGTCCCATATTAAACACTAATAAAATTTCAAATGGCCCTAACTTCTATACGGTACGTCCTACACCTATCAAAGTTTGCAACACAGAAATGCTTGTAACTTTTTGCTGGAGCGTCATAAAACCTTGAAATTTTGTAACAATAAAGTACTCGAGCCTCTTGTCAATTTAAGCTATCGCTCAAAGCTATGCTACCCTTGATTCCCAAAGCAAACACTGCTAAAATTTCAAATGGCCCTAACATCTATACGGTACGTCCTACACCTATCAAAGTTTGCAACATACAAATGCTTGTAACTTTTTACTGGAGCGTCATAAAATCTTGAAATTTTGTAACAATAAAGTACTCGAGCCTCTTGTCAATTTAAGCTATCGCTCAAAGCTATGCTACTTTTGAGTCCCAAATCAAACACTGATAAAACTTCAAATGGCCCTAACTTCTATACGGCACGTCCTACACCTATCAAAGTTTGCAACATACAAATGCTTGTAACTTTTTACTAGAGCGTCATAAAGCCTTGAAATTTTGTAACAATAAAGTACTCGAGCCTCTTGTCAATTTAAGCTATCGCTCAAAGCTATGCTACCCTTGAGTGCCAAATCAAACACTGATAAAACTTCAAATGGCCCTAACTTCTATACGGTACGTCCTACACCTATCAAAGTTTGCAACATACAAATGCTTGTAACTTTTTACTGGAGCGTCATAAAACCTTGAAATTTTTGAACAATAAAGTTCTCGAGCCTCTTGTTAATTGAAGCTATCGCTCAAAACTATGCTACCCTTGAGTCCCAAATCAAACAGTGATAAAACTTCAAATGGCCCTAACTTTTATACGGTACGTCCTACACCTATCAATGTTTGCAACATACAAATGCTTGTAACATTTTACTGGAGAGTCATAAAACCTTGAAATTTTGTAACAATAAAGTACTCAAGCCTCTTGTCAATTGAAGCTATCGCTCAAAGCTATGCTACCCTTGAGTCCCAAATCAAACACTGATAAAACCTCAAATGGCCCTAACTTTTATACGGTACGTCCTACACCTATCAAAGTTTGCAACACAGAAATGCTTGTAACTTTTTACTGGAGCGTCCTAAAACCTTGAAATTTTGTAACAATAAAGTACTCGAGCCTCTTGTCAATTTAAGCTATGCTACCCTTGAGTCCCAAATCAAACACTGATAAAATTTCAAATGGCCCTAACTTCTATACGGTACGTCCTGCACCTATCAAACTTTGCAACATACAAATGCTTGTAACTTTTTACTGGAGCGTCATAGAATCTTGAAATCTTGTAACAATAAAGTACTCGAGCCTCTTGTCAATTTAAGCTATCGCTCAAAGCTATGCTACCCTTGAGTCCCAAATCAAACACTTATAAAATTTCAAATGGCCCTAACTTCTATACGGTACGTCCTACACCTATTAAAGTTTGCAACATATAAATGCTTGTAACTTTTTACTGGAGCGTCATAAAGCCTTGAAATTTTGTAACAATAAAGTACTCGAGCCTCTTGTCAATTTAAGCTATCGCTCAAAGCTATGCTAACCTTGAGTCCCAAATCATACACTGATGAAATTTCAAATGGCCCTAACTTCTATACGGTACGTCCTGCACCTATCAAAGTTTGCAACATACAAATGCTTGTAACTTTTTACTGGAGCGTCATAAAATCTTGAAATTATGTAACAATAAAGTACTCGAGCCTCTTGTCAATTTAAGCTATCGCTGAAAGCTATGCTACCCTTGAGTCCCAAATCAAACACTGATAAAACTTCAAATGGCTCTAACTTCTATACAGTACGTGCTACACCAATCAAAGTTTGCAACATACAAATGCTTGTAAATTTTTACTGGAGCGTCATAAAACCTTGAAATTTTGTAACAGTAAAGTACTCGAGCCTCTTGTCAATTTAAGCCATCGGTCGAAGCTCTTATACCCTTGAATCCCAAATCAAACACTGATAAAATTTCAAATGGCCCTAACTTCTATACGGTACGTCCTGCACCTATCAAAGTTTGCAACATACAAATGCTTGTAACTTTTTACTTGAGCGTCATAAAACCTTTAAATTTTGTAACAATAAAGTTCGCGCGCCTCTTCGCAATTTAAGTTGTCGCTCAAAGCTATGCTACCCTTGAGTCCCAAATCAAACACAGATAAAATTTCAAATGGCCCTAACTTCGATACGGTTTCGTCCTACACCTATCAAAGTTTGCAAAATACAAATGCTTGTAACTTTTTACTGGAGCGTCATAAAACCTTGAAATTTTGTAACAATAAAGTACTCGAGCCTCTTGTCAATTTAAGCTATTGCTCAAAGCTATGCTACCTTTGAGTCCCAAATCAAACACTGATAAAACTTCAAATGGCCCTAACTTATATACGGTACGTCCTACACCTATCAAAGTTTGCAACATACAAAGGCTTGTAACTTTTTACTGGAGCGTCATAAAATCTTGAAATTTTGTAACAATAAAGTACTCGAGCCTCTTGTCAATTTACGTTATCGCTCAAAGCTATGCTACCCTTGAGTCCCAAATCAAACACTGATAAAACTTCAAATGGCTCTAACTTCTATACAGTACGTGCAACACCAATCAAAGTTTGCAACATACAAATGCTTGTAAATTTTTACTGGAGCGTCATAAAACCTTGAAATTTTGTAACAATAAAGTACTCTAGCCTCTTGTCAATTTATGCCATCGGTCGAAGCTATGCTACCCTTGAGTCCCAAATGAAACACAGATAAAATATCAAATGGCCCTAACTTCGATACGGTACGTCCTACACCTATCAAAGTTTGCAACATACAAATGCTTGTAACTTTTTACTTGAGCGTCATAAAACCTTGAAATTTTGTAACAATAAAGTTCTCGAGCCTCTTCCAATTTAAGTTGCCGCTCAAAGCTATGCTACCCTTGAGTCCCAAATGAAACACAGATAAAATTTCAAATGGCCCTAACTTCGATACGGCACGTCCTACACCTATCAAAGTTTGCAACATACAAATGCTTGTAACTTTTTACTGGAGCGTCATAAAACCTTGAAATTTTGTAACAATAAAGTACTCGAGCCTCTTGTCAATTTAAGCCATCGCTCAAAGCTATGCTACCCTTGAGTCCCAAATCAAACACTGATAAAACTTCAAATGGCCCGAACCTCTATACGGTACTTCCTACACCTATCAAAGTTTGTAACATACAAATGCTTGTAACTTTTTACTGGAGCGTCATAAAACCTTGAAATTTTGTAACAATAAAGTATTCGAGCCTCTTGTCAATTTAAGCTATCGCTCAAAGCTATGCTACCCTTGAGTCCCAAATCAAACACTGATAAAACTTCAAATGGTCCTAACTTCTATACGGTACGTCCTACACCTATCAAGGTTTGCAACATACAAATGCTTGTAACTTTTACTGGAGCGTCATAAAACCTTGAAATTTGGTAACAATAAAGTACTCGAGCCTCTTGTCAATTTAAGCTATCGCTCAAAGCTATGCTACCCTTGAGTCCCAAATCAAACACTGATAAAACTTCAAATGGCCCTAACTTCTATACGGTACGTCCTACACCTATCAAAGTTTGCAACATACAAATGCTTGTAACTTTTAACTGGAGTGTCATAAAACCTTGAAATTTTGTAACAATAAAGTACTCGAGCCTCTTGTCAATTTAAGCTATCGCTCAAAGCTATGCTACCCTTGAGTACCAAATCAAACATTGATAAAACTTCAAATAGTCCTTACTTCTATACGGTACGTCCTACACCTATCAAAGTTTGCAACATACAAATGCTTGTAACTTTTTACTGGAGCGTCATAGAACCTTGAAATTATGTAACAATAAAGACCTCGAGCCTCTTGTCAATTTAACCTATCGCTCAAAGCTATGCTATCCTTGAGTCAAAAATCAAACATTGATAAAACTTCAAATGGCCCTTACTTCAATACGGTACGTCCTACACCTATCAAAGTTTGCAACATACAAATGCTTGTAACGTTTTACTGGAGCGTCATAAAACCTTGAAATTTTGTAACAATAAAGTACTCGAGCCTCTTGTAAGTTTAAGCTATCGCTCAAAGCTATGCTAGCCTTGAGTCTCAAATCAAACACTGAGAAAACTTCAAATGGCCCTAACTTCTATACGATACGTCCTACACCTATCAAAGTTTGCAACATACAAATGCTTGTAACTTTTTACTGGAGCGTCATAAAACCTTGAAATTTTGTAACAATAAAGTTCTCGAGCCTCTTCTCAATTTAAGTTGTCGCTCAAAGCTATGCTACCCTTGAGTCCCAAATCAAACACTGATAAAACTTCAAATGGCCCTAACTTCTATACGGTACGTCCTACACCTATCAAAGTTTGCAACATACAAATGCTTGTAACTTTTTACTGGAGCGTCATAAAACCTTGAAATTTTGTAACAATAAAGTACTCGAGCCTCTTGTCAATTTAAGCTATCGCTGAAAGCTATGCTACCCTTGAGTCCCAAATCAAACACTGATAAAACTTCAAATGGCTCTAACTTCTATACAGTACGTGCTACACCAATCAAAGTTTGCAACATACAAATGCTTGTAAATTTTTACTGGAGCGTCATAAAACCTTGAAATTTTGTAACAGTAAAGTACTCGAGCCTCTTGTCAATTTAAGCCATCGGTCGAAGCTATTATACCCTTGAATCCCAAATCAAACACTGATAAAATTTCAAATGGCCCTAACTTCTATACGGTACGTCCTGCACCTATCAAAGTTTGCAACATACAAATGCTTGTAACTTTTTACTTGAGCGTCATAAAACCTTTAAATTTTGTAACAATAAAGTTCGCGCGCCTCTTCGCAATTTAAGTTGTCGCTCAAAGCTATGCTACCCTTGAGTCCCAAATCAAACACAGATAAAATTTCAAATGGCCCTAACTTCGATACGGTTTCGTCCTACACCTATCAAAGTTTGCAAAATACAAATGCTTGTAACTTTTTACTGGAGCGTCATAAAACCTTGAAATTTTGTAACAATAAAGTACTCGAGCCTCTTGTCAATTTAAGCTATCGCTCAAAGCTATGCTACCTTTGAGTCCCAAATCAAACACTGATAAAACTTCAAATGGCCCTAACTTCTATACGGTACGTCCTACACCTATCAAAGTTTGCAACATACAAAGGCTTGTAACTTTTTACTGGAGCGTCATAAAATCTTGAAATTTTGTAACAATAAAGTACTCGAGCCTCTTGTCAATTTACGTTATCGCTCAAAGCTATGCTACCCTTGAGTCCCAAATCAAACACTGATAAAACTTCAAATGGCTCTAACTTCTATACAGTACGTGCAACACCAATCAAAGTTTGCAACATACAAATGCTTGTAAATTTTTACTGGAGCGTCATAAAACCTTGAAATTTTGTAACAATAAAGTACTCTAGCCTCTTGTCAATTTATGCCATCGGTCGAAGCTATGCTACCCTTGAGTCCCAAATCAAACACAGATAAAATATCAAATGGCCCTAACTTCGATACGGTACGTCCTACACCTATCAAAGTTTGCAACATACAAATGCTTGTAACTTTTTACTTGAGCGTCATAAAACCTTGAAATTTTGTAACAATAAAGTTCTCGAGCCTCTTCCAATTTAAGTTGCCGCTCAAAGCTATGCTACCCTTGAGTCCCAAATGAAACACAGATAAAATTTCAAATGGCCCTAACTTCTATACGGTACGTCCTACACCTATCAAAGTTTGCAACATACAAATGCTTGTAACTTTTTACTGGAGCGTCATAAAACCTTGAAATTTTGTAACAATAAAGTACTCGAGCCTCTTGTCAATTTAAGCCATCGCTCAAAGCTATGCTACCCTTGAGTCCCAAATCAAACACTGATAAAACTTCAAATGGCCCGAACCTCTATACGGTACTTCCTACACCTATCAAAGTTTGTAACATACAAATGCTTGTAACTTTTTACTGGAGCGTCATAAAACCTTGAAATTTTGTAACAATAAAGTATTCGAGCCTCTTGTCAATTTAAGCTATCGCTCAAAGCTATGCTACCCTTGAGTCCCAAATCAAACACTGATAAAACTTCAAATGGTCCTAACTTCTATACGGTACGTCCTACACCTATCAAGGTTTGCAACATACAAATGCTTGTAACTTTTTACTGGAGCGTCATAAAACCTTGAAATTTGGTAACAATAAAGTACTCGAGCCTCTTGTCAATTTAAGCTATCGCTCAAAGCTATGCTACCCTTGAGTCCCAAATCAAACACTGATAAAACTTCAAATGGCGCTAACTTCTATACGGTACGTCCTACACCTATCAAAGTTTGCAACATACAAATGCTTGTAACTTTTAACTGGAGTGTCATAAAACCTTGAAATTTTGTAACAATAAAGTACTCGAGCCTCTTGTCAATTTAAGCTATCGCTCAAAGCTATGCTACCCTTGAGTACCAAATCAAACATTGATAAAACTTCAAATAGTCCTTACTTCTATACGGTACGTCCTACACCTATCAAAGTTTGCAACATACAAATGCTTGTAACTTTTTACTGGAGCGTCATAGAACCTTGAAATTATGTAACAATAAAGACCTCGAGCCTCTTGTCAATTTAACCTATCGCTCAAAGCTATGCTACCCTTGAGTCCCAAATCAAACATTGATAAAACTTCAAATGGCCCTTAATTCAATACGGTACGTCCTACACCTATCAAAGTTTGCAACATACAAATGCTTGTAACGTTTTACTGGAGCATCATAAAACCTTGAAATTTTGTAACAATAAAGTACTCGAGCCTCTTGTAAGTTTAAGCTATCGCTCAAAGCTATGCTAGCCTTGAGTCTCAAATCAAACACTGAGAAAACTTCAAATGGCCCTAACTTCTATACGATACGTCCTACACCTATCAAAGTTTGCAACATACAAATGCTTGTAACTTTTTACTGGAGCGTCATAAAACCTTGAAATTTTGTAACAATAAAGTTCTCGAGCCTCTTCTCAATTTAAGTTGTCGCTCAAAGCTATGCTACCCTTGAGTCCCAAATCAAACACTGATAAAACTTCAAATGGCCCTAACTTCTATACGGTACGTCCTACACCTATCAAAGTTTGCAACATACAAATGCTTGTAACTTTTTACTGGAGCGTCATAAAACCTTGAAATTTTGTAACAATAAAGTACTCGAGCCTCTTGTCAATTTAAGCTATCGCTCAAAGCTATGCTACCATTGAGTCCCAAATCAAACACTGATAAAACTTCAAATGGCCCTAACTTCTATACGGTACGTCCTACACCTATCAAAGTTTGCAACATACAAATGCTTGTAACTTTTTACTGGAGCGTCATAAAACCTTGAAATTTTGTAACAATAAAGTACTCGAGCCTCTTGTCAATTTAAGCTATCGCTCAAAGCTATGCTACCCTTGAGTCCCAAATCAAACACTTATAAAACTTCAAATGGCCCTAACTTCTATACGGTACGTCCTACACCTATCAAAGTTTGCAACATACAAATGCTTGTAACTTTTTACTGGAGCGTCATAAAACCTTGAAATTTTGTATCAATAAAGTACTCGAGCCTCTTCTCAATTTAAATTATCGCTCAAAGCTATGCTACCCTTGAGTCCCAAATCAAACACTGATAAAACATCAAATGGCCCTAACTTCTATACGGTACGTCCTACACTTATCAAACTTTGCAACATACAAATGCTTGTAACTTTTTACTGGAGCGTCATAAAACTTTGAAATTTTTTAACAATAAAGACCTTGAGCCTCTTGTCAATTTAACCTAACGCTCAAAGCTATGCTACCCTTGAGTCCCAAATCAAACATTGATAAAACTTCAAATGGCCCTTACTTCAATACGGTACGTCCTACACCTATCAAAGTTTGCAACATACAAATGCTTGTAAATTTTTACTGGAGCGTCATAAAACCTTGAAATTTTGTAACAATAAAGTACTCTAGCCTCTTGTCAATTTATGCCATCGGTCGCAGCTATGCTACCCTTGAGTCCCAAATGAAACACAGATAAAATATCAAATGGCCCTAACTTCGATACGGTACGTCCTACACCTATCAAAGTTTGCAACATACAAATGCTTGTAACTTTTTACTTGAGCGTCATAAAACCTTGAAATTTTGTAACAATAAAGTACTCGAGCCTCTTGTCAATTTAAGCTATCGCTCAAAGCTATGCTACCCTTGAGTCTCAAATCAAACACTGATAAAACTTCAAATGGCGCTAACTTCCATACGGTACGTCCTACACCTATCAAAGTTTGCAACATACAAATGCTTGTAACGTTTTACTGGAGCGTCATAAAACCTTGAAATTTTGTAACAATAAAGTACTCGAGCCTCTTGTCAATTTCAGGTATAGCTCAAAGCTATGCTGCGCTTGAGTCTCAAATCAAACACTGATAAAACTTCAAATGGCCCTAACTTCTATGCGGTACGCCCTACACCTATCAAAGTTTGCAACATACAAATGCTTGTAACTTTTTACTGGAGCGTCATAAAACCTTGAAATTTTGTAACAATAAAGTACTCGAGCCTCTTGTCAATTTAAGCTATCGCTCAAAGCTATGCTACCCTTGAGTCCCAAATCAAACACTGATAAAACTTCAAATGGCCCTAACTTCTATACGGTACGTCCTACACCTATCAAAGTTTGCAACATACAAATGCTTGTAAGTTTTTACTGGAGCGTCATAAACCCTTGAAATTTTGTAACAATAAAGTACTGGAGCCTCTTGTCAATTTAAGCTATCGCTCAAAGCTATGCTACCCTTGAGTCCCAAATCAAACATTGATAAAACTTCAAATGGCCCTTACTTCTATCAAAGTTTGCAACATACAAATGCTTGTAACTTTTTTCTGGAGCGTCATAAAACCTTGAAATTTTGTATCAATAAAGTACTCGAGCCTCTTCTCAATTTAAACTATCGCTAAAAGCTATGCTACCCTTGAGTCCCAAATCAAACACTGATAAAACTTCAAATGGCCCTAACTTCTATACGGTACGTCCTACACTTATCAAACTTTGCAACATACAAATGCTTGTAACTTTTTACTGGATCGACATAAAACCTTGAAATTTTGTAACAATAAAGTACTCGAGCCTCTTGTCAATTTAAGCTATCGCTCAAAGGTATGCTACCCTTGAGTCCCAAATCAATCACTGATAAAACTTCAAATGGCTTTTACTTCAATACGGTACGTCCTACAATTGTCAATTTCAGGTATAGCTCAAAGCTATGCTGCCCTTGAGTCTCAAATCAAACACTGATAAAACTTCAAATGGCGCTAACTTCCATACGGTACGTCCTACACCTATCAAAGTTTGCAACATACAAATGCTTGTAACGTTTTACTGGAGCGTCATAAAACCTTGAAATTTTGTAACAATAAAGTACTCGAGCCTCTTGTCAATTTCAGGTATAGCTCAAAGCTATGCTGCGCTTGAGTCTCAAATCAAACACTGATAAAACTTCAAATGGCGCTAACTTCCATACGGTACGTCCTACACCTATCAAAGTTTGCAACATACAAATGCTTGTAACTTTTTAGTGGAGCGTCATAAAACCTTGAAATTTTGTAACAATAAAGTTCTCGAGCCTCTTCTCAATTTAAGTTGTCGCTCAAAGCTATGCTACCCTTGAGTCCCAAATCAAACACTGATAAAATTTCAAATGGCTATAACTTCTATACAGTACGTCCTACACCTATCAACGTTTGCAACATACAAATGCTTGTAACTTTTTACTGGAGCGTCATAAAACCTTGAAGTTTTGTAACAATAAAGTACTCGAGCCTCTTGTCAATTTACGCTATCGCTTAAAGCTATGCTACCCTTGAGTCCTGAATCAAACACTGATAAAACTTCAAATGGCCCTAACTACTATACGGTACGTCCTACGCCTATCAAAGTTTGCAACCTACAAATGCTAGTAACTTTTTACCGGAGCGTCATAAAACCTTGAAATTTTGTAACAATAAAGTACTCGAGCCTCTTGTCAATTTAAGCTATCTCTCAAAGCTTTGCTACCCTTGAGTCCCAAATCAAACATTGATAAAACTTTAAATGGCCCTTACTTCTATACGGTACGTCCTACACCTATCAAAGTTTGCAACATACAAATGCTTGTAACTTTCTTCTGGAGCGTCATAAAACCTTGAAATTTTGTACCAATAAAGTACTCGAGCCTCTTGTCAATTTAAACTATCGCTCAAAGCTATGCTACCCTTGAGTCCCAAATCAAACACTGATAAAACTTCAAATGGCCCTAACTTCTATACGGTACGTCCTACACTTATCAAACTTTGCAACATACAAATGCTTGTAACTTTTTACTGGAGCGTCATAAAACCTTGAAATTTTGTAACAATAAAGTAGTCGAGCCTCTTGTCAATTTAAGCTATCGCTCAAAGCTATGCTACCCTTGAGTCTCAAATCAAACTCTGATAAAACTTCAAATGGCCCTTACTTCAATACGGTACGTCCTACACCTATCAAAGTTTGCAACATACAAATGCTTGTAAGGTTTTACTGGAGCGTCATAAAACCTTGAAATTTTGTAACAATAAAGTAATCGAGCCTCTTGTCAATTTAAGCTATAGCTCAAAGCTATGCTGCCCTTGAGTCTCAAATCAAACACTGATAAAACTTCAAATGGGCCTAACTTCTATACGGTACGTCCTACACTTATCAAACTTTGCAACATACAAATGCTTGTAACTTTTTACTGGAGCGTCATAAAACCTTGAAATTTTGTAACAATAAAGTACTCGAGCCTCTTGTCAATTTACGCTATCGCTCAAAGCTATGCTACCCTTGAGTCTCAAATCAACCTCTGATAAAACTTCAAATGGCCCTTACTTCAATACGGTACGTCCTACACCTATCAAAGTTTGCAACATACAAATGCTTGTAAGGTTTTACTGGAGCGTCATAAAACCTTGAAATTTTGTAACAATAAAGTACTCGAGCCTCTTGTCAATTTAGGCTATAGCTCAAAGCTATGCTGCCCTTGAGTCTCAAATCAAACACTGATAAAACTTCAAATGGTCCTAACTTCTATACGGTACGTCCTACACCTATCAAAGTTTGCAACATACAAATGCTTGTAACTTTTTAGGGGAGCGTCATAAAACCTTGAAATTTTGTAACAATAAAGTACTCGAGCCTCTTGTCAATTTAAGCTATCGCTCAAAGCTATGCTACCCTTGAGTTCCAAATCAAACACTGATAAAACTTCAAATGGCTCTAACTTCTATACGGTACGTCCTACACCTATCAAAGTTTGCAACATACAAATGCTTGTAAGTTTTTACTGGAGCGTCATAAAACCTTGAAATTTTGTAAAAATAAAGTGCTCGAGCCTCTTGTCAATTTAAGCTATCGCTCAAAGCTATGCTACCCCTGAGTCCCAAATCAAACACTGATAAAACTTCAAATGGCCCTAACTATACGGTACTTCCTACACCTATCAAAGTTTGCAACATACAAATGCTTGTAACTTTTTTCTGGAGCGTCATAAAACCTTGAAATTTTGTATCAATAAAGTACTCGAGCCTCTTCTCAATTTAAAATATCGCTCAAAGCTATGCTACCCTTGAGTCCCAAATCAAACACTGATAAAACTTCAAATAGCCCTAACTTCTATACGGTACGTCCTACACTTCTCAAACTTTGCAACACAAAAATGCTTGTAACTTTTTACTGGAGCGACATAAAACCTTGAAATTTTGTAACAATAAAGTACTCGAGCCTCTTGTCAATTTAAGCTATCGCTCAAAGCTATGCTATCCTTGAGTCCCAAATCAAACATTGATAAAACTTCAAATGGCCCTTACTTCTATACGGTACGTCCTACACCTATCAAAGTTTGCAACATACAAATGCTTGTAACTTTTTTCTGGAGCGTCATAAAACCTTCAAATTTTGTCTCAATAAAGTACTCGAGCCTCTTCTCAATTTAAACTATCGCTCAAATCTATGCTACCCTTGAGTCCCAAATCAAACACTGATAAAACTGCAAATGGCCCTAACTTCTGTACGGTACGTCCTACACTTATCAAACTTTGCAGCATACAAATGCTTGTAACTTTTTACTGGAGCGACATAAAACCTTGTAATTTTGTAACAATAGAGTAAATCGAGCCTCTTGTCAATTTAAGCTATCGCTCAAAGCTATGCTACCCTTGAGTCCCAAATCAAACACTGATAAAACTTCAGATGGACCTAACTTCTATACGGTACATCCTACACCTATCACGGTTTGCAACATACAAATGCTTGTAACGTTTTACTGGAGCGTCATAAAACCTTGAAATTTTGTAACAATAAAGTACTCGAGCCTCTTGTCAATTTAAGCTATAGCTCAAAGCTATGCTGCCCTTGAGTCTCAAATCAAACACTGATAAAACTTCAAATGGCCCTAACTTCTATACGGTACGTCCTACACCTATCAAAGTTTGCAACATACAAATGCTTGTAACTTTTTACTCGAGCGTCATAAAACCTTGAAATTTTGCAACAATAAAGAACTCGAGCCTCTTGTCAATTTAAGCTATCGCTCAAAGCTATGCTACCCATAAGTCCCAAATCAAATACTGATAAACTTCAAATGGCCCTAACTTCTATACGGTACGTCCTACACTTATCAAACTTTGCAACATACAAATGCTTGTAACTTTTTACTGGAGCGTCATAAAACCTTGAAATTTTGTAACAATAAAGTACTCGAGCCTCTTGTCAATTTAAGCTATCGCTCAAAGCTATGCTACCCTTGAGTCTCACATCAAACTCTGATAAAACTTCAAATGGCCCTTACTTCAATACGGTATGTCCTACACCTATCAAAGTTTGCAACATACAAATGCTTGTAAGGTTTTACTGGAGCGTCATAAAACCTTGAAATTTTGTAACAATAAAGTACTCGAGCCTCTTGTAAGTTTAAGCTATCGCTCAAAGCTATGCTACCCTTGAGTCTCAAATCAAACACTGAGAAAACTTCAAATGGCCCTAACTTCTATACGATACGTCCTACACCTATCAAAGTTTGCAACATACAAATGCTTGTAACTTTTTACTGGAGCGTCATAAAACCTTGAAATTTTGTAACAATAAAGTTCTCGAGCCTCTTCTCAATTTAAGTTGTCGCTCAAAGCTATGCTACCCTTGAGTCCCAAATAAAACACTGATAAAACTTCAAATGGCCCTAACTTCTATACGTTACGTCCTACACCTATCAAAGTTTGCAACATACAAATGCTTGTAACTTTTTACTGGAGCGTCATAAAACCTTGAAATTTTGTAACAATAAAGTACTCGAGCCTCTTGTCAATTTAAGCTATCGCTCAAAGCTATGCTACCATTGAGTCCCAAATCACACACTGATAAAACTTCAAATGGCCCTAACTTCTATACGGTACGTCCTACACCTATCAAAATTTGCAACATACAAATGCTTGTAACTTTTTACTGGAGCGTCATAAAACCTTGAAATTTTGTAACAATAAAGTACTCGAGCCTCTTGTCAATTTAAGCTATCGCTCAAAGCTATGCTACCCTTGAGTCCCAAATCAAACACTGATAAAACTTCAAATAGCCCTAACTTCTATACGGTACGTCCTACACTTCTCAAACTTTGCAACACAAAAATGCTTGTAACTTTTTACTGGAGCGACATAAAACCTTGAAATTTTGTAACAGTAAAGTACTCGAGCCTCTTGTCAATTTAAGCTATCGCTCAAAGCTATGCTATCCTTGAGTCCCAAATCAAACATTGATAAAACTTCAAATGGCCCTTACTTCTATACGGTACGTCCTACACCTATCAAAGTTTGCAACATACAAATGCTTGTAACTTTTTTCTGGAGCGTCATAAAACCTTGAAATTTTGTATCAATAAAGTACTCGAGCCTCTTCTCAATTTAAACTATCGCTCAAATCTATGCTACCCTTGAGTCCCAAATCAAACACTGATAAAACTGCAAATGGCCCTAACTTCTATACGGTACGTCCTACACTTATCAAACTTTGCAGCATACAAATGCTTGTAACTTTTTACTGGAGCGACATAAAACCTTGAAATTTTGTAACAATAGAGTAAATCGAGCCTCTTGTCAATTTAAGCTATCGCTCAAAGCTATGCTACCCTTGAGTCCCAAATCAAACACTGATAAAACTTCAAATGGCCCTAACTTCTATACGGTACATCCTACACCTATCACGGTTTGCAACATACAAATGCTTGTAACGTTTTACTGGAGCGTCATAAAACCTTGAAATTTTGTAACAATAAAGTAGTCGAGCCTCTTGTCAATTTAAGCTATAGCTCAAAGCTATGCTGCCCTTGAGTCTCAAATCAAACACTGATAAAACTTCAAATGGCCCTAACTTCTATACGGTACGTCCTACACCTATCAAAGTTTGCAACATACAAATGCTTGTAACTTTTTACTCGAGCGTCATAAAACCTTGAAATTTTGCAACAATAAAGAACTCGAGCCTCTTGTCAATTTAAGCTATCGCTCAAAGCTATGCTATCCTTGAGTCCCAAATCAAACATTGATAAAACTTCAAATTGCCCTTACTTCTATACGGTACTTCCTACACCTATCAAAGTTTGCAACATACAAATGCTTGTAACTTTCTTCTGGAGCGTCATAAAACCTTGAAATTTTGTATCAATAAAGTACTCGAGCCTCTTGTCAATTTAAACTATCGCTCAAAGCTATGCTACCCATAATTCCCAAATCAAATACTGATAAACTTCAAATGGCCCTAACTTCTATACGATACGTCCTACACCTATCAAAGTTTGCAACATACAAATGCTTGTAACTTTTTACTCGAGCGTCATAAAACCTTGAAATTTTGCAACAATAAAGAACTCGAGCCTCTTGTCAATTTAAGCTATCGCTCAAAGCTATGCTATCCTTGAGTCCCAAATCAAACATTGATAAAACTTCAAATTGCCCTTACTTCTATACGGTACTTCCTACACCTATCAAAGTTTGCAACATACAAATGCTTGTAACTTTCTTCTGGAGCGTCATAAAACCTTGAAATTTTGTAACAATAAAGTACTCGAGCCTCTTGTAAGTTTAAGCTATCGCTCAAAGCTATGCTACCCTTGAGTCGCAAATCAAACACTGAGAAAACTTCAAATGGCCCTAACTTCTATACGATACGTCCTACACCTATCAAAGTTTGCAACATACAAATGCTTGTAACTTTTTACTGGAGCGTCATAAAACCTTGAAATTTTGTAACAATAAAGTTCTCGAGCCTCTTCTCAATTTAAGTTGTCGCTCAAAGCTATGCTACCCTTGAGTCCCAAATAAAAAACTGATAAAACTTCAAATGGCCCTAACTTCTATACGGTACGTCCTACACCTATCAAAGTTTGCAACATACAAATGCTTGTAACTTTTTACTGGAGCGTCATAAAACCTTGAAATTTTGTAACAATAAAGTACTCGAGCCTCTTGTCAATTTAAGCTATCGCTCAAAGCTATGCTACCATTGAGTCCCAAATCACACACTGCTAAAACTTCAAATGGCCCTAACTTCTATACGGTACGTCCTACACCTATCAAAATTTGCAACATACAAATGCTTGTAACTTTTTACTGGAGCGTCATAAAACCTTGAAATTTTGTAACAATAAAGTACTCGAGCCTCTTGTCAATTTAAGCTATCGCTCAAAGCTATGCTACCCTTGAGTCCCAAATCAAACACTGATAAAACTTCAAATAGCCCTAACTTCTATACGGTACGTCCTACACTTCTCAAACTTTGCAACACAAAAATGCTTGTAACTTTTTACTGGAGCGACATAAAACCTTGAAGTTTTGTAACAATAAAGTACTCGAGCCTCTTGTCAATTTAAGCTATCGCTCAAAGCTATGCTATCCTTGAGTCCCAAATCAAACATTGATAAAACTTCAAATTGCCCTTACTTCTATACGGTACTTCCTACACCTATCAAAGTTTGCAACATACAAATGCTTGTAACTTTCTTCTGGAGCGTCATAAAACCTTGAAATTTTGTAACAATAAAGTACTCGAGCCTCTTGTCAATTTAAGCTATCGCTCAAAGCTATGCTACCCTTGAGTCTCACATCAAACTCTGATAAAACTTCAAATGGCCCTTACTTCAATACGGTACGTCCTACACCTATCACGGTTTGCAACATACAAATGCTTGTAACTTTTTACTCGAGCGTCATAAAACCTTGAAATTTTGCAACAATAAAGAACTCGAGCCTCTTGTCAATTTAAGCTATCGCTCAAAGCTATGCTATCCTTGAGTCCCAAATCAAACATTGATAAAACTTCAAATTGCCCTTACTTCTATACGGTACTTCCTACACCTATCAAAGTTTGCAACATACAAATGCTTGTAACTTTCTTCTGGAGCGTCATAAAACCTTGAAATTTTGTAACAATAAAGTACTCGAGCCTCTTGTCAATTTAAGCTATCGCTCAAAGCTATGCTACCCTTGAGTCTCACATCAAACTCTGATAAAACTTCAAATGGCCCTTACTTCAATACGGTACGTCCTACACCTATCAAAGTTTGCAACATACAAATGCTTGTAAGGTTTTACTGGAGCGTCATAAAACCTTGAAATTTTGTAACAATAAAGTACTCGAGCCTCTTGTAAGTTTAAGCTATCGCTCAAAGCTATGCTACCCTTGAGTCTCAAATCAAACACTGAGAAAACTTCAAATGGCCCTAACTTCTATACGATACGTCCTACACCCATCAAAGTTTGCAACATACAAATGCTTGTAACTTTTTACTGGAGCGTCATAAAACCTTGAAATTTTGTAACAATAAAGTTCTCGAGCCTCTTCTCAATTTAAGTTGTCGCTCAAAGCTATGCTACCCTTGAGTCCCAAATAAAACACTGATAAAACTTCAAATGGCCCTAACTTCTATACGGTACGTCCTACACCTATCAAAGTTTGCAACATACAAATGCTTGTAACTTTTTACTGGAGCATCATAAAATCTTGAAATTTTGTAAAAATAAAGTACTCGAGCCTCTTGGCAATTTAAGCTATCGCCCAAAGCTATGCTACCCTTGAGTCCCAAATCAAACACTGATAAAACTTCAAATGGCCCTAACTTCTATACGGTACGTCCTACACTTATCAAACTTTGCAACATACAAATGCTTGTAACTTTTTACTGGAGCGTCATAAAACCTTGAAATTTTGTAACAATAAAGTACTCGAGCCTCTTGTCAATTTAAGCTATCGCTCAAAGCTATGCTACCCTTGAGTCTCACATCAAACTCTGATAAAACTTCAAATGGCCCTTACTTCAATACGGTACGTCCTACACCTATCAAAGTTTGCAACATTCAAATGCTTGTAAGGTTTTACTGGAGCGTCATAAAACCTTGAAATTTTGTAACAATAAAGTACTCGAGCCTCTTGTAAGTTTAAGCTATCGCTCAAAGCTATGCTACCCTTGAGTCTCAAATCAAACACTGAGAAAACTTCAAATGGCCCTAACTTCTATACGATACGTCCTACACCTATCAAAGTTTGCAACATACAAATGCTTGTAACTTTTTACTGGAGCGTCATAAAACCTTGAAATTTTGTAACAATAAAGTTCTCGAGCCTCTTCTCAATTTAAGTTGTCGCTCAAAGCTATGCTACCCTTGAGTCCCAAATAAAAAACTGATAAAACTTCAAATGGCCCTAACTTCTATACGGTACGTCCTACACCTATCAAAGTTTGCAACATACAAATGCTTGTAACTTTTTACTGGAGCGTCATAAAACCTTGAAATTTTGTAACAATAAAGTACTCGAGCCTCTTGTCAATAGTAGCTATCGCTCAAAGCTATGCTACCCTTGAGTCCCAAATCAAACACTTATAAAACTTCAAATGGCCCTAACTTCTATACGGTACGTCCTACACCTATCAAAGTTTGCAACATACAAATGCTTGTAACTTTTTACTGGAGCGTCATAAAACCTTGAAATTTTGTAACAATAAAGTACTCGAGCCTCTTGTCAATTTAAGCTATCGCTCAAAGCTATGCTACCCTTGAGTCCCAAATCAAACACTGATAAAACTTCAAATGGCCCTAACTTCTATACGGTACATCCTACACCTATCACGGTTTGCAACATACAAATGCTTGTAACGTTTTACTGGAGCGTCATAAAACCTTGAAATTTTGTAACAATAAAGTAGTCGAGCCTCTTGTCAATTTAAGCTATAGCTCAAAGCTATGCTGCCCTTGAGTCTCAAATCAAACACTGATAAAACTTCAAATGGCCCTAACTTCTATACGGTGCGTCCTACACCTATCAAAGTTTGCAACATACAAATGCTTGTAACTTTTTACTCGAGCGTCATAAAACCTTGAAATTTTGCAACAATAAAGAACTCGAGCCTCTTGTCAATTTAAGCTATCGCTCAAAGCTATGCTATCCTTGAGTCCCAAATCAAACATTGATAAAACTTCAAATTGCCCTTACTTCTATACGGTACTTCCTACACCTATCAAAGTTTGCAACATACAAATGCTTGTAACTTTCTTCTGGAGCGTCATAAAACCTTGAAATTTTGTATCAATAAAGTACTCGAGCCTCTTGTCAATTTAAACTATCGCTCAAAGCTATGCTACCCATAATTCCCAAATCAAATACTGATAAACTTCAAATGGCCCTAACTTCTATACGGTACGTCCTACACTTATCAAACTTTGCAACATACAAATGCTTGTAACTTTTTACTGGAGCGTCATAAAACCTTGAAATTTTGTAACAATAAAGTACTCGAGCCTCTTGTCAATTTAAGCTATCGCTCAAAGCTATGCTACCCTTGAGTCTCACATCAAACTCTGATAAAACTTCAAATGGCCCTTACTTCAATACGGTACGTCCTACACCTATCAAAATTTGCAACATTCAAATGCTTGTAAGGTTTTACTGGAGCGTCATAAAACCTTGAAATTTTGTAACAATAAAGTACTCGAGCCTCTTGTAAGTTTAAGCTATCGCTCAAAGCTATGCTACCCTTGAGTCTCAAATCAAACACTGAGAAAACTTCAAATGGCCCTAACTTCTATACGATACGTCCTACACCTATCAAAGTTTGCAACATACAAATGCTTGTAACTTTTTACTGGAGCGTCATAAAACCTTGAAATTTTGTAACAATAAAGTTCTCGAGCCTCTTCTCAATTTAAGTTGTCGCTCAAAGCTATGCTACCCTTGAGTCCCAAATAAAAGACTGATAAAACTTCAAATGGCCCTAACTTCTATACGGTACGTCCTACACCTATCAAAGTTTGCAACATACAAATGCTTGTAACTTTTTACTGGAGCGTCATAAAACCTTGAAATTTTGTAACAATAAAGTACTCGAGCCTCTTGTCAATTTAAGCTATCGCTCAAAGCTATGCTACCATTGAGTCCCAAATCACACACTGCTAAAACTTCAAATGGCCCTAACTTCTATACGGTACGTCCTACACCTATCAAAATTTGCAACATACAAATGCTTGTAACTTTTTACTGGAGCGTCATAAAACCTTGAAATTTTGTAACAATAAAGTACTCGAGCCTCTTGTCAATTTAAGCTATCGCTCAAAGCTATGCTACCCTTGAGTCCCAAATCAAACACTGATAAAACTTCAAATAGCCCTAACTTCTATACGGTACGTCCTACACTTCTCAAACTTTGCAACACAAAAATGCTTGTAACTTTTTACTGGAGCGACATAAAACCTTGAAGTTTTGTAACAATAAAGTACTCGAGCCTCTTGTCAATTTAAGCTATCGCTCAAAGCTATGCTATCCTTGAGTCCCAAATCAAACATTGATAAAACTTCAAATTGCCCTTACGGTACTTCCTACACCTATCAAAGTTTGCAACATACAAATGCTTGTAACTTTCTTCTGGAGCGTCATAAAACCTTGAAATTTTGTAACAATAAAGTACTCGAGCCTCTTGTCAATTTAAGCTATCGCTCAAAGCTATGCTACCCTTGAGTCTCACATCAAACTCTGATAAAACTTCAAATGGCCCTTACTTCAATACGGTACCTCCTACACCTATCACGGTTTGCAACATACAAATGCTTGTAACTTTTTACTCGAGCGTCATAAAACCTTGAAATTTTGCAACAATAAAGAACTCGAGCCTCTTGTCAATTTAAGCTATCGCTCAAAGCTATGCTATCCTTGAGTCCCAAATCAAACATTGATAAAACTTCAAATTGCCCTTACTTCTATACGGTACTTCCTACACCTATCAAAGTTTGCAACATACAAATGCTTGTAACTTTCTTCTGGAGCGTCATAAAACCTTGAAATTTTGTAACAATAAAGTACTCGAGCCTCTTGTCAATTTAAGCTATCGCTCAAAGCTATGCTACCCTTGAGTCTCACATCAAACTCTGATAAAACTTCAAATGGCCCTTACTTCAATACGGTACGTCCTACACCTATCAAAGTTTGCAACATACAAATGCTTGTAAGGTTTTACTGGAGCGTCATAAAACCTTGAAATTTTGTAACAATAAAGTACTCGAGCCTCTTGTAAGTTTAAGCTATCGCTCAAAGCTATGCTACCCTTGAGTCTCAAATCAAACACTGAGAAAACTTCAAATGGCCCTAACTTCTATACGATACGTCCTACACCTATCAAAGTTTGCAACATACAAATGCTTGTAACTTTTTACTGGAGCGTCATAAAATCTTGAAATTTTGTAACAATAAAGTTCTCGAGCCTCTTCTCAATTTAAGTTGTCGCTCAAAGCTATGCTACCCTTGAGTCCCAAATAAAACACTGATAAAACTTCAAATGGCCCTAACTTCTATACCGTACGTCCTACACCTATCAAAGTTTGCAACATACAAATGCTTGTAACTTTTTACTGGAGCATTATAAAATCTTGAAATTTTGTAAAAATAAAGTACTCGAGCCTCTTGGCAATTTAAGCTATCGCCCAAAGCTATGCTACCCTTGAGTCCCAAATCAAACACTGATAAAATTTCAAATGGCCCTAACTTCTATACGGTACGTCCTACACCTATCAAAATTTGCAACATACAAATGCTTGTAACTTTTTACTGGAGCGTCATAAAACATTGAAATTTTGTAACAATAAAGTACTCGAGCCTCTTGTCAATAGTAGCTATCGCTCAAAGCTATGCTACCCTTGAGTCCCAAATCAAACACTTATAAAACTTCAAATGGCCCTAACTTCTATACGGTACGTCCTACACCTATCAAAGTTTGCAACATACAAATGCTTGTAACTTTTTACTGGAGCGTCATAAAACCTTGAAATTTTGTAACAATAAAGTACTCGAGCCTCTTGTCAATTTAAGCTATCGCTCAAAGCTATGCTACCCTTGAGTCCCAAATCAAACACTGATAAAACTTCAAATGGCCGTAACTTCTATACGGTACGTCCTACATCTATCAAAGTTTGCAACATACAAATGCTTGTAAGTTTTTACTGGAGCGTCATAAACACTTGAAATTTTGTAACAATAAAGTACTCGAGCCTCTTGTCAATTTAAGCTATCGCTCAAAGCTATGCTACCCTTGAGTCCCAAATCAAACATTGATAAAACTCCAAATGGCCCTTACTTCTATACGGTACGTCCTACACCTATCAAATTTTGCAACATACAAATGCTTGTAACTTTTTACTGGAGCGTCATAAAACCTTGAAATTTTGTAACAATAAAGTACTCGAGCCTCTTGTCAATTTAAGCTATCGCTCAAAGCTATGCTACCATTGAGTCCCAAATCAAACACTGATAAAACTTCAAATGGCCCTAACTTCTATACCGTACGTCCTACACCTATTAAAGTTTGCAACATACAAATGCTTGTAACTTTTTACTGGAGCGTCATAAAACCTTGAAATTTTGTAACAATAAAGTACTCGAGCCTCTTGTCAATTTAAGCTATCGCTCAAAGCTATGCTACCCTTGAGTCCCAAATCAAACACTTATAAAACTTCAAATGGCACTAACTTCTATACGGTACGTTTTACACCTATCAAAGTTTGCAACATACAAATGCTTGTAACTTTTTACTGGAGCGTCATAAAACCTTGAAATTTTGTAACAATAAAGTACTCGAGCCTCTTGTCAATTTAAGCTATCGCTCAAAGCAATGCTACCCTTGAGTCCCAAATCAAACATTGATAAAACTTCAAATGGCCCTTACTTCTATACGGTACGTCCTACACCTATCAAAGTTTGCAACATACAAATGCTTGTAACTTTTTTCTGGAGCGTCTTAAAACCTTGAAATTTTGTATCAATAAAGTACTCGAGCCTCTTCTCAATTTAAATTATCGCTCAAAGCTATGCTACCCTTGAGTCCCAAATCAAACACTGATAAAACTTCAAATGGCCCTAACTTCTATACGGTACGTCCTACACTTATCAAACTTTGCAACATACAAATGCTTGTAACTTTTTACTGGAGCGTCATAAAACTTTGAAATTTTTTAACAATAAAGACCTTGAGCCTCTTGTCAATTTAACCTATCGCTCAAAGCTATGCTACCCTTGAGTCCCAAATCAAACATTGATAAAACTTCAAATGGCCCTTACTTCAATACGGTACGTCCTACACCTATCAAAGTTTGCAACATACAAATCCTTGTAACGTTTTACTGGAGCGTCATAAAACCTTGAAATTTTGTAACAATAAAGTACTCGAGCCTCTTGTCAATTTAAGCTATCGCTCAAAGCTATGCTACCCTTGAGTGTCAAATCAAACACTGATAAAACTTCAAATGGCCCTAACTTCTATGCGGTACGTCCTACATCTATCAAAGTTTGCAACATACAAATGCTTGTAACTTTTTACTGGAGCGTCATAAAACCTTGAAATTTTGTCACAATAAAGTACTCGAGCCTCTTGTCAATTTAAGCTATCGCTCAAAGCTGAGCTACCCTTGAGTCCCAAATCAAACACTGATAAAACTTCAAATGGCCCTAACTTCTATACGGTACGTCCTACACCTATCAAAGTTTGCAACATACAAATGCTTGTAATTTTTTACTGGAGCGTCATAAACCCTTGAAATTTTGTAACAATAAAGTACTCGAGCCTCTTGTCAATTTAAGCTATCGCTCAAAGCTATGCTACCCTTGAGTCCCAAATCAAACATTGATAAAACTCCAAATAGCCCTTACTTCTATACGGTACGTCCTACACCTATCAAAGTTTGCAACATACAAATGCTTGTAAGGTTTTACTGGAGCGTCATAAAACCTTGAAATTTTGTAACAATAAAGTACTCGAGCCTCTTGTAAGTTTAAGCTATCGCTCAAAGCTATGCTACCCTTGAGTCTCAAATCAAACACTGAGAAAACTTCAAGTGGCCCTAACTTCTATACGATACGTCCTACACCTATCAAAGTTTGCAACATACAAATGCTTGTAACTTTTTACTGGAGCGTCATAAAACCTTGAAATTTTGTAACAATAAAGTTCTCGAGCCTCTTCTCAATTTAAGTTGTCGCTCAAAGCTATGCTACCCTTGAGTCCTAAATAAAACACTGATAAAACTTCAAATGGCCCTAACTTCTATACGGTACGTCCTACACCTATCAAAGTTTGCAACATACAAATGCTTGTAACTTTTTACTGGAGCGTCATAAAACCTTGAAATTTTGGAACAATAAAGTACTCGAGCCTCTTGTCAATTTAAGCTATCGCTCAAAGCTATGCTACCCTTGAGTCCCAAATCAAACATTGATAAAACTTCAAATGGCCCTTACTTCTATACGGTACGTCCTACACCTATCAAAGTTTGCAACATACAAATGCTTGTAACTTTTTTCTGGAGCGTCTTAAAACCTTGAAATTTTGTATCAATAACGTACTCGAGCCTCTTCTCAATTTAAATTATCGCTCAAAGCTATGCTACCCTTGAGTCCCAAATCAAACACTGATAAAACTTCAAATGGCCCTAACTTCTATACGGTACGTCCTACATTTATCAAACTTTGCAACATACAAATGCTTGTAACTTTTTACTGGAGCGTCATAAAACTTTGAAATTTTTTAACAATAAAGACCTTGAGCCTCTTGTCAATTTAACCTATCGCTCAAAGCTATGCTACCCTTGAGTCCCAAATCAAACATTGATAAAACTTCAAATAGCCCTTACTTCAATACGGTACGTCCTACACCTATCAAAGTTTGCAACATACAAATCCTTGTAACGTTTTACTGGAGCGTCATAAAACCTTGAAATTTTGTAACAATAAAGTACTCGAGCCTCTTGTCAATTTAAGCTATCGCTCAAAGCTATGCTACCCTTGAGTCTCAAATCAAACACTGATAAAACTTCAAATGGCCCTAACTTCTATGCGGTACGTCCTACATCTATCAAAGTTTGCAACATACAAATGCTTGTAACTTTTTACTGGAGCGTCATAAAACCTTGAAATTTTGTCACAATAAAGTACTCGAGCCTCTTGTCAATTTAAGCTATCGCTCAAAGCTATGCTACCCTTGAGTCCCAAATCAAACACTGATAAAACTTCAAATGGCCCTAACTTCTATACGGTACGTCCTACACCTATCAAAGTTTGCTACATACAAATGCTTGTAAGTTTTTACTGGAGCGTCATAAACCCTTGAAATTTTGTAACAATAAAGTACTCGAGCCTCTTGTCAATTTAAGCTATCGCTCAAAGCTATGCTACCCTTGAGTCCCAAATCAAACATTGATAAAACTCCAAATATCCCTTACTTCTATACGGTACGTCCTACACCTATCAAACTTTGCAACATACAAATGCTTGTAAGGTTTTACTGGAGCGTCATAAAACCTTGAAATTTTGTAACAATAAAGTACTCGAGCCTCTTGTAAGTTTAAGCTATCGCTCAAAGCTATGATACCCTTGAGTCTCAAATCAAACACTGAGAAAACTTCAAATGGCCCTAACTTCTATACGATACGTCCTACACCTATCAAAGTTTGCAACATACAAATGCTTGTAACTTTTTTCTGGAGCGTCATAAAACCTTGAAATTTTGTAACAATAAAGTTCTCGAGCCTCTTCTCAATTTAAGTTGTCGCTCAAAGCTATGCTACCCTTGAGTCCCAAATGAAACACTGATAAAACTTCAAATGGCCCTAACTTCTGTACGGTACGTCCTACACCTATCAAAGTTTGCAACATACAAATGCTTGTAACTTTTTACTGGAGCGTCATAAAACCTTGAAATTTTGTAACAATAAAGTACTCGAGCCTCTTGTCAATTTAAGCTATCGCTCAAAGCTATGCTACCATTTAGTCCCAAATCACACACTGATAAAACTTCAAATGGCCCTAACTTCTATACGGTACGTCCTACACCTATCAAAGTTTGCAACATACAAATGCTTGTAACTTTTTACTGGAGCGTCATAAAACCTTGAAATTTTGGAACAATAAAGTACTCGAGCCTCTTGTCAATTTAAGCTATCGCTCAAAGCTATGCTACCATTGAGTCCCAAATCAAACATTGATAAAACTTCAAATGGCCCTTACTTCTATACGGTACGTCCTACACCTATCAAAGTTTGCAACATACAAATGCTTGTAACTTTTTTCTGGAGCGTCTTAAAACCTTGAAATTTTGTATCAATAACGTACTCGAGCCTCTTCTCAATTTAAATTATCGCTCAAAGCTATGCTACCCTTGAGTCCCAAATCAAACACTGATAAAACTTCAAATGGCCCTAACTTCTATACGGTACGTCCTACACTTATCAAACTTTGCAACATACAAATGCTTGTAACTTTTTACTGGAGCGTCATAAAACTTTGAAATTTTTTAACAATAAAGACCTTGAGCCTCTTGTCAATTTAACGTATCGCTCAAAGCTATGCTACCCTTGAGTCCCAAATCAAACATTGATAAAACTTCAAATGGCCCTTACTTCAATACGGTACGTCCTACACCTATCAAAGTTTGCATACAAATCCTTGTAACGTTTTACTGGAGCGTCATAAAACCTTGAAATTTTGTAACAATAAAGTACTCGAGCCTCTTGTCAATTTAAGCTATCGCTCAAAGCTATGCTACCCTTGAGTCTCAAATCAAACACTGATAAAACTTCAAATGGCCCTAACTTCTATGCGGTACGTCCTAAATCTATCAAAGTTTGCAACATACAAATGCTTGTAACTTTTTACTGGAGCGTCATAAAACCTTGAAATTTTGTCACAATAAAGTACTCGAGCCTCTTGTCAATTTAAGCTATCGCTCAAAGCTATGCTACCCTTGAGTCCCAAATCAAACACTGATAAAACATCAAATGGCCCTAACTTCTATACGGTACGTCCTACACCTACCAAAGTTTGCAACATACAAATGCTTGTAAGTTTTTACTGGAGCGTCATAAACCCTTGAAATTTTGTAACAATAAAGTACTCGAGCCTCTTGTCAATTTAAGCTATCGCTCAAAGCTATGCTACCCTTGAGTCCCAAATCAAACATTGATAAAACTCCAAATAGCCCTTGCTTCTATACGGTACGTCCTACACCTATCAAACTTTGCAACATACAAATGCTTGTAAGGTTTTACTGGAGCGTCATAAAACCTTGAAATTTTGTAACAATAAAGTACTCGAGCCCCTTGTAAGTTTAAGCTATCGCTCAAAGCTATGATACCCTTGAGTCTCAAATAAAACACTGAGAAAACTTCAAATGGCCCTAACTTCTATACGATACGTCCTACACCTATCAAAGTTTGCAACATACAAATGCTTGTAACTTTTTTCTGGAGCGTCATAAAACCTTGAAATTTTGTAACAATAAAGTTCTCGAGCCTCTTCTCAATTTAAGTTGTCGCTCAAAGCTATGCTACCCTTGAGTCCCAAATGAAACACTGATAAAACTTCAAATAGCCCTAACTTCTGTACGGTACGTCCTACACCTATCAAAGTTTGCAACATACAAATGCTTGTAACTTTTTACTGGAGCGTCATAAAACCTTGAAATTTTGTAACAATAAAGTACTCGAGCCTCTTGTCAATTTAAGCTATCGCTCAAAGCTATGCTACCATTTAGTCCCAAATCACACACTGATAAAACTTCAAATGGCCCTAACTTCTATACGGTACGTCCTACACCTATCAAAGTTTGCAACATACAAATGCTTGTAACTTTTTACTGGAGCGTCATAAAACCTTGAAATTTTGCAACAATAAAGTACTCGAGCCTCTTGTCAATTTAAGCTATCGCTCAAAGCTATGCTACCCTTGAGTCCCAAATCAAACACTTATAAAACTTCAAATGGCCCTAACTTCTATACGGTACGTCCTACACCTATCAAAGTTTGCAACATACAAATGCTTGTAACTTTTTACTGGAGCGTCATAAAACCTTGAAATTTTGTAACAATAAAGTACTCGAACCTCTTGTCAATTTAAGCTATCGCTCAAAGCTATGCTACCCTTGAGTCCCAAATCAAACATTGATAAAACTTCAAATGGCCCTTACTTCTATACGGTACGTCCTACACCTATCAAAGTTTGCAACATACAAATGCTTGTAACTTTTTTCTGGAGCGTCTTAAAACCTTGAAATTTTGTATCAATAAAGTACTCGAGCCTCTTCTCAATTTAAATTATCGCTCAAAGCTATGCTACCCTTGAGTCCCAAATCAAACACTGATAAATCTTCAAATGGCCCTAACTTCTATACGGTACGTCCTACACTTATCAAACTTTGCAACATACAAATGCTTGTAACTTTTTACTGGAGCGTCATAAAACTTTGAAATTTTTTAACAATAAAGACCTTGAGCCTCTTGTCAATTTAACCTATCGCTCAAAGCTATGCTACCCTTGAGTCCCAAATCAAACACTGATAAAACTTCAAATGGCCCTTACTTCAATACGGTACGTCCTACACCTATCAAAGTTTGCAACATACAAATCCTTGTAACGTTTTACTGGAGCGTCATAAAACCTTGAAATTTTGTAACAATAAAGTACTCGAGCCTCTTGTCAATTTAAGCTATCGCTCAAAGCTATGCTACCCTTGAGTCTCAAATCAAACACTGATAAAACTTCAAATGGCCCTAACTTCTATGCGGTACGTCCTACACCTATCAAAGTTTGCAACATACAAATGCTTGTAACTTTTTACTGGAGCGTCATAAAACCTTGAAATTTTGGCACAATAAAGTACTCGAGCCTCTTGTCAATTTAAGCTATCGGTCAAACCTATGCTACCCTTGAGTCCCAAATCAAACACTGATAAAACTTCAAATGGCCCTAACTTCTATACGGTACGTCCTACACCTATCAAAGTTTGCAACATACAAATGCTTGTAAGTTTTTACTGGAGCGTCATAAACCCTTGAAATTTTGTAACAATAAAGTACTCGAGCCTCTTGTCAATTTAAGCTATCGCTCAAAGCTATGCTACCCTTCAGTCCCAAATCAAACATTGATAAAACTCCAAATGGCCCTTACTTCTATACGGTACGTCCTACACCTATCAAAGTTTGCAACATACAAATGCTTGTAACTTTTTACTGGAGCGTCATAAAACCTTGAAATTTTGTAACAATAAAGTACTCGAGCCTCTTGTCAATTTAAGCTATCGCTCAAAGCTATGCTACCCTTGAGTCCCAAATCAAACACTTATAAAACTTCAAATGGCCCTAACTTCTATACGGTACGTCCTACACCTATCAAAGTTTGCAACATACAAATGCTTTTAACTTTTTACTGGAGCGTCATAAAACCTTGAAATTTTGTAACAATAAAGTACTCGAGCCTCTTGTCAATTTAAGCTATCGCTCAAAGCTATGCTACCCTTGAGTCCCAAATCAAACATTGATAAAACTTCAAATGGCCCTTACTTCTATACGGTACGTCCTACACCTATCAAAGTTTGCAACATACAAATGCTTGTAACTTTTTTCTGGAGCGTCTTAAAACCTTGAAATTTTGTATCAATAAAGTACTCGAGCCTCTTCTCAATTTAAATTATCGCTCAAAGCTATGCTACCCTTGAGTCCCAAATCAAACACTGATAAAACTTCAAATGGCCCTAACTTCTATACGTAACGTCCTACACTTATCAAACTTTGCAACATACAAATGCTTGTAACTTTTTACTGGAGCGTCATAAAACTTTGAAATTTTTTAACAATAAAGACCTTGAGCCCCTTGTCAATTTAACCTATCGCTCAAAGCTATGCTACCCTTGAGTCCCAAATCAAACATTGATAAAACTTCAAATGGCCCTTACTTCAATACGGTACGTCCTACACCTATCAAAGTTTGCAACATACAAATCCTTGTAACGTTTTACTGGAGCGTCATAAAACCTTGAAATTTTGTAACAATAAAGTACTCGAGCCTCTTGTCAATTTAAGCTATCGCTCAAAGCTATGCTACCCTTGAGTCTCAAATCAAACACTGATAAAACTTCAAATGGCCCTAACTTCTATGCGGTACGTCCTACATCTATCAAAGTTTGCAACATACAAATGCTTGTAACTTTTTACTGGAGCGTCATAAAACCTTGAAATTTTGTCACAATAAAGTACTCGAGCCTCTTGTCAATTTAAGCTATCGCTCAAAGCTATGCTACCCTTGAGTCCCAAATCAAACACTGATAAAACTTCAAATGGCCCTAACTTCTATACGGTACGTCCTACACCTATCAAAGTTTGCAACATACAAATGCTTGTAAGCTTTTACTGGAGCGTCATAAACCCTTGAAATTTTGTAACAATAAAGTACTCGAGCCTCTTGTCAATTTAAGCTATCGCTCAAAGCTATGCTACCCTTGAGTCCCAAATCAAACATTGATAAAACTCCAAATGGCCCTTACTTCTATACGGTACGTCCTACACCTATCAAAGTTTGCAACATACAAATGCTTGTAACTTTTTACTGGAGCGTCATAAAACCTTGAAATTTTGTAACAATAAAGTACTCGAGCCTCTTGTCAATTTAAGCTATCGCTCAAAGATATGCTACCATTGAGTCCCAAATCAAACACTGATAAAACTTCAAATGGCCCTAACTTCTATACGGTACGTCCTACACCTATCAAAGTTTGCAACATACAAATGCTTGTAACTTTTTACTGGAGCGTCATAAAACCTTGAAATTTTGTAACAATAAAGTACTCGAGCCTCTTGTCAATTTAAGCTATCGCTCAAAGCTATGCTACCCTTGAGTCCCAAATCAAACACTTATAAAACTTCAAATGGCCCTAACTTCTATACGGTACGTCCTACACCTATCAAAGTTTGCAACATACAAATGCTTGTAACTTTTTACTGGAGCGTCATAAAACCTTGAAATTTTGTAACAATAAAGTACTCGAGCCTCTTGTCAATTTAAGCTATCGCTCAAAGCTATGCTACCCTTGAGTCCCAAATCAAACATTGATAAAACTTCAAATGGCCCTTACTTCTATACGGTACGTCCTACACCTATCAAAGTTTGCAACATACAAATGCTTGTAACTTTTTTCTGGAGCGTCTTAAAACCTTGAAATTTTGTATCAATAAAGTACTCGCGCCTCTTCTCAATTTAAATTATCGCTCAAAGGTATGCTACCCTTGAGTCCCAAATCAAACACTGATAAAACTTCAAAAGGTCCTAACTTCTATACGGTACGTCCTACACTTATCAAACTTTGCAACATACAAATGCTTGTAACTTTTTACTGGAGCGTCATAAAACTTTGAAATTTTTTAACAATAAAGACCTTGAGCCTCTTGTCAATTTAACCTATCGCTCAAAGCTATGCTACCCTTGAGTCCCAAATCAAACATTGATAAAACTTCAAATGGCCCTTACTTCTATACGGTACGTCCTACACCTATCAAAGTTTGCAACATACAAATGCTTGTAACTTTTTTCTGGAGCGTCTTAAAACCTTGAAATTTTGTATCAATAAAGTACTCGAGCCTCTTCTCAATTTAAATTATCGCTCAAAGCTATGCTACCCTTGAGTCCCAAATCAAACACTGATAAAACTTCAAATGGCCCTAACTTCTATACGTAACGTCCTACACTTATCAAACTTTGCAACATACAAATGCTTGTAACTTTTTACTGGAGCGTCATAAAACTTTGAAATTTTTTAACAATAAAGACCTTGAGCCCCTTGTCAATTTAACCTATCGCTCAAAGCTATGCTACCCTTGAGTCCCAAATCAAACATTGATAAAACTTCAAATGGCCCTTACTTCAATACGGTACGTCCTACACCTATCAAAGTTTGCAACATACAAATCCTTGTAACGTTTTACTGGAGCGTCATAAAACCTTGAAATTTTGTAACAATAAAGTACTCGAGCCTCTTGTCAATTTAAGCTATCGCTCAAAGCTATGCTACCCTTGAGTCTCAAATCAAACACTGATAAAACTTCAAATGGCCCTAACTTCTATGCGGTACGTCCTACATCTATCAAAGTTTGCAACATACAAATGCTTGTAACTTTTTACTGGAGCGTCATAAAACCTTGAAATTTTGTCACAATAAAGTACTCGAGCCTCTTGTCAATTTAAGCTATCGCTCAAAGCTATGCTACCCTTGAGTCCCAAATCAAACACTGATAAAACTTCAAATGGCCCTAACTTCTATACGGTACGTCCTACACCTATCAAAGTTTGCAACATACAAATGCTTGTAAGCTTTTACTGGAGCGTCATAAACCCTTGAAATTTTGTAACAATAAAGTACTCGAGCCTCTTGTCAATTTAAGCTATCGCTCAAAGCTATGCTACCCTTGAGTCCCAAATCAAACATTGATAAAAC
Source organism: Clusia tigrina (assembly GCA_920105625.2). Taxonomy (NCBI): domain Eukaryota; kingdom Metazoa; phylum Arthropoda; class Insecta; order Diptera; family Clusiidae; genus Clusia; species Clusia tigrina. The sequence goes on along the minus strand of CAKKTE020000011.1, from coordinate 3,530,459 downwards.
TCCAAATGGCCCTTACTTCTATACGGTACGTCCTACACCTATCAAAGTTTGCAACATACAAATGCTTGTAACTTTTTACTGGAGCGTCATAAAACCTTGAAATTTTGTAACAATAAAGTACTCGGGCCTCTTGTCAATTTAAGCTATCGCTCAAAGATATGCTACCATTGAGTCCCAAATCAAACACTGATAAAACTTCAAATGGCCCTAACTTCTATACGGTACGTCCTACACCTATCAAAGTTTGCAACATACAAATGCTTGTAACTTTTTACTGGAGCGTCATAAAACCTTGAAATTTTGTAACAATAAAGTACTCGAGCCTCTTGTCAATTTAAGCTATCGCTCAAAGCTATGCTACCCTTGAGTCCCAAATCAAACACTTATAAAACTTCAAATGGCCCTAACTTCTATACGGTACGTCCTACACCTATCAAAGTTTGCAACATACAAATGCTTGTAACTTTTTACTGGAGCGTCATAAAACCTTGAAATTTTGTAACAATAAAGTACTCGAGCCTCTTGTCAATTTAAGCTATCGCTCAAAGCTATGCTACCCTTGAGTCCCAAATCAAACATTGATAAAACTTCAAATGGCCCTTACTTCTATACGGTACGTCCTACACCTATCAAAGTTTGCAACATACAAATGCTTGTAACTTTTTTCTGGAGCGTCTTAAAACCTTGAAATTTTGTATCAATAAAGTACTCGCGCCTCTTCTCAATTTAAATTATCGCTCAAAGCTATGCTACCCTTGAGTCCCAAATCAAACACTGATAAAACTTCAAATGGTCCTAACTTCTATACGGTACGTCCTACACTTATCAAACTTTGCCACATACAAATGCTTGTAACTTTTTACTGGAGCGTCATAAAACTTTGAAATTTTTTAACAATAAAGACCTTGAGCCTCTTGTCAATTTAACCTATCGCTCAAAGCTATGCTACCCTTGAGTCCCAAATCAAACATTGATAAAACTTCAAATGGCCCTTACTTCAATACGGTACGTCCTACACATATCAAAGTTTGCAACATACAAATGCTTGTAACTTTCTTCTGGAGCGTCATAAAACCTTGAAATTTTGTACCAATAAAGTACTCGAGCCTCTTGTCAATTTAAACTATCGCTCAAAGCTATGCTACCCTTGAGTCCCAAATCAAACACTGATAAAACTTCAAATGGCCCTAACTTCTATACGGTACGTCCTACACTTATCAAACTTTGCAACATACAAATGCTTGTAACTTTTTACTGGAGCGTCATAAAACCTTGAAATTTTGTAACAATAAAGTACTCGAGCCTCTTGTCAATTTAAGCTATCGCTCAAAGCTATGCTACCCTTGAGTCTCAAATCAAACTCTGATAAAACTTCAAATGGCCCTTACTTCAATACGGTACGTCCTACACCTATCAAAGTTTGCAACATACAAATGCTTGTAAGGTTTTACTGGAGCGTCATAAAACCTTGAAATTTTGTAACAATAAAGTACTCGAGCCTCTTGTCAATTTAAGCTATAGCTCAAAGCTATGCTGCCCTTGAGTCTCAAATCAAACACTGATAAAATTTCAAATGGCCCTAACTTCTATGCGGTACGTCCTACACCTATCAAAGTTTGCAACATACAAATGCTTGTAACTTTTTACTGGAGCGTCATAAAACTTTGAAATTTTTTAACAATAAAGACCTTGAGCCTCTTGTCAATTTAACCTATCGCTCAAAGCTATGCTACCCTTGAGTCCCAAACAAATCAAACATTGATAAAACTTCAAATGGCCCTTACTTCAATACGGTACGTCCTACACCTATCAAAGTTTGCATACAAATCCTTGTAACGTTTTACTGGAGCGTCATAAAACCTTGAAATTTTGTAACAATAAAGTACTCGAGCCTCTTGTCAATTTAAGCTATCGCTCAAAGCTATGCTACCCTTGAGTCTCAAATCAAACACTGATAAAACTTCAAATGGCCCTAACTTCTATGCGGTACGTCCTACATCTATCAAAGTTTGCAACATACAAATGCTTGTAACTTTTTACTGGAGCGTCATAAAACCTTGAAATTTTGTCACAATAAAGTACTCGAGCCTCTTGTCAATTTAAGCTATCGCTCAAAGCTATGCTACCCTTGAGTCCCAAATCAAACACTGATAAAACATCAAATGGCCCTAACTTCTATACGGTACGTCCTACACCTACCAAAGTTTGCAACATACAAATGCTTGTAAGTTTTTACTGGAGCGTCATAAACCCTTGAAATTTTGTAACAATAAAGTACTCGAGCCTCTTGTCAATTTAAGCTATCGCTCAAAGCTATGCTACCCTTGAGTCCCAAATCAAACATTGATAAAACTCCAAATAGCCCTTGCTTCTATACGGTACGTCCTACACCTATCAAACTTTGCAACATACAAATGCTTGTAAGGTTTTACTGGAGCGTCATAAAACCTTGAAATTTTGTAACAATAAAGTACTCGAGCCTCTTGTAAGTTTAAGCTATCGCTCAAAGCTATGATACCCTTGAGTCTCAAATAAAACACTGAGAAAACTTCAAATGGCCCTAACTTCTATACGATACGTCCTACACCTATCAAAGTTTGCAACATACAAATGCTTGTAACTTTTTTCTGGAGCGTCATAAAACCTTGAAATTTTGTAACAATAAAGTTCTCGAGCCTCTTCTCAATTTAAGTTGTCGCTCAAAGCTATGCTACCCTTGAGTCCCAAATGAAACACTGATAAAACTTCAAATAGCCCTAACTTCTGTACGGTACGTCCTACACCTATCAAAGTTTGCAACATACAAATGCTTGTAACTTTTTACTGGAGCGTCATAAAACCTTGAAATTTTGTAACAATAAAGTACTCGAGCCTCTTGTCAATTTAAGCTATCGCTCAAAGCTATGCTACCATTTATTCCCAAATCACACACTGATAAAACTTCAAATGGCCCTAACTTCTATACGGTACGTCCTACACCTATCAAAGTTTGCAACATACAAATGCTTGTAACTTTTTACTGGAGCGTCATAAAACCTTGAAATTTTGCAACAATAAAGTACTCGAGCCTCTTGTCAATTTAAGCTATCGCTCAAAGCTATGCTACCCTTGAGTCCCAAATCAAACACTTATAAAACTTCAAATGGCCCTAACTTCTATACGGTACGTCCTACACCTATCAAAGTTTGCAACATACAAATGCTTGTAACTTTTTACTGGAGCGTCATAAAACCTTGAAATTTTGTAACAATAAAGTACTCGAACCTCTTGTCAATTTAAGCTATCGCTCAAAGCTATGCTACCCTTGAGTCCCAAATCAAACATTGATAAAACTTCAAATGGCCCTTACTTCTATACGGTACGTCCTACACCTATCAAAGTTTGCAACATACAAATGCTTGTAACTTTTTTCTGGAGCGTCTTAAAACCTTGAAATTTTGTATCAATAAAGTACTCGAGCCTCTTCTCAATTTAAATTATCGCTCAAAGCTATGCTACCCTTGAGTCCCAAATCAAACACTGATAAATCTTCAAATGGCCCTAACTTCTATACGGTACGTCCTACACTTATCAAACTTTGCAACATACAAATGCTTGTAACTTTTTACTGGAGCGTCATAAAACTTTGAAATTTTTTAACAATAAAGACCTTGAGCCTCTTGTCAATTTAACCTATCGCTCAAAGCTATGCTATCCTTGAGTCCCAAATCAAACACTGATAAAACTTCAAATGGCCCTTACTTCAATACGGTACGTCCTACACCTATCAAAGTTTGCAACATACAAATCCTTGTAACGTTTTACTGGAGCGTCATAAAACCTTGAAATTTTGTAACAATAAAGTACTCGAGCCTCTTGTCAATTTAAGCTATCGCTCAAAGCTATGCTACCCTTGAGTCTCAAATCAAACACTGATAAAACTTCAAATGGCCCTAACTTCTATGCGGTACGTCCTACACCTATCAAAGTTTGCAACATACAAATGCTTGTAACTTTTTACTGGAGCGTCATAAAACCTTGAAATTTTGGCACAATAAAGTACTCGAGCCTCTTGTCAATTTAAGCTATCGGTCAAACCTATGCTACCCTTGAGTCCCAAATCAAACACTGATAAAATTTCAAATGGCCCTAACTTCTATACGGTACGTCCTACACCTATCAAAGTTTGCAACATACAAATGCTTGTAAGTTTTTACTGGAGCGTCATAAACCCTTGAAATTTTGTAACAATAAAGTACTCGAGCCTCTTGTCAATTTAAGCTATCGCTCAAAGCTATGCTACCCTTCAGTCCCAAATCAAACATTGATAAAACTCCAAATGGCCCTTACTTCTATACGGTACGTCCTACACCTATCAAAGTTTGCAACATACAAATGCTTGTAACTTTTTACTGGAGCGTCATAAAACCTTGAAATTTTGTAACAATAAAGTACTCGAGCCTCTTGTCAATTTAAGCTATCGCTCAAAGCTATGCTACCCTTGAGTCCCAAATCAAACACTTATAAAACTTCAAATGGCCCTAACTTCTATACGGTACGTCCTACACTTATCAAAGTTTGCAACATACAAATGCTTTTAACTTTTTACTGGAGCGTCATAAAACCTTGAAATTTTGTAACAATAAAGTACTCGAGCCTCTTGTCAATTTAAGCTATCGCTCAAAGCTATGCTACCCTTGAGTCCCAAATCAAACATTGATAAAACTTCAAATGGCCCTTACTTCTATACGGTACGTCCTACACCTATCAAAGTTTGCAACATACAAATGCTTGTAACTTTTTTCTGGAGCGTCTTAAAACCTTGAAATTTTGTATCAATAAAGTACTCGAGCCTCTTCTCAATTTAAATTATCGCTCAAAGCTATGCTACCCTTGAGTCCCAAATCAAACACTGATAAAACTTCAAATGGCCCTAACTTCTATACGTAACGTCCTACACTTATCAAACTTTGCAACATACAAATGCTTGTAACTTTTTACTGGAGCGTCATAAAACTTTGAAATTTTTTAACAATAAAGACCTTGAGCCCCTTGTCAATTTAACCTATCGCTCAAAGCTATGCTACCCTTGAGTCCCAAATCAAACATTGATAAAACTTCAAATGGCCCTTACTTCAATACGGTACGTCCTACACCTATCAAAGTTTGCAACATACAAATCCTTGTAACGTTTTACTGGAGCGTCATAAAACCTTGAAATTTTGTAACAATAAAGTACTCGAGCCTCTTGTCAATTTAAGCTATCGCTCAAAGCTATGCTACCCTTGAGTCTCAAATCAAACACTGATAAAACTTCAAATGGCCCTAACTTCTATGCGGTACGTCCTACATCTATCAAAGTTTGCAACATACAAATGCTTGTAACTTTTTACTGGAGCGTCATAAAACCTTGAAATTTTGTCACAATAAAGTACTCGAGCCTCTTGTCAATTTAAGCTATCGCTCAAAGCTATGCTACCCTTGAGTCCCAAATCAAACACTGATAAAACTTCAAATGGCCCTAACTTCTATACGGTACGTCCTACACCTATCAAAGTTTGCAACATACAAATGCTTGTAAGCTTTTACTGGAGCGTCATAAACCCTTGAAATTTTGTAACAATAAAGTACTCGAGCCTCTTGTCAATTTAAGCTATCGCTCAAAGCTATGCTACCCTTGAGTCCCAAATCAAACATTGATAAAACTCCAAATGGCCCTTACTTCTATACGGTACGTCCTACACCTATCAAAGTTTGCAACATACAAATGCTTGTAACTTTTTACTGGAGCGTCATAAAACCTTGAAAATTTGTAACAATAAAGTACTCGAGCCTCTTGTCAATTTAAGCTATCGCTCAAAGATATGCTACCATTGAGTCCCAAATCAAACACTGATAAAACTTCAAATGGCCCTAACTTCTATACGGTACGTCCTACACCTATCAAAGTTTGCAACATACAAATGCTTGTAACTTTTTACTGGAGCGTCATAAAACCTTGAAATTTTGTAACAATAAAGTACTCGAGCCTCTTGTCAATTTAAGCTATCGCTCAAAGCTATGCTACCCTTGAGTCCCAAATCAAACACTTATAAAACTTCAAATGGCCCTAACTTCTATACGGTACGTCCTACACCTATCAAAGTTTGCAACATACAAATGCTTGTAACTTTTTACTGGAGCGTCATAAAACCTTGAAATTTTGTATCAATAAAGTACTCGAGCCTCTTGTCAATTTAAGCTATCGCTCAAAGCTATGCTACCCTTGAGTCCCAAATCAAACATTGATAAAACTTCAAATGGCCCTTACTTCTATACGGTACGTCCTACACCTATCAAAGTTTGCAACATACAAATGCTTGTAACTTTTTTCTGGAGCGTCTTAAAACCTTGAAATTTTGTATCAATAAAGTACTCGCGCCTCTTCTCAATTTAAATTATCGCTCAAAGCTATGCTACCCTTGAGTCCCAAATCAAACACTGATAAAACTTCAAATGGTCCTAACTTCTATACGGTACGTCCTACACTTATCAAACTTTGCAACATACAAATGCTTGTAACTTTTTACTGGAGCGTCATAAAACTTTGAAATTTTTTAACAATAAAGACCTTGAGCCTCTTGTCAATTTAACCTATCGCTCAAAGCTATGCTACCCTTGAGTCCCAAATCAAACACTGATAAAACTTCAAATGGCCCTAACTTCTATACGGTACGTCCTACACCTATCAAAGTTTGCAACATACAAATGCTTGTAACTTTTTTCTGGAGCGTCTTAAAACCTTGAAATTTTGTATCAATAAAGTACTCGAGCCTCTTCTCAATTTAAATTATCGCTCAAAGCTATGCTACCCTTGAGTCCCAAATCAAACACTGATAAAACTTCAAATGGCCCTAACTTCTATACGTAACGTCCTACACTTATCAAACTTTGCAACATACAAATGCTTGTAACTTTTTACTGGAGCGTCATAAAACTTTGAAATTTTTTAACAATAAAGACCTTGAGCCCCTTGTCAATTTAACCTATCGCTCAAAGCTATGCTACCCTTGAGTCCCAAATCAAACATTGATAAAACTTCAAATGGCCCTTACTTCAATACGGTACGTCCTACACCTATCAAAGTTTGCAACATACAAATCCTTGTAACGTTTTACTGGAGCGTCATAAAACCTTGAAATTTTGTAACAATAAAGTACTCGAGCCTCTTGTCAATTTAAGCTATCGCTCAAAGCTATGCTACCCTTGAGTCTCAAATCAAACACTGATAAAACTTCAAATGGCCCTAACTTCTATGCGGTACGTCCTACATCTATCAAAGTTTGCAACATACAAATGCTTGTAACTTTTTACTGGAGCGTCATAAAACCTTGAAATTTTGACACAATAAAGTACTCGAGCCTCTTGTCAATTTAAGCTATCGCTCAAAGCTATGCTACCCTTGAGTCCCAAATCAAACACTGATAAAACTTCAAATGGCCCTAACTTCTATACGGTACGTCCTACACCTATCAAAGTTTGCAACATACAAATGCTTGTAAGCTTTTACTGGAGCGTCATAAACCCTTGAAATTTTGTAACAATAAAGTACTCGAGCCTCTTGTCAATTTAAGCTATCGCTCAAAGCTATGCTACCCTTGAGTCCCAAATCAAACATTGATAAAACTCCAAATGGCCCTTACTTCTATACGGTACGTCCTACACCTATCAAAGTTTGCAACATACAAATGCTTGTAACTTTTTACTGGAGCGTCATAAAACCTTGAAATTTTGTAACAATAAAGTACTCGAGCCTCTTGTCAATTTAAGCTATCGCTCAAAGATATGCTACCATTGAGTCCCAAATCAAACACTGATAAAACTTCAAATGGCCCTAACTTCTATACGGTACGTCCTACACCTATCAAAGTTTGCAACATACAAATGCTTGTAACTTTTTACTGGAGCGTCATAAAACCTTGAAATTTTGTAACAATAAAGTACTCGAGCCTCTTGTCAATTTAAGCTATCGCTCAAAGCTATGCTACCCTTGAGTCCCAAATCAAACACTTATAAAACTTCAAATGGCCCTAACTTCTATACGGTACGTCCTACACCTATCAAAGTTTGCAACATACAAATGCTTGTAACTTTTTACTGGAGCGTCATAAAACCTTGAAATTTTGTAACAATAAAGTACTCGAGCCTCTTGTCAATTTAAGCTATCGCTCAAAGCTATGCTACCCTTGAGTCCCAAATCAAACATTGATAAAACTTCAAATGGCCCTTACTTCTATACGGTACGTCCTACACCTATCAAAGTTTGCAACATACAAATGCTTGTAACTTTTTTCTGGAGCGTCTTAAAACCTTGAAATTTTGTATCAATAAAGTACTCGCGCCTCTTCTCAATTTAAATTATCGCTCAAAGCTATGCTACCCTTGAGTCCCAAATCAAACACTGATAAAACTTCAAATGGTCCTAACTTCTATACGGTACGTCCTACACTTATCAAACTTTGCAACATACAAATGCTTGTAACTTTTTACTGGAGCGTCATAAAACTTTGAAATTTTTTAACAATAAAGACCTTGAGCCTCTTGTCAATTTAACCTATCGCTCAAAGCTATGCTACCCTTGAGTCCCAAATCAAACATTGATAAAACTTCAAATGGCCCTTACTTCAATACGGTACGTCCTACACCTATCAAAGTTTGCAACATACAAATGCTTGTAACTTTCTTCTGGAGCGTCATAAAACCTTGAAATTTTGTACCAATAAAGTACTCGAGCCTCTTGTCAATTTAAACTATCGCTCAAAGCTATGCTACCCTTGAGTCCCAAATCAAACACTGATAAAACTTCAAATGGCCCTAACTTCTATACGGTACGTCCTACACTTATCAAACTTTGCAACATACAAATGCTTGTAACTTTTTACTGGAGCGTCATAAAACCTTGAAATTTTGTAACAATAAAGTACTCGAGCCTCTTGTCAATTTAAGCTATCGCTCAAAGCTATGCTACCCTTGAGTCTCAAATCAAACTCTGATAAAACTTCAAATGGCCCTTACTTCAATACGGTACGTCCTACACCTATCAAAGTTTGCAACATACAAATGCTTGTAAGGTTTTACTGGAGCGTCATAAAACCTTGAAATTTTGTAACAATAAAGTACTCGAGCCTCTTGTCAATTTAAGCTATAGCTCAAAGCTATGCTGCCCTTGAGTCTCAAATCAAACACTGATAAAATTTCAAATGGCCCTAACTTCTATGCGGTACGTCCTACACCTATCAAAGTTTGCAACATACAAATGCTTGTAACTTTTTACTGGAGCGTCATAAAACCTTGAAATTTTGTCACAATAAAGTACTCGAGCCTCTTGTCAATTTAAGCTATCGCTCAAAGCTATGCTACCCTTGAGTCCCAAATCAAATACTGATAAAACTTCAAATGGCCCTAACTTCTATACGGTACGTCCTACACCTATCAAAGTTTGCAACATACAAATGCTTGTAAGTTTTTACTGGAGCGTCATAAACCCTTGAAATTTTGTAACAATAAAGAACTCGAGCCTCTTGTCAATTTAAGCTATCGCTCAAAGCTATGCTACCCTTGAGTCCCAAATCAAACATTGATAAAACTCCAAATGGCCCTTACTTCTATACGGTACGTCCTACACCTATCAAAGTTTGCAACATACAAATGCTTGTAACTTTTTTCTGGAGCGTCATAAAACCTTGAAATTTTGTATCAATAAAGTAGTCGAGCCTCTTCTCAATTTAAACTATCGCTAAAAGCTATGCTACCCTTGAGTCCCAAATCAAACACTGATAAAACTTCAAATGGCCCTAACTTCTATACGGTACGTCCTACACTTATCAAACTTTGCAACATACAAATGCTTGTAACTTTTTACTGGAGCGACATAAAACCGTGAAATTTTGTAACAATAAAGTACTCGAGCCTCTTGTCAATTTAAGCTATCGCTCAAAGGTATGCTACCCTTGAGTCCCAAATCAAACATTGATAAAACTTTAAATGGCCCTTACTTCTATACGGTACGTCCTACACCTATCAAAGTTTGCAACATACAAATGCTTGTAACTTTCTTCTGGAGCGTCATAAAACCTTGAAATTTTGTAACAATAAAGTACTCGAGCCTCTTGTCAATTTAAGCTATCGCTCAAAGCTATGCTACCCTTGAGTCTCAAATCAAACTCTGATAAAACTTCAAATGGCCCTTACTTCAATACGGTACGTCCTACACCTATCAAAGTTTGCAACATACAAATGCTTGTAAGGTTTTACTGGAGCGTCATAAAACCTTGAAATTTTGTAACAATAAAGTACTCGAGCCTCTTGTCAATTTAAGCTATAGCTCAAAGCTATGCTGCCCTTGAGTCTCAAATCAAACACTGATAAAATTTCAAATGGCCCTAACTTCTATGCGGTACGTCCTACACCTATCAAAGTTTGCAACATACAAATGCTTGTAACTTTTTACTGGAGCGTCATAAAACCTTGAAATTTTGTCACAATAAAGTACTCGAGCCTCTTGTCAATTTAAGCTATCGCTCAAAGCTATGCTACCCTTGAGTCCCAAATCAAATACTGATAAAACTTCAAATGGCCCTAACTTCTATACGGTACGTCCTACACCTATCAAAGTTTGCAACATACAAATGCTTGTAACTTTTTACTGGAGCGTCATAAACCCTTGAAATTTTGTAACAATAAAGAACTCGAGCCTCTTGTCAATTTAAGCTATCGCTCAAAGCTATGCTACCCTTGAGTCCCAAATCAAACATTGATAAAACTCCAAATGGCCCTTACTTCTATACGGTACGTCCTACACCTATCAAAGTTTGCAACATACAAATGCTTGTAACTTTTTTCTGGAGCGTCATAAAACCTTGAAATTTTGTATCAATAAAGTAGTCGAGCCTCTTCTCAATTTAAACTATCGCTAAAAGCTATGCTACCCTTGAGTCCCAAATCAAACACTGATAAAACTTCAAATGGCCCTAACTTCTATACGGTACGTCCTACACTTATCAAACTTTGCAACATACAAATGCTTGTAACTTTTTACTGGAGCGACATAAAACCTTGAAATTTTGTAACAATAAAGTACTCGAGCCTCTTGTCAATTTAAGCTATCGCTCAAAGGTATGCTACCCTTGAGTCCCAAATCAAACATTGATAAAACTTTAAATGGCCCTTACTTCTATACGGTACGTCCTACACCTATCAAAGTTTGCAACATACAAATGCTTGTAACTTTCTTCTGGAGCGTCATAAAACCTTGAAATTTTGTACCAATAAAGTACTCGAGCCTCTTGTCAATTTAAACTATCGCTCAAAGCTATGCTACCCTTGAGTCCCAACTCAAACACTGATAAAACTTCAAATGGCCCTAACTTCTATACGGTACGTCCTACACTTATCAAACTTTGCAACATACAAATGCTTGTAACTTTTTACTGGAGCGTCATAAAACCTTGAAATTTTGTAACAATAAAGTACTCGAGCCTCTTGTCAATTTAAGCTATCGCTCAAAGCTATGCTACCCTTGAGTCTCAAATCAAACTCTGATAAAACTTCAAATGGCCCTTACTTCAATACGGTACGTCCTACACCTATCAAAGTTTGCAACATACAAATGCTTGTAAGGTTTTACTGGAGCGTCAGAAAACCTTGAAATTTTGTAACAATAAAGTACTCGAGCCTCTTGTCAATTTAAGCTATAGCTCAAAGCTATGCTGCCCTTGAGTCTCAAATCAAACACTGATAAAACTTCAAATGGGCCTAACTTCTATACGGTACGTCCTACACCTATCAAAGTTTGCAACATACAAATGCTTGTAACTTTTTAGTGGAGCGTCAAAAAACCTTGAAATTTTGTAACAATAAAGTACTCGAGCCTCTTGTCAATTTAAGCTATCGCTCAAAGCTATGCTACCCTTGAGTCCCAAATCAAATACTGATAAAACTTCAAATGGCCCTAACTTCTATACGGTACGTCCTACACCTATCAAAGTTTGCAACATACAAATGCTTGTAAGTTTTTACTGGAGCGTCATAAACCCTTGAAATTTTGTAACAATAAAGAACTCGAGCCTCTTGTCAATTTAAGCTATCGCTCAAAGCTATGCTACCCTTGAGTCCCAAATCAAACATTGATAAAACTCCAAATGGCCCTTACTTCTATACGGTACGTCCTACACCTATCAAAGTTTGCAACATACAAATGCTTGTAACTTTTTTCTGGAGCGTCATAAAACCTTGAAATTTTGTATCAATAAAGTAGTCGAGCCTCTTCTCAATTTAAACTATCGCTAAAAGCTATGCTACCCTTGAGTCCCAAATCAAACACTGATAAAACTTCAAATGGCCCTAACTTCTATACGGTACGTCCTACACTTATCAAACTTTGCAACATACAAATGCTTGTAACTTTTTACTGGAGCGACATAAAACCTTGAAATTTTGTAACAATAAAGTACTCGAGCCTCTTGTCAATTTAAGCTATCGCTCAAAGGTATGCTACCCTTGAGTCCCAAATCAAACATTGATAAAACTTTAAATGGCCCTTACTTCTATACGGTACGTCCTACACCTATCAAAGTTTGCAACATACAAATGCTTGTAACTTTCTTCTGGAGCGTCATAAAACCTTGAAATTTTGTACCAATAAAGTACTCGAGCCTCTTGTCAATTTAAACTATCGCTCAAAGCTATGCTACCCTTGAGTCCCAACTCAAACACTGATAAAACTTCAAATGGCCCTAACTTCTATACGGTACGTCCTACACTTATCAAACTTTGCAACATACAAATGCTTGTAACTTTTTACTGGAGCGTCATAAAACCTTGAAATTTTGTAACAATAAAGTACTCGAGCCTCTTGTCAATTTAAGCTATCGCTCAAAGCTATGCTACCCTTGAGTCTCAAATCAAACTCTGATAAAACTTCAAATGGCCCTTACTTCAATACGGTACGTCCTACACCTATCAAAGTTTGCAACATACAAATGCTTGTAAGGTTTTACTGGAGCGTCAGAAAACCTTGAAATTTTGTAACAATAAAGTACTCGAGCCTCTTGTCAATTTAAGCTATAGCTCAAAGCTATGCTGCCCTTGAGTCTCAAATCAAACACTGATAAAACTTCAAATGGGCCTAACTTCTATACGGTACGTCCTACACCTATCAAAGTTTGCAACATACAAATGCTTGTAACTTTTTAGTGGAGCGTCAAAAAACCTTGAAATTTTGTAACAATAAAGTACTCGAGCCTCTTGTCAATTTAAGCTATCGCTCAAAGCTATGCTACCCTTGAGTTCCAAATCAAACACTGATAAAACTTCAAATGGCCCTAACTTCTATACGGTATGTCCTACACCTATCAAAGTTTGCAACATACAAATGCTTGTAAGTTTTTACTGGAGCGTCATAAAACCTTGAAATTTTGTAAAAATAAAGTACTCGAGCCTCTTCTCAATTTAAGCTATCGCTCAAAGCTATGCTACCCTTGAGTCCCAAATCAAACACTGATAAAACTTCAAATGGCCCTTACTTCTATACGGTACGTCCTACACCTATCAAAGTTTGCAACATACAAATGCTTGTAACTTTCTTCTGGATCGTCATAAAACCTTGAAATTTTGTATCAATAAAGTACTCGAGCCTCTTGTCAATTTAAACTATCGCTCAAAGCTATGCTACCCATGAGTCCCAAATCAAATACTGATAAACTTCAAATAGCCCTAACTTCTATACGGTACGTCCTACACTTATCAAACTTTGCAACATACAAATGCTTGTAACTTTTTACTGGAGCGTCATAAAACCTTGAAATTTTGTAACAATAAAGTACTCGAGCCTCTTGTCAATTTAACCTATAGCTCAAAGCTATGCTGCCCTTGAGTCTCAAATCAAACACTGATAAAACTTCAAATGGTCCTAACTTCTATACGGTACGTCCTACACCTATCAAAGTTTGCAACATACAAATGCTTGTAAGTTTTTAGTGGAGCGTCATAAAACCTTGAAATTTTGTAACAATAAAGTACTCGAGCCTCTTGTCAATTTAAGCTATCGCTCAAAGCTATGCTACCCTTGAGTTCCAAATCAAACACTGATAAAACTTCAAATGGCTCTAACTTCTATACGGTACGTCCTACACCTATCAAAGTTTGCAACATACAAATGCTTGTAAGTTTTTACTGGAGCGTCATAAAACCTTGAAATTTTGTAAAAATAAAGTACTCGAGCCTCTTGTCAATTTAAGCTATCGCTCAAAGCTATGCTACCCTTGAGTCCCAAATCAAACACTGATAAAACTTCAAATGGCCCTAACTTCTATACGGTACTTCCTACACCTATCAAAGTTTGCAACATACAAATGCTTGTAACTTTTTTCTGGAGCGTCATAAAACCTTGAAATTTTGTATCAATAAAGTTCTCGAGCCTCTTCTCAATTTAAACTATCGCTCAAAGCTATGCTACCATTGAGTCCCAAATCAAACACTGATAAAACTTCAAATGGCCCTAACTTCTATACGGTACGTCCTACACTTATCAAACTTTGCAACACACAAATGCTTGTAACTTTTTACTGGAGCGACATAAAACCTTGAAATTTTGTAACAATAAAGTACTCGAGCCTCTTGTCAATTTAAGCTATCGCTCAAAGCTATGCTATCCTTGAATCCCAAATCAAACACTGATAAAACTTCAAATGGCCCTAACTTATATACGGTACATCCTACACCTATCAAAGTTTGCAACATACAAATGCTTGTAACGTTTTACTGGAGCGTCATAAAACCTTGAAATTTTGTAACAATAAAGTACTCGAGCCTCTTGTCAATTTAAGCTATCGCTCAAAGCTATATTATCCTTGAGTCCCAAATCAAACATTGATAAAACTTCAAATGGCCATTACTTCTATACGGTACTTCCTACACCTAACAAAGTTTGCAACATACAAATGCTTGTAACTTTTTTCTGGAGCGTCATAAAACCTTGAAATTTTGTATCAATAAAGTACTCGAGCCTCTTCTCAATTTAAACTATCGCTCAAATCTATGCTACCCTTGAGTCCCAAATCAAACACTGATAAAACTTCAAATGGCCCTAACTTCTATACGGTACGTCCTACACTTATCAAACTTTGCAGCATACAAATGCTTGTAACTTTTTACTGGAGCGACATAAAACCTTGAAATTTTGTAACAATAGAGTAAATCGAGGCTCTTGTCAATTTAAGCTATCGCTCAAAGCTATGCTACCCTTGAGTCCCAAATCAAACACTGATAAAACTTCAAATGGCCCTAACTTCTATACGGTATATCCTACACCTATCACGGTTTGCAACATACAAATCCTTGTAACGTTTTACTGGAGCGTCATAAAACCTTGAAATTTTGTAACAATAAAGTACTCGAGCCTCTTATCAATTTAAGCAATAGCTCAAAGCTATGCTGCCCTTGAGTCTCAAATCAAACACTGATAAAACTTCAAATGGCCCTACCGTCTATACGGTACGTCCTACATCTATCAAAGTTTGCAACATACAAATGCTTGTAACTTTTTACTCGAGCGTCATAAAACCTTGAAATTTTGCAACAATAAAGAACTCGAGCCTCTTGTCAATTTAAACTATCGCTCAAAGCTATGCTATCCTTGAGTCCCAAATCAAACATTGATAAAACTTCAAATTGCCCTTACTTCTATACGGTACTTCCTACACCTAACAAAGTTTGCAACATACAAATGCTTGTAACTTTCTTCTGGAGCGTCATAAAACCTTGAAATTTTGTATCAATAAAGTACTCGAGCCTCTTGTCAATTTAAACTATCGCTCAAAGCTATGCTACCCATAAGTCCCAAATCAAATACTGATAAACTTCAAATGGCCCTAACTTCTATACGGTACGTCCTACACTTATCAAACTTTGCAACATACAAATGCTTGTAACTTTTTACTGGAGCGTCATAAAACCTTGAAATTTTGTAACAATAAAGTACTCGAGCCTCTTGTTAATTTAAGCTATCGCTCAAAGCTATGCTACCCTTGAGTCTCAAATCAAACTCTGATAAAACTTCAAATGGCCCTTACTTCAATACGGTACGTCCTACACCTATCAAAGTTTCCAACATACAAATGCTTGTAAGGTTTTACTGGAGCGTCATAAAACCTTGAAATTTTGCAACAATGAAGTACTCGAGCCACTTGTCAATTTAACCTATAGCTCAAAGCTATGCTGCCCTTGAATCTCAAATCAAACACTGATAAAACTTCAAATGGCCCTAACTTCTATACGGTACGTCCTACACCTATCAAAGTTTGCAACATACAAATGCTTGTAACTTTTTATTGGAGCGTCATAAAACCTTGAAATTTTGTAACAATAAAGTACTCGAGCCTCTTGTCAATTTAAGCTATCGCTCAAAGCTATGCTACCCTTGAGTTCCAAATCAAACACTGATAAAACTTCAAATGGCCCTAACTTCTATACGGTACGTCCTACACCTATCAAAGTTTGCAACATACAAATGCTTGTAAGTTTTTACTGGAGCGTCATAAAACCTTGAAATTTTGTAAAAATAAAGTAGTCGAGCCTCTTGTCAATTTAAGCTATCGCTCAAAGCTATGCTACCCTTGAGTCCCAAATCAAACACTGATAAAACTTCAAATGGCCCTAACTTCTATACGGTACTTCCTACACCTATCAAAGGTTGCAACATACAAATGCTTGTAACTTTTTACTGGAGCGTCATTAAACCTTGAAATTTTGTAACAATAAAGTACTCGAGCCTCTTGTCAATTTAAGCTATCGCTCAAAGCTATGCTACCCTTGAGTCCCAAATCAACCATTGATAAAACTTCAAATGGCCCTTACTTCTATACAGTACGTCCTACACCTATCAAAGTTTGCAACATACAAATGCTTGTAACTTTTTTCTGGAGCGTCATAAAACCTTGCAATTTTGTATCAATAAAGTACTCGAGCCTCTTCTCAATTTAAACTATCGCTCAAAGCTATGCTACCCTTGAGTTCCAAATCAAACACTGATAAAACTTCAAATGGCCCTAACTTCTATACGGTACGTCCTACACTTATCAAACTTTGCAACATACAAATGCTTGTAACGTTTTACTGGAGCGTCATAAAACCTTGAAATTTTGTAACAATAAAGTACTCGAGCCTCTTGTCAATTTAAGCTATCGCTCAAAGCTATATTATCCTTGAGTCCCAAATCAAACATTGATAAAACTTCAAATGGCCCTTACTTCTATACGGTACGTCCTACACCTATCAGAGTTTGCAACATACAAATGCTTGTAATTTTTTTCTGGAGCGTCATAAAACCTTGAAATTTTGTATCAATAAAGTACTCGAGCCTCTTCTCAATTTAAACTATCGCTCAAATCTATGCTACCCTTGAGTCCCAAATCAAACACTGATAAAACTTCAAATGGCCCTAACTTCTATACGGTACGTCCTACACTTATCAAACTTTGCAACATACAAATGCTTGTAACTTTTTACTGGAGCGACATAAAACCTTGAAATTTTGTAACAATAAACTACTCGAGCCTCTTGTCAATTTAAGCTATCGCTCAAAGCTATGCTATCCTTGAGTCCCAAATCAAACATTGATAAAACTTCAAATTACCCTTACTTCTATACGGTACGTTCTACACCTATCAAAGTTTGCAACATGCAAATGCTTGTAACTTTTTACTGGAGCGACATAAAACCTTGAAATTTTGTAACAATAAAGACCTCGAGCCTCTTGTCAATTTAACCTATCGCTCAAAGCTATGCTACCCTTGAGTCCCAAATCAAACATTGATAAAACTTCCAATGGCCCTTACTTCAATATTGTACTTCCTACGAATATCAAAGTTTGCAACATAGAAACGCTTGTAACTTTTTATTGGAGCGTCAAAAAACCTTGAAATTTTGTAACAATAAAGTACTCGAGCCTCTTGTCAATTTAAGCTATCGCTCAAAGCTATATTATCCTTGAGTCCCAAATCAAACATTGATAAAACTTCAAATGGCGCTTACTTCTATACGGTACGTCCTACACCTATCAGAGTTTGCAACATACAAATGCTTGTAATTTTTTTCTGGAGCGTCATAAAACCTTGAAATTTTGTATCAATAAAGTACTCGAGCCTCTTCTCAATTTAAACTATCGCTCAAATCTATGCTACCCTTGAGTCCCAAATCAAACACTGATAAAACTTCAAATGGCCCTAACTTCTATACGGTACGTCCTACACTTATCAAACTTTGCAACATACAAATGCTTGTAACTTTTTACTGGAGCGACATAAAACCTTGAAATTTTGTAACAATAAACTACTCGAGCCTCTTGTCAATTTAAGCTATCGCTCAAAGCTATGCTATCCTTGAGTCCCAAATCAAAAATTGATAAAACTTCAAATTACCCTTACTTCTATACGGTACGTTCTACACCTATCAAAGTTTGCAACATGCAAATGCTTGTAACTTTTTACTGGAGCGTCATAAAACCTTGAAATTTTGTAACAATAAAGACCTCGAGCCTCTTGTCAATTTAACCTATCGCTCAAAGCTATGCTACCCTTGAGTCCCAAATCAAACATTGATAAAACTTCCAATGGCCCTTACTTCAATATTGTACTTCCTACGAATATCAAAGTTTGCAACATACAAACGCTTGTAACTTTTTACTGGAGCGTCAAAAAACCTTGAAATTTTGTAACAATAAAGTACTCGAGCCTCTTGTCAATTTAAGCTATGGCTCAAAGCTATGCTGCCCTTGAGTCTCAAATCAAACACTGATAAAACTTCAAATGGCCCTAACTTCTATACGGTACGTCCTACACCTATCAAAGTTTGCAACATACAAATGCTTGTAACTTTTTACTCGAGCGTCATAAAACCTTGAAATTTTGTAACAATAAAGAACTCGAGCGTCTTGTCAATTTAAGCTATCGCTCAAAGCTATGCTATCCTTGAGTCCCAAATCAAACATTGATAAAACTTCAAATTGCCCTTACTTCAATACGGTACGACCTACACCTATCAAAGTTTGCAACATACAAATGCTTGTAACTTTTTACTGGAGCGTCATAAAACATTGAAATTTTGTAACAATAAAGTACTCGAGCCTCTTGTCAATTTAAGCTATAGCTCAAAGCTATGCTGCCCTTGAGTCTCAAATCAAACACTGATAAAACTTCAAATGGCCCTAACTTCAATACGGTACGTCCTACACCTATCAAAGTTTGCAACATACAAATGTGTTGTAACTTTTTACTGGAGCGTCATAAAACCTTGAAATTTTGTAACAATAAAGTTCTCGAGCCTCTTCTCAATTTAAGTTGTCGCTCAAAGCTATGCTACGCTTGAGTCCCAAATCAAACACTGATCAAATTTCAAATGGCTCTAACTTCAATACGGTACGTCCTACACCTATCAAAGTTTGCAACATACAAATGCTTGTAACGTTTTACTGGAGCGTCATAAAACCTTGAAATTTTGTATCAATAAAATACTCGAGCCTCTTCTCAATTTAAACTATCGCTCCAAGCTATGCTACCCTTGAGTCCCAAATCATACACTGATAAAACTTCAATTGGCCCTAACTTCTATACGGTACATCCTACACCTCTCAAAGTTTGCAACATACAAATGCTTGTAACTTTTTACTGGAGCGTCATAAAACCTTGAAATTTTGTAACAATAAAGTACTCGAGCCTCTTGTCAATTTAAGCTATCGCTCAAAGCTATATTATCCTTGAGTCCCAAATCAAACATTGATAAAACTTCAAATGGCCCTTACTTCTATACGGTACCTCCTACACTTATCAAAGTTTGCAACATACAAATGCTTGTAAATTTTTGCTGGAGCGTCATAAAACCTTGAAATTTTGTAACAATAAAGTACTCGAGACTCTTGTCAACTTAAGCTATAGCTCAAAGCTATGTTGCCCTTGAGTCTCAAATCAAACACTGATAAAACTTCAAATGGCCCTAACTTCAATACGGTACGTCCTACACCTATCAAAGTTTGCAACATACAAATGCTTGTAACTTTTTACTGGAGCGTCATAAAACCTTGAAATTTTGTAACAATAAAGTTCTCGAGCCTCTTCTCAATTTAAGTTGTCGCTCAAAGCTATGCTACCCTTGAGTCCCAAATCAAACACTGATCAAATTTCAAATGGCCCTAACTTCTATACGGTACGTCCTACACCTATCAAAGTTTGCAACATACAAATGCTTGTAACTTTTTACTGGAGCGTCATAAGACCTTGAAATTGTGTAACAATAAAGAACTCGAGCCTCTTGTCAATTTAAGCTATCGCTCAAAGCTATGCTATCCTTGAGTCCCAAATCAAACATTGATAAAACTTCAAATTGCCCTTACTTCTATACGGTACGTCCTCCACCTATCAAAGTTTGAAACATACAAATGCTTGTAACTTTTTACTGGAGCGTCATAAAACCTTGAAATTTTATAAGAATAAAGACCTCGAGCCTCTTGTCAATTTAACCTATCGCTCAAAGCTTGCTACCCTTGAGTCCCAAATTAAACATTGATAAAACTTCAAATGGCCCTTACTTTAATACGGTACGTCCTACACCTATCATGGTTTGCAACATACAAATGCTTGTAACGTTTTACTGGAGCGTCATAAAACCTTGAAATTTTGTAACAATAAAGTACTCGAGCCTCTTGTCAATTTAAGCTATAGCTCAAAGCTATGCTGCCCCTGAGTCTCAAATCAAACACTGATAAAACTTCAAATGGCCCTGACTTCTATACGGTACGTCCTACACCTATCAAAGTTGGCAACATACAAATGCTTGTAACTTTTTACTCGAGCGTCATAAAACCTTGAAATTTTGTAACAATAAAGAACTCGAGCCTCTTGTCAATTTAAGGTATCGCTCAAAGCTATGCTATCCTTGAGTCCCAAATCAAACATTGATAAAACTTCAAATTGCCCTTACTTCTATACGGTACTTCCTACACCTATCAAAGTTTGCAACATACAAATGCTTGTAACTTTTAACTGGAGCGTCATAAAACCTTGAAATTTTGTAACAATAAAGACCTCGAGCCTCTTGTCAATTTAACATATCGCTCAAAGCTTGCTACCCTTGAGTCCCAAATCAAACATTGATAAAACTTCAAATGGCCCTTACTTCAATACGGTACGTCCTACACCTATCAAAGTTTGCAACATACAAAATGCTTGTAACGTTTTACTGGAGCGTCATAAAACCTTGAAATTTTGTATCAATAAAGTACTCGAGCCTCTTCTCAATTTAAACTATCGCTCCAAGCTATGCTACCCTTGAGTCCCAAATCAAACACTGATAAAACTTCAATTGGCCCTAACTTCTATACGGTACATCCTACACCTATCAAAGTTTGCAACATACAAATGCTTGTAACGTTTTACTGGAGCGTCATAAAACCTTGAAATTTTGTAACAATAAAGTACTCGAGCCTCTTTTCAATTTAAGCTATAGCTCAAAGCTATGCTGCCCTTGCGTCTCAAATCAAACACTGATAAAACTTCAAATGGCCCTAACTTCTATACGGTACGTCCTACACCTATCAAAGTTTGCAACATACAAATGCTTGTAACTTTTTACTGGAGCGTCATAAAACCTTGAAATTTTGTAACAATAAAGTACTCGAGCCTCTTGTCAATTTAAGCTATCACTCAAAGCTATATTATCCTTGAGTCCCAAATCAAACATTGATAAAACTTCAAATGACCCTTACTTCTATACGGTACGTCCTACACTTATCAAAGTTTGCAAAATACAAATGCTTGTTACTTTTTTCTGGAGCGTCATAAAACCTTGAAATTTTGTAACAATAAAGTACTCGAGCCTCTTGTCAATTTAAGCTATCACTCAAAGCTATATTATCCTTGAGTCCCAAATCAAACACTGATAAAACTTCAAATGGCCCTAACTTCAATACGGTACGTCCTACACCTATCAAAGTTTGCAACATACAAATGCTTGTAACTTTTTACTGGAGCGTCATAAAACCTTGAAATTTTGTAACAATAAAGTTCTCGAGCCTCTTCTCAATTTAAGTTGTCGCTCAAATCTATGCTACCCTTGAGTCCCAAATCAAACACTGATCAAATTTCAAATGGCCCTAACTTCTATACGGTACGTCCTACACCTATCAAAGTTTGCAACATACAAATGCTTGTAACTTTTTACTCGAGCGTCATAAAACCTTGAAATTGTGTAACAATAAAGAACTCGAGCCTCTTGTCAATTTAAGCTATCGCTCAAAGCTATGCTATCCTTGAGTCCCAAATCAAACATTGATAAAACTTCAAATTGCCCTTACTTCTATATGGTACGTCCGGCACCTATCAAAGTTTGCAACACACAAATGCTTGTAACTTTTTACTGGAGCGTCATAAAACCTCGAAATTTTATAAGAATAAAGACCTCGAGCCTCTTGTCAATTTAACCTATCGCTCAAAGCTTGCTACCCTTGATTCCCAAATCAAATATTGATAAAACTTCAAATTGCCCTTACTTCAATACGGTACGTCCTACACCTATCACGGTTTGCAACATACAAATGCTTGTAACGTTTTACTGGAGCGTCATAAAACCTTGAAATTTTGTAACAATAAAGAACTCGAGCCTCTTGTCAATTTAAGGTATCGCTCAAAGCTATGCTATCCTTGAGTCCCAAATCAAACATTGATAAAACTTCAAATTGCCCTTACTTATATAGGGTATGTCCTACACCTATCAAAGTTTGCAACATACAAATGCTTGTAACTTTTTACTGGAGCGTCATAAAACCTTGAAATTTTGTAACAATAAAGTTGTCGAGCCTCTTCTTAATTTAAGTTGTCGCTCAAAGCTATGCCACCCTTGAGTCCCAAATCAAACACTGATAAAATTTCAAATGGCCCTAACTTCTATACGGTACGTCCTACACCTATCAAAGTTTGCAACATACAAATGCTTGTAACTTTTTACTCGAGCGTCATAAGACCTTGAAATTTTGTAACAATAAAGAACTCGAGCCTCTTGTCAATTTAACTTATCGCTCAAAGCTATGCTACCCTTGAGTCCCAAATCAAACATTGATAAAACTTCAAATTGCCCTTACTTCAATACGGTACGTCCTACACCTATCACGGTTTGCAACATACAAATGCTTGTAACGTTTTACTGGAGCGTCATAAAACCTTGAAATTTTGTAACAATAAAGAACTCGAGCCTCTTGTCAATTTAAGGTATCGCTCAAAGCTATGCTATCCTTGAGTCCGAAATCAAACATTGATAAAACTTCAAATTGCCCTTACTTATATACGGTACTTCCTACACCTATCAAAGTTTGCAACATACAAATGCTTGTAACTTTTAACTGGAGCGTCATAAAACCTTGAAATTTTGTAACAATAAAGACCTCGAGCCTCTTGTCAATTTAACATATCGCTCAAAGCTTGCTACCCTTGAGTCCCAAATCAAACATTGATAAAACTTCAAATGGCCCTTACTTCAATACGGTACGTCCTACACCTATCAAAGTTTGCAACATACAAATGCTTGTAACGTTTTACTGGAGCGTCATAAAACCTTGAAATTTTGTAACAATAAAGTACTCGAGCCTCTTTTCAATTTAAGCTATAGCTCAAAGCTATGCTGCCCTTGAGTCTCAAATCAAACACTGATAAAACTTCAAATGGCCCTAACTTCTATACGGTACGTCCTACACCTATAAAAGTTTGCAACATACAAATGCTTGTAACTTTTTACTGGAGCGTCATAAAACCTTGAAATTTTGTAACAATAAAGTACTCGAGCCTCTTGTCAATTTAAGCTATCACTCAAAGCTATATTATCCTTGAGTCCCAAATCAAACATTGATAAAACTTCAAATGGCCCTTACTTCTATACGGTACGTCCTACACTTATCAAAGTTTGCAACATACAAATGCTTGTTACTTTTTTCTGGAGCGTCATAAAACCTTGAAATTTTGTAACAATAAAGTACTCGAGCCTCTTGTCAATTTAAGCTATAGCTCAAAGCTATGCTGCCCTTCAGTCTCAAATCAAACACTGATAAAACTTCAAATGGCCCTACCTTCAATACGGTACGTCCTACACCTATCAAAGTTTACAACATACAAATGCTTGTAACTTTTTACTGGAGCGTCATAAAACCTTGAAATTTTGTAACAATAAAGTTCTCGAGCCTCTGCTCAATTTAAGTTGTCGCTCAAATCTATGCTACCCTTGAGTCCCAAATCAAACACTGATCAAATTTCAAATGGCCCTAACTTCTATACGGTACGTCCTACACCTATCAAAGTTTGCAACATACAAATGCTTGTAACTTTTTACTCGAGCGTCATAAAACCTTGAAATTGTGTAACAATAAAGAACTCGAGCCTCTTGTCAATTTAAGCTATCGCTCAAAGCTATGCTATCCTTGAGTCCCAAATCAAACATTGATAAAACTTCAAATTGCCCTTACTTCTATATGGTACGTCCGGCACCTATCAAAGTTTGCAACATACAAATGCTTGTAACTTTTTACTGGAGCGTCATAAAACCTTGAAATTTTATAAGAATAAAGACCTCGAGCCTCTTGTCAATTTAACCTATCGCTCAAAGCTTGCTACCCTTGAGTCCCAAATCAAATATTGATAAAACTTCAAATGGCCCTTACTTCAATACGGTATGTCCTACACCTATCAAAGTTTGCAACATACAAATGCTTGTAACGTTTTACTGGAGCGTCATAAAACCTTGAAATTTTGTAACAATAAAGAACTCGAGCCTCTTGTCAATTTAAGCTATCGCTCAAAGCTATGCTATCCTTGAGTCCCAAATCAAACATTGATAAAACTTCAAATTGCCCTTACTTCAATACGGTACGTCCTACACCTATCACGGTTTGCAACATACAAATGCTTGTAACTTTTTACTGGAGCGTCATAAAACCTCGAAATTTTATAAGAATAAAGACCTCGAGCCTCTTGTCAATTTAACCTATCGCTCAAAGCTTGCTACCCTTGAGTCCTAAATCAAACATTGATAAAACTTCAAATGGCCCTTACTTCAATACGGTACGTCCTACACCTATCAAAGTTTGCAACATACAAATGCTTGTAACGTTTTACTGGAGCGTCATAAAACCTTGAAATTTTGTATCAATAAAGTACTCGAGCCTCTTCTCAATTTAAACTATCGCTCCAAGCTATGCTACCCTTGAGTCCCAAATCAAACACTGATAAAACTTCAATTGGCCCTAAATTCTATACGGTACATCCTACACCTCTCAAAGTTTGCAACATACAAATGCTTGTAACGTTTTACTGGAGCGTCATAAAACCTTGAAATTTTGTAACAATAAAGAACTCGAGCCTCTTGTCAATTTAAGGTATCGCTCAAAGCTATGCTATCCTTGATTCCCAAATCAAACATTGATAAAACTTCAAATTGCCCTTACTTATATAGGGTATGTCCTACACCTATCAAAGTTTGCAACATACAAATGCTTGTAACTTTTTACTGGAGCGTCATAAAACCTTGAAATTTTGTAACAATAAAGTTGTCGAGCCTCTTCTTAATTTAAGTTGTCGCTCAAAGCTATGCCACCCTTGAGTCCCAAATCAAACACTGATAAAATTTCAAATGGCCCTAACTTCTATACGGTACGTCCTACACCTATCAAAGTTTGCAACATACAAATGCTTGTAACTTTTTACTCGAGCGTCATAAGACCTTGAAATTTTGTAACAATAAAGAACTCGAGCCTCTTGTCAATTTAACTTATCGCTCAAAGCTATGCTACCCTTGAGTCCCAAATCAAACATTGATAAAACT
The DNA here is from genome assembly GCA_920105625.2 of Clusia tigrina. Lineage (NCBI taxonomy): Eukaryota > Metazoa > Arthropoda > Insecta > Diptera > Clusiidae > Clusia > Clusia tigrina. The sequence continues at coordinate 3,504,590 of CAKKTE020000011.1, read as the reverse complement.
TCAAATTGCCCTTACTTCAATACGGTACGTCCTACACCTATCACGGTTTGCAACATACAAATGCTTGTAACGTTTTACTGGAGCGTCATAAAACCTTGAAATTTTGTAACAATAAAGAACTCGAGCCTCTTGTCAATTTAAGGTATCGCTCAAAGCTATGCTATCCTTGAGTCCCAAATCAAACATTGATAAAACTTCAAATTGCCCTTACTTATATACGGTACTTCCTACACCTATCAAAGTTTGCAACATACAAATGCTTGTAACTTTTAACTGGAGCGTCATAAAACCTTGAAATTTTGTAACAATAAAGACCTCGAGCCTCTTGTCAATTTAACATATCGCTCAAAGCTTGCTACCCTTGAGTCGCAAATCAAACATTGATAAAACTTCAAATGGCCCTTACTTCTATACGGTACGTCCTACACTTATCAAAGTTTGCAACATACAAATGCTTGTTACTTTTTTCTGGAGCGTCATAAAACCTTGAAATTTTGTAACAATAAAGTACTCGAGCCTCTTGTCAATTTAAGCTATAGCTCAAAGCTATGCTGCCCTTCAGTCTCAAATCAAACACTGATAAAACTTCAAATGGCCCTACCTTCAATACGGTACGTCCTACACCTATCAAAGTTTACAACATACAAATGCTTGTAACTTTTTACTGGAGCGTCATAAAACCTTGAAATTTTGTAACAATAAAGTTCTCGAGCCTCTGCTCAATTTAAGTTGTCGCTCAAATCTATGCTACCCTTGAGTCCCAAATCAAACACTGATCAAATTTCAAATGGCCCTAACTTCTATACGGTACGTCCTACACCTATCAAAGTTTGCAACATACAAATGCTTGTAACTTTTTACTCGAGCGTCATAAAACCTTGAAATTGTGTAACAATAAAGAACTCGAGCCTCTTGTCAATTTAAGCTATCGCTCAAATCTATGCTATCCTTGAGTCCCAAATCAAACATTGATAAAACTTCAAATTGCCCTTACTTCTATATGGTACGTCCGGCACCTATCAAAGTTTGCAACATACAAATGCTTGTAACTTTTTACTGGAGCGTCATAAAACCTTGAAATTTTATAAGAATAAAGACCTCGAGCCTCTTGTCAATTTAACCTATCGCTCAAAGCTTGCTACCCTTGAGTCCCAAATCAAATATTGATAAAACTTCAAATGGCCCTTACTTCAATACGGTACGTCCTACACCTATCAAAGTTTGCAACATACAAATGCTTGTAACGTTTTACTGGAGCGTCATAAAACCTTGAAATTTTGTAACAATAAAGAACTCGAGCCTCTTGTCAATTTAAGCTATCGCTCAAAGCTATGCTATCCTTGAGTCCCAAATCAAACATTGATAAAACTTCAAATTGCCCTTACTTCAATACGGTACGTCCTACACCTATCACGGTTTGCAACATACAAATGCTTGTAACTTTTTACTGGAGCGTCATAAAACCTCGAAATTTTATAAGAATAAAGACCTCGAGCCTCTTGTCAATTTAACCTATCGCTCAAAGCTTGCTACCCTTGATTCCCAAATCAAATATTGATAAAACTTCAAATGGCCCTTACTTCAATACGGTACGTCCTACACCTATCAAAGTTTGCAACATACAAATGCTTGTAACGTTTTACTGGAGCGTCATAAAATCTTGAAATTTTGTAACAATAAAGTATTCGAGCCTCTTGTCAATTTAAGCTATAGCTCAAAGCTATTCTGCCCTTGAGTCTCAAATCAAACACTGATAAAACTTCAAATGGCCCTAACTTATATACGGTATGTCCTACACCTATCAAACTTTGCAACATACAAATGCTTGTAACTTTTTACTGGAGCGTCATAAAACCTTGAAATTTTGTAACAATAAAGTTCTCGAGCCTCTTCTTAATTTAAGTTGTCGCTCAAAGCTATGCTACCCTTGAGTCCCAAATCAAACACTGATAAAACTTCAATTGGCCCTAAATTCTATACGGTACATCCTACACCTCTCAAAGTTTGCAACATACAAATGCTTGTAACGTTTTACTGGAGCGTCATAAAACCTTGAAATTTTGTAACAATAAAGAACTCGAGCCTCTTGTCAATTTAAGCTATCGCTCAAAGCTATGCTATCCTTGAGTCCCAAATCAAACATTGATAAAACTTCAAATTGCCCTTACTTCAATACGGTACGTCCTACACCTATCACGGTTTGCAACATACAAATGCTTGTAACGTTTTACTGGAGCGTCATAAAACCTTGAAATTTTGTAACAATAAAGAACTCGAGCCTCTTGTCAATTTAAGCTATCGCTCAAAGCTATGCTATCCTTGAGTCCCAAATCAAACACTGCTAAAATTTAAAATGGCCCTAACTTCTATACGATACGTCCTACACCTATCAAAGTTTGCAACATACAAATGCTTGTAACTTTTTACTCGAGCGTCATAAAACCTTGAAATTTTGTAACAATAAAGAACTCGAGCCTCTTGTCAATTTAAGGTATCGCTCAAAGCTATGCTATCCTTGAGTCCCAAATCAAACATTGATAAAACTTCAAATTGCCCTTACTTCTATACGGTACTTCATACACCTATCAAAGTTTGCAACATACAAATGCTTGTAACTTTTAACTGGAGCGTCATAAAACCTTGAAATTTTGTAACAATAAAGACCTCGAGCCTCTTGTCAATTTAACATATCGCTCAAAGCTTGCTACCCTTGAGTCCCAAATCAAATATTGATAAAACTTCAAATTGCCCTTACTTCAATACGGTACGTCCTACACCTATCACGGTTTGCAACATACAAATGCTTGTAACGTTTTACTGGAGCGTCATAAAACCTTGAAATTTTGTAACAATAAAGAACTCGAGCCTCTTGTCAATTTAAGGTATCGCTCAAAGCTATGCTATCCTTGAGTCCCAAATCAAACATTGATAAAACTTCAAATTGCCCTTACTTATATAGGGTATGTCCTACACCTATCAAAGTTTGCAACATACAAATGCTTGTAACTTTTTACTGGAGCGTCATAAAACCTTGAAATTTTGTAACAATAAAGTTGTCGAGCCTCTTCTTAATTTAAGTTGTCGCTCAAAGCTATGCCACCCTTGAGTCCCAAATCAAACACTGATAAAATTTCAAATGGCCCTAACTTCTATACGGTACGTCCTACACCTATCAAAGTTTGCAACATACAAATGCTTGTAACTTTTTACTCGAGCGTCATAAGACCTTGAAATTTTGTAACAATAAAGAACTCGAGCCTCTTGTCAATTTAACTTATCGCTCAAAGCTATGCTACCCTTGAGTCCCAAATCAAACATTGATAAAACTTCAAATTGCCCTTACTTCAATACGGTACGTCCTACACCTATCACGGTTTGCAACATACAAATGCTTGTAACGTTTTACTGGAGCGTCATAAAACCTTGAAATTTTGTAACAATAAAGAACTCGAGCCTCTTGTCAATTTAAGGTATCGCTCAAAGCTATGCTATCCTTGAGTCCCAAATCAAACATTGATAAAACTTCAAATTGCCCTTACTTATATACGGTACTTCCTACACCTATCAAAGTTTGCAACATACAAATGCTTGTAACTTTTAACTGGAGCGTCATAAAACCTTGAAATTTTGTAACAATAAAGACCTCGAGCCTCTTGTCAATTTAACATATCGCTCAAAGCTTGCTACCCTTGAGTCCCAAATCAAACATTGATAAAACTTCAAATGGCCCTTACTTCAATACGGTACGTCCTACACCTATCAAAGTTTGCAACATACAAATGCTTGTAACGTTTTACTGGAGCGTCATAAAACCTTGAAATTTTGTAACAATAAAGTACTCGAGCCTCTTTTCAATTTAAGCTATAGCTCAAAGCTATGCTGCCCTTGAGTCTCAAATCAAACACTGATAAAACTTCAAATGGCCCTAACTTCTATACGGTACGTCCTACACCTATCAAAGTTTGCAACATACAAATGCTTGTAACTTTTTACTGGAGCGTCATAAAACCTTGAAATTTTGTAACAATAAAGTACTCGAGCCTCTTGTCAATTTAAGCTATCACTCAAAGCTATATTATCCTTGAGTCCCAAATCAAACATTGATAAAACTTCAAATGGCCCTTACTTCTATACGGTACGTCCTACACTTATCAAAGTTTGCAACATACAAATGCTTGTTACTTTTTTCTGGAGCGTCATAAAACCTTGAAATTTTGTAACAATAAAGTACTCGAGCCTCTTGTCAATTTAAGCTATAGCTCAAAGCTATGCTGCCCTTCAGTCTCAAATCAAACACTGATAAAACTTCAAATGGCCCTACCTTCAATACGGTACATCCTACACCTATCAAAGTTTACAACATACAAATGCTTGTAACTTTTTACTGGAGCGTCATAAAACCTTGAAATTTTGTAACAATAAAGTTCTCGAGCCTCTGCTCAATTTAAGTTGTCGCTCAAATCTATGCTACCCTTGAGTCCCAAATCAAACACTGATCAAATTTCAAATGGCCCTAACTTCTATACGGTACGTCCTACACCTATCAAAGTTTGCAACATACAAATGCTTGTAACTTTTTACTCGAGCGTCATAAAACCTTGAAATTGTGTAACAATAAAGAACTCGAGCCTCTTGTCAATTTAAGCTATCGCTCAAAGCTATGCTATCCTTGAGTCCCAAATCAAACATTGATAAAACTTCAAATTGCCCTTACTTCTATATGGTACGTCCGGCACCTATCAAAGTTTGCAACATACAAATGCTTGTAACTTTTTACTGGAGCGTCATAAAACCTTGAAATTTTATAAGAATAAAGACCTCGAGCCTCTTGTCAATTTAACCTATCGCTCAAAGCTTGCTACCCTTGAGTCCCAAATCAAATATTGATAAAACTTCAAATGGCCCTTACTTCAATACGGTACGTCCTACACCTATCAAAGTTTGCAACATACAAATGCTTGTAACGTTTTACTGGAGCGTCATAAAACCTTGAAATTTTGTAACAATAAAGAACTCGAGCCTCTTGTCAATTTAAGCTATCGCTCAAAGCTATGCTATCCTTGAGTCCCAAATCAAACATTGATAAAACTTCAAATTGCCCTTACTTCAATACGGTACGTCCTACACCTATCACGGTTTGCAACATACAAATGCTTGTAACTTTTTACTGGAGCGTCATAAAACCTCGAAATTTTATAAGAATAAAGACCTCGAGCCTCTTGTCAATTTAACCTATCGCTCAAAGCTTGCTACCCTTGATTCCCAAATCAAATATTGATAAAACTTCAAATGGCCCTTACTTCAATACGGTACGTCCTACACCTATCAAAGTTTGCAACATACAAATGCTTGTAACGTTTTACTGGAGCGTCATAAAACCTTGAAATTTTGTAACAATAAAGTATTCGAGCCTCTTGTCAATTTAAGCTATAGCTCAAAGCTATTCTGCCCTTGAGTCTCAAATCAAACACTGATAAAACTTCAAATGGCCCTAACTTATATACGGTATGTCCTATACCTATCAAACTTTGCAACATACAAATGCTTGTAACTTTTTACTGGAGCGTCATAAAACCTTGAAATTTTGTAACAATAAAGTTCTCGAGCCTCTTCTTAATTTAAGTTGTCGCTCAAAGCTATGCTACCCTTGAGTCCCAAATCAAACACTGATAAAACTTCAATTGGCCCTAAATTCTATACGGTACATCCTACACCTCTCAAAGTTTGCAACATACAAATGCTTGTAACGTTTTACTGGAGCGTCATAAAACCTTGAAATTTTGTAACAATAAAGAACTCGAGCCTCTTGTCAATTTAAGCTATCGCTCAAAGCTATGCTATCCTTGAGTCCCAAATCAAACATTGATAAAACTTCAAATTGCCCTTACTTCAATACGGTACGTCCTACACCTATCACGGTTTGCAACATACAAATGCTTGTAACGTTTTACTGGAGCGTCATAAAACCTTGAAATTTTGTAACAATAAAGAACTCGAGCCTCTTGTCAATTTAAGCTATCGCTCAAAGCTATGCTATCCTTGAGTCCCAAATCAAACACTGCTAAAATTTCAAATGGCCCTAACTTCTATACGGTACGTCCTACACCTATCAAAGTTTGCAACATACAAATGCTTGTAACTTTTTACTCGAGCGTCATAAAACCTTGAAATTTTGTAACAATAAAGAACTCGAGCCTCTTGTCAATTTAAGGTATCGCTCAAAGCTATGCTATCCTTGAGTCCCAAATCAAACATTGATAAAACTTCAAATTGCCCTTACTTCTATACGGTACTTCATACACCTATCAAAGTTTGCAACATACAAATGCTTGTAACTTTTAACTGGAGCGTCATAAAACCTTGAAATTTTGTAACAATAAAGACCTCGAGCCTCTTGTCAATTTAACATATCGCTCAAAGCTTGCTACCCTTGAGTCCCAAATCAAACATTGATAAAACTTCAAATGGCCCTTACTTCAATACGGTACGTCCTACACCTATCAAAGTTTGCAACATACAAATGCTTGTAACGTTTTACTGGAGCGTCATAAAACCTTGAAATTTTGTATCAATAAAGTACTCGAGCCTCTTCTCAATTTAAACTATCGCTCCAAGCTATGCTACCCTTGAGTCCCAAATCAAACACTGATAAAACTTCAATTGGCCCTAAATTCTATACGGTACATCCTACACCTCTCAAAGTTTGCAACATACAAATGCTTGTAACGTTTTACTGGAGCGTCATAAAACCTTGAAATTTTGTAACAATAAAGTACTCGAGCCTCTTTTCAATTTAAGCTATAGCTCAAAGCTATGCTGCCCTTGAGTCTCAAATCAAACACTGATAAAACTTCAAATGGTCCTAACTTCTATACGGTACGTCCTACACCTATCAAAGTTTGCAACATACAAATGCTTGTAACTTTTTACTGGAGCGTCATAAAACCTTGAAATTTTGTAACAATAAAGTACTCGAGCCTCTTGTCAATTTAAGCTATCACTCAAAGCTATATTATCCTTGAGTCACAAATCAAACATTGATAAAACTTCAAATGGCCCTTACTTCTATACGGTACATCCTACACTTATCAAAGTTTGCAACATACAAATGCTTGTTACTTTTTTCTGGAGCGTCATAAAACCTTGAAATTTTGTAACAATAAAGTACTCGAGCCTCTTGTCAATTTAACCTATAGCTCAAAGCTATGCTGCCCTTCAGTCTCAAATCAAACACTGATAAAACTTCAAATGGCCCTAACTTCAATACGGTACGTCCTACACCTATCAAAGTTTGCAACATACAAATGCTTGTAACTTTTTACTGGAGCGTCATAAAACCTTGAAATTTTGTAACAATAAAGTTCTCGAGCCTCTTCTCAATTTAAGTTGTCGCTCAAATCTATGCTACCCTTGAGTCCCAAATCAAACACTGATCAAATTTCAAATGGCCCTAACTTCTATACGGTACGTCCTACACCTATCAAAGTTTGCAACATACAAATGCTTGTAACTTTTTACTCGAGCGTCATAAAACCTTGAAATTGTGTAACAATAAAGAACTCGAGCCTCTTGTCAATTTAAGCTATCGCTCAAAGCTATGCTATCCTTGAGTCCCAAATCAAACATTGATAAAACTTCAAATTGCCCTTACTTCTATATGGTACGTCCGGCACCTATCAAAGTTTGCAACATACAAATGCTTGTAACTTTTTACTGGAGCGTCATAAAACCTTGAAATTTTGTAACAATAAAGTTCTCGAGCCTCTTCTCAATTTAAGTTGTCGCTCAAATCTATGCTACCCTTGAGTCCCAAATCAAACACTGATCAAATTTCAAATGGCAGTAACTTATATACGGTACGTCCTACACCTATCAAAGTTTGCAACATACAAATGTTTGTAACTTTTTACTGGAGCGTCATAAAACCTTGAAATTGTGTAACAATAAAGAACTCGAGCCTCTTGTCAATTTAAGCTATCGCTCAAAGCTATGCTATCCTTGAGTCCCAAATCAAACATTGATAAAACTTCAAATTGCCCTTACTTCTATATGGTACGTCCGGCACCTATCAAAGTTTGCAACACACAAATGCTTGTAACTTTTTACTGGAGCGTCATAAAACCTCGAAATTTTATAAGAATAAAGACCTCGAGCCTCTTGTCAATTTAACCTATCGCTCAAAGCTTGCTACCCTTGATTCCCAAATCAAATATTGATAAAACTTCAAATGGCCCTTACTTCAATACGGTACGTCCTACACCTATCAAAGTTTGCAACATACAAATGCTTGTAACGTTTTACTGGAGCGTCATAAAACCTTGAAATTTTGTAACAATAAAGTATTCGAGCCTCTTGTCAATTTAAGCTATAGCTCAAAGCTATTCTGCCCTTGAGTCTCAAATCAAACACTGATAAAACTTCAAATGGCCCTAACTTATATACGGTATGTCCTACACCTATCAAAGTTTGCAACATACAAATGCTTGTAACTTTTTACTGGAGCGTCATAAATCCTTGAAATTTTGTAACAATAAAGTTCTCGAGCCTCTTCTTAATTTAAGTTGTCGCTCAAAGCTATGCCACCCTTGAGTCCCAAATCAAACACTGATAAAATTTCAAATGGCCCTAACTTCTAGACGGTACGTCCTACACCTATCAAAGTTTGCAACATACAAATGCTTGTAACTTTTTACTCGAGCGTCATAAGACCTTGAAATTTTGTAACAATAAAGAACTCGAGCCTCTTGTCAATTTAACTTATCGCTCAAAGCTATGCTACCCTTGAATCCCAAATCAAACATTGTTAAACTTCAAATTGCCCTTACTTCAATACGGTACGTCCTACACCTATCACGGTTTGCAACATACAAATGCTTGTAACGTTTTACTGGAGCGTCATAAAACCTTGAAATTTTGTAACAATAAAGAACTCGAGCCTCTTGTCAATTTAAGGTATCGCTCAAAGCTATGCTATCCTTGAGTCCCAAATCAAACATTGATAAAACTTCAAATTGCCCTTACTTATATACGGTACTTCCTACACCTATCAAAGTTTGCAACATACAAATGCTTGTAACTTTTAACTGGAGCGTCATAAAACCTTGAAATTTTTTAACAATAAAGACCTCGAGCCTCTTGTCAATTTAACATATCGCTCAAAGCTTGCTACCCTTGAGTCCCAAATCAAACATTGATAAAACTTCAAATGGCCCTTACTTCAATACGGTACGTCCTACACCTATCAAAGTTTGCAACATACAAATGCTTGTAACGTTTTACTGGAGCGTCATAAAACCTTGAAATTTTGTATCAATAAAGTACTCGAGCCTCTTCTCAATTTAAACTATCGCTCCAAGCTATGCTACCCTTGAGTCCCAAATCAAACACTGATAAAACTTCAATTGGCCCTAAATTCTATACGGTACATCCTACACCTCTCAAAGTTTGCAACATACAAATGCTTGTAACGTTTTACTGGAGCGTCATAAAACCTTGAAATTTTGTAACAATAAAGTACTCGAGCCTCTTTTCAATTTAAGCTATAGCTCAAAGCTATGCTGCCCTTGAGTCTCAAATCAAACACTGATAAAACTTCAAATGGTCCTAACTTCTATACGGTACGTCCTACACCTATCAAAGTTTGCAACATACAAATGCTTGTAACTTTTTACTGGAGCGTCATAAAACCTTGAAATTTTGTAACAATAAAGTACTCGAGCCTCTTGTCAATTTAAGCTATCACTCAAAGCTATATTATCCTGGAGTCACAAATCAAACATTGATAAAACTTCAAATGGCCCTTACTTCTATACGGTACATCCTACACTTATCAAAGTTTGCAACATACAAATGCTTGTTACTTTTTTCTGGAGCGTCATAAAACCTTGAAATTTTGTAACAATAAAGTACTCGAGCCTCTTGTCAATTTAACCTATAGCTCAAAGCTATGCTGCCCTTCAGTCTCAAATCAAACACTGATAAAACTTCAAATGGCCCTAACTTCAATACGGTACGTCCTACACCTATCAAAGTTTGCAACATACAAATGCTTGTAACTTTTTACTGGAGCGTCATAAAACCTTGAAATTTTGTAACAATAAAGTTCTCGAGCCTCTTCTCAATTTAAGTTGTCGCTCAAATCTATGCTACCCTTGAGTCCCAAATCAAACACTGATCAAATTTCAAATGGCCCTAACTTATATACGGTACGTCCTACACCTATCAAAGTTTGCAACATACAAATGCTTGTAACTTTTTACTCGAGCGTCATAAAACCTTGAAATTGTGTAACAATAAAGAACTCGAGCCTCTTGTCAATTTAAGCTATCGCTCAAAGCTATGCTATCCTTGAGTCCCAAATCAAACATTGATAAAACTTCAAATTGCCCTTACTTCTATATGGTACGTCCGGCACCTATCAAAGTTTGCAACACACAAATGCTTGTAACTTTTTACTGGAGCGTCATAAAACCTCGAAATTTTATAAGAATAAAGACCTCGAGCCTCTTGTCAATTTAACCTATCGCTCAAAGCTATGCTACCCTTGAATCCCAAATCAAACATTGATAAAACTTCAAATTGCCCTTACTTCAATACGGTACGTCCTACACCTATCACGGTTTGCAACATACAAATGCTTGTAACGTTTTACTGGAGCGTCATAAAACCTTGAAATTTTGTAACAATAAAGAACTCGAGCCTCTTGTCAATTTAAGGTATCGCTCAAAGCTATGCTATCCTTGAGTCCCAAATCAAACATTGATAAAACTTCAAATTGCCCTTACTTATATACGGTACTTCCTACACCTATCAAAGTTTGCAACATACAAATGCTTGTAACTTTTAACTGGAGCGTCATAAAACCTTGAAATTTTGTAACAATAAAGACCTCGAGCCTCTTGTCAATTTAACATATCGCTCAAAGCTTGCTACCCTTGAGTCCCAAATCAAACATTGATAAAACTTCAAATGGCCCTTACTTCAATACGGTACGTCCTACACCTATCAAAGTTTGCAACATACAAATGCTTGTAACGTTTTACTGGAGCGTCATAAAACCTTGAAATTTTGTAACAATAAAGTACTCGAGCCTCTTTTCAATTTAAGCTATAGCTCAAAGCTATGCTGCCCTTGAGTCTCAAATCAAACACTGATAAAACTTCAAATGGCCCTAACTTCTATACGGTACGTCCTACACCTATCAAAGTTTGCAACATACAAATGCTTGTAACTTTTTACTGGAGCGTCATAAAACCTTGAAATTTTGTAACAATAAAGTACTCGAGCCTCTTGTCAATTTAAGCTATCACTCAAAGCTATATTATCCTTGAGTCCCAAATCAAACATTGATAAAACTTCAAATGGCCCTTACTTCTATACGGTACGTCCTACACTTATCAAAGTTTGCAACATACAAATGCTTGTTACTTTTTTCTGGAGCGTCATAAAACCATAAAATTTTGTAACAATAAAGTACTCGAGCCTCTTGTCAATTTAAGCTATAGCTCAAAGCTATGCTGCCCTTCAGTCTCAAATCAAACACTGATAAAACTTCAAATGGCCCTACCTTCAATACGGTACGTCCTACACCTATCAAAGTTTACAAGATACAAATGCTTGTAACTTTTTACTGGAGCGTCATAAAACCTTGAAATTTTGTAACAATAAAGTTCTCGAGCCTCTGCTCAATTTAAGTTGTCGCTCAAATCTATGCTACCCTTGAGTCCCAAATCAAACACTGATCAAATTTCAAATGGCCCTAACTTCTATACGGTACGTCCTACACCTATCAAAGTTTGCAACATACAAATGCTTGTAACTTTTTACTCGAGCGTCATAAAACCTTGAAATTGTGTAACAATAAAGAACTCGAGCCTCTTGTCAATTTAAGCTATCGCTCAAAGCTATGCTATCCTTGAGTCCCAAATCAAACATTGATAAAACTTCAAATTGCCCTTACTTCTATATGGTACGTCAGGCACCTATCAAAGTTTGCAACATACAAATGCTTGTAACTTTTTACTGGAGCGTCATAAAACCTTGAAATTTTATAAGAATAAAGACCTCGAGCCTCTTGTCAATTTAACCTATCGCTCAATGCTTGCTACCCTTGAGTCCCAAATCAAATATTGATAAAACTTCAAATGGCCCTTACTTCAATACGGTACGTCCTACACCTATCAAAGTTTGCAACATACAAATGCTTGTAACGTTTTACTGGAGCGTCATAAAACCTTGAAATTTTGTAACAATAAAGTATTCGAGCCTCTTGTCAATTTAAGCTATAGCTCAAAGCTATTCTGCCCTTGAGTCTCAAATCAAACACTGATAAAACTTCAAATGGCCCTAACTTATATACGGTATGTCCTACACCTATCAAAGTTTGCAACATACAAATGCTTGTAACTTTTTACTGGAGCGTCATAAAACCTTGAAATTTTGTAACAATAAAGTTCTCGAGCCTCTTCTTAATTTAAGTTGTCGCTCAAAGCTATGCTACCCTTGAGTCCCAAATCAAACACTGATAAAATTTCAAATGGCCCTAACTTCTATACGGTACGTCCTACACCTGTCAAAGTTTGCAACATACAAATGCTTGTAACTTTTTACTCGAGCGTCATAAGACCTTGAAATTTTGTAACAATAAAGAACTCGAGCCTCTTGTCAATTTAACTTATCGCTCAAAGCTATGCTACCCTTGAGTCCCAAATCAAACATTCATAAAACTTCAAATTGCCCTTACTTCAATACGGTACGTCCTACACCTATCACGGTTTGCAACATACAAATGCTTGTAACGTTTTACTGGAGCGTCATAAAACCTTGAAATTTTGTAACAATAAAGTACTCGAGCCTCTTGTCAATTTAAGCTATCACTCAAAGCTATATTATCCTTGAGTCCCAAATCAAACATTGATAAAACTTCAAATTGCCCTTACTTCTATATGGTACGTCCGGTACCTATCAAAGTTTGCAACACACAAATGCTTGTAACTTTTTACTGGAGCGTCATAAAACCTCGAAATTTTATAAGAATAAAGACCTCGAGCCTCTTGTCAATTTAAGGTATCGCTCAAAGCTATGCTATCCTTGAGTCCCAAATCAAACATTGATAAAACTTCAAATTGCCCTTACTTATATACGGTACTTCCTACACCTATCAAAGTTTGCAACATACAAATGCTTGTAACTTTTAACTGGAGCGTCATAAAACCTTGAAATTTTGTAACAATAAAGACCTCGAGCCTCTTGTCAATTTAACATATCGCTCAAAGCTTGCTACCCTTGAGTCCCAAATCAAACATTGAGAAAACTTCAAATGGCCCTTACTTCAATACGGTACGTCCTACACCTATCAAAGTTTGCAACATACAAATGCTTGTAACGTTTTACTGGAGCGTCATAAAACCTTGAAATTTTGTAACAATAAAGTACTCGAGCCTCTTTTCAATTTAAGCTATAGCTCAAAGCTATGCTGCCCTTGAGTCTCAAATCAAACACTGATAAAACTTCAAATGGCCCTAACTTCTATACGGTACGTCCTACACCTATCAAAGTTTGCAACATACAAATGCTTGTAACTTTTTACTGGAGCGTCATAAAACCTTGAAATTTTGTAACAATAAAGTACTCGAGCCTCTTGTCAATTTAAGCTATCACTCAAAGCTATATTATCCTTGAGTCCCAAATCAAACATTGATAAAACTTCAAATGGCCCTTACTTCTATACGGTACGTCCTACACTTATCAAAGTTTGCAACATACAAATGCTTGTTACTTTTTTCTGGAGCGTCATAAAACCATGAAATTTTGTAACAATAAAGTACTCGAGCCTCTTGTCAATTTAAGCTATAGCTCAAAGCTATGCTGCCCTTCAGTCTCAAATCAAACACTGATAAAACTTCAAATGGCCCTACCTTCAATACGGTACGTCCTACACCTATCAAAGTTTACAACATACAAATGCTTGTAACTTTTTACTGGAGCGTCATAAAACCTTGAAATTTTGTAACAATAAAGTTCTCGAGCCTCTGCTCAATTTAAGTTGTCGCTCAAATCTATGCTACCCTTGAGTCCCAAATCAAACACTGATCAAATTTCAAATGGCCCTAACTTCTATACGGTACGTCCTACACCTATCAAAGTTTGCAACATACAAATGCTTGTAACTTTTTACTCGAGCGTCATAAAACCTTGAAATTGTGTAACAATAAAGAACTCGAGCCTCTTGTCAATTTAAGCTATCGCTCAAAGCTATGCTATCCTTGAGTCCCAAATCAAACATTGATAAAACTTCAAATTGCCCTTACTTCTATATGGTACGTCCGGCACCTATCAAAGTTTGCAACATACAAATGCTTGTAACTTTTTACTGGAGCGTCATAAAACCTTGAAATTTTATAAGAATAAAGACCTCGAGCCTCTTGTCAATTTAACCTATCGCTCAATGCTTGCTACCCTTGAGTCCCAAATCAAATATTGATAAAACTTCAAATGGCCCTTACTTCAATACGGTACGTCCTACACCTATCAAAGTTTGCAACATACAAATGCTTGTAACGTTTTACTGGAGCGTCATAAAACCTTGAAATTTTGTAACAATAAAGTATTCGAGCCTCTTGTCAATTTAAGCTATAGCTCAAAGCTATTCTGCCCTTGAGTCTCAAATCAAACACTGATAAAACTTCAAATGGCCCTAACTTATATACGGTATGTCCTACACCTATCAAAGTTTGCAACATACAAATGCTTGTAACTTTTTACTGGAGCGTCATAAAACCTTGAAATTTTGTAACAATAAAGTTCTCGAGCCTCTTCTTAATTTAAGTTGTCGCTCAAAGCTATGCTACCCTTGAGTCCCAAATCAAACACTGATAAAATTTCAAATGGCCCTAACTTCTATACGGTACGTCCTACACCTATCAAAGTTTGCAACATACAAATGCTTGTAACTTTTTACTCGAGCGTCATAAGACCTTGAAATTTTGTAACAATAAAGAACTCGAGCCTCTTGTCAATTTAACTTATCGCTCAAAGCTATGCTACCCTTGAGTCCCAAATCAAACATTGATAAAACTTCAAATTGCCCTTACTTCAATACGGTACGTCCTACACCTATCACGGTTTGCAACATACAAATGCTTGTAACGTTTTACTGGAGCGTCATAAAACCTTGAAATTTTGTAACAATAAAGTACTCGAGCCTCTTGTCAATTTAAGCTATCACTCAAAGCTATATTATCCTTGAGTCCCAAATCAAACATTGATAAAACTTCAAATTGCCCTTACTTCTATATGGTACGTCCGGCACCTATCAAAGTTTGCAACACACAAATGCTTGTAACTTTTTACTGGAGCGTCATAAAACCTCGAAATTTTATAAGAATAAAGACCTCGAGCCTCTTGTCAATTTAACCTATCGCTCAAAGCTTGCTACCCTTGATTCCCAAATCAAATATTGATAAAACTTCAAATGGCCCTTACTTCAATACGGTACGTCCTACACCTATCAAAGTTTGCAACATACAAATGCTTGTAACGTTTTACTGGAGCGTCATAAAACCTTGAAATTTTGTAACAATAAAGTATTCGAGCCTCTTGTCAATTTAAGCTATAGCTCAAAGCTATTCTGCCCTTGAGTCTCAAATCAAACACTGATAAAACTTCAAATGGCCCTAACTTATATACGGTATGTCCTACACCTATCAAAGTTTGCAACATACAAATGCTTGTAACTTTTTACTGGAGCGTCATAAAACCTTGAAATTTTGTAACAATAAAGTTCTCGAGCCTCTTCTTAATTTAAGTTGTCGCTCAAAGCTATGCCACCCTTGAGTCCCAAATCAAACACTGATAAAATTTCAAATGGCCCTAACTTCTATACGGTACGTCCTACACCTATCAAAGTTTGCAACATACAAATGCTTGTAACTTTTTACTCGAGCGTCATAAGACCTTGAAATTTTGTAACAATAAAGAACTCGAGCCTCTTGTCAATTTAACTTATCGCTCAAAGCTATGCTACCCTTGAGTCCCAAATCAAACATTGATAAAACTTCAAATTGCCCTTACTTCAATACGGTACGTCCTACACCTATCACGGTTTGCAACATACAAATGCTTGTAACGTTTTACTGGAGCGTCATAAAACCTTGAAATTTTGTAACAATAAAGAACTCGAGCCTCTTGTCAATTTAAGGTATCGCTCAAAGCTATGCTATCCTTGAGTCCCAAATCAAACATTGATAAAACTTCAAATTGCCCTTACTTATATACGGTACTTCCTACACCTATCAAAGTTTGCAACATACAAATGCTTGTAACTTTTAACTGGAGCGTCATAAAACCTTGAAATTTTGTAACAATAAAGACCTCGAGCCTCTTGTCAATTTAACATATCGCTCAAAGCTTGCTACCCTTGAGTCCCAAATCAAACATTGATAAAACTTCAAATGGCCCTTACTTCAATACGGTACGTCCTACACCTATCAAAGTTTGCAACATACAAATGCTTGTAACGTTTTACTGGAGCGTCATAAAACCTTGAAATTTTGTAACAATAAAGTACTCGAGCCTCTTTTCAATTTAAGCTATAGCTCAAAGCTATGCTGCCCTTGAGTCTCAAATCAAACACTGATAAAACTTCAAATGGCCCTAACTTCTATACGGTACGTCCTACACCTATCAAAGTTTGCAACATACAAATGCTTGTAACTTTTTACTGGAGCGTCATAAAACCTTGAAATTTTGTAACAATAAAGTACTCGAGCCTCTTGTCAATTTAAGCTATCACTCAAAGCTATATTATCCTTGAGTCCCAAATCAAACATTGATAAAACTTCAAATGGCCCTTACTTCTATACGGTACGTCCTACACTTATCAAAGTTTGCAACATACAAATGCTTGTTACTTTTTTCTGGAGCGTCATAAAACCTTGAAATTTTGTTACAATAAAGTACTCGAGCCTCTTGTCAATTTAAGCTATAGCTCAAAGCTATGCTGCCCTTCAGTCTCAAATCAAACACTGATAAAACTTCAAATGGCCCTACCTTCAATACGGTACGTCCTACACCTATCAAAGTTTACAACATACAAATGCTTGTAACTTTTTACTGGAGCGTCATAAAACCTTGAAATTTTGTAACAATAAAGTTCTCGAGCCTCTGCTCAATTTAAGTTGTCGCTCAAATCTATGCTACCCTTGAGTCCCAAATCAAACACTGATCAAATTTCAAATGGCCCTAACTTCTATACGGTACGTCCTACACCTATCAAAGTTTGCAACATACAAATGCTTGTAACTTTTTACTCGAGCGTCATAAAACCTTGAAATTGTGTAACAATAAAGAACTCGAGCCTCTTGTCAATTTAAGCTATCGCTCAAAGCTATGCTATCCTTGAGTCCCAAATCAAACATTGATAAAACTTCAAATTGCCCTTACTTCTATATGGTACGTCCGGCACCTATCAAAGTTTGCAACATACAAATGCTTGTAACTTTTTACTGGAGCGTCATAAAACCTTGAAATTTTATAAGAATAAAGACCTCGAGCCTCTTGTCAATTTAACCTATCGCTCAAAGCTTGCTACCCTTGATTCCCAAATCAAATATTGATAAAACTTCAAATGGCCCTTACTTCAATACGGTACGTCCTACACCTATCAAAGTTTGCAACATACAAATGCTTGTAACGTTTTACTGGAGCGTCATAAAACTTTGAAATTTTGTAACAATAAAGTATTCGAGCCTCTTGTCAATTTAAGCTATAGCTCAAAGCTATTCTGCCCTTGAGTCTCAAATCAAACACTGATAAAACTTCAAATGGCCCTAACTTATATACGGTATGTCCTACACCTATCAAAGTTTGCAACATACAAATGCTTGTAACTTTTTACTGGAGCGTCATAAAACCTTGAAATTTTGTAACAATAAAGTTCTCGAGCCTCTTCTTAATTTAAGTTGTCGCTCAAAGCTATGCCACCCTTGAGTCCCAAATCAAACACTGATAAAATTTCAAATGGCCCTAAATTCTATACGGTACGTCCTACACCTATCAAAGTTTGCAACATACAAATGCTTGTAACTTTTTACTCGAGCGTCATAAGACCTTGAAATTTTGTAACAATAAAGAACTCGAGCCTCTTGTCAATTTAACTTATCGCTCAAAGCTATGCTACCCTTGAGTCCCAAATCAAACATTGATAAAACTTCAAATTGCCCTTACTTCAATACGGTACGTCCTAAACCTATCACGGTTTGCAACATACAAATGCTTGTAACGTTTTACTGGAGCGTCATAAAACCTTGAAATTTTGTAACAATAAAGAACTCGAGCCTCTTGTCAATTTAAGGTATCGCTCAAAGCTATGCTATCCTTGAGTCCCAAATCAAACATTGATAAAACTTCAAATTGCCCTTACTTATATACGGTACTTCCTACACCTATCAAAGTTTGCAACATACAAATGCTTGTAACTTTTAACTGGAGCGTCATAAAACCTTGAAATTTTGTAACAATAAAGACCTCGAGCCTCTTGTCAATTTAACATATCGCTCAAAGCTTGCTACCCTTGAGTCCCAAATCAAACATTGATAAAACTTCAAATGGCCCTTACTTCAATACGGTACGTCCTACACCTATCAAAGTTTGCAACATACAAATGCTTGTAACGTTTTACTGGAGCGTCATAAAACCTTGAAATTTTGTAACAATAAAGTACTCGAGCCTCTTTTCAATTTAAGCTATAGCTCAAAGCTATGCTGCCCTTGAGTCTCAAATCAAACACTGATAAAACTTCAAATGGCCCTAACTTCTATACGGTACGTCCTACACCTATCAAAGTTTGCAACATACAAATGCTTGTAACTTTTTACTGGAGCGTCATAAAACCTTGAAATTTTGTAACAATAAAGTACTCGAGCCTCTTGTCAATTTAAGCTATCACTCAAAGCTATATTATCCTTGAGTCCCAAATCAAACATTGATAAAACTTCAAATGGCCCTTACTTCTATACGGTACGTCCTACACCTATCAAAGTTTGCAACATACAAATGCTTGTTACTTTTTTCTGGAGCGTCATAAAACCTTGAAATTTTGTAACAATAAAGTACTCGAGCCTCTTGTCAATTTAAGCTATAGCTCAAAGCTATGCTGCCCTTCAGTCTCAAATCAAACACTGATAAAACTTCAAATGGCCCTACCTTCAATACGGTACGTCCTACACCTATCAAAGTTTACAACATACAAATGCTTGTAACTTTTTACTGGAGCGTCATAAAACCTTGAAATTTTGTAACAATAAAGTTCTCGAGCCTCTGCTCAATTTAAGTTGTCGCTCAAATCTATGCTACCCTTGAGTCCCAAATCAAACACTGATCAAATTTCAAATGGCCCTAACTTCTATACGGTACGTCCTACACCTATCAAAGTTTGCAACATACAAATGCTTGTAACTTTTTACTCGAGCGTCATAAAACCTTGAAATTGTGTAAGAATAAAGAACTCGAGCCTCTTGTCAATTTAAGCTATCGCTCAAAGCTATGCTATCCTTGAGTCCCAAATCAAACATTGATAAAACTTCAAATTGCCCTTACTTCTATATGGTACGTCCGGCACCTATCAAAGTTTGCAACATACAAATGCTTGTAACTTTTTACTGGAGCGTCATAAAACCTTGAAATTTTATAAGAATAAAGACCTCGAGCCTCTTGTCAATTTAACCTATCGCTCAAAGCTTGCTACCCTTGAGTCCCAAATCAAATATTGATAAAACTTCAAATGGCCCTTACTTCAATACGGTACGTCCTACACCTATCAAAGTTTGCAACATACAAATGCTTGTAACGTTTTACTGGAGCGTCATAAAACCTTGAAATTTTGTAACAATAAAGAACTCGAGCTTCTTGTCAATTTAAGCTATCGCTCAAAGCTATGTTATCCTTGAGTCCCAAATCAAACATTGATAAAACTTCAAATTGCCCTTACTTCAATACGGTACGTCCTACACCTATCACGGTTTGCAACATACAAATGCTTGTAACTTTTTACTGGAGCGTCATAAAACCTCGAAATTTTATAAGAATAAAGACCTCGAGCCTCTTGTCAATTTAACCTATCGCTCAAAGCTTGCTACCCTTGATTCCCAAATCAAATATTGATAAAACTTCAAATGGCCCTTACTTCAATACGGTACGTCCTACACCTATCAAAGTTTGCAACATACAAATGCTTGTAACGTTTTACTGGAGCGTCATAAAACCTTGAAATTTTGTAACAATAAAGTATTCGAGCATCTTGTCAATTTAAGCTATAGCTCAAAGCTATTCTGCCCTTGAGTCTCAAATCAAACACTGATAAAACTTCAAATGGCCCTAACTTATATACGGTATGTCCTACACCTATCAAAGTTTGCAACATACAAATGCTTGCAACTTTTTACTGGAGCGTCATAAAACCTTGAAATTTTGTAACAATAAAGTTCTCGAGCCTCTCCTTAATTTAAGTTGTCGCTCAAAGCTATGCTACCCTTGAGTCCCAAATCAAACACTGATAAAATTTCAAATGGCCCTAACTTCTATACGGTACGTCCTACACCTATCAAAGTTTGCAACATACAAATGCTTGTAACTTTTTACTCGAGCGTGATAAGACCTTGAAATTTTGTAACAATAAAGAACTCGAGCCTCTTGTCAATTTAACTTATCGCTCAAAGCTATGCTACCCTTGAGTCCCAAATCAAACATTGATAAAACTTCAAATTGCCCTTACTTCAATACGGTACGTCCTACACCTATCACGGTTTGCAACATACAAATGCTTGTAACGTTTTACTGGAGCGTCATAAAACCTTGAAATTTTGTAACAATAAAGTACTCGAGCCTCTTGTCAATTTAAGCTATCACTCAAAGCTATATTATCCTTGAGTCCGAAATCAAACATTGATAAAACTTCAAATGGCCCTTACTTCTATACGGTACGTGCTACACTTATCAAAGTTTGCAACATACAAATGCTTGTTACTTTTTTCTGGAGCGTCATAAAACCTTGAAATTTTGTAACAATAAAGTACTCGAGCCTCTTGTCAATTTAAGCTATAGCTCAAAGCTATGCTGCCCTTCAGTCTCAAATCAAACACTGATAAAACTTCAAATGGCCCTACCTTCAATACGGTACGTCCTACACCTATCAAAGTTTACAACATACAAATGCTTGTAACTTTTTACTGGAGCGTCATAAAACCTTGAAATTTTGTAACAATAAAGTTCTCGAGCCTCTGCTCAATTTAAGTTGTCGCTCAAATCTATGCTACCCTTGAGTCCCAAATCAAACACTGATCAAATTTCAAATGGCCCTAACTTCTATACGGTACGTCCTACACCTATCAAAGTTTGCAACATACAAATGCTTGTAACTTTTTACTCGAGCGTCATAAAACCTTGAAATTGTGTAACAATAAAGAACTCGAGCCTCTTGTCAATTTAAGCTATCGCTCAAAGCTATGCTATCCTCGAGTCCCAAATCAAACATTGATAAAACTTCAAATTGCCCTTACTTCTATATGGTACGTCCGGCACCTATCAAAGTTTGCAACATACAAATGCTTGTAACTTTTTACTGGAGCGTCATAAGACCTTGAAATTTTATAAGAATAAAGACCTCGAGCCTCTTGTCAATTTAACCTATCGCTCAAAGCTTGCTACCCTTGAGTCCCAAATCAAATATTGATAAAACTTCAAATGGCCCTTACTTCAATACGGTACGTCCTACACCTATCAAAGTTTGCAACATACAAATGCTTGTAACGTTTTACTGGAGCGTCATAAAACCTTGAAATTTTGTAACAATAAAGAACTCGAGCCTCTTGTCAATTTAAGCTATCGCTCAAAGCTATGCTATCCTTGAGTCCCAAATCAAACATTGATAAAACTTCAAATTGCCCTTACTTCAATACGGTACGTCCTACACCTATCACGGTTTGCAACATACAAATGCTTGTAACGTTTTACTAGAGCGTCATAAAACCTTGAAATTTTGTAACAATAAAGAACTCGAGCCTCTTGTCAATTTAAGCTATCGCTCAAAGCTATGCTATCCTTGAGTCCCAAATCAAACACTGCTAAAATTTCAAATGGCCCTAACTTCTATACGGTACGTCCTACACCTATCAAAGTTTGCAACATACAAATGCTTGTAACTTTTTACTCGAGCGTCATAAAACCTTGAAATTTTGTAACAATAAAGAACTCGAGCCTCTTGTCAATTTAAGGTATCGCTCAAAGCTATGCTATCCTTGAGTCCCAAATCAAACACTGATAAAATTTCAAATGGCCCTAACTTCTACACTGTACGTCCTACACCTATCAAAGTTTGCAACATGCAAATGCTTGTATCTTTTTACTCGAGCGTCATAAAACCTTGAAATTTTGTGAGGTACGTCCTATACCTATCAAAGTTTGCAACATACAAATGCTTGTAACTTTTTACTGGAGCGTCATAAAACCTTGAAATTTTGTAACAATAAAGTACTCGAGCCTCTTGTCAATTTAAGCTATCGCTCAAAGCTATGCTACCCTTCAATTCCAAATCAAACACTGATAAAACTTCAAATTGCCTTAACTTCTATACGGTACGTCCTACACCTATCAAAGTTTGCAACCTTGAAATTTTGTAACAATAAAGAACACGAGCCTCTTGTCAATTTAAGCTATCGCTCAAAGCTATGCTACCCTTGAGTCCCAAATCAAACACTGATAAAACTTCAAATGGCCCTTACTTCTATACGGTACGTCCTACACCTATCAAAGTTTGCAACATACAAATGCTTGTAACTTTTTACTGGAGCGTCATAAAATCTTGAAATTTTGTAGCAATAAAGTACTCGAGCCTCTTGTCAATTTAAGATATCGCTCAAAGCTATGCTACCCTTGAGTCCCAAATCAAACACTGATAAAACTTCAAATGGCCCTAACTTCTATACGGTACGTCCTATACCTATCAAAGTTTGCAGCATACAAATGCTAGTAACTTTTTACTGGAGCGTCATATAACCTTGAAATTTTGTAACAATAAAGTACTCGCGCCTCTTGTCAATTTAAACTATGGCTCAAAGCTATGCTACCCTTGAGTCCCAAATCAAACACTGATAAAACTTCAAATGGCCCTAACTTCTATACGGTACGTCCTATACCTATCAAAGTTTGCAACATACTTGTAACTTTTTACTGGAGCGTCATATAACCTTGAAATTTAGTAACAATAAAGTACTCGAGCCTCTTGTCAATTTAAGCTATCGCTCAAAGCTATGCTACCCTTGAGTCGCAAATCAAACATTGATAAAATTTCAAATGGCCCTAACTTCTCTACGGTACGTCCTACACCTATCAAAGTTTGCAACATACAAATGCTTGTAACTTTTTACTCGAGCGTCATAAAACCTTGAAATTTTGTAACAATAAAGATCTCGAGCCTCTTGTCAATTTAAGCTATCGCTCAAAGCTATGCTACCCTTGAGTCCCAAATCAAACACTGATAAAACTTCAAATGGCCCTAACTTCTATACGATACGTCCTACACCTATCAAAGTTTGCAACATACAAATGCTTGTAACTTTTTGCTGGAGCGTCATAAAATCTTGAAATTTTGTAGCAATAAAGTGCTCGAGCCTCTTATCAATTTAAGATATCGCGCAAAGCTATGCTACCCTTGAGTCCCAAATCAAACACTGATAAAACTTCAAATGGCCCTAACTTCTATACGGTACGGCCTACACCTATCAAAGTTTGCAACATACAAATGCTTGTAACTTTTTACTGGATCGTCATAAAACCTTGAAATTTTGAAACAATAAAGTTCTCGAGCCTCTTCTCAATTTAAGTTGTCGCTCAAAGCTATGCTACCCTTGAGTACCAAATCAAACACTGATAAAATTTCAAATGGCCCTAACTTCTACACTGTACGTCCTACACCTATCAAAGTTTGCAACATCCAAATGCTTGTATCTTTTTACTCGAGCGTCATAAAACCTTGAAATTTTGTGAGGTACGTCCTATACCTATCAAAGTTTGCAACATACAAATGCTTGTAACTTTTTACTGGAGCGTCATAAAACCTTGAAATTTTGTAACAATAAAGTACTCGAGCCTCTTGTCAATTTAAGCTATCGCTCAAAGCAATGCTACCCTTCAATTCCAAATCAAACACTGATAAAACTTCAAATTGCCTTAACTTCTATACGGTACGTCCTACACCTATCAAAGTTTGCAACCTTGAAATTTTGTAACAATAAAGAACACGAGCCTCTTGTCAATTTAAGCTATCGCTCAAAGCTATGCTACCCTTGAGTCCCAAATCAAACACTGATAAAACTTCAAATGGCCCTTACTTCTATACGGTACGTCCTACACCTATCAAAGTTTGCAACATACAAATGCTTGTAACTTTTTACTGGAGCGTCATAAAATCTTGAAATTTTGTAGCAATAAAGTACTCGAGCCTCTTGTCAATTTAAGATATCGCTCAAAGCTATGCTACCCTTGAGTCCCAAATCAAACACTGATAAAACTTCAAATGGCCCTAACTTCTATACGGTACGTCCTATACCTATCAAAGTTTGCAGCATACAAATGCTAGTAACTTTTTACTGGAGCGTCATATAACCTTGAAATTTTGTAACAATAAAGTACTCGAGCCTCTTGTCAATTTAAGCTATGGCTCAAAGCTATGCTACCCTTGAGTCCCAAATCAAACACTGATAAAACTTCAAATGGCCCTAACTTCTATACGGTACGTCCTATACCTATCAAAGTTTGCAACATACTTGTAACTTTTTACTGGAGCGTCATATAACCTTGAAATTTAGTAACAATAAAGTACTCGAGCCTCTTGTCAATTTAAGCTATCGCTCAAAGCTATGCTACCCTTGAGTCGCAAATCAAACATTGATAAAATTTCAAATGGCCCTAACTTCTCTACGGTACGTCCTACACCTATCAAAGTTTGCAACATACAAATGCTTGTAACTTTTTACTCGAGCGTCATAAAACCTTGATATTTTGTAACAATAAAGATCTCGAGCCTCTTGTCAATTTAAGCTATCGCTCAAAGCTATGCTACCCTTGAGTCCCAAATCAAACACTGATAAAACTTCAAATGGCCCTAACTTCTATACGATACGTCCTACACCTATCAAAGTTTGCAACATACAAATGCTTGTAACTTTTTGCTGGAGCGTCATAAAATCTTGAAATTTTGTAGCAATAAAGTGCTCGAGCCTCTTATCAATTTAAGATATCGCGCAAAGCTATGCTACCCTTGAGTCCCAAATCAAACACTGATAAAACTTCAAATGGCCCTAACTTCTATACGGTACGTCCTACACCTATCAAAGTTTGCAACATACAAATGCTTGTAACTTTTTACTGGATCGTCATAAAACCTTGAAATTTTGAAACAATAAAGTTCTCGAGCCTCTTCTCAATTTAAGTTGTCGCTCAAAGCTATGCTACCCTTGAGTCCCAAATCAAACACTGATAAAATTTCAAATGGCCCTAACTTCTACACTGTACGTCCTACACCTATCAAAGTTTGCAACATGCAAATGCTTGTATCTTTTTACTCGAGCGTCATAAAACCTTGAAATTTTGTGAGGTACGTCCTATACCTATCAAAGTTTGCAACATGCAAATGCTTGTAACTTTTTACTGGAGCGTCATAAAACCTTGAAATTTTGTAACAATAAAGTACTCGAGCCTCTTGTCAATTTAAGCTATCGCTCAAAGCAATGCTACCCTTCAATTCCAAATCAAACACTGATAAAACTTCAAATTGCCTTAACTTCTATACGGTACGTCCTACACCTATCAAAGTTTGCAACCTTGAAATTTTGTAACAATAAAGAACTCGAGCCTCTTGTCAATTTAAGCTATCGCTCAAAGCTATGCTACCCTTGAGTCCCAAATCAAACACTGATAAAACTTCAAATGGCCCTTACTTCTATACGGTACGTCCTACACCTATCAAAGTTTGCAACATACAAATGCTTGTAACGTTTTACTGGAGCGTCATAAAATCTTGAAATTTTGTAGCAATAAAGTACTCGAGCCTCTTGTCAATTTAAGATATCGCTCAAAGCTATGCTACCCTTGAGTCCCAAATCAAACACTGATAAAACTTCAAATGGCCCTAACTTCTATACGGTACGTCCTATACCTATCAAAGTTTGCAGCATACAAATGCTAGTAACTTTTTACTGGAGCGTCATATAACCTTGAAATTTTGTAACAATAAAGTACTCGAGCCTCTTGTCAATTTAAGCTATGGCTCAAAGCTATGCTACCCTTGAGTCCCAAATCAAACACTGATAAAACTTCAAATGGCCCTAACTTCTATACGGTACGTCCTATACCTATCAAAGTTTGCAACATACTTGTAACTTTTTACTGGAGCGTCATATAACCTTGAAATTTAGTAACAATGAAGTACTCGAGCCTCTTGTCAATTTAAGCTATCGCTCAATGCTATGCTACCCTTGAGTCGCAAATCAAACATTGATAAAATTTCAAATGGCCCTAACTTCTCTACGGTACGTCCTACACCTATCAAAGTTTGCAACATACAAATGCTTGTAACTTTATACTGGAGCGTCATAAAATCTTGAAATTTTGTAGCAATAAAGTACTCGAGCCTCTCTCTAGAGCTATGCTACCCTTGAGTCCCAAATCAAACACTGATAAAACTTCAAATGGCCCTAACTTCTATATGGTACGTCCTATACCTATCAAAGTTTGCAACATACTTGTAACTTTTTACTGGAGCGTCATATAACGTTTAAATTTAGTAACAATAAAGTACTCGAGCCTCTTGTCAATTTAAGATATCGCTCAAAGCTATGCTACCCTTGAGTCCCAAATCAAACACTGATAAAACTTCAAATGGCCCTAACTTCTATACGGTACGTCCTATACCTATCAAAGTTTGCAACATACTTGTAACTTTTTACTGGAGCGTCATATAACCTTGAAATTTAGTAACAATAAAGCCTCTTGTCAATTTAAGATATCGCTCAAAGCTATGCTACCCTTGAGTCCCAAATCAAACACTGATAAAACTTCAAATGGCCCTAACTTCTATACGGTACGTCCTATACCTATCAAAGTTTGCAACATACAAATGCTAATAACTTTTTACTGGAGCGTCATATAACCTTGAAATTTTGTAATAATAAAGTACTCGAGCCTCTTGTCAATTTAAGCTATGGCTCAAAGCTATGCTACCCTTGAGTCCCAAATCAAACACTGATAAAACTTCAAATGGCCCTAACTTCTATACGGTACGTCCTACACCTATCAAAGTTTGCAACCTACAAATGCTTGTAACTTTTTACTGGAGCGTCATAAAACCTTGAAATTTTGTAACAATAAAGTACTCGAGCCTCTTGCCAATTTAAGCTATCGCTCAAAGCTATGCTACCCTTGAGTCCCAAATCAAACACTGATAAAACTTCAAATGGCCCTTACTTCTATACGGTACGTCCTACACCTATCAAAGTTTGCAACATACAAATGCTTGTAACTTTTTACTGGAGCGTCATAAAACCTTCAAATTTTGTAACAATAAAGACCTCGAGCCTCTTGTCAATTTAACCTATCGCTCAAAGCTATGCTACCCTTGAGTCCCAAATCAAACATTGATAAAACTTCCAATGGCCCTTACTTCAATATTGTACTTCCTACGAATATCAAAGTTTGCAACATACAAACGCTTGTAACTTTTTACTGGAGCGTCAAAAAACCTTGAAATTCTGTAACAATAAAGTACTCGAGCCTCTTGTCAATTTAAGCTATCGCACAAAGCTATATTATCCTTGAGTCCCAAATCAAACATTGATAAAACTTCAAATGGCCCTTACTTCTATACGGTACGTCCTACACCTATCAGAGTTTGCAACATACAAATGCTTGTAATTTTTTTCTGGAGCGTCATAAAACCTTGAAATTTTGTATCAATAAAGTACTCGAGCCTCTTCTCAATTTAAACTATCGCTCAAATCTATGCTACCCTTGAGTCCCAAATCAAACACTGATAAAACTTCAAATGGCCCTAACTTCTATACGGTACGTCCTACACTTATCAAACTTTGCAACATACAAATGCTTGTAACTTTTTACTGGAGCGACATAAAACCTTGAAATTTTGTAACAATAAACTACTCGAGCCTCTTGTCAATTTAAGCTATCGCTCAAAGCTATGCTATCCTTGAGTCCCAAATCAAACATTGATAAAACTTCAAATTACCCTTACTTCTATACGGTACGTTCTACACCTATCAAAGTTTGCAACATGCAAATGCTTGTAACTTTTTACTGGAGCGTCATAAAACCTTGAAATTTTGTAACAATAAAGACCTCGAGCCTCTTGTCAATTTAACCTATCGCTCAAAGCTATGCTACCCTTGAGTCCCAAATCAAACATTGATAAAACTTCCAATGGCCCTTACTTCAATATTGTACTTCCTACGAATATCAAAGTTTGCAACATACAAACGCTTGTAACTTTTTACTGGAGCGTCAAAAAACCTTGAAATTTTGTAACAATAAAGTACTCGAGCCTCTTGTCAATTTAAGCTATGGCTCAAAGCTATGCTGCCCTTGAGTCTCAAATCAAACACTGATAAAACTTCAAATGGCCCTAACTTCTATACGGTACGTCC
This sequence comes from Clusia tigrina, assembly GCA_920105625.2. NCBI lineage: Eukaryota > Metazoa > Arthropoda > Insecta > Diptera > Clusiidae > Clusia > Clusia tigrina. The sequence goes on along the minus strand of CAKKTE020000011.1, from coordinate 3,475,881 downwards.
TACACCTATCAAAGTTTGCAACATACAAATGCTTGTAACTTTTTACTGGAGCGTCATAAAACATTGAAATTTTGTAACAATAAAGTACTCGAGCCTCTTGTCAATTTAAGCTATAGCTCAAAGCTATGCTGCCCTTGAGTCTCAAATCAACCACTGATAAAACTTCAAATGGCCCTAACTTCAATACGGTACGTCCTACACCTATCAAAGTTTGCAACATACAAATGCTTGTAACTTTTTACTGGAGCGTCATAAAACCTTGAAATTTTGTAACAATAAAGTTCTCGAGCCTCTTCTCAATTTAAGTTGTCGCTCAAAGCTATGCTACCCTTGAGTCCCAAATCAAACACTGATCAAATTTCAAATGGCTCTAACTTCAATACGGTACGTCCTACATCTATCAAAGTTTGCAACATACAAATGCTTGTAACGTTTTACTGGAGCGTCATAAAACCTTGAAATTTTGTATCAATAAAGTACTCGAGCCTCTTCTCAATTTAAACTATCGCTCCAAGCTATGCTACCCTTGAGTCCCAAATCATACACTGATAAAACTTCAATTGGCCCTAACTTCTATACGGTACATCCTACACCTCTCAAAGTTTGCAACATACAAATGCTTGTAACTTTTTACTGGAGCGTCATAAAACCTTGAAATTTTGTAACAATAAAGTTCTCGAGCCTCTTCTCAATTTAAGTTGTCGCTCAAAGCTATGCTACCCTTGAGTCCCAAATCAAACACTGATCAAATTTCAAATGGCTCTAACTTCAATACGGTACGTCCTACACCTATCAAAGTTTGCAACATACAAATGCTTGTAACGTTTTACTGGAGCGTCATAAAACCTTGAAATTTTGTATCAATAAAGTACTCGAGCCTCTTCTCAATTTAAACTATCGCTCCAAGCTATGCTACCCTTGAGTCCCAAATCATACACTGATAAAACTTCAATTGGCCCTAACTTCTATACGGTACATCCTACACCTCTCAAAGTTTGCAACATACAAATGCTTGTAACTTTTTACTGGAGCGTCATAAAACCTTGAAATTTTGTAACAAGAAAGTACTCGAGCCTCTTGTCAATTTAAGCTATCGCTCAAAGCTATATTATCCTTGAGTCCCAAATCAAACATTGATAAAACTTCAAATGGCCCTTACTTCTATACGGTACGTCCTACACTTATCAAACTTTGCAACATACAAATGCTTGTAAATTTTTGCTGGAGCGTCATAAAACCTTGAAATTTTGTAACAATAAAGTTCTCGAGCCTCTTCTCAATTTAAGTTGTCGCTCAAAGCTATGCTACCCTTGAGTCCCAAATCAAACACTGATCAAATTTCAAATGGCCCTAACTTCTATACGGTACGTCCTACACCTATCAAAGTTTGCAACATACAAATGCTTGTAACTTTTTACTGGAGCGTCATAAGACCTTGAAATTGTGTAACAATAAAGAACTCGAGCCTCTTGTCAATTTAAGCTATCGCTCAAAGCTATGCTATCCTTGAGTCCCAAATCAAACATTGATAAAACTTCAAATTGCCCTTACTTCTATACGGTACGTCCTACACCTATCAAAGTTTGAAACATACAAATGCTTGTAACTTTTTACTGGAGCGTCATAAAACCTTGAAATTTTATAAGAATAAAGACCTCGAGCCTCTTGTCAATTTAACCTATCGCTCAAAGCTTGCTACCCTTGAGTCCCAAATTAAACATTGATAAAACTTCAAATGGCCCTTACTTCAATACGGTACGTCCTACACCTATCATGGTTTGCAACATACAAATGCTTGTAACTTTTTACTGGAGCGTCATAAAACCTTGAAATTTTGTAACAATAAAGTACTCGAGCCTCTTGTCAATTTAAGCTATAGCTCAAAGCTATGCTGCCCCTGAGTCTCAAATCAAACACTGATAAAACTTCAAATGGCCCTGACCTCTATACGGTACGTCCTACACCTATCAAAGTTGGCAACATACAAATGCTTGTAACTTTTTACTCGAGCGTCATAAAACCTTGAAATTTTGTAACAATAAAGAACTCGAACCTCTTGTCAATTTAAGGTATCGCTCAAAGCTATGCTATCCTTGAGTCCCAAATCAAACACTGATAAAACTTCAAATGGCCCTGACTTCTATACGGTACGTCCTACACCTATCAAAGTTGGCAACATACAAATGCTTGTAACTTTTTACTCGAGCGTCATAAAACCTTGAAATTTTGTAACAATAAAGAACTCGAACCTCTTGTCAATTTAAGGTATCGCTCAAAGCTATGCTATCCTTGAGTCCCAAATCAAACATTGATAAAACTTCAAATTGCCCTTACTTCTATACGGTACTTCCTACACCTATCAAAGTTTGCAACATACAAATGCTTGTAACTTTTAACTGGAGCGTCATAAAACCTTGAAATTTTGTAACAATAACGTACTCGAGCCTCTTTTCAATTTTAGCTATAGCTCAAAGCTATGCTGCCCTTGCGTCTCAAATCAAACACTGATAAAACTTCAAATGGCCCTAACTTCTATACGGTACGTCCTACACCTATCAAAGTTTGCAACATACAAATGCTTGTAACTTTTTACTGGAGCGTCATAAAACCTTGAAATTTTGTAACAATAAAGTACTCGAGCCTCTTGTCAATTTAAGCTATCACTCAAAGCTATATTATCCTTGAGTCCCAAATCAAACATTGATAAAACTTCAAATGGCCCTTACTTCTATACGGTACGTCCTACACTTATCAAAGTTTGCAACATACAAATGCTTGTTACTTTTTTCTGGAGCGTCATAAAACCTTGAAATTTTGTAACAATAAAGTACTCGAGCCTCTTGTCAATTTAAGCTATAGCTCAAAGCTATGCTGCCCTTCAGTCTCAAATCAAACACTGATAAAACTTCAAATGGCCCTAACTTCAATACGGTACGTCCTACACCTATCAAAGTTTGCAACATACAAATGCTTGTAACTTTTTACTGGAGCGTCATAAAACCTTGAAATTTTGTAACAATAAAGTTCTCGAGCCTCTTCTCAATTTAAGTTGTCGCTCAAATCTATGCTACCCTTGAGTCCCAAATCAAACACTGATCAAATTTCAAATGGCCCTAACTTCTATACGGTACGTCCTACACCTATCAAAGTTTGCAACATACAAATGCTTGTAACTTTTTACTCGAGCGTCATAAAACCTTGAAATTGTGTAACAATAAAGAACTCGAGCCTCTTGTCAATTTAAGCTATCGCTCAAAGCTATGCTATCCTTGAGTCCCAAATCAAACATTGATAAAACTTCAAATTGCCCTTACTTCTATATGGTACGTCCGGCACCTATCAAAGTTTGCAACACACAAATGCTTGTAACTTTTTACTGGAGCGTCATAAAACCTCGAAATTTTATAAGAATAAAGACCTCGAGCCTCTTGTCAATTTAACCTATCGCTCAAAGCTTGCTACCCTTGATTCCCAAATCAAATATTGATAAAACTTCAAATGGCCCTTACTTCAATACGGTACGTCCTACACCTATCAAAGTTTGCAACATACAAATGCTTGTAACGTTTTACTGGAGCGTCATAAAACCTTGAAATTTTGTAACAATAAAGTATTCGAGCCTCTTGTCAATTTAAGCTATAGCTCAAAGCTATTCTGCCCTTGAGTCTCAAATCAAACACTGATAAAACTTCAAATGGCCCTAACTTATATACGGTATGTCCTACACCTATCAAAGTTTGCAACATACAATTGCTTGTAACTTTTTACTGGAGCGTCATAAAACCTTGAAATTTTGTAACAATAAAGTTCTCGAGCCTCTTCTTAATTTAAGTTGTCGCTCAAAGCTATGCTACCCTTGAGTCCCAAATCAAACACTGATAAAATTTCAAATGGCCCTAACTTCTATACGGTACGTCCTACACCTATCAAAGTTTGCAACATACAAATGCTTGTAACTTTTTACTCGAGCGTCATAAAACCTTGAAATTTTGTAACAATAAAGAACTCGAACCTCTTGTCAATTTAAGGTATCGCTCAAAGCTATGCTATCCTTGAGTCCCAAATCAAACACTGATAAAACTTCAAATGGCCCTGACTTCTATACGGTACGTCCTACACCTATCAAAGTTGGCAACATACAAATGCTTGTAACTTTTTACTCGAGCGTCATAAAACCTTGAAATTTTGTAACAATAAAGAACTCGAACCTCTTGTCAATTTAAGGTATCGCTCAAAGCTATGCTATCCTTGAGTCCCAAATCAAACATTGATAAAACTTCAAATTGCCCTTACTTCTATACGGTACGTCCTACACCTATCAAAGTTTGCAACATACAAATGCTTGTAACTTTTAACTGGAGCGTCATAAAACCTTGAAATTTTGTAACAATAACGTACTCGAGCCTCTTTTCAATTTTAGCTATAGCTCAAAGCTATGCTGCCCTTGCGTCTCAAATCAAACACTGATAAAACTTCAAATGGCCCTAACTTCTATACGGTACGTCCTACACCTATCAAAGTTTGCAACATACAAATGCTTGTAACTTTTTACTGGAGCGTCATAAAACCTTGAAATTTTGTAACAATAAAGTACTCGAGCCTCTTGTCAATTTAAGCTATCACTCAAAGCTATATTATCCTTGAGTCCCAAATCAAACATTGATAAAACTTCAAATGGCCCTTACTTCTATACGGTACGTCCTACACTTATCAAAGTTTGCAACATACAAATGCTTGTTACTTTTTTCTGGAGCGTCATAAAACCTTGAAATTTTGTAACAATAAAGTACTCGAGCCTCTTGTCAATTTAAGCTATAGCTCAAAGCTATGCTGCCCTTCAGTCTCAAATCAAACACTGATAAAACTTCAAATGGCCCTAACTTCAATACGGTACGTCCTACACCTATCAAAGTTTGCAACATACAAATGCTTGTAACTTTTTACTGGAGCGTCATAAAACCTTGAAATTTTGTAACAATAAAGTTCTCGAGCCTCTTCTCAATTTAAGTTGTCGCTCAAATCTATGCTACCCTTGAGTCCCAAATCAAACACTGATCAAATTTCAAATGGCCCTAACTTCTATACGGTACGTCCTACACCTATCAAAGTTTGCAACATACAAATGCTTGTAACTTTTTACTCGAGCGTCATAAAACCTTGAAATTGTGTAACAATAAAGAACTCGAGCCTCTTGTCAATTTAAGCTATCGCTCAAAGCTATGCTATCCTTGAGTCCCAAATCAAACATTGATAAAACTTCAAATTGCCCTTACTTCTATATGGTACGTCCGGCACCTATCAAAGTTTGCAACACACAAATGCTTGTAACTTTTTACTGGAGCGTCATAAAACCTCGAAATTTTATAAGAATAAAGACCTCGAGCCTCTTGTCAATTTAACCTATCGCTCAAAGCTTGCTACCCTTGATTCCCAAATCAAATATTGATAAAACTTCAAATGGCCCTTACTTCAATACGGTACGTCCTACACCTATCAAAGTTTGCAACATACAAATGCTTGTAACGTTTTACTGGAGCGTCATAAAACCTTGAAATTTTGTAACAATAAAGTATTCGAGCCTCTTGTCAATTTAAGCTATAGCTCAAAGCTATTCTGCCCTTGAGTCTCAAATCAAACACTGATAAAACTTCAAATGGCCCTAACTTATATACGGTATGTCCTACACCTATCAAAGTTTGCAACATACAAATGCTTGTAACTTTTTACTGGAGCGTCATAAAACCTTGAAATTTTGTAACAATAAAGTTCTCGAGCCTCTTCTTAATTTAAGTTGTCGCTCAAAGCTATGCTACCCTTGAGTCCCAAATCAAACACTGATAAAATTTCAAATGGCCCTAACTTCTATACGGTACGTCCTACACCTATCAAAGTTTGCAACATACAAATGCTTGTAACTTTTTACTGGAGCGTCATAAAACCTTGAAATTTTGTAACAATAAAGAACTCGAGCCTCTTGTCAATTTAACTTATCGCTCAAAGCTATGCTACCCTTGAGTCCCAAATCAAACATTGATAAAACTTCAAATTGCCCTTACTTCAATACGGTACGTCCTACACCTATCACGGTTTGCAACATACAAATGCTTGTAACGTTTTACTGGAGCGTCATAAAACCTTGAAATTTTGTAACAATAAAGAACTCGAGCCTCTTGTCAATTTAAGCTATCGCTCAAAGCTATGCTATCCTTGAGTCCCAAATCAAACACTGCTAAAATTTCGAATGGCCCTAACTTCTATACGGTACGTCCTACACCTATCAAAGTTTGCAACATACAAATGCTTGTAACTTTTTACTCGAGCGTCATAAAACCTTGAAATTTTGTAACAATAAAGAACTCGAGCCTCTTGTCAATTTAAGGTATCGCTCAAAGCTATGCTATCCTTGAGTCCCAAATCAAACAATGATAAAACTTCAAATTGCCCTTACTTATATACGGTACTTCCTACACCTATCAAAGTTTGCAACATACAAATGATTGTAACTTTTAACTGGAGCGTCATAAAACCTTGAAATTTTGTAACAATAAAGACCTCGAGCCTCTTGTCAATTTAACATATCGCTCAAAGCTTGCTACCCTTGAGTACCAAATCAAACATTGATAAAACTTCAAATGGCCCTTACTTCAATACGGTACGTCCTACATCTATCAAAGTTTGCAACATACAAATGCTTGTAACGTTTTACTGGAGCGTCATAAAACCTTGAAATTTTGTAACAATAAAGTACTCGAGCCTCTTGTCAATTTAAGCTATGGCTCAAAGCTATGCTATCCTTGAGTCCCAAATCAAACATTGATAAAACTTCAAATTGCCCTTACTTCTATACGGTACGTCCTACACCTATCAAAGTTTGAAACATACAAATGCTTGTAACTTTTTACTGGAGCGTCATAAAACCTTGAAATTTTATAAGAATAAAGACCTCGAGCCTCTTGTCAATTTAACCTATCGCTCAAAGCTTGCTACCCTTGAGTCCCAAATTAAACATTGATAAAACTTCAAATGGCCCTTACTTCAATACGGTACGTCCTACACCTATCATGGTTTGCAACATACAAATGCTTGTAACTTTTTACTGGAGCGTCATAAAACCTTGAAATTTTGTAACAATAAAGTACTCGAGCCTCTTGTCAATTTAAGCTATAGCTCAAAGCTATGCTGCCCTTCAGTCTCAAATCAAACACTGATAAAACTTCAAATGGCCCTAACTTCAATACGGTACGTCCTACACCTATCAAAGTTTGCAACATACAAATGCTTGTAACTTTTTACTGGAGCGTCATAAAACCTTGAAATTTTGTAACAATAAAGTTCTCGAGCCTCTTCTCAATTTAAGTTGTCGCTCAAATCTATGCTACCCTTGAGTCCCAAATCAAACACTGATCAAATTTCAAATGGCCCTAACTTCTATACGGTACGTCCTACACCTATCAAAGTTTGCAACATACAAATGCTTGTAACTTTTTACTCGAGCGTCATAAAACCTTGAAATTGTGTAACAATAAAGAACTCGAGCCTCTTGTCAATTTAAGCTATCGCTCAAAGCTATGCTATCCTTGAGTCCCAAATCAAACATTGATAAAACTTCAAATTGCCCTTACTTCTATATGGTACGTCCGGCACCTATCAAAGTTTGCAACACACAAATGCTTGTAACTTTTTACTGGAGCGTCATAAAACCTCGAAATTTTATAAATATAAAGACCTCGAGCCTCTTGTCAATTTAACCTATCGCTCAAAGCTTGCTACCCTTGATTCCCAAATCAAATATTGATAAAACTTCAAATGGCCCTTACTTCAATACGGTACGTCCTACACCTATCAAAGTTTGCAACATACAAATGCTTGTAACGTTTTACTGGAGCGTCATAAAACCTTGAAATTTTGTAACAATAAAGTATTCGAGCCTCTTGTCAATTTAAGCTATAGCTCAAAGCTATTCTGCCCTTGAGTCTCAAATCAAACACTGATAAAACTTCAAATGGCCCTAACTTATATACGGTATGTCCTACACCTATCAAAGTTTGCAACATACAAATGCTTGTAACTTTTTACTGGAGCGTCATAAAACCTTGAAATTTTGTAACAATAAAGTTCTCGAGCCTCTTCTTAATTTAAGTTGTCGCTCAAAGCTATGCTACCCTTGAGTCCCAAATCAAACACTGATAAAATTTCAAATGGCCCTAACTTCTATACGGTACGTCCTACACCTATCAAAGTTTGCAACATACAAATGCTTGTAACTTTTTACTCGAGCGTCATAAAACCTTGAAATTTTGTAACAATAAAGAACTCGAGCCTCTTGTCAATTTAACTTATCGCTCAAAGCTATGCTACCCTTGAGTCCCAAATCAAACATTGATAAAACTTCAAATTGCCCTTACTTCAATACGGTACGTCCTACACCTATCACGGTTTGCAACATACAAATGCTTGTAACGTTTTACTGGAGCGTCATAAAACCTTGAAATTTTGTAACAATAAAGAACTCGAGCCTCTTGTCAATTTAAGCTATCGCTCAAAGCTATGCTATCCTTGAGTCCCAAATCAAACACTGCTAAAATTTCGAATGGCCCTAACTTCTATACGGTACGTCCTACACCTATCAAAGTTTGCAACATACAAATGCTTGTAACTTTTTACTCGAGCGTCATAAAACCTTGAAATTTTGTAACAATAAAGAACTCGAGCCTCTTGTCAATTTAAGGTATCGCTCAAAGCTATGCTATCCTTGAGTCCCAAATCAAACATTGATAAAACTTCAAATTGCCCTTACTTATATACGGTACTTCCTACACCTATCAAAGTTTGCAACATACAAATGATTGTAACTTTTAACTGGAGCGTCATAAAACCTTGAAATTTTGTAACAATAAAGACCTCGAGCCTCTTGTCAATTTAACATATCGCTCAAAGCTTGCTACCTTTGAGTACCAAATCAAACATTGATAAAACTTCAAATGGCCCTTACTTCAATACGGTACGTCCTACATCTATCAAAGTTTGCAACATACAAATGCTTGTAACGTTTTACTGGAGCGTCATAAAACCTTGAAATTTTGTAACAATAAAGTACTCGAGCCTCTTGTCAATTTAAGCTATGGCTCAAAGCTATGCTATCCTTGAGTCCCAAATCAAACATTGATAAAACTTCAAATTGCCCTTACTTCTATACGGTACGTCCTACACCTATCAAAGTTTGAAACATACAAATGCTTGTAACTTTTTACTGGAGCGTCATAAAACCTTGAAATTTTATAAGAATAAAGACCTCGAGCCTCTTGTCAATTTAACCTATCGCTCAAAGCTTGCTACCCTTGAGTCCCAAATTAAACATTGATAAAACTTCAAATGGCCCTTACTTCAATACGGTACGTCCTACACCTATCATGGTTTGCAACATACAAATGCTTGTAACGTTTTACTGGAGCGTCATAAAACCTTGAAATTTTGTAACAATAAAGTACTCGAGCCTCTTGTCAATTTAAGCTATAGCTCAAAGCTATGCTGCCCTTCAGTCTCAAATCAAACACTGATAAAACTTCAAATGGCCCTAACTTCAATACGGTACGTCCTACACCTATCAAAGTTTGCAACATACAAATGCTTGTAACTTTTTACTGGAGCGTCATAAAACCTTGAAATTTTGTAACAATAAAGTTCTCGAGCCTCTTCTCAATTTAAGTTGTCGCTCAAATCTATGCTACCCTTGAGTCCCAAATCAAACACTGATCAAATTTCAAATGGCCCTAACTTCTATACGGTACGTCCTACACCTATCAAAGTTTGCAACATACAAATGCTTGTAACTTTTTACTCGAGCGTCATACAACCTTGAAATTGTGTAACAATAAAGAACTCGAGCCTCTTGTCAATTTAAGCTATCGCTCAAAGCTATGCTATCCTTGAGTCCCAAATCAAACATTGATAAAGCTTCAAATTGCCCTTACTTCTATATGGTACGTCCGGCACCTATCAAAGTTTGCAACACACAAATGCTTGTAACTTTTTACTGGAGCGTCATAAAACCTCGAAATTTTATAAATATAAAGACCTCGAGCCTCTTGTCAATTTAACCTATCGCTCAAAGCTTGCTACCCTTGATTCCCAAATCAAATATTGATAAAACTTCAAATGGCCCTTACTTCAATACGGTACGTCCTACACCTATCAAAGTTTGCAACATACAAATGCTTGTAACGTTTTACTGGAGCGTCATAAAACCTTGAAATTTTGTAACAATAAAGTATTCGAGCCTCTTGTCAATTTAAGCTATAGCTCAAAGCTATTCTGCCCTTGAGTCTCAAATCAAACACTGATAAAACTTCAAATGGCCCTAACTTATATACGGTATGTCATACACCTATCAAAGTTTGCAACATACAAATGCTTGTAACTTTTTACTGGAGCGTCATAAAACCTTGAAATTTTGTAACAATAAAGTTCTCGAGCCTCTTCTTAATTTAAGTTGTCGCTCAAAGCTATGCTACCCTTGAGTCCCAAATCAAACACTGATAAAATTTCAAATGGCCCTAACTTCTATACGGTACGTCCTACACCTATCAAAGTTTGCAACTTACAAATGCTTGTAACTTTTTACTCGAGCGTCATAAAACCTTGAAATTTTGTAACAATAAAGACCTCGAGCCTCTTGTCAATTTAACATATCGCTCAAAGCTTGCTACCTTTGAGTACCAAATCAAACATTGATAAAACTTCAAATGGCCCTTACTTCAATACGGTACGTCCTACATCTATCAAAGTTTGCAACATACAAATGCTTGTAACGTTTTACTGGAGCGTCATAAAACCTTGAAATTTTGTAACAATAAAGTACTCGAGCCTCTTGTCAATTTAAGCTATGGCTCAAAGCTATGCTATCCTTGAGTCCCAAATCAAACATTGATAAAACTTCAAATTGCCCTTACTTCTATACGGTACGTCCTACACCTATCAAAGTTTGAAACATACAAATGCTTGTAACTTTTTACTGGAGCGTCATAAAACCTTGAAATTTTATAAGAATAAAGACCTCGAGCCTCTTGTCAATTTAACCTATCGCTCAAAGCTTGCTACCCTTGAGTCCCAAATTAAACATTGATAAAACTTCAAATGGCCCTTACTTCAATACGGTACGTCCTACACCTATCATGGTTTGCAACATACAAATGCTTGTAACGTTTTACTGGAGCGTCATAAAACCTTGAAATTTTGTAACAATAAAGTACTCGAGCCTCTTGTCAATTTAAGCTATAGCTCAAAGCTATGCTGCCCTTCAGTCTCAAATCAAACACTGATAAAACTTCAAATGGCCCTAACTTCAATACGGTACGTCCTACACCTATCAAAGTTTGCAACATACAAATGCTTGTAACTTTTTACTGGAGCGTCATAAAACCTTGAAATTTTGTAACAATAAAGTTCTCGAGCCTCTTCTCAATTTAAGTTGTCGCTCAAATCTATGCTACCCTTGAGTCCCAAATCAAACACTGATCAAATTTCAAATGGCCCTAACTTCTATACGGTACGTCCTACACCTATCAAAGTTTGCAACATACAAATGCTTGTAACTTTTTACTCGAGCGTCATAAAACCTTGAAATTGTGTAACAATAAAGAACTCGAGCCTCTTGTCAATTTAAGCTATCGCTCAAAGCTATGCTATCCTTGAGTCCCAAATCAAACATTGATAAAACTTCAAATTGCCCTTACTTCTATATGGTACGTCCGGCACCTATCAAAGTTTGCAACACACAAATGCTTGTAACTTTTTACTGGAGCGTCATAAAACCTCGAAATTTTATAAATATAAAGACCTCGAGCCTCTTGTCAATTTAACCTATCGCTCAAAGCTTGCTACCCTTGATTCCCAAATCAAATATTGATAAAACTTCAAATGGCCCTTACTTCAATACGGTACGTCCTACACCTATCACGGTTTGCAACATACAAATGCTTGTAACGTTTTACTGGAGCGTCATAAAACCTTGAAATTTTGTAACAATAAAGAACTCGAGCCTCTTGTCAATTTAAGCTATCGCTCAAAGCTATGCTATCCTTGAGTCCCAAATCAAACACTGCTAAAATTTCAAATGGCCCTAACTTCTATACGGTACGTCCTACACCTATCAAAGTTTGCAACATACAAATGCTTGTAACTTTTTACTCGAGCGTCATAAAACCTTGAAATTTTGTAACAATAAAGAACTCGAGCCTCTTGTCAATTTAAGGTATCGCTCAAAGCTATGCTATCCTTGAGTCCCAAATCAAACATTGATAAAACTTCAAATTGCCCTTACTTATATACGGTACTTCCTACACCTATCAAAGTTTGCAACATACAAATGCTTGTAACTTTTAACTGGAGCGTCATAAAACCTTGAAATTTTGTAACAATAAAGACCTCGAGCCTCTTGTCAATTTAACATATCGCTCAAAGCTTGCTACCCTTGAGTACCAAATCAAACATTGATAAAACTTCAAATGGCCCTTACTTCAATACGGTACGTCCTACATCTATCAAAGTTTGCAACATACAAATGCTTGTAACGTTTTACTGGAGCGTCATAAAACCTTGAAATTTTGTAACAATAAAGTACTCGAGCCTCTTGTCAATTTAAGCTATGGCTCAAAGCTATGCTATCCTTGAGTCCCAAATCAAACATTGATAAAACTTCAAATTGCCCTTACTTCTATACGGTACGTCCTACACCTATCAAAGTTTGAAACATACAAATGCTTGTAACTTTTTACTGGAGCGTCATAAAACCTTGAAATTTTATAAGAATAAAGACCTCGAGCCTCTTGTCAATTTAACCTATCGCTCAAAGCTTGCTACCCTTGAGTCCCAAATTAAACATTGATAAAACTTCAAATGGCCCTTACTTCAATACGGTACGTCCTACACCTATCATGGTTTGCAACATACAAATGCTTGTAACGTTTTACTGGAGCGTCATAAAACCTTGAAATTTTGTAACAATAAAGTACTCGAGCCTCTTGTCAATTTAAGCTATAGCTCAAAGCTATGCTGCCCCTGAGTCTCAAATCAAACACTGATAAAACTTCAAATGGCCCTGACTTCTATACGGTACGTCCTACACCTATCAAAGTTGGCAACATACAAATGCTTGTAACTTTTTACTCGAGCGTCATAAAACCTTGAAATTTTGTAACAATAAAGAACTCGAGCCTCTTGACAATTTAAGGTATCGCTCAAAGCTATGCTATCCTTGAGTCCCAAATCAAACATTGATAAAACTTCAAATTGCCCTTACTTCTATACGGTACTTCCTACACCTATCAAAGTTTGCAACATACAAATGCTTGTAACTTTTAACTGGAGCGTCATAAAACCTTGAAATTTTGTAACAATAAAGACCTCGAGCCTCTTGTCAATTTAACATATCGCTCAAAGCTTGCTACCCTTGAGTCCCAAATCAAACATTGATAAAACTTCAAATGGCCCTTACTTCAATACGGTACGTCCTACACCTATCAAAGTTTGCAACATACAAATGCTTGTAACGTTTTACTGGAGCCTCATAAAACCTTGAAATTTTGTATCAATAAAGTACTCGAGCCTCTTGTCAATTTAAGCTATAGCTCAAAGCTATGCTGCCCCTGAGTCTCAAATCAAACACTGATAAAACTTCAAATGGCCCTGACTTCTATACGGTACGTCCTACACCTATCAAAGTTGGCAACATACAAATGCTTGTAACTTTTTACTCGAGCGTCATAAAACCTTGAAATTTTGTAACAATAAAGAACTCGAGCCTCTTGACAATTTAAGGTATCGCTCAAAGCTATGCTATCCTTGAGTCCCAAATCAAACATTGATAAAACTTCAAATTGCCCTTACTTCTATACGGTACTTCCTACACCTATCAAAGTTTGCAACATACAAATGCTTGTAACTTTTAACTGGAGCGTCATAAAACCTTGAAATTTTGTAACAATAAAGACCTCGAGCCTCTTGTCAATTTAACATATCGCTCAAAGCTTGCTACCCTTGAGTCCCAAATCAAACATTGATAAAACTTCAAATGGCCCTTACTTCAATACGGTACGTCCTACACCTATCAAAGTTTGCAACATACAAATGCTTATAACGTTTTACTGGAGCCTCATAAAACCTTGAAATTTTGTATCAATAAAGTACTCGAGCCTCTTCTCAATTTAAACTATCGCTCCAAGCTATGCTACCCTTGAGTCCCAAATCAAACACTGATAAAACTTCAATTGGCCCTAACTTCTATACGGTACATCCTACACCTATCAAAGTTTGCAACATACAAATGCTTGTAACGTTTTACTGGAGCGTCATAAAACCTTGAAATTTTGAAACAATAACGTATTCGAGCCTCTTTTCAATTTTAGCTATAGCTCAAAGCTATGCTGCCCTTGCGTCTCAAATCAAACACTGATAAAACTTCAAATGGCCCTAACTTCTATACGGTACGTCCTACACCTATCAAAGTTTGCAACATACAAATGCTTGTAACTTTTTACTGGAGCGTCATAAAACCTTGAAATTTTGTAACAATAAAGTACTCGAGCCTCTTGTCAATTTAAGCTATCACCCAAAGCTATATTATCCTTGAGTCCCAAATCAAACATTGATAAAACTTCAAATGGCCCTTACTTCTATACGGTACGTCCTACACTTATCAAAGTTTGCAACATACAAATGCTTGTTACTTTTTTCTGGAGCGTCATAAAACCTTGAAATTTTGTAACAATAAAGTACTCGAGCCTCTTGTCAATTTAAGCTATAGCTCAAAGCTATGCTGCCCTTCAGTCTCAAATCAAACACTGATAAAACTTCAAATGGCCCTAACTTCAATACGGTACGTCCTACACCTATCAAAGTTTGCAACACACAAATGCTTGTAACTTTTTACTGGAGCGTCATAAAACCTTGAAATTTTGTAACAATAAAGTTCTCGAGCCTCTTCTCAATTTAAGTTGTCGCTCAAATCTATGCTACCCTTGAGTCCCAAATCAAACACTGATCAAATTTCAAATGGCCCTAACTTCTATACGGTACGTCCTACACTATCAAAGTTTGCAACATACAAATGCTTGTAACTTTTTACTCGAGCGTCATAAAACCTTGAAATTGTGTAACAATAAAGAACTCGAGCCTCTTGTTAATTTAAGCTATCGCTCAAAGCTATGCTATCCTTGAGTCCCAAATCAAACATTGATAAAACTTCAAATTGCCCTTACTTCAATACGGTACGTCCTACACCTATCACGGTTTGCAACATACAAATGCTTGTAACGTTTTACTGGAGCGTCATAAAACCTTGAAATTTTGTAACAATAAAGAACTCGAGCCTCTTGACAATTTAAGGTATCGCTCAAAGCTATGCTATCCTTGAGTCCCAAATCAAACATTGATAAAACTTCAAATTGCCCTTACTTCTATACGGTACTTCCTACACCTATCAAAGTTTGCAACATACAAATGCTTGTAACTTTTAACTGGAGCGTCATAAAACCTTGAAATTTTGTAACAATAAAGACCTCGAGCCTCTTGTCAATTTAACATATCGCTCAAAGCTTGCTACCCTTGAGTCCCAAATCAAACATTGATAAAACTTCAAATGGCCCTTACTTCAATACGGTACGTCCTACACCTATCAAAGTTTCCAACATACAAATGCTTGTAACGTTTTACTGGAGCCTCATAAAACCTTGAAATTTTGTATCAATAAAGTACTCGAGCCTCTTCTCAATTTAAACTATCGCTCCAAGCTATGCTACCCTTGAGTCCCAAATCAAACACTGATAAAACTTCAATTGGCCCTAACTTCTATACGGTACATCCTACACCTATCAAAGTTTGCAACATACAAATGCTTGTAACGTTTTACTGGAGCGTCATAAAAGCTTGAAATTTTGTAACAATAACGTACTCGAGCCTCTTTTCAATTTTAGCTATAGCTCAAAGCTATGCTGCCCTTGCGTCTCAAATCAAACACTGATAAAACTTCAAATGGCCCTAACTTCTATACGGTACGTCCTACACCTATCAAAGTTTGCAACATACAAATGCTTGTAACTTTTTACTGGAGCGTCATAAAACCTTGAAATTTTGTAACAATAAAGTACTCGAGCCTCTTGTCAATTTAAGCTATCACCCAAAGCTATATTATCCTTGAGTCCCAAATCAAACATTGATAAAACTTCAAATGGCCCTTACTTCTATACGGTACGTCCTACACTTATCAAAGTTTGCAACATACAAATGCTTGTTACTTTTTTCTGGAGCGTCATAAAACCTTGAAATTTTGTAACAATAAAGTACTCGAGCCTCTTGTCAATTTAAGCTATAGCTCAAAGCTATGCTGCCCTTCAGTCTCAAATCAAACACTGATAAAACTTCAAATGGCCCTAACTTCAATACGGTACGTCCTACACCTATCAAAGTTTGCAACACACAAATGCTTGTAACTTTTTACTGGAGCGTCATAAAACCTTGAAATTTTGTAACAATAAAGTTCTCGAGCCTCTTCTCAATTTAAGTTGTCGCTCAAATCTATGCTACCCTTGAGTCCCAAATCAAACACTGATCAAATTTCAAATGGCCCTAACTTCTATACGGTACGTCCTACACTATCAAAGTTTGCAACATACAAATGCTTGTAACTTTTTACTCGAGCGTCATAAAACCTTGAAATTGTGTAACAATAAAGAACTCGAGCCTCTTGTTAATTTAAGCTATCGCTCAAAGCTATGCTATCCTTGAGTCCCAAATCAAACATTGATAAAACTTCAAATTGCCCTTACTTCAATACGGTACGTCCTACACCTATCACGGTTTGCAACATACAAATGCTTGTAACGTTTTACTGGAGCGTCATAAAACCTTGAAATTTTGTAACAATAAAGAACTCGAGCCTCTTGTCAATTTAAGCTATCGCTCAAAGCTATGCTATCCTTGAGTCCCAAATCAAACACTGCTAAAATTTCAAATGGCCCTAACTTCTATACGGTACGTCCTACACCTATCAAAGTTTGCAACATACAAATGCTTGTAACTTTTTACTCGAGCGTCATAAAACCTTGAAATTTTGTAACAATAAAGAACTCGAGCCTCTTGTCAATTTAAGGTATCGCTCAAAGCTATGCTACCCTTGAGTCCCAAATCAAACATTGATAAAACTTCAAATGGCCCTTACGTCAATACGGTACGTCCTACACCTATCAAAGTTTGCAACATACAAATGCTTGTAACGTTTTACTGGAGCGTCATAAAACCTTGAAATTTTGTAACAATAAAGTATTCGAGCCTCTTGTCAATTTAAGCTATAGCTCAAAGCTATTCTGCCCTTGAGTCTCAAATCAAACACTGATAAAACTTCAAATGGCCCTAACTTATATACGGTATGTCCTACACCTATCAAAGTTTGCAACATACAAATGCTTGTAACTTTTTACTGGAGCGTCATAAAACCTTGAAATTTTGTAACAATAAAGTTCTCGAGCCTCTTCTTAATTTAAGTTGTCGCTCAAAGCTATGCTACCCTTGAGTCCCAAATCAAACACTGATAAAATTTCAAATGGCCCTAACTTCTATACGGTACGTCCTACACCTATCAAAGTTTCCAACATACAAATGCTTGTAACTTTTTACTCGAGCGTCATAAAACCTTGAAATTTTGTAACAATAAAGAACTCGAGCCTCTTGTCAATTTAACTTATCGCTCAAAGCTATGCTACCCTTGAGTCCCAAATCAAACATTGATAAAACTTCAAATTGCCCTTACTTCAATACGGTACGTCCTACACCTATCACGGTTTGCAACATACAAATGCTTGTAACGTTTTACTGGAGCGTCATAAAACCTTGAAATTTTGTAACAATAAAGAACTCGAGCCTCTTGTCAATTTAAGCTATCGCTCAAAGCTATGCTATCCTTGAGTCCCAAATCAAACACTGCTAAAATTTCAAATGGCCCTAACTTCTATACGGTACGTCCTACACCTATCAAAGTTTGCAACATACAAATGCTTGTAACTTTTTACTGGAGCGTCATAAAACCTTGAAATTTTGTAACAATAAAGTACTCGAGCCTCTTGTCAATTTAAGCTATCACCCAAAGCTATATTATCCTTGAGTCCCAAATCAAACATTGATAAAACTTCAAATGGCCCTTACTTCTATACGGTACGTCCTACACTTATCAAAGTTTGCAACATACAAATGCTTGTTACTTTTTTCTGGAGCGTCATAAAACCTTGAAATTTTGTAACAATAAAGTACTCGAGCCTCTTGTCAATTTAAGCTATAGCTCAAAGCTATGCTGCCCTTCAGTCTCAAATCAAACACTGATAAAACTTCAAATGGCCCTAACTTCAATACGGTACGTCCTACACCTATCAAAGTTTGCAACACACAAATGCTTGTAACTTTTTACTGGAGCGTCATAAAACCTTGAAATTTTGTAACAATAAAGTTCTCGAGCCTCTTCTCAATTTAAGTTGTCGCTCAAATCTATGCTACCCTTGAGTCCCAAATCAAACACTGATCAAATTTCAAATGGCCCTAACTTCTATACGGTACGTCCTACACTATCAAAGTTTGCAACATACAAATGCTTGTAACTTTTTACTCGAGCGTCATAAAACCTTGAAATTGTGTAACAATAAAGAACTCGAGCCTCTTGTTAATTTAAGGTATCGCTCAAAGCTATGCTATCCTTGAGTCCCAAATCAAACATTGATAAAACTTCAAATTGCCCTTACTTCTATACGGTACTTCCTACACCTATCAAAGTTTGCAACATACAAATGCTTGTAACTTTTAACTGGAGCGTCATAAAACCTTGAAATTTTGTAACAATAAAGACCTCGAGCCTCTTGTCAATTTAACATATCGCTCAAAGCTTGCTACCCTTGAGTCCCAAATCAAACATTGATAAAACTTCAAATGGCCCTTACTTCAATACGGTACGTCCTACACCTATCAAAGTTTGCAACATACAAATGCTTATAACGTTTTACTGGAGCCTCATAAAACCTTGAAATTTTGTATCAATAAAGTACTCGAGCCTCTTCTCAATTTAAACTATCGCTCCAAGCTATGCTACCCTTGAGTCCCAAATCAAACACTGATAAAACTTCAATTGGCCCTAACTTCTATACGGTACATCCTACACCTATCAAAGTTTGCAACATACAAATGCTTGTAACGTTTTACTGGAGCGTCATAAAACCTTGAAATTTTGAAACAATAACGTATTCGAGCCTCTTTTCAATTTTAGCTATAGCTCAAAGCTATGCTGCCCTTGCGTCTCAAATCAAACACTGATAAAACTTCAAATGGCCCTAACTTCTATACGGTACGTCCTACACCTATCAAAGTTTGCAACATACAAATGCTTGTAACTTTTTACTGGAGCGTCATAAAACCTTGAAATTTTGTAACAATAAAGTACTCGAGCCTCTTGTCAATTTAAGCTATCACCCAAAGCTATATTATCCTTGAGTCCCAAATCAAACATTGATAAAACTTCAAATGGCCCTTACTTCTATACGGTACGTCCTACACTTATCAAAGTTTGCAACATACAAATGCTTGTTACTTTTTTCTGGAGCGTCATAAAACCTTGAAATTTTGTAACAATAAAGTACTCGAGCCTCTTGTCAATTTAAGCTATAGCTCAAAGCTATGCTGCCCTTCAGTCTCAAATCAAACACTGATAAAACTTCAAATGGCCCTAACTTCAATACGGTACGTCCTACACCTATCAAAGTTTGCAACACACAAATGCTTGTAACTTTTTACTGGAGCGTCATAAAACCTTGAAATTTTGTAACAATAAAGTTCTCGAGCCTCTTCTCAATTTAAGTTGTCGCTCAAATCTATGCTACCCTTGAGTCCCAAATCAAACACTGATCAAATTTCAAATGGCCCTAACTTCTATACGGTACGTCCTACACTATCAAAGTTTGCAACATACAAATGCTTGTAACTTTTTACTCGAGCGTCATAAAACCTTGAAATTGTGTAACAATAAAGAACTCGAGCCTCTTGTTAATTTAAGCTATCGCTCAAAGCTATGCTATCCTTGAGTCCCAAATCAAACATTGATAAAACTTCAAATTGCCCTTACTTCAATACGGTACGTCCTACACCTATCACGGTTTGCAACATACAAATGCTTGTAACGTTTTACTGGAGCGTCATAAAACCTTGAAATTTTGTAACAATAAAGAACTCGAGCCTCTTGACAATTTAAGGTATCGCTCAAAGCTATGCTATCCTTGAGTCCCAAATCAAACATTGATAAAACTTCAAATTGCCCTTACTTCTATACGGTACTTCCTACACCTATCAAAGTTTGCAACATACAAATGCTTGTAACTTTTAACTGGAGCGTCATAAAACCTTGAAATTTTGTAACAATAAAGACCTCGAGCCTCTTGTCAATTTAACATATCGCTCAAAGCTTGCTACCCTTGAGTCCCAAATCAAACATTGATAAAACTTCAAATGGCCCTTACTTCAATACGGTACGTCCTACACCTATCAAAGTTTCCAACATACAAATGCTTGTAACGTTTTACTGGAGCCTCATAAAACCTTGAAATTTTGTATCAATAAAGTACTCGAGCCTCTTCTCAATTTAAACTATCGCTCCAAGCTATGCTACCCTTGAGTCCCAAATCAAACACTGATAAAACTTCAATTGGCCCTAACTTCTATACGGTACATCCTACACCTATCAAAGTTTGCAACATACAAATGCTTGTAACGTTTTACTGGAGCGTCATAAAAGCTTGAAATTTTGTAACAATAACGTACTCGAGCCTCTTTTCAATTTTAGCTATAGCTCAAAGCTATGCTGCCCTTGCGTCTCAAATCAAACACTGATAAAACTTCAAATGGCCCTAACTTCTATACGGTACGTCCTACACCTATCAAAGTTTGCAACATACAAATGCTTGTAACTTTTTACTGGAGCGTCATAAAACCTTGAAATTTTGTAACAATAAAGTACTCGAGCCTCTTGTCAATTTAAGCTATCACCCAAAGCTATATTATCCTTGAGTCCCAAATCAAACATTGATAAAACTTCAAATGGCCCTTACTTCTATACGGTACGTCCTACACTTATCAAAGTTTGCAACATACAAATGCTTGTTACTTTTTTCTGGAGCGTCATAAAACCTTGAAATTTTGTAACAATAAAGTACTCGAGCCTCTTGTCAATTTAAGCTATAGCTCAAAGCTATGCTGCCCTTCAGTCTCAAATCAAACACTGATAAAACTTCAAATGGCCCTAACTTCAATACGGTACGTCCTACACCTATCAAAGTTTGCAACACACAAATGCTTGTAACTTTTTACTGGAGCGTCATAAAACCTTGAAATTTTGTAACAATAAAGTTCTCGAGCCTCTTCTCAATTTAAGTTGTCGCTCAAATCTATGCTACCCTTGAGTCCCAAATCAAACACTGATCAAATTTCAAATGGCCCTAACTTCTATACGGTACGTCCTACACTATCAAAGTTTGCAACATACAAATGCTTGTAACTTTTTACTCGAGCGTCATAAAACCTTGAAATTGTGTAACAATAAAGAACTCGAGCCTCTTGTTAATTTAAGCTATCGCTCAAAGCTATGCTATCCTTGAGTCCCAAATCAAACATTGATAAAACTTCAAATTGCCCTTACTTCAATACGGTACGTCCTACACCTATCACGGTTTGCAACATACAAATGCTTGTAACGTTTTACTGGAGCGTCATAAAACCTTGAAATTTTGTAACAATAAAGAACTCGAGCCTCTTGTCAATTTAAGCTATCGCTCAAAGCTATGCTATCCTTGAGTCCCAAATCAAACACTGCTAAAATTTCAAATGGCCCTAACTTCTATACGGTACGTCCTACACCTATCAAAGTTTGCAACATACAAATGCTTGTAACTTTTTACTCGAGCGTCATAAAACCTTGAAATTTTGTAACAATAAAGAACTCGAGCCTCTTGTCAATTTAAGGTATCGCTCAAAGCTATGCTACCCTTGAGTCCCAAATCAAACATTGATAAAACTTCAAATGGCCCTTACGTCAATACGGTACGTCCTACACCTATCAAAGTTTGCAACATACAAATGCTTGTAACGTTTTACTGGAGCGTCATAAAACCTTGAAATTTTGTAACAATAAAGTATTCGAGCCTCTTGTCAATTTAAGCTATAGCTCAAAGCTATTCTGCCCTTGAGTCTCAAATCAAACACTGATAAAACTTCAAATGGCCCTAACTTATATACGGTATGTCCTACACCTATCAAAGTTTGCAACATACAAATGCTTGTAACTTTTTACTGGAGCGTCATAAAACCTTGAAATTTTGTAACAATAAAGTTCTCGAGCCTCTTCTTAATTTAAGTTGTCGCTCAAAGCTATGCTACCCTTGAGTCCCAAATCAAACACTGATAAAATTTCAAATGGCCCTAACTTCTATACGGTACGTCCTACACCTATCAAAGTTTGCAACATACAAATGCTTGTAACTTTTTACTCGAGCGTCATAAAACCTTGAAATTTTGTAACAATAAAGAACTCGAGCCTCTTGTCAATTTAACTTATCGCTCAAAGCTATGCTACCCTTGAGTCCCAAATCAAACATTGATAAAACTTCAAATTGCCCTTACTTCAATACGGTACGTCCTACACCTATCACGGTTTGCAACATACAAATGCTTGTAACGTTTTACTGGAGCGTCATAAAACCTTGAAATTTTGTAACAATAAAGAACTCGAGCCTCTTGTCAATTTAAGCTATCGCTCAAAGCTATGCTATCCTTGAGTCCCAAATCAAACACTGCTAAAATTTCAAATGGCCCTAACTTCTATACGGTACGTCCTACACCTATCAAAGTTTGCAACATACAAATGCTTGTAACTTTTTACTCGAGCGTCATAAAACCTTGAAATTTTGTAACAATAAAGAACTCGAGCCTCTTGTCAATTTAAGGTATCGCTCAAAGCTATGCTACCCTTGAGTCCCAAATCAAACATTGATAAAACTTCAAATGGCCCTTACTTCAATACGGTACGTCCTACACCTATCAAAGTTTGCAACATACAAATGCTTGTAACGTTTTACTGGAGCGTCATAAAACCTTGAAATTTTGTAACAATAAAGTATTCGAGCCTCTTGTCAATTTAAGCTATAGCTCAAAGCTATTCTGCCCTTGAGTCTCAAATCAAACACTGATAAAACTTCAAATGGCCCTAACTTATATACGGTATGTCCTACACCTATCAAAGTTTGCAACATACAAATGCTTGTAACTTTTTACTGGAGCGTCATAAAACCTTGAAATTTTGTAACAATAAAGTTCTCGAGCCTCTTCTTAATTTAAGTTGTCGCTCAAAGCTATGCTACCCTTGAGTCCCAAATCAAACACTGATAAAATTTCAAATGGCCCTAACTTCTATACGGTACGTCCTACACCTATCAAAGTTTGCAACATACAAATGCTTGTAACTTTTTACTCGAGCGTCATAAAACCTTGAAATTTTGTAACAATAAAGAACTCGAGCCTCTTGTCAATTTAACTTATCGCTCAAAGCTATGCTACCCTTGAGTCCCAAATCAAACATTGATAAAACTTCAAATTGCCCTTACTTCAATACGGTACGTCCTACACCTATCACGGTTTGCAACATACAAATGCTTGTAACGTTTTACTGGAGCGTCATAAAACCTTGAAATTTTGTAACAATAAAGAACTCGAGCCTCTTGTCACTTTAAGCTATCGCTCAAAGCTATGCTATCCTTGAGTCCCAAATCAAACACTGCTAAAATTTCAAATGGCCCTAACTTCTATACGGTACGTCCTACACCTATCAAAGTTTGCAACATACAAATGCTTGTAACTTTTTACTCGAGCGTCATAAAACCTTGAAATTTTGTAACAATAAAGAACTCGAGCCTCTTGTCAATTTAAGGTATCGCTCAAAGCTATGCTATCCTTGAGTCCCAAATCAAACATTGATAAAACTTCAAATTGCCCTTACTTATATACGGTACTTCCTACACCTATCAAAGTTTGCAACATACAAATGCTTGTAACTTTTAACTGGAGCGTCATAAAACCTTGAAATTTTGTAACAATAAAGACCTCGAGCCTCTTGTCAATTTAACATATCGCTCAAAGCTTGCTACCCTTGAGTACCAAATCAAACATTGATAAAACTTCAAATGGCCCTTACTTCAATACGGTACGTCCTACACCTATCAAAGTTTGCAACATACAAATGCTTGTAACGTTTTACTGGAGCGTCATAAAACCTTGAAATTTTGTAACAATAAAGTACTCGAGCCTCTTGTCAATTTAAGCTATGGCTCAAAGCTATGCTGCCCTTGAGTCTCAAATCAAACACTGATAAAACTTCAAATGGCCCTAACTTCTATACGGTACGTCCTACACCTATCAAAGTTTGCAACATACAAATGCTTGTAACTTTTTACTCGAGCGTCATAAAACCTTGAAATTTTGTAACAATAAAGAACTCGAGCCTCTTGTCAATTTAAGCTATCGCTCAAAGCTATGCTATCCTTGAGTCCCAAATCAAACATTGATAAAACTTCAAATTGCCCTTACTTCAATACGGTACGACCTACACCTATCAAAGTTTGCAACATACAAATGCTTGTAACTTTTTACTGGAGCGTCATAAAACATTGAAATTTTGTAACAATAAAGTACTCGAGCCTCTTGTCAATTTAAGCTATAGCTCAAAGCTATGCTGCCCTTGAGTCTCAAATCAAACACTGATAAAACTTCAAATGGCCCTAACTTCAATACGGTACGTCCTACACCTATCAAAGTTTGCAACATACAAATGCTTGTAGCTTTTTACTGGAGCGTCATAAAACCTTGAAATTTTGGAACAATAAAGTTCTCGAGCCTCTTCTCAATTTAAGTGGTCGCTCAAAGCTATGCTACCCTTGAGTCCCAAATCAAACACTGATCAAATTTCAAATGGCTCTA
The DNA here is from genome assembly GCA_920105625.2 of Clusia tigrina. NCBI lineage: Eukaryota > Metazoa > Arthropoda > Insecta > Diptera > Clusiidae > Clusia > Clusia tigrina. Next base: position 3,450,837 of record CAKKTE020000011.1, on the reverse strand, counting down.
ACTTCAATACGGTACGTCCTACACCTATCAAAGTTTGCAACATACAAATGCTTGTAACGTTTTACTGGAGCGTCATAAAACCTTGAAATTTTGTATCAATAAAGTACTCGAGCCTCTTCTCAATTTAAACTATCGCTCCAAGCTATGCTACCCTTGAGTCCCAAATCATACACTGATAAAACTTCAATTGGCCCTAACTTCTATACGGTACATCCTACACCTCTCAAAGTTTGCAACATACAAATGCTTGTAACTTTTTACTGGAGCGTCATAAAACCTTGAAATTTTGTAACAATAAAGTACTCGAGCCTCTTGTCAATTTAAGCTATCGCTCAAAGCTATATTATCCTTGAGTCCCAAATCAAACATTGATAAAACTTCAAATGGCCCTTACTTCTATACGGTACGTCCTACACTTATCAAACTTTGCAACATACAAATGCTTGTAAATTTTTGCTGGAGCGTCATAAAACCTTGAAATTTTGTAACAATAAAGTACTCGAGCCTCTTGTCAACTTAAGCTATAGCTCAAAGCTATGTTGCCCTTGAGTCTCAAATCAAACACTGAAAAAACTTCAAATGGCCCTAACTTCAATACGGTACGTCCTACACCTATCAAAGTTTGCAACATACAAATGCTTGTAACTTTTTACTGGAGCGTCATAAAACCTTGAAATTTTGTAACAATAAAGTTCTCGAGCCTCTTCTCAATTTAAGTTGTCGCTCAAAGCTATGCTACCCTTGAGTCCCAAATCAAACACTGATCAAATTTCAAATGGCCCTAACTTCTATACGGTACGTCCTACACCTATCAAAGTTTGCAACATACAAATGCTTGTAACTTTTTACTGGAGCGTCATAAGACCTTGAAATTGTGTAACAATAAAGAACTCGAGCCTCTTGTCAATTTAAGCTATCGCTCAAAGCTATGCTATCCTTGAGTCCCAAATCAAACATTGATAAAACTTCAAATTGCCCTTACTTCTATACGGTACGTCCTACACCTATCAAAGTTTGAAACATACAAATGCTTGTAAGTTTTTACTGGAGCGTCATAAAACCTTGAAATTTTATAAGAATAAAGACCTCGAGCCTCTTGTCAATTTAACCTATCGCTCAAAGCTTGCTACCCTTGAGTCCCAAATTAAACATTGATAAAACTTCAAATGGCCCTTACTTCAATACGGTACGTCCTACACCTATCATGGTTTGCAACATACAAATGCTTGTAACTTTTTACTGGAGCGTCATAAAACCTTGAAATTTTGTAACAATAAAGTACTCGAGCCTCTTGTCAATTTAAGCTATCACTCAAAGCTATATTATCCTTGAGTCCCAAATCAAACATTGATAAAACTTCAAATGGCCCTTACTTCTATACGGTACGTCCTACACTTATCAAAGTTTGCAACATACAAATGCTTGTTACTTTTTTCTGGAGCGTCATAAAACCTTGAAATTTTGTAACAATAAAGTACTCGAGCCTCTTGTCAATTTAAGCTATAGCTCAAAGCTATGCTGCCCTTCAGTCTCAAATCAAACACTGATAAAACTTCAAATGGCCCTAACTTCAATACGGTACGTCCTACACCTATCAAAGTTTGCAAACATACAAATGCTTGTAACTTTTTACTGGAGCGTCATAAAACCTTGAAATTTTGTAACAATAAAGTTCTGGAGCCTCTTCTCAATTTAAGTTGTCGCTCAAATCTATGCTACCCTTGAGTCCCAAATCAAACACTGATCAAATTTCAAGGGGCCCTAACTTCTATACGGTACGTCCTACACCTATCAAAGTTTGCAACATACAAATGATTGTAACTTTTTACTCGAGCGTCATAAAACCTTGAAATTGTGTAACAATAAAGAACTCGAGCCTCTTGTCAATTTAAGCTATCGCTCAAAGCTATGCTATCCTTGAGTCCCAAATCAAACATTGATAAAACTTCAAATTGCCCTTACTTCTATATGGTACGTCCGGCACCTATCAAAGTTTGCAACACACAAATGCTTGTAACTTTTTACTGGAGCGTCATAAAACCTCGAAATTTTATAAGAATAAAGACCTCGAGCCTCTTGTCAATTTAACCTATCGCTCAAAGCTTGCTACCCTTGATTCCCAAATCAAATATTGATAAAACTTCAAATGGCCCTTACTTCAATACGGTACGTCCTACACCTATCAAAGTTTGCAACATACAAATGCTTGTAACGTTTTACTGGAGCGTCATAAAACCTTGAAATTTTGTAACAATAAAGTATTCGAGCCTCTTGTCAATTTAAGCTATAGCTCAAAGCTATTCTGCCCTTGAGTCTCAAATCAAACACTGATAAAACTTCAAATGGCCCTAACTTATATACGGTATGTCCTACACCTATCAAAGTTTGCAACATACAAATGCTTGTAACTTTTTACTGGAGCGTCATAAAACCTTGAAATTTTGTAACAATAAAGTTCTCGAGCCTCTTCTTAATTTAAGTTGTCGCTCAAAGCTATGCTACCCTTGAGTCCCAAATCAAACACTGATAAAATTTCAAATGGCCCTAACTTCTATACGGTACGTCCTACACCTATCAAAGTTTGCAACATACAAATGCTTGTAACTTTTTACTCGAGCGTCATAAAACCTTGAAATTTTATAACAATAAAGAACTCGAGCCTCTTGTCAATTTAACTTATCGCTCAAAGCTATGCTACCCTTGAGTCCCAAATCAAACATTGATAAAACTTCAAATTGCCCTTACTTCAATACGGTACGTCCTACACCTATCACGGTTTGCAACATACAAATGCTTGTAACGTTTTACTGGAGCGTCATAAAACCTTGAAATTTTGTAACAATAAAGTACTCGAGCCTCTTGTCAATTTAAGCTATGGCTCAAAGCTATGCTGCCCTTGAGTCTCAAATCAAACACTGATAAAACTTCAAATGGCCCTAACTTCTATACGGTACGTCCTACACCTATCAAAGTTTGCAACATACAAATGCTTGTAACTTTTTACTCGAGCGTCATAAAACCTTGAAATTTTGTAACAATAAAGAACTCGAGCCTCTTGTCAATTTAAGCTATCGCTCAAAGCTATGCTATCCTTGAGTCCCAAATCAAACATTGATAAAACTTCAAATTGCCCTTACTTCAATACGGTACGACCTACACCTATCAAAGTTTGCAACATACAAATGCTTGTAACTTTTTACTGGAGCGTCATAAAACATTGAAATTTTGTAACAATAAAGTACTCGAGCCTCTTGTCAATTTAAGCTATAGCTCAAAGCTATGCTGCCCTTGAGTCTCAAATCAAACACTGATAAAACTTCAAATGGCCCTAACTTCAATACGGTACGTCCTACACCTATCAAAGTTTGCAACATACAAATGCTTGTAACTTTTTACTGGAGCGTCATAAAACCTTGAAATTTTGGAACAATAAAGTTCTCGAGCCTCTTCTCAATTTAAGTGGTCGCTCAAAGCTATGCTACCCTTGAGTCCCAAGTCAAACACTGATCAAATTTCAAATGGCTCTAACTTCAATACGGTACGTCCTACACCTATCAAAGTTTGCAACATACAAATGCTTGTAACGTTTTACTGGAGCGTCATAAAACCTTGAAATTTTGTATCAATAAAGTACTCGAGCCTCTTCTCAATTTAAACTATCGCTCCAAGCTATGCTACCCTTGAGTCCCAAATCATACACTGATAAAACTTCAATTGGCCCTAACTTCTATACGGTACATCCTACACCTCTCAAAGTTTGCAACATACAAATGCTTGTAACTTTTTACTGGAGCGTCATAAAACCTTGAAATTTTGTAACAATAAAGTACTCGAGCCTCTTGTCAATTTAAGCTATCGCTCAAAGCTATATTATCCTTGAGTCCCAAATCAAACATTGATAAAACTTCAAATGGCCCTTACTTCTATACGGTACGTCCTACACTTATCAAACTTTGCAACATACAAATGCTTGTAAATTTTTGCTGGAGCGTCATAAAACCTTGAAATTTTGTAACAATAAAGTACTCGAGCCTCTTGTCAACTTAAGCTATAGCTCAAAGCTATGTTGCCCTTGAGTCTCAAATCAAACACTGATAAAACTTCAAATGGCCCTAACTTCAATACGGTACGTCCTACACCTATCAAAGTTTGCAACATACAAATGCTTGTAACTTTTTACTGGAGCGTCATAAAACCTTGAAATTTTGTAACAATAAAGTTCTCGAGCCTCTTCTCAATTTAAGTTGTCGCTCAAAGCTATGCTACCCTTGAGTCCCAAATCAAACACTGATCAAATTTCAAATGGCCCTAACTTCTATACGGTACGTCCTACACCTATCAAAGTTTGCAACATACAAATGCTTGTAACTTTTTACTGGAGCGTCATAAGACCTTGAAATTGTGTAACAGTAAAGAACTCGAGCCTCTTGTCAATTTAAGCTATCGCTCAAAGCTATGCTATCCTTGAGTCCCAAATCAAACATTGATAAAACTTCAAATTGCCCTTACTTCTATACGGTACGTCCTACACCTATCAAAGTTTGAAACATACAAATGCTTGTAACTTTTTACTGGAGCGTCATAAAACCTTGAAATTTTATAAGAATAAAGACCTCGAGCCTCTTGTCAATTTAACCTATCGCTCAAATCTTGCTACCCTTGAGTCCCAAATTAAACATTGATAAAACTTCAAATGGCCCTTACTTCAATACGGTACGTCCTACACCTATCATGGTTTGCAACATACAAATGCTTGTAACTTTTTACTGGAGCGTCATAAAACCTTGAAATTTTGTAACAATAAAGTACTCGAGCCTCTTGTCAATTTAAGCTATCACTCAAAGCTATATTATCCTTGAGTCCCAAATCAATCATTGATAAAACTTCAAATGGCCCTTACTTCTATACGGTACGTCCTACACTTATCAAAGTTTGCAACATACAAATGCTTGTTACTTTTTTCTGGAGCGTCATAAAACCTTGAAATTTTGTAACAATAAAGTACTCGAGCCTCTTGTCAATTTAAGCTATAGCTCAAAGCTATGCTGCCCTTCAGTCTCAAATCAAACACTGATAAAACTTCAAATGGCCCTAACTTCAATACGGTACGTCCTACACCTATCAAAGTTTGCAACATACAGATGCTTGTAACTTTTTACTGGAGCGTCATAAAACCTTGAAATTTTGTAACAATAAAGTTCTCGAGCCTCTTCTCAATTTAAGTTGTCGCTCAAATCTATGCTACCCTTGAGTCCCAAATCAAACACTGATCAAATTTCAAGGGGCCCTAACTTCTATACGGTACGTCCTACACCTATCAAAGTTTGCAACATACAAATGCTTGTAACTTTTTACTCGAGCGTCATAAAACCTTGAAATTGTGTAACAATAAAGAACTCGAGCCTCTTGTCAATTTAAGCTATCGCTCAAAGCTATGCTATCCTTGAGTCCCAAATCAAACATTGATAAAACTTCAAATTGCCCTTACTTCTATATGGTACGTCCGGCACCTATCAAAGTTTTCAACACACAAATGCTTGTAACTTTTTACTGGAGCGTCATAAAACCTCGAAATTTTATAAGAATAAAGACCTCGAGCCTCTTGTCAATTTAACCTATCGCTCAAAGCTTGCTACCCTTGATTCCCAAATCAAATATTGATAAAACTTCAAATGGCCCTTACTTCAATACGGTACGTCCTACACCTATCAAAGTTTGCAACATACAAATGCTTGTAACGTTTTACTGGAGCGTCATAAAACCTTGAAATTTTGTAACAATAAAGTATTCGAGCCTCTTGTCAATTTAAGCTATAGCTCAAAGCTATTCTGCCCTTGAGTCTCAAATCAAACACTGATAAAACTTCAAATGGCCCTAACTTATATACGGTATGCCCTACACCTATCAAAGTTTGCAACATACAAATGCTTGTAACTTTTTACTGGAGCGTCATAAAACCTTGAAATTTTGTAACAATAAAGTTCTCGAGCCTCTTCTCAATTTAAGTTGTCGCTCAAAGCTATGCTACCCTTGAGTCCCAAATCAAACACTGATCAAATTTCAAATGGCCCTAACTTCTATACGGTACGTCCTACACCTATCAAAGTTTGCAACATACAAATGCTTGTAACTTTTTACTGGAGCGTCATAAGACCTTGAAATTGTGTAACAATAAAGAACTCGAGCCTCTTGTCAATTTAAGCTATCGCTCAAAGCTATGCTATCCTTGAGTCCCAAATCAAACATTGATAAAACTTCAAATTGCCCTTACTTCTATACGGTACGTCCTACACCTATCAAAGTTTGAAACATACAAATGCTTGTAAGTTTTTACTGGAGCGTCATAAAACCTTGAAATTTTATAAGAATAAAGACCTCGAGCCTCTTGTCAATTTAACCTATCGCTCAAAGCTTGCTACCCTTGAGTCCCAAATTAAACATTGATAAAACTTCAAATGGCCCTTACTTCAATACGGTACGTCCTACACCTATCATCGTTTGCAACATACAAATGCTTGTAACTTTTTACTGGAGCGTCATAAAACCTTGAAATTTTGTAACAATAAAGTACTCGAGCCTCTTGTCAATTTAAGCTATCACTCAAAGCTATATTATCCTTGAGTCCCAAATCAAACATTGATAAAACTTCAAATGGCCCTTACTTCTATACGGTACGTCCTACACTTATCAAAGTTTGCAACATACAAATGCTTGTTACTTTTTTCTGGAGCGTCATAAAACCTTGAAATTTTGTAACAATAAAGTACTCGAGCCTCTTGTCAATTTAAGCTATAGCTCAAAGCTATGCTGCCCTTCAGTCTCAAATCAAACACTGATAAAACTTCAAATGGCCCTAACTTCAATACGGTACGTCCTACACCTATCAAAGTTTGCAAACATACAAATGCTTGTAACTTTTTACTGGAGCGTCATAAAACCTTGAAATTTTGTAACAATAAAGTTCTCGAGCCTCTTCTCAATTTAAGTTGTCGCTCAAATCTATGCTACCCTTGAGTCCCAAATCAAACACTGATCAAATTTCAAGGGGCCCTAACTTCTACACGGTACGTCCTACACCTATCAAAGTTTGCAACATACAAATGATTGTAACTTTTTACTCGAGCGTCATAAAACCTTGAAATTGTGTAACAATAAAGAACTCGAGCCTCTTGTCAATTTAAGCTATCGCTCAAAGCTATGCTATCCTTGAGTCCCAAATCAAACATTGATAAAACTTCAAATTGCCCTTACTTCTATATGGTACGTCCGGCACCTATCAAAGTTTGCAACACACAAATGCTTGTAACTTTTTACTGGAGCGTCATAAAACCTCGAAATTTTATAAGAATAAAGACCTCGAGCCTCTTGTCAATTTAACCTATCGCTCAAAGCTTGCTACCCTTGATTCCCAAATCAAATATTGATAAAACTTCAAATGGCCCTTACTTCAATACGGTACGTCCTACACCTATCAAAGTTTGCAACATACAAATGCTTGTAACGTTTTACTGGAGCGTCATAAAACCTTGAAATTTTGTAACAATAAAGTATTCGAGCCTCTTGTCAATTTAAGCTATAGCTCAAAGCTATTCTGCCCTTGAGTCTCAAATCAAACACTGATAAAACTTCAAATGGCCCTAACTTATATACGGTATGTCCTACACCTATCAAAGTTTGCAACATACAAATGCTTGTAACTTTTTACTGGAGCGTCATAAAACCTTGAAATTTTGTAACAATAAAGTTCTCGAGCCTCTTCTTAATTTAAGTTGTCGCTCAAAGCTATGCTACCCTTGAGTCCCAAATCAAACACTGATAATATTTCAAATGGCCCTAACTTCTATACGGTACGTCCTACACCTATCAAAGTTTGCAACATACAAATGCTTGTAACTTTTTACTCGAGCGACATAAAACCTTGAAATTTTGTAACAATAAAGAACTCCAGCCTCTTGTCAATTTAACTTATCGCTCAAAGCTATGCTACCCTTGAGTCCCAAATCAAACATTGATAAAACTTCAAATTGCCCTTACTTCAATACGGTACGTCCTACACCTATCACGGTTTGCAACATACAAATGCTTGTAACGTTTTACTGGAGCGTCATAAAACCTTGAAATTTTGTAACAATAAAGTACTCGAGCCTCTTGTCAATTTAAGCTATGGCTCAAAGCTATGCTGCCCTTGAGTCTCAAATCAAACACTGATAAAACTTCAAATGGCCCTAACTTCTATACGGTACGTCCTACACCTATCAAAGTTTGCAACATACAAATGCTTGTAACTTTTTACTCGAGCGTCATAAAACCTTGAAATTTTGTAACAATAAAGAACTCGAGCCTCTTGTCAATTTAAGCTATCGCTCAAAGCTATGCTATCCTTGAGTCCCAAATCAAACATTGATAAAACTTCAAATTGCCCTTACTTCAATACGGTACGACCTACACCTATCAAAGTTTGCAACATACAAATGCTTGTAACTTTTTACTGGAGCGTCATAAAACATTGAAATTTTGTAACAATAAAGTACTCGAGCCTCTTGTCAATTTAAGCTATAGCTCAAAGCTATGCTGCCCTTGAGTCTCAAATCAAACACTGATAAAACTTCAAATGGCCCTAACTTCAATACGGTACGTCCTACACCTATCAAAGTTTGCAACATACAAATGCTTGTAACTTTTTACTGGAGCGTCATAAAACCTTGAAATTTTGGAACAATAAAGTTCTCGAGCCTCTTCTCAATTTAAGTGGTCGCTCAAAGCTATGCTACCCTTGAGTCCCAAATCAAACACTGATCAAATTTCAAATGGCTCTAACTTCAATACGGTACGTCCTACACCTATCAAAGTTTGCAACATACAAATGCTTGTAACGTTTTACTGGAGCGTCATAAAACCTTGAAATTTTGTATCAATAAAGTACTCGAGCCTCTTCTCAATTTAAACTATCGCTCCAAGCTATGCTACCCTTGAGTCCCAAATCATACACTGATAAAACTTCAATTGGCCCTAACTTCTATACGGTACATCCTACACCTCTCAAAGTTTGCAACATACAAATGCTTGTAACTTTTTACTGGAGCGTCATAAAACCTTGAAATTTTGTAACAATAAAGTACTCGAGCCTCTTGTCAATTTAAGCTATCGCTCAAAGCTATATTATCCTTGAGTCCCAAATCAAACATTGATAAAACTTCAAATGGCCCTTACTTCTATACGGTACGTCCTACACTTATCAAACTTTGCAACATACAAATGCTTGTAAATTTTTGCTGGAGCGTCATAAAACCTTGAAATTTTGTAACAATAAAGTACTCGAGCCTCTTGTCAACTTAAGCTATAGCTCAAAGCTATGTTGCCCTTGAGTCTCAAATCAAACACTGATAAAACTTCAAATGGCCCTAACTTCAATACGGTACGTCCTACACCTATCAAAGTTTGCAACATACAAATGCTTGTAACTTTTTACTGGAGCGTCATAAAACCTTGAAATTTTGTAACAATAAAGTTCTCGAGCCTCTTCTCAATTTAAGTTGTCGCTCAAAGCTATGCTACCCTTGAGTCCCAAATCAAACACTGATCAAATTTCAAATGGCCCTAACTTCTATACGGTACGTCCTACACCTATCAAAGTTTGCAACATACAAATGCTTGTAACTTTTTACTGGAGCGTCATAAGACCTTGAAATTGTGTAACAGTAAAGAACTCGAGCCTCTTGTCAATTTAAGCTATCGCTCAAAGCTATGCTATCCTTGAGTCCCAAATCAAACATTGATAAAACTTCAAATTGCCCTTACTTCTATACGGTACGTCCTACACCTATCAAAGTTTGAAACATACAAATGCTTGTAACTTTTTACTGGAGCGTCATAAAACCTTGAAATTTTATAAGAATAAAGACCTCGAGCCTCTTGTCAATTTAACCTATCGCTCCAATCTTGCTACCCTTGAGTCCCAAATTAAACATTGATAAAACTTCAAATGGCCCTTACTTCAATACGGTACGTCCTACACCTATCATGGTTTGCAACATACAAATGCTTGTAACTTTTTACTGGAGCGTCATAAAACCTTGAAATTTTGTAACAATAAAGTACTCGAGCCTCTTGTCAATTTAAGCTATCACTCAAAGCTATATTATCCTTGAGTCCCAAATCAATCATTGATAAAACTTCAAATGGCCCTTACTTCTATACGGTACGTCCTACACTTATCAAAGTTTGCAACATACAAATGCTTGTTACTTTTTTCTGGAGCGTCATAAAACCTTGAAATTTTGTAACAATAAAGTACTCGAGCCTCTTGTCAATTTAAGCTATAGCTCAAAGCTATGCTGCCCTTCAGTCTCAAATCAAACACTGATAAAATTTCAAATGGCCCTAACTTCTATACGGTGCGTCCTACACCTATCAAAGTTTGCAACATACAAATGCTTGTAACTTTTTACTCGAGCGTCATAAAACCTTGAAATTTTGTAACAATAAAGAACTCGAGCCTCTTGTCAATTTAACTTATCGCTCAAAGCTATGCTACCCTTGAGTCCCAAATCAAACATTGATAAAACTTCAAATTGCCCTTACTTCAATACGGTACGTCCTACACCTATCACGGTTTGCAACATACAAATGCTTGTAACGTTTTACTGGAGCGTCATAAAACCTTGAAATTTTTTAACAATAAAGAACTCGAGCCTCTTGTCAATTTAAGCTATCGCTCAAAGCTATGCTATCCTTGAGTCCCAAATCAAACACTGCTAAAATTTCAAATGGCCCTAACTTCTATACGGTACGTCCTACACCTATCAAAGTTTGCAACATACAAATGCTTGTAACTTTTTACTCGAGCGTCATAAAACCTTGAAATTTTGTAACAATAAAGAACTCGAACCTCTTGTCAATTTAAGGTATCGCTCAAAGCTATGCTATCCTTGAGTCCCAAATCAAACATTGATAAAACTTCAAATTGCCCTTACTTATATACGGTACTTCCTACACCTATCAAAGTTTGCAACATACAAATGCTTGTAACTTTTAACTGGAGCGTCATAAAACCTTGAAATTTTGTAACAATAAAGACCTCGAGCCTCTTGTCAATTTAACATATCGCTCAAAGCTTGCTACCCTTGAGTCACAAATCATACACTGATAAAACTTCAATTGGCCCTAACTTCTATACGGTACATCCTACACCTCTCAAAGTTTGCAACATACAAATGCTTGTAACTTTTTACTGGAGCGTCATAAAACCTTGAAATTTTGTAACAATAAAGTACTCGAGCCTCTTGTCAATTTAAGCTATCGCTCAAAGCTATATTATCCTTCAGTCCCAAATCAAACATTGATAAAACTTCAAATGGCCCTTACTTCTATACGGTACGTCCTACACTTATCAAACTTTGCAACATACAAATGCTTGTAAATTTTTGCTGGAGCGTCATAAAACCTGGAAATTTTGTAACAATAAAGTACTCGAGCCTCTTGTCAACTTAAGCTATAGCTCAAAGCTATGTTGCCCTTGAGTCTCAAATCAAACACTGATAAAACTTCAAATGGCCCTAACTTCAATACGGTACGTCCTACACCTATCAAAGTTTGCAACATACAAATGCTTGTAACTTTTTACTGGAGCGTCATAAAACCTTGAAATTTTGTAACAATAAAGTTCTCGAGCCTCTTCTCAATTTAAGTTGTCGCTCAAAGCTATGCTACCCTTGAGTCCCAAATCAAACACTGATCAAATTTCAAATGGCCCTAACTTCTATACGGTACGTCCTACACCTATCAAAGTTTGCAACATACAAATGCTTGTAACTTTTTACTGGAGCGTCATAAGACCTTGAAATTGTGTAACAATAAAGAACTCGAGCCTCTTGTCAATTTAAGCTATCGCTCAAAGCTATGCTATCCTTGAGTCCCAAATCAAACATTGATAAAACTTCAAATTGCCCTTACTTCTATACGGTACGTCCTACACCTATCAAAGTTTGAAACATACAAATGCTTGTAACTTTTTACTGGAGCGTCATAAAACCTTGAAATTTTATAAGAATAAAGACCTCGAGCCTCTTGTCAATTTAACCTATCGCTCAAAGCTTGCTACCCTTGAGTCCCAAATTAAACATTGATAAAACTTCAAATGGCCCTTACTTCAATACGGTACGTCCTACACCTATCATGGTTTGCAACATACAAATGCTTGTAACTTTTTACTGGAGCGTCATAAAACCTTGAAATTTTGTAACAATAAAGTACTCGAGCCTCTTGTCAATTTAAGCTATCACTCAAAGCTATATTATCCTTGAGTCCCAAATCAAACATTGATAAAACTTCAAATGGCCCTTACTTCTATACGGTACGTCCTACACTTATCAAAGTTTGCAACATACAAATGCTTGTTACTTTTTTCTGGAGCGTCATAAAACCTTGAAATTTTGTAACAATAAAGTACTCGAGCCTCCTGTCAATTTAAGCTATAGCTCAAAGCTATGCTGCCCTTCAGTCTCAAATCAAACACTGATAAAACTTCAAATGGCCCTAACTTCAATACGGTACGTCCTACACCTATCAAAGTTTGCAACATACAAATGCTTGTAACTTTTTACTGGAGCGTCATAAAACCTTGAAATTTTGTAACAATAAAGTTCTCGAGCCTCTTCTCAATTTAAGTTGTCGCTCAAATCTATGCTACCCTTGAGTCCCAAATCAAACACTGATCAAATTTCAAGGGGCCCTAACTTCTATACGGTACGTCCTACACCTATCAAAGTTTGCAACATACAAATGCTTGTAACTTTTTACTCGAGCGTCATAAAACCTTGAAATTGTGTAACAATAAAGAACTCGAGCCTCTTGTCAATTTAAGCTATCGCTCAAAGCTATTCTATCCTTGAGTCCCAAATCAAACATTGATAAAACTTCAAATTGCCCTTACTTCTATATGGTACGTCCGGCACCTATCAAAGTTTGCAACACACAAATGCTTGTAACTTTTTACTGGAGCGTCATAAAACCTCGAAATTTTATAAGAATAAAGACCTCGAGCCTCTTGTCAATTTAACCTATCGCTCAAAGCTTGCTACCCTTGATTCCCAAATCAAATATTGATAAAACTTCAAATGGCCCTTACTTCAATACGGTACGTCCTACACCTATCAAAGTTTGCAACATACAAATGCTTGTAACGTTTTACTGGAGCGAAATAAAACCTTGAAATTTTGTAACAATAAAGTATTCGAGCCTCTTGTCAATTTAAGCTATAGCTCAAAGCTATTCTGCCCTTGAGTCTCAAATCAAACACTGATAAAACTTCAAATGGCCCTAACTTATATACGGTATGTCCTACACCTATCAAAGTTTGCAACATACAAATGCTTGTAACTTTTTACTGGAGCGTCATAAAACCTTGAAATTTTGTAACAATAAAGTTCTCGAGCCTCTTCTTAATTTAAGTTGTCGCTCAAAGCTATGCTACCCTTGAGTCCCAAATCAAACACTGATAAAATTTCAAATGGCCCTAACTTCTATACGGTACGTCCTACACCTATCAAAGTTCGCAACATACAAATGCTTGTAACTTTTTACTCGAGCGTCATAAAACCTTGAAATTTTGTAACAATAAAGAACTCGAGCCTCTTGTCAATTTAACTTATCGCTCAAAGCTATGCTACCCTTGAGTCCCAAATCAAACATTGATAAAACTTCAAATTGCCCTTACTTCAATACGGTACGTCCTACACCTATCACGGTTTGCAACATACAAATGCTTGTAACGTTTTACTGGAGCGTCATAAAACCTTGAAATTTTTTAACAATAAAGAACTCGAGCCTCTTGTCAATTTAAGCTATCGCTCAAAGCTATGCTATCCTTGAGTCCCAAATCAAACACTGCTAAAATTTCAAATGGCCCTAACTTCTATACGGTACGTCCTACACCTATCAAAGTTTGCAACATACAAATGCTTGTAACTTTTTACTCGAGCGTCATAAAACCTTGAAATTTTGTAACAATAAAGAACTCGAACCTCTTGTCAATTTAAGGTATCGCTCAAAGCTATGCTATCCTTGAGTCCCAAATCAAACATTGATAAAACTTCAAATTGCCCTTACTTATATACGGTACTTCCTACACCTATCAAAGTTTGCAACATACAAATGCTTGTAACTTTTAACTGGAGCGTCATAAAACCTTGAAATTTTGTAACAATAAAGACCTCGAGCCTCTTGTCAATTTAACATATCGCTCAAAGCTTGCTACCCTTGAGTCCCAAATCAAACATTGATAAAACTTCAAATGGCCCTTACTTCAATACGGTACGTCCTACACCTATCAAAGTTTGCAACATACAAATGCTTGTAACGTTTTACTGGAGCGTCATAAAACCTTGAAATTTTGTAACAATAAAGTACTCGAGCCTCTTTTCAATTTAAGCTATAGCTCAAAGCTATGCTGCCCTTGAGTCTCAAATCAAACACTGATAAAACTTCAAATGGCCCTAACTTCTATACGGTACGTCCTACACCTATCAAAGTTTGCAACATACAAATGCTTGTAACTTTTTACTGGAGCGTCGTAAAACCTTGAAATTTTGTAACAATAAAGTACTCGAGCCTCTTGTCAATTTAAGCTATCACTCAAAGCTATATTATCCTTGAGTCCCAAATCAAACATTGATAAAACTTCAAATGGCCCTTACTTCTATACGGTACGTCCAACACTTATCAAAGTTTGCAACATACAAATGCTTGTTACTTTTTTCTGGAGCGTCATAAAACCTTGAAATTTTGTAACAATAAAGTACTCGAGCCTCTTGTCAATTTAAGCTATAGCTCAAAGCTATGCTGCCCTTCAGTCTCAAATCAAACACTGATAAAACTTCAAATGGCCCTACCTTCAATACGGTACGTCCTACACCTATCAAAGTTTGCAACATACAAATGCTTGTAACTTTTTACTGGAGCGTCATAAAACCTTGAAATTTTGTAACAATAAAGTTCTCGAGCCTCTTCTCAATTTAAGCTGTCGCTCAGATCTATGCTACCCTTGAGTCCCAAATCAAACACTGATCAAATTTCAAATGGCCCTAACTTCTATACGGTACGTCCTACACCTATCAAAGTTTGCAACATACAAATGCTTGTAACTTTTTACTCGAGCGTCATAAAACCTTGAAATTTTGTAACAATAAAGAACTCGAACCTCTTGTCAATTTAAGGTATCGCTCAAAGCTATGCTATCCTTGAGTCCCAAATCAAACATTGATAAAACTTCAAATTGCCCTTACTTATATACGGTACTTCCTACACCTATCAAAGTTTGCAACATACAAATGCTTGTAACTTTTAACTGGAGCGTCATAAAACCTTGAAATTTTGTAACAATAAAGACCTCGAGCCTCTTGTCAATTTAACATATCGCTCAAAGCTTGCTACCCTTGAGTCCCAAATCAAACATTGATAAAACTTCAAATGGCCCTTACTTCAATACGGTACGTCCTACACCTATCAAAGTTTGCAACATACAAATGCTTGTAACTTTTTACTGGAGCGTCATAAAACCTTGAAATTTTGTAACAATAAAGTACTCGAGCCTCTTTTCAATTTAAGCTATAGCTCAAAGCTATGCTGCCCTTGAGTCTCAAATCAAACACTGATAAAACTTCAAATGGCCCTAACTTCTATACGGTACGTCCTACACCTATCAAAGTTTGCAACATACAAATGCTTGTAACTTTTTACTGGAGCGTCGTAAAACCTTGAAATTTTGTAACAATAAAGTACTCGAGCCTCTTGTCAATTTAAGCTATCACTCAAAGCTATATTATCCTTGAGTCCCAAATCAAACATTGATAAAACTTCAAATGGCCCTTACTTCTATACGGTACGTCCAACACTTATCAAAGTTTGCAACATACAAATGCTTGTTACTTTTTTCTGGAGCGTCATAAAACCTTGAAATTTTGTAACAATAAAGTACTCGAGCCTCTTGTCAATTTAAGCTATAGCTCAAAGCTATGCTGCCCTTCAGTCTCAAATCAAACACTGATAAAACTTCAAATGGCCCTACCTTCAATACGGTACGTCCTACACCTATCAAAGTTTGCAACATACAAATGCTTGTAACTTTTTACTGGAGCGTCATAAAACCTTGAAATTTTGTAACAATAAAGTTCTCGAGCCTCTTCTCAATTTAAGCTGTCGCTCAGATCTATGCTACCCTTGAGTCCCAAATCAAACACTGATCAAATTTCAAATGGCCCTAACTTCTATACGGTACGTCCTACACCTATCAAAGTTTGCAACATACAAATGCTTGTAACTTTTTACTCGAGCGTCATAAAACCTTGAAATTGTGTAACAATAAAGAACTCGAGCCTCTTGTCAATTTAAGCTATCGCTCAAAGCTATGCTATCCTTGAGTCCCAAATCAAACATTGATAAAACTTCAAATTGCCCTTACTTCTATATGGTACGTCCGGCACCTATCAAAGTTTGCAACATACAAATGCTTGTCACTTTTTACTGGAGCGTCATAAAACCTTGAAATTTTATAAGAATAAAGACCTCGAGCCTCTTTTCAATTTAACCAATCGCTCAAAGCTTGCTACCCTTGAGTCCCAAATCAAATATTGATAAAACTTCAAATGGCCCTTACTTCAATACGGTACGTCCTACACCTATCAAAGTTTGCAACATACAAATGCTTGTAACGTTTTACTGGAGCGTCATAAAACCTTGAAATTTTGTAACAATAAAGAACTCGAGCCTCTTGTCAATTTAAGCTATCGCTCAAAGCTATGCTATCCTTGAGTCCCAAATCAAACATTGATAAAACTTCAAATTGCCCTTACTTCAATACGGTACGTCCTACACCTATCACGGTTTGCAACATACAAATGCTTGTAACGTTTTACTGGAGCGTCATAAAACCTTATAATTTTGTAACAATAAAGAACTCGAGCCTCTTGTCAATTTAAGCTATCGCTCAAAGCTATGCTATCCTTGAGTCCCAAATCAAACACTGATAAAACTTCAATTGGCCTAACTTCTATACGGTACATCCTACACCTCTCAAAGTTTGCAACATACAAATGCTTGTAACGTTTTACTGGAGCGTCATAAAACCTTGAAATTTTGTAACAATAAAGTACTCGAGCCTCTTTTCAATTTAAGCTATAGCTCAAAGCTATGCTGCCCTTGAGTCTCAAATCAAACACTGATAAAACTTCAAATGGTCCTAACTTCTATACGGTACGTCCTACACCTATCAAAGTTTGCAACATACAAATGCTTGTAACTTTTTACTGGAGCGTCATAAAACCTTGAAATTTTGTAACAATAAAGTACTCGAGCCTCTTGTCAATTTAAGCTATCACTCAAAGCTATATTATCCTTGAGTCCCAAATCAAACATTGATAAAACTTCAAATGACCCTTACTTCTATACGGTACGTCCTCCACTTATCAAAGTTTGCAACATACAAATGCTTGTTACTTTTTTCTGGAGCGTCATAAAACCTTGAAATTTTGTAACAATAAAGTACTCGAGCCTCTTGTCAATTTAACTTATAGCTCAAAGCTATGCTGCCCTTCAGTCTCAAATCAAACACTGATAAAACTTCAAATGGCCCTAACTTCAATACGGTACGTCCTACACCTATCAAAGTTTGCAACATACAAATGCTTGTAATTTTTTACTGGAGCGTCATAAAACCTTGAAATTTTGTAACAATAAAGTTCTCGAGCCTCTTCTCAATTTAAGTTGTCGCTCAAATCTATGCTACCCTTGAGTCCCAAATCAAACACTGATCAAATTTCAAATGGCCCTAACTTCTATACGGTACGTCCTACACCTATCAAAGCTTGCAACATACAAATGCTTGTAACCTTTTACTGGAGCGTCATAAATACTTGAAATTTTGTAGCAATAAAGTACTCGAGCCTCTTGTCAATTTAAGATATCGCTCAAAGCTATGCTACCCTTGAGTCCCAAATCAAACACTGATAAAACTTCAAATGGCCCTAACTTCTATAGGGTACGTCGTACACCTATCAAAGTTTGCAACATACAAATGCTTGTAACTTTTTACTGGAGCCTCATAAAACCTTGAAATTATATAAGAATAAAAACCTCGAGCCTCTTGTCAATTTAACCTATCGCTCAAAGCTTGCTACCCTTGAGTCCCAAATCAAATATTGATAAAACTTCAAATGGCCCTTACTTCAATACGGTACGTCCTACACCTATCAAAGTTTGCAACATACAAATGCTTGTAACGTTTTACTGGAGCGTCATAAAACCTTGAAATTTTGTAACAATAAAGTACTCGAGCCTCTTGTCAATTTAAGCTATAGCTCAAAGCTATTCTGCCCTTGAGTCTCAAATCAAACACTGATAAAACTTCAAATGGCCCTAACTTATATACGGTATGTCCTACACCTATCAAAGTTTGCAACATACAAATGCTTGTAACTTTTTACTGGAGCGTCATAAAACCTTGAAATTTTGTAACAATAAAGTTCTCGAGCCTCTTCTTAATTTAAGTTGTCGCTCAAAGCTATGCTATCCTTGAGTCCCAAATCAAACACTGCTAAAATTTCAAATGGCCCTAACTTCTATACGGTACGTCCTACACCTATCAAAGCTTGCAACATACAAATGCTTGTAACCTTTTACTGGAGCGTCATAAATACTTGAAATTTTGTAGCAATAAAGTACTCGAGCCTCTTGTCAATTTAAGATATCGCTCAAAGCTATGCTACCCTTGAGTCCCAAATCAAACACTGATAAAACTTCAAATGGCCCTAACTTCTATACGGTACGTCCTATACCTATCAAAGTGTGCAACATACAAATGCTTGTAACTTTTTACTGGAGCGTCATATAACCTTGAAATTTTGTAACAATAAAGTACTCGAGACTCTTGTCAATTTAAGCTATCACTCAAAGCGATGCTACCCTTGAGTCCCAAATCAAACACTGATAAAACTTCAAATGGCCCTAACTTCTATACGGTACGTCCTACACCTATCAAAGTTTGCAACATACAAATGCTTGTAAGTTTTTAGTGGAGCGTCATACAACCATTAAATTTTGTAACGATAAAGTACTCGAGCCTCTTGTCAATTTAAGCTATCGCTCAAAGCTATGCTACCCTTGATTTCCAAATCAAACACTGATAAAACTTCAAATTGCCTTAACTTCTATAGGGTACGTCCTACACCTATCAAAGTTTGCAACATACAAATGCTTGTAACTTTTTACTCGAGCGTCATAAAACCTTGAAATTTTGTAACAATAAAGATCTCGAGCCTCTTGCCAATTTAAGCTATCGCTCAAAGCTATGCTACCCTTGAGTCCCAAATCAAACACTGATAAAACTTCAAATGGCCCTAACTTCTATACGATACGTCCTACACCTATCAAAGTTTGCAACATACAAATGCTTGTAACTTTTTGCTGGAGCGTCATAAAATCTTGAAATTTTGTAGCAATAAAGTGCTCGAGCCTCTTATCAATTTAAGATATCGCGCAAAGCTATGCTACCCTTGAGTCCCAAATCAAACACTGATAAAACTTCAAATGGCCCTAACTTCTATACGGTACGTCCTACACCTATCAAAGTTTGAAACAAACAATGCTTGTAACTTTTTACTGGAGCGTCATAAAACCTTGAAATTTTGAAACAATAAAGTTCTCGAGCC
The DNA here is from genome assembly GCA_920105625.2 of Clusia tigrina. Lineage (NCBI taxonomy): Eukaryota > Metazoa > Arthropoda > Insecta > Diptera > Clusiidae > Clusia > Clusia tigrina. The sequence continues at coordinate 3,431,137 of CAKKTE020000011.1, read as the reverse complement.
TCTTCTCAATTTAAGTTGTCGCTCAAAGCTATGCTACCCTTGAGTCCCAAATCAAACACTGATAAAATTTCAAATGGCCCTAACATCTACACTGTACGTCCTACACCTATCAAAGTTTGCAACATGCAAATGCTTGTATCTTTTTACTCGAGCGTCATAAAACCTTGAAATTTTGTGAGGTAGGTCCTATACCTATCAAAGTTTGCAACATACAAATGCTTGTAACTTTTTACTGGAGCGTCATAAAACCTTGAAATTTTGTAACAATAAAGAACTTGAGCCTCTTGTCAATTTAAGCTATCGCTCAAAGCAATGCTACCCTTGAGTCCCAAATCAAACACTGATAAAACTTCAAATGGCCCTTACTTCTATACGGTACGTCCTACACCTATCAAAGTTTGCAACATACAAATGCTTGTAACTTTTTACTGGAGCGTCATAAAATCTTGAAATTTTGTAGCAATAAAGTACTCGAGCCTCTTGTCAATTTAAGATATCGCTCAAAGCTATGCTACCCTTGAGTCCCAAATCAAACACTGATAAAACTTCAAATGGCCCTAACTTCTATACGGTACGTCCTATACCTATCAAAGTTTGCAGCATACAAATGCTAGTAACTTTTTACTGGAGCGTCATATAACCTTGAAATTTTGTAACAATAAAGTACTCGAGCCTCTTGTCAATTTAAGCTATGGCTCAAAGCTATGCTACCCTTGAGTCCCAAATCAAACACTGATAAAACTTCAAATGGCCCTAACTTCTATACGGTACGTCCTATACCTATCAAAGTTTGCAACATACTTGTAACTTTTTACTGGAGCGTCATATAACCTTGAAATTTAGTAACAATAAAGTACTCGAGCCTCTTGTCAATTTAAGATGTCGCTCAAAGCTATGCTACCCTTGAGTCCCAAATCAAACACTGATAAAACTTCAAATGGCCCTAACTTCTATACGGTACGTCCTATACCTATCAAAGTTTGCAACTTACTTGTAACTTTTTACTGGAGCGTCATATAACCTTGAAATTTAGTAACAATAAAGTACTCGAGCCTCTTGTCAATTTAAGATATCGCTCAAAGCTATGCTACCCTTGAGTCCCAAATCAAACACTGATAAAACTTCAAATGGCCCTAACTTCTATACGGTACGTCCTATACCTATCAAAGTTTGCAACATACTTGTAACTTTTTACTGGAGCGTCATATAACCTTGAAATTTAGTAACAATAAAGCCTCTTGTCAATTTAAGATATCTCTCAAAGCTATGCTACCCTTGAGTCCCAAATCAAACACTGATAAAACTTCAAATGGCCCTAACTTCTATACGGTACGTCCTATACCTATCAAAGTTTGCAACATACAAATGCTAATAACTTTTTACTGGAGCGTCATATAACCTTGAAATTTTGTAACAATAAAGTACTCGAGCCTCTTGTCAATTTAAGCTATGGCTCAAAGCTATGCTACCCTTGAGTCCCAAATCAAACACTGATAAAACTTCAAATGGCCCTAACTTCTATACGGTACGTCCTACACCTATCAAAGTTTGCAACCTACAAATGCTTGTAACTTTTTACTGGAGCGTCATAAAACCTTGAAATTTTGTAACAATAAAGTACTCGAGCCTCTTGCCAATTTAAGCTATCGCTCAAAGCTATGCTACCCTTGAGTCCCAAATCAAACACTGATAAAACTTCAAATGGCCCTTACTTCTATACGGTACGTCCTACACCTATCAAAGTTTGCAACATACAAATGCTTGTAACTTTATACTGGAGCGTCATAAAATCTTGAAATTTTGTAGCAATAAAGTACTCGAGCCTCTCTCTAGAGCTATGCTACCCTTGAGTCCCAAATCAAACACTGATAAAACTTCAAATGGCCCTAACTTCTATATGGTACGTCCTATACCTATCAAAGTTTGCAACATACTTGTAACTTTTTACTGGAGCGTCATATAACCTTGAAATTTAGTAACAATAAAGTACTCGAGCCTCTTGTCAATTGAAGATATCGCTCAAAGCTATGCTACCCTTGAGTCCCAAATCAAACACTGATAAAACTTCAAATGGCCCTAACTTCTATACGGTACGTCCTATACCTATCAAAGTTTGCAACATACTTGTAACTTTTTACTGGAGCGTCATATAACCTTGAAATTTAGTAACAATAAAGCCTCTTGTCAATTTAAGATATCGCTCAAAGCTATGCTACCCTTGAGTCCCAAATCAAACACTGATAAAACTTCAAATGGCCCTAACTTCTATACGATACGTCCTACACCTATCAAAGTTTGCAACATACAAATGCTTATAACTTTTTGCTGGAGCGTCATAAAATCTTGAAATTTTGTAGCAATAAAGTGCTCGAGCCTCTTATCAATTTAAGATATCGCGCAAAGCTATGCTACCCTTGAGTCCCAAATCAAACACTGATAAAACTTCAAATGGCCCTAACTTCTATACGGTACGTCCTACACCTATCAAAGTTTGCAACATACAAATGCTTGTAACTTTTTACTGGAGCGTCATAAAACCTTGAAATTTTGAAACAATAAAGTTCTCGAGCCTCTTCTCAATTTAAGTTGTCGCTCAAAGCTATGCTACCCTTGAGTCCCAAATCCAACACTGATAAAATTTCAAATGGCCCTAACTTCTACACTGTACGTCCTACACCTATCAAAGTTTGCAACATGCAAATGCTTGTATCTTTTTACTCGAGCGTCATAAAACCTTGAAATTTTGTGAGGTAGGTCCTATACCTATCAAAGTTTGCAACATACAAATGCTTGTAACTTTTTACTGGAGCGTCATAAAACCTTGAAATTTAGTAACAATAAAGTACTCGAGCCTCTTGTCAATTTAAGCTATCGCTCAAAGCTATGCTACCCTTGAGTCGCAAATCAAACATTGATAAAATTTCAAATGGCCCTAACTTCTATACGGTACGTCCTACACCTATCAAAGTTTGCAACATACAAATGCTTGTAACTTTATACTGGAGCGTCATAAAATCTTGAAATTTTGTAGCAATAAAGCACTCGAGCCTCTCTCTAGAGCTATGCTACCCTTGAGTCCCAAATCAAACACTGATAAAACTTCAAATGGCCCTAACTTCCAAACGGTACGTCCTATACCTATCAAAGTTTGCAACATACAAATGCTAATAACTTTTTACTGGAGCGTCATATAACCTTGAAATTTTGTAACAATAAAGTACTCGAGCCTCTTGTCAATTTAAGCTATGGCTCAAAGCTATGCTACCCTTGAGTCCCAAATCAAACACTGATAAAACTTCAAATGGCCCTAACTTCTATACGGTACGTCCTACACCTATCAAAGTTTGCAACCTACAAATGCTTGTAACTTTTTACTGGAGCGTCATAAAACCTTGAAATTTTGTAACAATAAAGTACTCGAGCCTCTTGCCAATTTAAGCTATCGCTCAAAGCTATGCTACCCTTGAGTCCCAAATCAAACACTGATAAAACTTCAAATGGCCCTTACTTCTATACGGTACGTCCTACACCTATCAAAGTTTGCAACATACAAATGCTTGTAACTTTATACTGGAGCGTCATAAAATCTTGAAGTTTTGTAGCAATAAAGTACTCGAGCCTCTCTCTAGAGCTATGCTACCCTTGAGTCCCAAATCAAACACTGATAAAACTTCAAATGGCCCTAACTTCTATATGGTACGTCCTATACCTATCAAAGTTTGCAACATACTTGTAACTTTTTACTGGAGCGTCATATAACCTTGAAATTTAGTAACAATAAAGTACTCGAGCCTCTTGTCAATTTAAGATATCGCTCAAAGCTATGCTACCCTTGAGTCCCAAATCAAACACTGATAAAACTTCAAATGGCCCTAACTTCTATACGGTACGTCCTATACCTATCAAAGTTTGCAACATACTTGTAACTTTTTACTGGAGCGTCATATAACCTTGAAATTTAGTAACAATAAAGCCTCTTGTCAATTTAAGCTATGGCTCAAAGCTATGCTACCCTTCAGTCCCAAATCAAACACTGATAAAACTTCAAATGGCCCTAACTTCTATACGGTACGTCCTACACCTATCAAAGTTTGCAACCTACAAATGCTTGTAACTTTTTACTGGAGCGTCATAAAACCTTGAAATTTTGTAACAATAAAGTACTCGAGCCTCTTGCCAATTTAAGCTATCGCTCAAAGCTATGCTACCCTTGAGTCCCAAATCAAACACTGATAAAACTTCAAATGGCCCTTACTTCTATACGGTACGTCCTACACCTATCAAAGTTTGCAACATACAAATGCTTGTAACTTTTTACTGGAGCGTCATAAAACCTTGAAATTTTGTAACAATAAAGTACTCGAGCCTCTTGTCAATTTAAGCTATCGCTCAAAGCTATGCTACCCTTGAGTCCCAAATCAAACATTGATAAAACTTCAAATTGCCCTTACTTCTATACGGTACGTTCTACACCTATCAAAGTTTGCAACATACAAATGCTTCTAAATTTTAATGGAGCGTCATAAAACCTTGAAATTTTGTAACAATAAAGTACTCGAGCCTCTTGTCAATTTAAACTATAGCTCAAATCTATGCTGCCCTTGAGTCTCAAATCAAACACTGATAAAACTTCAAATGGCCCTAACTTCTATACGGTACGTCCTACACCTATCAAAGTTTGCAACATACAAATGCTTGTAAGTTTTTAGTGGAGCGTCATACAACCATTAAATTTTGTAACGATAAAGTACTCGAGCCTCTTGTCAATTTAAGCTATCGCTCAAAGCTATGCTACCTTTGATTCCCAAATCAAACACTGATAAAACTTCAAATTGCCTTAACTTCTATAGGGTACGTCCTACACCTATCAAAGTTTGCAACATACAAATGCTGGTAACTTTTTACTCGAGCGTCATAAAACCTTGAAATTTTGTAACAATAAAGATCTCGAGCCTCTTGTCAATTTAAGCTATCGCTCAAAGCTATGCTACCCTTGAGTCCCAAATCAAACACTGATAAAACTTCAAATGGCCCTAACTTCTATACGATACGTCCTACACCTATCAAAGTTTGCAACATACAAATGCTTGTAACTTTTTGCTGGAGCGTCATAAAATCTTGAAATTTTGTAGCAATAAAGTGCTCGAGCCTCTTATCAATTTAAGATATCGCGCAAAGCTATGCTACCCTTGAGTCCCAAATCAAACACTGATAAAACTTCAAATGGCCCTAACTTCTATACGGTACGTCCTACACCTATCAAAGTTTGCAACATACAAATGCTTGTAACTTTTTACTGGAGCGTCATAAAACCTTGAAATTTTGAAACAATAAAGTTCTCGAGCCTCTTCTCAATTTAAGTTGTCGCTCAAAGCTATGCTACCCTTGAGTCCCAAATCAAACACTGATAAAATTTCAAATGGCCCTAACTTCTACACTGTACGTCCTACACCTATCAAAGTTTGCAACATGCAAATGCTTGTATCTTTTTACTCGAGCGTCATAAAACCTTGAAATTTTGTGAGGTAGGTCCTATACCTATCAAAGTTTGCAACATACAAATGCTTGTAACTTTTTACTGGAGCGTCATAAAACCTTGAAATTTTGTAACAATAAAGTACTCGAGCCTCTTGTCAATTTAAGCTATCGCTCAAAGCTATGCTACCCATCAATTCCAAATCAAACACTGATAAAACTTCAAATTGCCTTAACTTCTATACGGTACGTCCTACACCTATCAAAGTTTGCAACCTTGAAATTTTGTAACAATAAAGAACTCGAGCCTCTTGTCAATTTAAGCTATCGCTCAAAGCTATGCTACCCTTGAGTCCCAAATCAAACACTGATAAAACTTCAAATAGCCCTTACTTCTATACGGTACGTCCTACACCTATCAAAGTTTGCAACATACAAATGCTTGTAACTTTTTACTGGAGCGTCATAAAATCTTGAAATTTTGTAGCAATAAAGTACTCGAGCCTCTTGTCAATTTAAGATATCGCTCAAAGCTATGCTACCCTTGAGTCCCAAATCAAACACTGATAAAACTTCAAATGGCCCTAACTTCTATACGGTACGTCCTATACCTATCAAAGTTTGCAACATACAAATGCTAGTAACTTTTTACTGGAGCGTCATATAACCTTGAAATTTTGTAACAATAAAGTACTCGAGCCTCTTGTCAATTTAAGCTATGGCTCAAAGCTATGCTACCCTTGAGTCCCAAATCAAACACTGATAAAACTTCAAATGGCCCTAACTTCTATACGGTACGTCCTATACCTATCAAAGTTTGCAACATACTTGTAACTTTTTACTGGAGCGTCATATAACCTTGAAATTTAGTAACAATAAAGTACTCGAGCCTCTTGTCAATTTAAGCTATCGCTCAAAGCTATGCTACCCTTGAGTCGCAAATCAAACATTGATAAAATTTCAAATGGCCCTAACTTCTATACGGTACGTCCTACACCTATCAAAGTTTGCAACATACAAATGCTTGTAACTTTATACTGGAGCGTCATAAAATCTTGAAATTTTGTAGCAATAAAGTACTCGAGCCTCTCTCTAGAGCTATGCTACCCTTGAGTCCCAAATCAAACACTGATAAAACTTCAAATGGCCCTAACTTCTATATGGTACGTCCTATACCTATCAAAGTTTGCAACATACTTGTAACTTTTTACTGGAGCGTCATATAACCTTGAAATTTAGTAACAATAAAGTACTCGAGCCTCTTGTCAATTTAAGATATCGCTCAAAGCTATGCTACCCTTGAGTCCCAAATCAAACACTGATAAAACTTCAAATGGTCCTAACTTCTATACGGTACGTCCTATACCTATCAAAGTTTGCAACATACTTGTAACTTTTTACTGGAGCGTCATATAACCTTGAAATTTAGTAACAATAAAGCCTCTTGTCAATTTAAGATATCGCTCAAAGCTATGCTACCCTTGAGTCCCAAATCAAACACTGATAAAACTTCAAATGGCCCTAACTTCTATACGGTACGTCCTATACCTATCAAAGTTTGCAACATACAAATGCTAATAACTTTTTACTGGAGCGTCATATAACCTTGAAATTTTGTAACAATAAAGTACTCGAGCCTCTTGTCAATTTAAGCTATGGCTCAAAGCTATGCTACCCTTGAGTCCCAAATCAAACACTGATAAAACTTCAAATGGCCCTAACTTCTATACGGTACGTCCTGCACCTATCAAAGTTTGCAACCTACAAATGCTTGTAACTTTTTACTGGAGCGTCATAAAACCTTGAAATTTTGTAACAATGAAGTACTCGAGCCTCTTGCCAATTTAAGCTATCGCTCAAAGCTATGCTACCCTTGAGTCCCAAATCAAACACTGATAAAACTTCAAATGGCCCTTACTTCTATACGGTACGTCCTACACGTATCAAAGTTTGCAACATACAAATGCTTGTAACTTTTTACTGGAGCGTCATAAAACCTTGAAATTTTGTAACAATAAAGTACTCGAGCCTCTTGTCAATTTAAGCTATCGGTCAAAGCTATGCTACCCTTGAGTCCCAAATCAAACATTGATAAAACTTCAAATTGCCCTTACTTCTATACGGTACGTTCTACACCTATCAAAGTTTGCAACATACAAATGCTTCTAAATTTTAATGGAGCGTCATAAAACCTTGAAATTTTGTAACAATAAAGTACTCGAGCCTCTTGTCAATTTAAACTATAGCTCAAATCTATGCTGCCCTTGAGTCTCAAATCAAACACTGATAAAACTTCAAATGGCCCTAACTTCTATACGGTACGTCCTACACCTATCAAAGTTTGCAACATACAAATGCTTGTAACTTTTTACTGGAGCGTCATAAGACCTTGAAATTTTGTAACAATAAAGTACTCGAGCCTCTTGTCAATTTAAGCTATCGCTCAAAGCTATGCTACCCTTGAGTCCCAAATCAAACACTGATAAAACTTCAAATGGCCCTAACTTCTGTACGGTACGTCCTACACCTATCAAAGTTTGCAACATACAAATACTTGTAAGTTTTTAGTGGAGCGACATAAAACCTTGAAATTTTGTAACAATAAAGTATTCAAGCCTCTTGTCAATTTAAGCTAACGCTCAAAGCTATGCTACCCTTGAGTCCCAAATCAAACACTGATAAAACTTCAAATTTCCTTAACTTCTATACGATACGTCCTACACCTATCAAAGTTTGCAACATACAAATGCTTGTAACTTTTTACTGGAGCGTCATAAAACCTTGAAATTTTGTAACAATAAAGTACTCGAGCCTCTTGTCAATTTAAGCTATCGCTCAAAGCTATGCTACCCTTGAGTCCCAAATCAAACACTGCTAAAATTTCAAATGGTCCTAACTTCTATACGGTTCGTCCTACACCTATCAAAGTTTGCAACATACAAATGCTTGTAACTTTTTACTCGAGCGTCATAAAACCCTGAAATTTTGTAACAATAAAGAACTCGAGCCTCTTGTCAATTTAAGATATCGCTCAAAGCTATGCTACCCTTGAGTCCCAAATCAAACACTGATAAAACTTCAAATGGCCCTAACTTCTATACGGTACGTCCTATACCTATCAAAGTTTGCAACATACAAATGCTTGTAACTTTTTACTGGAGCGTCATATAACCTTGAAATTTTGTAACAATAAAGTACTCGAGCCTCTTGTCAATTTAAGCTATCGCTCAAAGCTATGCTACCCTTGAGTCCCAAATCAAACACTGATTAAACTTCAAATGGCCCTAACTTCTATACGGTACGTCCTACACCTATCAAAGTTTGCAACCTAGAAATGCTTGTAACTTTTTACTGGAGCGTCATAAAACCTTGAAATTTTGTAACAATAAAGTACTCGAGCCTCTTGTCAATTTAAGCTATCGCTCAAAGCTATGCTACCCTTGAGTCCCAAATCAAACACTGATAAAACTTCAAAGGGCCCTAACTACTATACGGTACGTCCTACGCCTATCAAAGTTGGCAACCTATAAATGCTTGTAACTTTTTACCGGAGCGTCATAAAACCTTGAAATTTTGTAACAATAAAGTACTCGAGCCTCTTGTCAATTTAAGCTATCGCTCAAAGCTATGCTACCCTTGAGTCCCAAAACAAACATTGATAAAACTTCAAATGGCCCTTACTTCTATACAGTACGTCCTACACGTATCAAAGTTTGAACATACAAATGCTTGTAACTTTTTTCTGGAGCGTCATAAAACCTTGAAATTTTGTATCAATAAAGTACTCGAGCCTCCTCCCAATTTAAACTATCGCTCAAAGCTATGCTACCCTTGAGTCCCAAATCAAACACTGATAAAACTTCAAATGGCCCTAACTTCTATACGGTACGTCCTACACTTATCAAACTTTGCAACATACAAATGCTTGTAACTTTTTACTGGAGCGTCATAAAACCTTGAAATTTTGTAACAATAAAGTACTCGAGCCTCTTGTCAATTTAAGCTATCGCTCAAAGCTATGCTACCCTTGAGTCCCAAATCAAACACTGATAAAACTTCAAATGACCCTAACTACTATACGGTACGTCCTACGCCTATCAAAGTTTGCAACCTACAAATGCTTGTAACTTTTTACCGGAGCGTCATAAAACCTTGACATTTTGTAACAATAAAGTACTCTAACCTCTTGTCATTTTAAGCTATCGCTCAAAGCTATGCTACCCTTGAGTCCCAACTCAAACATTGATAAAACTTCAAATGGCCTTTATTCTATACGGTACGTCCTAAACCTATTAAAGTTTGCAACATACAAATGCTTGTAACTTTTTTCTAGAGCGTCATAAAACCTTGAAATTTTGTATCAATAAAGTACTCGAGCCTCTTCTCAATTTAAACTATCGCTCAAAGCTATGCTACCCTTGAGTCCCAAATCAAACACTGATAAAACTTCAAATGGCCCTAACTTCTATACGGTACGTCCTACACTTATCAAACTTTGCAACATACAAATGCTTGTAACTTTTTACTGGAGCGTCATAAAACCTTGAAATTTTGTAACAATAAAGTACTCGAGCCTCTTGTCAATTTAAGCTATCGCTGAAAGCTATGCTACCCTTGAGTCTCAAATCAAACGCTGATAAAACTTCAAATGACCCTTACTTCAATACGGTACGTCCTACACCTATCAACGTTTGCAACATACAAACGCTTGTAAGGTTTTACTGGAGCGTCATAAAATCTTGAAATTTTGTAACAATAAAGTACTCGAGCCTCTTGTCAATTTAAGCTATAGCTCAAAGCTATGCTGCCCTTGAGTCTCAAATCAAACACTGATAAAACTTCAAATGGCCTTAACTTCTGTACGGTACGTCCTACACCTATCAAAGTTTGCAACATACAAATGCTTGTAACTTTTTACTGGAGCGTCATATAACCTTGAAATTTTGTAACAATAAAGTACTCGAGCCTCTTGTCAATTTAAGTTATCGCTCAAAGCTATGCTACCCTTGAGTCCCAAATCAAACACTGATTAAACTTCAAATGGCCCTAACTTCTATACGGTACGTCCTACACCTATCAAAGTTTGCAACCTACAAATGCTTGTAACTTTTTACTGGAGCGTCATATAACCTTGAAATTTTGTAACAATAAAGTACTCGAGCCTCTTGTCAATTTAAGTTATCGCTCAAAGCTATGCTACCCTTGAGTCCCAAATCAAACACTGATTAAACTTCAAATGGCCCTAACTTCTATACGGTACGTCCTACACCTATCAAAGTTTGCAACCTACAAATGCTTGTAACTTTTTACTGGAGCGTCATAAAACCTTGAAATTTTGTAACAATAAAGTACTCGAGCCTCTTGTCAATTTAAGCTATCGCTCAAAGCTATGCTACCCTTGAGTCCCAAATCAAACACTGATAAAACTTCAAATGGCCCTAACTTCTATACGGTACGTCCTATACCTATCAAAGTTTGCAACATACTTGTAACTTTTTACTGGAGCGTCATATAACCTTGAAATTTAGTAACAATAAAGTACTCGAGCCTCTTGTCAATTTAAGCTATCGCTCAAAGCTATGCTACCCTTGAGTCGCAAATCAAACATTGATAAAATTTCAAATGGCCCTAACTTCTATACGGTACGTCCTACACCTATCAAAGTTTGCAACATACAAATGCTTGTAACTTTATACTGGAGCGTCATAAAATCTTGAAATTTTGTAGCAATAAAGTACTCGAGCCTCTCTCTAGAGCTATGCTACCCTTGAGTCCCAAATCAAACACTGATAAAACTTCAAATGGCCCTAACTTCTATATGGTACGTCCTATACCTATCAAAGTTTGCAACATACTTGTAACTTTTTACTGGAGCGTCATATAACCTTGAAATTTAGTAACAATAAAGTACTCGAGCCTCTTGTCAATTTAAGATATCGCTCAAAGCTATGCTACCCTTGAGTCCCAAATCAAACACTGATAAAACTTCAAATGGTCCTAACTTCTATACGGTACGTCCTATACCTATCAAAGTTTGCAACATACTTGTAACTTTTTACTGGAGCGTCATAAAACCTTGAAATTTAGTAACAATAAAGCCTCTTGTCAATTTAAGATATCGCTCAAAGCTATGCTACCCTTGAGTCCCAAATCAAACACTGATAAAACTTCAAATGGCCCTAACTTCTATACGGTACGTCCTATACCTATCAAAGTTTGCAACATACAAATGCTAATAACTTTTTACTGGAGCGTCATATAACCTTGAAATTTTGTAACAATAAAGTACTCGAGCCTCTTGTCAATTTAAGCTATGGCTCAAAGCTATGCTACACTTGAGTCCCAAATCAAACACTGATAAAACTTCAAATGGCCCTAACTTCTATACGGTACGTCCTGCACCTATCAAAGTTTGCAACCTACAAATGCTTGTAACTTTTTACTGGAGCGTCATAAAACCTTGAAATTTTGTAACAATGAAGTACTCGAGCCTCTTGCCAATTTAAGCTATCGCTCAAAGCTATGCTACCCTTGAGTCCCAAATCAAACACTGATAAAACTTCAAATGGCCCTTACTTCTATACGGTACGTCCTACACGTATCAAAGTTTGCAACATACAAATGCTTGTAACTTTTTACTGGAGCGTCATAAAACCTTGAAATTTTGTAACAATAAAGTACTCGAGCCTCTTGTCAATTTAAGCTATCGGTCAAAGCTATGCTACCCTTGAGTCCCAAATCAAACATTGATAAAACTTCAAATTGCCCTTACTTCTATACGGTACGTTCTACACCTATCAAAGTTTGCAACATACAAATGCTTCTAAATTTTAATGGAGCGTCATAAAACCTTGAAATTTTGTAACAATAAAGTACTCGAGCCTCTTGTCAATTTAAACTATAGCTCAAATCTATGCTGCCCTTGAGTCTCAAATCAAACACTGATAAAACTTCAAATGGCCCTAACTTCTATACGGTACGTCCTACACCTATCAAAGTTTGCAACATACAAATGCTTGTAACTTTTTACTGGAGCGTCATAAGACCTTGAAATTTTGTAACAATAAAGTACTCGAGCCTCTTGTCAATTTAAGCTATCGCTCAAAGCTATGCTACCCTTGAGTCCCAAATCAAACACTGATAAAACTTCAAATGGCCCTAACTTCTGTACGGTACGTCCTACACCTATCAAAGTTTGCAACATACAAATACTTGTAAGTTTTTAGTGGAGCGACATAAAACCTTGAAATTTTGTAACAATAAAGTATTCAAGCCTCTTGTCAATTTAAGCTAACGCTCAAAGCTATGCTACCCTTGAGTCCCAAATCAAACACTGATAAAACTTCAAATTTCCTTAACTTCTATACGATACGTCCTACACCTATCAAAGTTTGCAACATACAAATGCTTGTAACTTTTTACTGGAGCGTCATAAAACCTTGAAATTTTGTAACAATAAAGTACTCGAGCCTCTTGTAAATTTAAGCTATCGCTCAAAGCTATGCTACCCTTGAGTCCCAAATCAAACACTGCTAAAATTTCAAATGGTCCTAACTTCTATACGGTTCGTCCTACACCTATCAAAGTTTGCAACATACAAATGCTTGTAACTTTTTACTCGAGCGTCATAAAACCTTGAAATTTTGTAACAATAAAGAACTCGAGCCTCTTGTCAATTTAAGATATCGCTCAAAGCTATGCTACCCTTGAGTCCCAAATCAAACACTGATAAAACTTCAAATGGCCCTAACTTCTATACGGTACGTCCTATACCTATCAAAGTTTGCAACATACAAATGCTTGTAACTTTTTACTTGAGCGTCATATAACCTTGAAATTTTGTAACAATAAAGTACTCGAGCCTCTTGTCAATTTAAGTTATCGCTCAAAGCTATGCTACCCTTGAGTCCCAAATCAAACACTGATTAAACTTCAAATGGCCCTAACTTCTATACGGTACGTCCTACACCTATCAAAGTTTGCAACCTACAAATGCTTGTAACTTTTTACTGGAGCGTCATAAAACCTTGAAATTTTGTAACAATAAAGTACTCGAGCCTCTTGTCAATTTAAGCTATCGCTCAAAGCTATGCTACCCTTGAGTCCCAAATCAAACACTGATAAAACTTCAAATGGCCCTAACTACTATACGGTACGTCCTACGCCTATCAAAGTTGGCAACCTATAAATGCTTGTAACTTTTTACCGGAGCGTCATAAAACCTTGAAATTTTGTAACAATAAAGTACTCGAGCCTCTTGTCAATTTAAGCTATCGCTCAAAGCTATGCTACCCTTGAGTCCCAAAACAAACATTGATAAAACTTCAAATGGCCCTTACTTCTATACAGTACGTCCTACACGTATCAAAGTTTGAACATACAAATGCTTGTAACTTTTTTCTGGAGCGTCATAAAACCTTGAAATTTTGTATCAATAAAGTACTCGAGCCTCCTCCCAATTTAAACTATCGCTCAAAGCTATGCTACCCTTGAGTCCCAAATCAAACACTGATAAAACTTCAAATGGCCCTAACTTCTATACGGTACGTCCTACACTTATCAAACTTTGCAACATACAAATGCTTGTAACTTTTTACTGGAGCGTCATAAAACCTTGAAATTTTGTAACAATAAAGTACTCGAGCCTCTTGTCAATTTAAGCTATCGCTCAAAGCTATGCTACCCTTGAGTCCCAAATCAAACACTGATAAAACTTCAAATGACCCTAACTACTATACGGTACGTCCTACGCCTATCAAAGTTTGCAACCTACAAATGCTTGTAACTTTTTACCGGAGCGTCATAAAACCTTGACATTTTGTAACAATAAAGTACTCTAACCTCTTGTCATTTTAAGCTATCGCTCAAAGCTATGCTACCCTTGAGTCCCAACTCAAACATTGATAAAACTTCAAATGGCCTTTATTCTATACGGTACGTCCTAAACCTATTAAAGTTTGCAACATACAAATGCTTGTAACTTTTTTCTAGAGCGTCATAAAACCTTGAAATTTTGTATCAATAAAGTACTCGAGCCTCTTCTCAATTTAAACTATCGCTCAAAGCTATGCTACCCTTGAGTCCCAAATCAAACACTGATAAAACTTCAAATGGCCCTAACTTCTATACGGTACGTCCTACACTTATCAAACTTTGCAACATACAAATGCTTGTAACTCTTTACTGGAGCGTCATAAAACCTTGAAATTTTGTAACAATAAAGTACTCGAGCCTCTTGTCAATTTAAGCTATCGCTGAAAGCTATGCTACCCTTGAGTCTCAAATCAAACGCTGATAAAACTTCAAATGACCCTTACTTCAATACGGTACGTCCTACACCTATCAACGTTTGCAACATACAAACGCTTGTAAGGTTTTACTGGAGCGTCATAAAATCTTGAAATTTTGTAACAATAAAGTACTCGAGCCTCTTGTCAATTTAAGCTATAGCTCAAAGCTATGCTGCCCTTGAGTCTCAAATCAAACACTGATAAAACTTCAAATGGCCTTAACTTCTGTACGGTACGTCCTACACCTATCAAAGTTTGCAACATACAAATGCTTGTAACTTTTTACTGGAGCGTCATATAACCTTGAAATTTTGTAACAATAAAGTACTCGAGCCTCTTGTCAATTTAAGTTATCGCTCAAAGCTATGCTACCCTTGAGTCCCAAATCAAACACTGATTAAACTTCAAATGGCCCTAACTTCTATACGGTACGTCCTACACCTATCAAAGTTTGCAACATACAAATGCTTGTAACTTTTTACTGGAGCGTCATATAACCTTGAAATTTTGTAACAATAAAGTACTCGAGCCTCTTGTCAATTTAAGTTATCGCTCAAAGCTATGCTACCCTTGAGTCCCAAATCAAACACTGATTAAACTTCAAATGGCCCTAACTTCTATACGGTACGTCCTACACCTATCAAAGTTTGCAACCTACAAATGCTTGTAACTTTTTACTGGAGCGTCATAAAACCTTGAAATTTTGTAACAATAAAGTACTCGAGCCTCTTGTCAATTTAAGCTATCGCTCAAAGCTATGCTACCCTTGAGTCCCAAATCAAACACTGATAAAACTTCAAATGGCCCTAACTACTATACGGTACGTCCTACGCCTATCAAAGTTGGCAACCTATAAATGCTTGTAACTTTTTACCGGAGCGTCATAAAACCTTGAAATTTTGTAACAATAAAGTACTCGAGCCTCTTGTCAATTTAAGCTATCGCTCAAAGCTATGCTACCCTTGAGTCCCAAATCAAACATTGATAAAACTTCAAATGGCCCTTACTTCTATACAGTACGTCCTACACGTATCAAAGTTTGAACATACAAATGCTTGTAACTTTTTTCTGGAGCGTCATAAAACCTTGAAATTTTGTATCAATAAAGTACTCGAGCCTCCTCCCAATTTAAACTATCGCTCAAAGCTATGCTACCCTTGAGTCCCAAATCAAACACTGATAAAACTTCAAATGGCCCTAACTTCTATACGGTACGTCCTACACTTATCAAACTTTGCAACATACAAATGCTTGTAACTTTTTACTGGAGCGTCATAAAACCTTGAAATTTTGTAACAATAAAGTACTCGAGCCTCTTGTCAATTTAAGCTATCGCTCAAAGCTATGCTACCCTTGAGTCCCAAATCAAACACTGATAAAACTTCAAATGACCCTAACTACTATACGGTACGTCCTACGCCTATCAAAGTTTGCAACCTACAAATGCTTGTAACTTTTTACCGGAGCGTCATAAAACCTTGACATTTTGTAACAATAAAGTACTCTAGCCTCTTGTCATTTTAAGCTATCGCTCAAAGCTATGCTACCCTTGAGTCCCAACTCAAACATTGATAAAACTTCAAATGGCCTTTATTCTATACGGTACGTCCTAAACCTATCAAAGTTTGCAACATACAAATGCTTGTAACTTTTTTCTAGAGCGTCATAAAACCTTGAAATTTTGTATCAATAAAGTACTCGAGCCTCTTCTCAATTTAAACTATCGCTCAAAGCTATGCTACCCTTGAGTCCCAAGTCAAACACTGATAAAACTTCAAATGGCCCTAACTTCTATACGGTACGTCCTACACTTATCAAACTTTGCAACATACAAATGCTTGTAACTTTTTACTGGAGCGTCATAAAACCTTGAAATTTTGTAACAATAAAGTACTCGAGCCTCTTGTCAATTTAAGCTATCGCTGAAAGCTATGCTACCCTTGAGTCTCAAATCAAACGCTGATAAAACTTCAAATGACCCTTACTTCAATACGGTACGTCCTACACCTATCAACGTTTGCAACATACAAACGCTTGTAAGGTTTTACTGGAGCGTCATAAAATCTTGAAATTTTGTAACAATAAAGTACTCGAGCCTCTTGTCAATTTAAGCTATAGCTCAAAGCTATGCTGCCCTTGAGTCTCAAATCAAACACTGATAAAACTTCAAATGGCCTTAACTTCTGTACGGTACGTCCTACACCTATCAAAGTTTGCAACATACAAATACTTGTAAGTTTTTAGTGGAGCGTCAAAAAAACCTTGAAATTTTGTAACAATAAAGTACTCGAGCCTCTTGTCAATTTAAGCTATCGCTCAAAGCTATGCTACCCTTGAGTCTCAAATCAAACGCTGTTAAAACTTCAAACGGACCTTACTTCAATACGGTACGTCCTACACCTATCAACGTTGGCAACATACAAATGCTTGTAAGGTTTTACTGGAGCGTCATAAAACCTTGAAATTTTGTAACAATAGAGTACTAGAGCCTCTTGTCAATTTAAGCTATAGCTCAAAGCTATGCTGAGGACTGATAAAACTTCAAATGGCCTTAACTTCTATACGGTACGTCCTACACCTATCAAAGTTTGCAACATACAAATGCTTGTAACTTTTTACTGGAGCGTCATATAACCTTGAAATTTTGTAACAATAAAGTACTCGAGCCTCTTGTCAATTTAAGCTATCGCTCAAAGCTATACTACCCTTGAGTCCCAATTCAAACACTGATAAAACTTCAAATGGCCCTAACTACTATACGGTACGTCCTACGCCTATCAAAGTTTGCAACCTACAAATGCTTGTAACTTTTTACCGGAGCGTCATAAAACCTTGACATTTTGTAACAATAAAGTACTCTAGCCTCTTGTCAATTTAAGCTATCGCTCAAAGCTATGCTACCCTTGAGTCCCAACTCAAACATTGATAAAACTTCAAATGGCCCTTACTTCTATACGGTACGTCCTACACCTATCAAAGTTTGCAACATACAAATGCTTGTAACTTTTTTCTAGAGCGTCATAAAACCTTGAAATTTTGTATCAATAAAGTACTCGAGCCTCTTCTCAATTTAAACTATCGCTCAAAGCTATGCTACCCTTGAGTCCCAAATCAAACACTGATAAAACTTCAAATGCCCTAAATTCTATACGGTACGTCCTACACTTATCAAACTTTGCAACATACAAATGCTTGTAACTTTTTACTGGAGCGTCATAAAACCTTGACATTTTGTAACAATAAAGTACTCGAGCCTCTTGTCAATTTAAGCTATCGCTCAAAGCTATGCTACCCTTGAGTCTCAAATCAAACGCTGATAAAACTTCAAATGACCCTTACTTCAATACGGTACGTCCTACACCTATCAACGTTTGCAACATACAAATGCTTGTAACTTTTTACTGGAGCGTCATAAAACCTTGAAATTTTGTAACAATAAAGTCTTGTCAATTTAATCTATCGCTCAAAGCTATGCTACCCTTGAGTCCCAAATCAAACACTGATAAAACTTCAAATGACCCTAACTTCTATACGGTACGTCCTACACCTATCAAAGTTTGCAACATACAAATGCTTGTAAGTTTTTAGTGGAGCGTCATAAAACCTTGAAATTTTGTAACAATAAAGTACTCGAGCCTCTTGTCAATTTAAGCTATCGCTCAAAGCTATGCTAGCCTTGAGTCCCAAATCAAACACTGATAAAACTTCAAATTGCCTTAACTTCTATACGGTACGTCCTACACCTATCAAAGTTTGCAACATACAAATGGTTGTAACTTTTTACTGGAGCGTCATAAAACCTTGAAATTTTGTAACAATAAAGTACTCGAGCCTCTTGTCAATTTAAGCTATCGCTCAAAGCTATGCTACCCTTGAGTCCGAAATCAAACACTGCTAAAATTTCAAATGGTACTAACTTTTATACGGTACGTCCTATACCTATCAAAGTTTGCAACATACAAATGCTTGTAACTTTTTACTGGAGCGTCATATAACCTTGAAATTTTGTAACACTAAAGTACTCGAGCCTCTTGTCAATTTAAGCTATCGCTCAAAGCTATGCTACCCTTGAGTCCCAAATCAAACACTGATAAAACTTCAAATGGCCCTAACTGCTATACGGTACGTCCTACACCTATCAAAGTTTGCAACCTACAAATGCTTGTAACTTTTTACTGGAGCCTCATAAAACCTTGAAATTTTGTAACAATAAAGTACTCCAGCCTCTTGTCAATTTAAGCTATCGCTCAAAGCTATGCTTGAGTCCCAAATCAAACACTGATAAAACTTCAAATGGCCCTAACTACTATACGGTACGTCCTACACCTATCAAAGTTTGCAACCTACAAATGCTTGTAACTTTTTACCGGAGCGTCATAAAACCTTGAAATTTTGTAACAATAAAGTACTCGAGCCTCTTGTCAATTTAAGCAATCGCTCAAAGCTATGCTGCCCTTGAGTCCCAAATCAAACATTGATAAAACTTCAAATGGCCCTTACTTCTATACGGTACGTCCTACACCTATCAAAGTTTGCAACATACAAATGCTTGTAACTTTTTTCTGGAGCGTCATAAAACCTTGAAATTTTGTATCAATAAAGTACTAGAGCCTCTTCTCAATTTAAACTATCGCTCAAAGCTATGCTACCCTTGAGTCCCCAATCAAACACTGATAAAACTTCAAATGGCCCTAACTTCTATACGGTACGTCCTACACTTATCAAACTTTGCAACATACAAATGCTTGTAACTTTTTACTAGAGCGTCATAAAACCTTGAAATTTTGTAACAATAAAGTACTCGAGCCTCTTGTCAATTTACGATATCGCTCAAAGCTATGCTACCCTTGAGTCTCAAATCAAACGCTGATAAGACTTCAAATGCCCTTACTTCAATACGGTACGTCCTACACCTATCAACGTTTGCAACATACAAATGCTTTTAAGGTTTTACTGGAGCGTCATAAAACCTTGAAATTTTGTAACAAAAAAGTACTCGAGCCTCTTGTCAATTTAAGCTATAGCTCAAAGCTATGCTGCCCTTGAGTCTCAAATCAAACACTGATAAAACTTCAAATGGCTTTAACTTCTATACGGTACGTCCTACACCTATCAAAGTTTGCAACATACAAATGCTTGTAAGTTTTTAGTGGAGCGTCATAAAACCTTGAAATTTTGTAACAATAAGGTACTCGAACCTCTTGTCAATTTAAGCTATCGCTCAAAGCTATGCTAACCTTGAGTCCCAAATCAAACACCGATAAAACTTCAAATTGCCTTAACTTCTATACGGTACGTCCTACACCTATCAAAGTTTGCAACATACAAATGGTTGTAACGTTTTACTGGAGCGTCATAAAACCTTGAAATTTTGTAACAATAAAGTACTCGAGCCTCTTGTCAATTTAAGCTATCGCTCAAAGCTATGCTACCCTTGAGTCCGAAATCAAACACTGCTAAAATTTCAAATGGTCCTAACTTGTATACGGTACGTCCTACACCTATCAAAGTTTGCAACATACAAATGCTTGTAACTTTTTACTCGAGCGTCATAAAACCTTGAAATTTTGTAACAATAAAGAACTCGAGCCTCTTGTCAATTTAAGCTATCGCTCAAAGCTATGCTACCCTTGAGTCCCAAATCAAACACTGCTAAAATTTCAAATGGCCCTAACTTCTATACGGTACGTCCTACACCTATCAAAGTTTGCAACATACAAAGGCTTGTAACTTTTTACTGGAGCGTCATAAAACCTTGAAATTTTGTAGCAATAAAGTACACGAGCCTCTTGTCAATTTAAGATATCGCTCAAAGCTATGCTACCCTTGAGTCCCAAATCAAACACTGATAAAACTTCAAATGGCCCTAACTTCTATACGGTACGTCCTATACCTATCAAAGTTTGCAACATACAAATGCTTGAAACTTTTTACTGGAGCGTCATATAACCTTGAAATTTTGTAACAATAAAGTACTCGAGCCTCTTGTCAATTTAAGCTATCGCTCGAAGCTATGCTACCCTTGAGTCCCAAATCAAACACTGATAAAACTTCAAATGGCCCTAACTTCTATACGGTACGTCCTACATCTATCAAAGTTTGCAACCTACAAATGCTTGTAACTTTTTTCTGGAGCGTCATAAAACCTTGAAATTTTGTATCAATAAAGTATTCGAGCCTCTTCTCAATTTAAACTATCGCTCAAAGCTATGCTACTCTTGAGTCCCAAATCAAACACTGATAAAACTTCAAATGGCCCTAACTTCCATACGGTACGTCTTACACTTATCAAACTTTGCAACATACAAATGCTTGTAACTTTTTACTGGAGCGTCATAAAACCTTGAAATTTTGTAACAATAAAGTACTCGAGCCTCGTGTCAATTTAAGATATCGCTCAAAGCTATGCTACCCTTGAGTCTCAAATCAAACGCTGATAAGACTTCAAATGCCCTTACTTCAATACGGTACGTCCTACACCTATCAACGTTTGCAACATACAAATGCTTGTAAGGTTTTACTGGAGCGTCATAAAACCTTGAAATTTTGTAACAATAAAGTACTCGAGCCTCTTGTCGATTTAAGCTATAGCTCAAAGCTATGCTGCCCTTGAGTCTCAAATCAAACACTGATAAAACTTCAAATGGCCTTAACTTCTATACGGTACGTCCTACACCTATCAAAGTTTGCAACATACAAATGCTTGTAAGTTTTTAGTGGAGCGTCATAAAACCTTGAAATTTTGTAACAATAAAGTACTCGAACCTCTTGTCAATTTAAGCTATCGCTCACAGCTATGCTACCCTTGAGTCCCGAATCAAACACTGATAAAACTTCATATTGCCTTAACTTCTATACGGTACGTCCTACCCCTATCAAAGTTTGCAACATACAAATGCTTGTAACTTTTTACTGGAGCGTCATAAAACCTTGAAATTTTGTAACAATAAAGTACTCGAGCCTCTTGTCAATTTAAGCTATCGCTCAAAGCTATGCTACCCTTGAGTCCCAAATCAAACATTGGTAAAACTTCAAATGGCCCTTACTTCTATACGGTACGTCCTACACCTATCAAAGTTTGCAGCATACAAATGCTTGTAACTTTTTTCTGGAGCGTCATAAAACCTTGAAATTTTGTATCAATGAAGTACTCGAGCCTCTTCTCAATTTAAACTATCGCTCCAAGCTATGCTACCCTTGAGTCCCAAATCAAACACTGATAAATTTTCAAATGGTCCTAACTTGTAGACGGTACGTCCTACACCTATCAAAGTTTGCAACATACAAATGCTTGTAACTTTTTACTGGAGCGACATAAAACATTGAAATTTTGGAACCATAAAGAACTCGAGCCTCTTGTCAATTTAAGCTATCGCTCAAAGCTATGCTACCCTTGAGTCCTAAATCAAACACTGATAAAACTTCAAATGGCCCTAACTTCTATACGGTACGTCCTACACCTATCAAAGTTTGCAACATACAAATGCTTGTAACTTTTTACTGGAGCGACATAAAACCTTGAAATTTTGGAACAATAAAGAACTCGAGCCTCTTGTCAATTTAAGCTATCGCTCAAAGCTATGCTACCCTTGAGTCCCAAATCAAACACTGATAAAACTTCAAATGGCCCTAACTTCTATACGCCTATCAAAGTTTGCAACATACAAAGGCTTGTAACTTTTTACTGGAGCGTCATAAAATCTTGAAATTTTGTAGCAATAAAATACACGAGCCTCTTGTCAATTTAAGATATCGCTCTAAGCTATGCTACCGTTGAGTCCCAAATCAAACACTGATAAAACTTCAAATGGCCCTAACTTCTATACGGTACGTCCTATACCTATCAATGTTTGCAACATACAAATGCTTGTAACTTTTTACTGGAGCGTCATATAACCTTGAAATTTTGTAACAATAAAGTACTCGAGCCTCTTGTCAATTTAAGCTATCGCTCAAAGCTATGCTACCCTTGAGTCCCATATCAAACACTGATAAAACTTCAAATGGCCCTAACTTCTATACGGTACGTCCTACACCTATCAAAGTTTGCAACCTACAAATGCTTGTAACTTTTTACTGGAGCGTCATAAAACCTTGAAATTTTGTAACAATAAAGTACTCGAGCCTCTTGTCAATTTAAGCTATCGCTCAAAGCTATGCTACCCTTGAGTCCCAAATCAAACATTGCTGAAACTTCAAATGGCCCTTACTTCCATACGGTACGTCCTACACTTATCAAACTTTGCAACATACAAATGCTTGTAACTTTTTACTGGAGCGTCATAAAACCTTGAAATTTTGTAACAATAAAGTACTCGAGCCTCTTGTCAATTTAAGATATCGCTCAAAGCTATGCTACCCTTGAGTCTCAAATCCAACGCTGATAAGACTTCAAATGCCCTTACTTAAATACGGTACGTCCTACACCTATCAACGTTTGCAACATACAAATGCTTGTAAGGTTTTACTGGAGCGTCATAAAACCTTGAAATTTTGTAACAATAAAGTACTCGAGCCTCTTGTCAATTTAAGATATCGCTCAAAGCTATGCTACCCTTGAGTCTCAAATCAAACGCTGATAAGACTTCAAATGCCCTTACTTCAATATTGTACGTCCTACACCTATCAACGTTTGCAACATACAAATGCTTGTAAGGTTTTACTGGAGCATCATAAAACCTTGAAATTTTGTAACAATAAAGTACTCGAACCTCTTGTCAATTTAAGCTATAGCTCAAAGCTATGCTGCCTTTGAGTCTCAAATCAAACACTGATAAAACTTCAAATGGCCTTAACTTCTATACGGTACGTTCTACACCTATCAAAGTTTGCAACATACAAATGCTTGTAAGTTTTTAGTGCAGCGTCATAAAACCTTGAAATTTTGTAACAATAAAGTACTCGAACCTCTTGCCAATTGAAGCTATCGCTCAAAGCTATGCTACCCTTGAGTCCCGAATCAAACACTGATAACACTTCATATTGCCTTAACTTCTATACGGCACGTCCTACCCCTATCAAAGTTTGCAACATACAAATGCTTGTAACTTTTTACTGGAGCGTCATAAAACCTTGAAATTTTGTAACAATAAAGTACTCGAGCCTCTTGTCAATTTAAGCTATCGCTCAAAGCTATGCTACCCTTGAGTCCCAAATCAAACATTGGTAAAACTTCAAATGGCCCTTACTTCTATACGGTACGTCCTACACCTATCAAAGTTTGCAGCATACAAATGCTTGTAACTTTTTTCTGGAGCGTCATAAAACCTTGAAATTTTGTATCAATGAAGTACTCGAGCCTCTTCTCAATTTAAACTATCGCTCCAAACTATGCTGCCCTTGAGTCCCAAATCAAACATTGATAAAACTTCAAATTGCCCTTACTTCTATATGGTACGTCCTACACCTATCAAAGTTTGCAACATACAAATGCTTGTAACGTTTTACTGGAGCGTCATAAAACCTTGAAATTTTGTAACAATAAAGACCTCGAGCCTCTTGTCAATTTAACCTATCGCTCAAAGCTATGCTACCCTTGAGTCCCAAATCAAACATTGATAAAACTTCAAATGGCCCTTACTTCTATACGGTACGTCCTACACCTATCGAAGTTTGCAACATACAAATGCTTGTAACTTTTTACTGGAGCGACATAAAACCTTGAAATTTTGGAACAATAAAGTACTCGAGCCTCTTGTCAATTTAAGCTATCGCTCAAAGCTATGCTACCCTTGAGTCCCAAATCAAACACTGATAAAACTTCAAATGGCCCTAACTTCTATACGGTACGTATTACACTTATCAAACTTTGCAACATACAAATGCTTGTAACTTTTTACTGGAGCGAGATAACACCTTGAAATTTTGTAATAATAAAGTACTCGAGCCTCTTGTCAATTTAAGCTATCGCTCAAGGCTATGCTACTCTTGAGTCCCAAATCAAACACATATAAAACTTCAAATGGCCCTAACTTCTATACGGTACATCCTACACCTATCAAAGTTTGCAACATACAAATGCTTGTAACTTTTTACTGGAGCGTCATAAAACCTTGAAATTTTGTAACAATAAAGTACTCGAGCCTCTTGTCAATTTAAACTATCGCTCAAAGCTATGCTATCCTTGAGTCCCAAATCAAACATTGATAAAACTTCAAATTGCCCTTACTTCTATATGGTACGTCCTACACCAATCAAAGTTTGCAACATACAAATGCTTGTAACGTTTTACTGGAGCGTCATAAAACCTTGAAATTTTGTAACAATACAGTACTCCAGCCTCTTGTCAATTTAAGCTATCGCTCAAAGCTATGCTACCCTTGAGTCCCAAATCAAACACTGATAAAACTTCAAATGGTCCCTACTTCTATACGGTACGTCCTACACCTATCAAAGTTTGCAACATACAAATGCTTGTAACTTTTTACTGGAGCGACATAAAACCTTGAAATTTTGGAACAATAAAGTACTCGAGCCTCTTGTCAATTTAAGCTATCGCTCAAAGCTATGCTACCCTTGAGTCCCAAATCAAACACTGATAAAACTTCAAATGGCCCTAACTTCTATACGGTACATCCTACACCTATCAAAGTTTGCAACATACAAATGCTTGTAACTTTTTACTGGAGCGTCATAAAACCTTGAAAGTTTGTAACAATAAAGACCTCGAGCCTCTTGTCAATTTAAGCTATCGCTCAAAGCTATGCTACCCTTGAGTCCCAAATCAAACATTGATAAAACTTCAAATGGCCCTTACTTCAATACGGTACGTCCTACACCTATCAAAGTTTGCAACATACAAATGCTTGTAACGTTTTACTGGAGCGCCATAAAACCTTGAAATTTTGTAACAATAAAGTACTCGAACCTCCTGCCAATTGAAGCTATCGCTCAAAGCTATGCTATCCTTGAGTCCCGAATCAAACACTGATAAAACTTCATATTGCCTTAACTCCTATACGGCACGTCCTACCCCTATCAAAGTTTGCAACATACAAATGCTTGTAACTTTTTACTGGAGCGTCATAAAACCTTGAAATTTTGTAACAATAAAGTACTCGAGCCTCTTGTCAATTTAAGCTATCGCTCAAAGCTATGCTACCCTTGAGTCCCAAATCAAACATTGGTAAAACTTCAAATGGCCCTTACTTCTATACGGTACGTCCTACACCTATCAAAGTTTGCAGCATACAAATGCTTGTAACTTTTTTCTGGAGCGTCATAAAACCTTGAAATTTTGTATCAATGAAGTACTCGAGCCTCTTCTCAATTTAAACTATCGCTCCAAACTATGCTGCCCTTGAGTCCCAAATCAAACATTGATAAAACTTCAAATTGCCCTTACTTCTATATGGTACGTCCTACACCTATCAAAGTTTGCAACATACAAATGCTTGTAACGTTTTACTGGAGCGTCATAAAACCTTGAAATTTTGTAACAATAAAGACCTCGAGCCTCTTGTCAATTTAACCTATCGCTCAAAGCTATGCTACCCTTGAGTCCCAAATCAAACATTGATAAAACTTCAAATGGCCCTTACTTCTATACGGTACGTCCTACACCTATCGAAGTTTGCAACATACAAATGCTTGTAACTTTTTACTGGAGCGACATAAAACCTTGAAATTTTGGAACAATAAAGTACTCGAGCCTCTTGTCAATTTAAGCTATCGCTCAAAGCTATGCTACCCTTGAGTCCCAAATCAAACACTGATAAAACTTCAAATGGCCCTAACTTCTATACGGTACGTATTACACTTATCAAACTTTGCAACATACAAATGCGTGTAACTTTTTACTGGAGCGAGATAACACCTTGAAATTTTGTAATAATAAAGTACTCGAGCCTCTTGTCAATTTAAGCTATCGCTCAAGGCTATGCTACTCTTGAGTCCCAAATCAAACACATATAAAACTTCAAATGGCCCTAACTTCTATACGGTACATCCTACACCTATCAAAGTTTGCAAAATACAAATGCTTGTAACTTTTTACTGGAGCGTCATAAAACCTTGAAATTTTGTAACAATAAAGTACTCGAGCCTCTTGTCAATTTAAACTATCGCTCAAAGCTATGCTATCCTTGAGTCCCAAATCAAACATTGATAAAACTTCAAATTGCCCTTACTTCTATATGGTACGTCCTACACCAATCAAAGTTTGCAACATACAAATGCTTGTAACGTTTTACTGGAGCGTCATAAAACCTTGAAATTTTGTAACAATACAGTACTCCAGCCTCTTGTCAATTTAAGCTATCGCTCAAAGCTATGCTACCCTTGAGTCCCAAATCAAACACTGATAAAACTTCAAATGGTCCCTACTTCTATACGGTACGTCCTACACCTATCAAAGTTTGCAACATACAAATGCTTGTAACTTTTTACTGGAGCGACATAAAACCTTGAAATTTTGGAACAATAAAGTACTCGAGCCTCTTGTCAATTTAAGCTATCGCTCAAAGCTATGCTACCCTTGAGTCCCAAATCAAACACTGATAAAACTTCAAATGGCCCTAACTTCTATACGGTACATCCTACACCTATCAAAGTTTGCAACATACAAATGCTTGTAACTTTTTACTGGAGCGTCATAAAACCTTGAAAGTTTGTAACAATAAAGACCTCGAGCCTCTTGTCAATTTAAGCTATCGCTCAAAGCTATGCTACCCTTGAGTCCCAAATCAAACATTGATAAAACTTCAAATGGCCCTTACTTCAATACGGTACGTCCTACACCTATCAAAGTTTGCAACATACAAATGCTTGTAACGTTTTACTGGAGCGCCATAAAACCTTGAAATTTTGTAACAATAAAGTACTCGAACCTCCTGCCAATTGAAGCTATCGCTCAAAGCTATGCTATCCTTGAGTCCCGAATCAAACACTGATAAAACTTCATATTGCCTTAACTCCTATACGGCACGTCCTACCCCTATCAAAGTTTGCAACATACAAATGCTTGTAACTTTTTACTGGAGCGTCATAAAACCTTGAAATTTTGTAACAATAAAGTACTCGAGCCTCTTGTCAATTTAAGCTATCGCTCAAAGCTATGCTACCCTTGAGTCCCAAATCAAACATTGGTAAAACTTCAAATGGCCCTTACTTCTATACGGTACGTCCTACACCTATCAAAGTTTGCAGCATACAAATGCTTGTAACTTTTTTCTGGAGCGTCATAAAACCTTGAAATTTTGTATCAATGAAGTACTCGAGCCTCTTCTCAATTTAAACTATCGCTCCAAACTATGCTACCCTTGAGTCCCAAATCAAACATTGATAAAACTTCAAATTGCCCTTACTTCTATATGGTACGTCCTACACCTATCAAAGTTTGCAACATACAAATGCTTGTAACGTTTTACTGGAGCGTCATAAAACCTTGAAATTTTGTAACAATAAAGACCTCGAGCCTCTTGTCGATTTAACCTATCGCTCAAAGCTATGCTACCCTTGAGTCCCAAATCAAACATTGATAAAACTTCAAATGGCCCTTACTTCTATACGGTACGTCCTACACCTATCAAAGTTTGCAACATACAAATGCTTGTAACTTTTTACTGGAGCGACATAAAACCTTGAAATTTTGGAACAATAAAGGACTCGAGCCTCTTGTCAATTTAAGCTATCGCTCAAAGCTATGCTACCCTTGAGTCCCAAATCAAACACTGATAAAACTTCAAATGGCCCTAACTTCTATACGGTACGTATTACACTTATCAAACTTTGCAACATACAAATGCTTGTAACTTTTTACTGGAGCGACATAAAACCTTGAAATTTTGTAATAATAAAGTACTCGAGCCTCTTGTCAATTTAAGCTATCGCTCAAGGCTATGCTACCCTTGAGTCCCAATTCAAACACATATAAAACTTCAAATGGCCCTAACTTATATACGGTACATCCTACACCTATCAAAGTTTGCAACATACAAATGCTTGTAACTTTTTACTGGAGCGTCATAAAACCTTGAAATTTTGTAACAATAAAGTACTCGAGCCTCTTGTCAATTTAAACTATCGCTCAAAGCTATGCTATCCTTGAGTCCCAAATCAAACATTGATAAAACTTCAAATTGCCCTTACTTCTATATGGTACGTCCTACACCTATCAAAGTTTGCAACATACAAATGCTTGTAACGTTTTACTGGAGCGTCATAAAACCTTGAAATTTTGTAACAATAAAGTACTCGAGCCTCTTGTCAATTTAAGCTATCGCTCTAAGCTATGCTACCCTTGAGTCCCAAATCAAACACTGATAAAACTTCAAATGGCCCCTACTTCTATACGGTACGTCCTACACCTATCAAAGTTTGCAACATACAAATGCTTGTAACTTTTTACTGGAGCGACATAAAACCTTGAAATTTTGGAACAATAAAGTACTCGAGCCTCTTGTCAATTTAAGCTATCGCTCAAAGCTATGCTACCCTTGAGTCCCAAATCAAACACTGATAAAACTTCAAATGGCCCTAACTTATATACGGTACATCCTACACCTATCAAAGTTTGCAACATACAAATGCTTGTAACTTTTTACTGGAGCGTCATAAAACCTTGAAAGTTTGTAACAATAAAGACCTCGAGCCTCTTGTCAATTTAACCTATCGCTCAAAGCTATGCTACCCTTGAGTCCCAAATCAAACATTGATAAAACTTCAAATGGCCCTTACTTCAATACGGTACGTCCTACACCTATCAAAGTTTGCAACATACAAATGCTTGTAACGTTTTACTGGAGCGCCATAAAACCTTGAAATTTTGTAACAATAAAGTACTCGAGCCTCTTGTTAATTTAAGTTGTCGCTCAAAGCTATGCTACCCTTGAGTCCCAAATCAAACACTGATAAAATTTCAAATGGCCCTTACTTCAATACGGTACGTCCTACACCTATCAAAGTTTGCAACGTTTTAAAAATGCTTGTAACGTTTTACTGGAGCGTCATAAAACCTTGAAATTTTTTTACAATAAAGTACTCGAGCCTCTTGTCAATTTAAGCTATAGCTCAAAGCTATGCTGCCCTTGAGTCTCAAATCAAACACTGATAAAACTTCAAATGGCCTTAACTTCTATACGGTACGTCCTACACCTATCAAAGTTTGCAACATACAAATGCTTGTAAGTTTTTAGTGGAGCGTCATAAAACCTTGAAATTTTGTAACAATAAAGTACTCGAACCTCTTGTCAATTTAAGCTATCGCTCAAAGCTATGCTACCATTAAGTCCCGAATCAAACACTGATAAAACTTCATATTGCCTTAACTTCTATACGGTACGTCCTACCCCTATCAAAGTTTGCAACATACAAATGCTTGTAACTTTTTACTGGAGCGTCATAAAACCTTGAAATTTTGTAACAATAAAGTACTCGAGCCTCTTGTCAATTTAAGCTATCGCTCAAAGCTATGCTACCCTTGAGTCCCAAATCAAACATTGGTAAAACTTCAAATGGCCCTTACTTCTATACGGTATGTCCTACACCTATCAAAATTTGCAGCATACAAATGCTTGTAACTTTTTTCTGGAGCGCCATAAAAGCTTGAAATTTTGTAACAATAAAGTACTCGAGCCTTTTGTTAATTTAAGTTGTCGCTCAAAGCTATGCTACCCTTGAGTCCCAAATCAAACACTGATAAAATTTCAAATGGCCCTTACTTCAATACGGTACGTCCTACACCTATCAAAGTTTGCAACGTTTTAAAAATGCTTGTAACTTTTTACTGGAGCGTCATAAAACCTTGAAATTTTGTAACAATAAAGTACTCGAGCCTCTTGTCAATTTAAGCTATCGCTCAAAGCTATGCTGCCGTTGAGTCTCAAATCAAACACGGATAAAACTTCAAATGGCCCTAACTTCTATACGGTACTTCCTACACCTATCAAAGTTTGCAACATACAAATGCTTGTAACTTTATACTGGAGCGTCATAAAACCTTGAAATTTTGTAACAATAAAGTTCTCGAGCCTCTTCTCAATTTTAGTTGTCGTTCAAAGCTATGCTACCCTTGAGTCTCAAATCAAACACTGATAAAATTTCAAATGGCCCTAACTTCTATACGGTACGTCCTACATTTATCAAAGTTTGCAACATACAAATGCTTGTAACTTTTTACTGGAGCGTCATAAAACCTTGAAGTTTTGTAACAATAAAGTACTCGAGCCTCTTGTCAATTTAAGCTATCGCTCAAAGCTATACTACCCTTGAGTCCCAAATCTAACACTGATAAAACTTCAAATGGCCCTAACTACTATACGGTACGTCCTACGCCTATCAAAGTTTGCAACCTACAAATGCTTGTAACTTTTTTCTGGAGCGTCATAAAACCTTGAAATTTTGTAACAATAAAGTTCTCGAGCCTCTTCTCAATTTAAGTTGTCGCTCAAAGCTATGCTACCCTTCAGTCCCAAATCAAACACTGATAAAACTTCAAATGGCCCTTACTTCAATACGGTACGTCCTACACCTATCAAAGTTTGCAACATACAAACGCTTGTAACGTTTTATTGGAGCGTCATAAAACCTTGAAATTTTGTAACAATAAAGTTCTCGAGCCTCTTCTCAATTTAAGTTGTCGCTCAAAGCTATGCTACCCTTGAGTCCCAAATCAAACACTGATAAAATTTCAAATGGCCCTAACTTCTATACGGTACGTCCTACACCTATCAAAGTTTGAAACATACAAATGCTTGTAACTTTTTACTGGAGCGTCATAAAACCTTGAAATTTTGTAACAATAAAGTACTCGAGCCTCTTGTCAATTTAAGCTAACGCTCAAAGCTATGCTACCCTTGAGTCCCAAATCAAACATTGGTAAAACTTCAAATGGCCCTTACTTCTATATGGTACGTCCTACACCTATCAAAGTTTGCAACATACAAATGCTTGTAACGTTTTACTGGAGCGTCATAAAACCTTGAAATTTTGTAACAATAAAGACCTCGAGCCTCTTGTCAATTTAACCTATCGCTCAAAGCTATGCTACCCTTGAGTCCCAAATCAAACATTGATAAAACTTCAAATGGCCCTTACTTCTATACGGTACGTCCTACACCTATCAAAGTTTGCAACATACAAATGCTTGTAACTTTTTACTGGAGCGACATAAAACCTTGAAATTTTGGAACAATAAAGTACTCGAGCCTCTTGTCAATTTAAGCTATCGCTCAAATCTATGCTACCCTTGAGTCCCAAATCAAACACTGATAAAACTTCAAATGGCCCTAACTTCTATACGGTACGTATTACACTTATCAAACTTTGCAACATACAAATGCTTGTAACTTTTTACTGGAGCGACATAAAACCTTGAAATTTTGTAATAATAAAGTACTCGAGCCTCTTGTCAATTTAAGCTATCGCTCAAGGCTATGCTACCCTTGAGTCCCAATTCAAACACATATAAAACTTCAAATGGCCCTAACTTATATACGGTACATCCTACACCTATCAAAGTTTGCAACATACAAATGCTTGTAACTTTTTACTGGAGCGTCATAAAACCTTGAAATTTTGTAACAATAAAGTACTCGAGCCTCTTGTCAATTTAAACTATCGCTCAAAGCTATGCTATCCTTGAGTCCCAAATCAAACATTGATAAAACTTCAAATTGCCCTTACTTCTATATGGTACGTCCTACACCTATCAAAGTTTGCAACATACAAATGCTTGTAACGTTTTACTGGAGCGTCATAAAACCTTGAAATTTTGTAACAATAAAGTACTCGAGCCTCTTGTCAATTTAAGCTATCGCTCAAAGCTATGCTACCCTTGAGTCCCAAATCAAACACTGATAAAACTTCAAATGGCCCCTACTTCTATACGGTACGTCCTACACCTATCAAAGTTTGCAACATACAAATGCTTGTAACTTTTTACTGGAGCGACATAAAACCTTGAAATTTTGGAACAATAAAGTACTCGAGCCTCTTGTCAATTTAAGCTATCGCTCAAAGCTATGCTACCCTTGAGTCCCAAATCAAACACTGATAAAACTTCAAATGGCCCTAACTTCTATACGGTACATCCTACACCTATCAAAGTTTGCAACATACAAATGCTTGTAACTTTTTACTGGAGCGTCATAAAACCTTGAAAGTTTGTAACAATAAAGACCTCGAGCCTCTTGTCAATTTAACCTATCGCTCAAAGCTATGCTACCCTTGAGTCCCAAATCAAACATTGATAAAACTTCAAATGGCCCTTACTTCAATACGGTACGTCCTACACCTATCAAAGTTTGCAACATACAAATGCTTGTAACGTTTTACTGGAGCGCCATAAAACCTTGAAATTTTGTAACAATAAAGTACTCGAGCCTCTTGTTAATTTAAGTTGTCGCTCAAAGCTATGCTACCCTTGAGTCCCAAATCAAACACTGATAAAATTTCAAATGGCCCTTACTTCAATACGGTACGTCCTACACCTATCAAAGTTTGCAACGTTTTAAAAATGCTTGTAACGTTTTACTGGAGCGTCATAAAACCTTGAAATTTTTTTACAATAAAGTACTCGAGCCTCTTGTCAATTTAAGCTATAGCTCAAAGCTATGCTGCCCTTGAGTCTCAAATCAAACACTGATAAAACTTCAAATGGCCTTAACTTCTATACGGTACGTCCTACACCTATCAAAGTTTGCAACATACAAATGCTTGTAAGTTTTTAGTGGAGCGTCATAAAACCTTGAAATTTTGTAACAATAAAGTACTCGAACCTCTTGTCAATTTAAGCTATCGCTCAAAGCTATGCTACCATTGAGTCCCGAATCAAACACTGATAAAACTTCATATTGCCTTAACTTCTGTACGGTACGTCCTACCCCTATCAAAGTTTGCAACATACAAATGCTTGTAACTTTTTACTTGAGCGTCATAAAACCTTGAAATTTTGTAACAATAAAGTACTCGAGCCTCTTGTCAATTTAAGCTATCGCTCAAAGCTATGCTACCCTTGAGTCCCAAATCAAACATTGGTAAAACTTCAAATGGCCCTTACTTCTATACGGTATGTCCTACACCTATCAAAATTTGCAGCATACAAATGCTTGTAACTTTTTTCTGGAGCGCCATAAAAGCTTGAAATTTTGTAACAATAAAGTACTCGAGCCTTTTGTTAATTTAAGTTGTCGCTCAAAGCTATGCTACCATTGAGTCCCAAATCAAACACTGATAAAATTTCAAATGGCCCTTACTTCAATACGGTACGTCCTACACCTATCAAAGTTTGCAACGTTTTAAAAATGCTTGTAACGTTTTACTGGAGCGTCATAAAACCTTGAAATTTTGTAACAATAAAGTACTCGAGCCTCTTGTCAATTTAAGCTATAGCTCAAAGCTATGCTGCCCTTGAGTCACAAATCAAACACTGATAAAACTTCAAATGGCCTTAACTTCTATACGGTACGTCCTACACCTATCAAAGTTTGCAACATACAAATGCTTGTAAGTTTTTAGTGGAGCGTCATAAAACCTTGAAATTTTGTAACAATAAAGTACTCGAACCTCTTGTCAATTTAAGCTATCGCTCAAAGCTATGCTACCCTTGAATCAAACACTGATAAAACTTCATATTGCCTCAACTTCTATACGGTACGTCCTACCCCTATCAAAGTTTGCAACATACAAATGCTTGTAACTTTTTACTGGAGCGTCATAAAACCTTGAAATTTTGTAACAATAAAGTACTCGAGCCTCTTGTCAATTTAAGCTATCGCTCAAAGCTATGCTACCCTTGAGTCCCAAATCAAACATTGGTAAAACTTCAAATGGCCTTACTTCTATACGGTATATCCTACACCTATCAAAATTTGCAGCATACAAATGCTTGTAACTTTTTTCTGGAGCGTCATAAAACCTTGAAATTTTGTATCAATGAAGTACTCGAGCCTCTTCTCAATTTAAACTATCGCTCCAAGCTATGCTACCCTTGAGTCCCAAATCAAACACTGATAAAACTTCAAATGGCCCTAACTTCTATACGGTACGTCCTACACCTATCAAAGTTTGCAACATACAAATGCTTGTAACTTTTTACCGGAGCGTCATAAAACCTTGAAATTTTGTAACAATAAAGTTCTCGAGCCTCTTCTCAATTTAAGTTGTCGCTCAAAGCTATGCTACCCTTGAGTCCCAAATCAAACACTGATAAAATTTCAAATGGCCCTAACTTCTATACGGTTTGTCCTACATTTATCAAACTTTGGAACATACAAATGCTTGTAACTTTTTACTGGAGCGACATAAAACCTTGAAATTTTGTAATAATAAAGTACTCGAGCCTCTTGTCAATTTAAGCTATCGCTCAAAGCTATGCTACCCTTGAGTCCCAAATCAAACAAATATAAAACTTCAAATGGCCCTAACTTCTATACGCTACATCCTACACCTATCAAAGTTTGCAACATACAAATGCTTGTAACTTCTTACTGGAGCGACATAAAACCTTGAAATTTTGGAACAATAAAGTACTCGAGCCTCTTGTCAATTTAAGCTATCGCTCAAAGCTATGCTACCCTTGAGCCCCAAATCAAACACTGATAAAACTTCAAATGGCCCTAACTTCTATACGGTATATCCTACACCTATCAAAGTTTGCAACATACAAATGCTTGTAACTTTTTACTGGAGCGTCATAAAACCTTGAAAGTTTGTAACAATAAAGACCTCGAGCCTCTTGTCAATTTAACCTATCGCTCAAAGCTATGCTACCCTTGAGTCCCAAATCAAACATTGATAAAACTTCAAATGGCCCTTACTTCAATACGGTACGACCTACACCTATCAAAGTTTGCAACACACAAATGCTTGTAACTTGTTACTGGAGCGTCATAAAACCTTGAAATTTTGTAACAATAAAGTACTCGAGCCTCTTGTCAGTTTAAGCTATCACTCAAAGCTATGCTACCCTTGAGTCCCAAATCAAACACTGATAAAACTTCAAATGGCCCTAACTACCATACGGTACGTCCTACGCCTATCAAAGTTTGCAACATACAAATGCTTGTAACTTTTTACCGGTGCGTCATAAAACCTTGAAATTTTGTAACAATAAAATAATCGAGCCTTTTGTCAATTTAAGCTATCGCTCAAATCTATGCTACCCTTGAGTCCCAAATCAAACACTGATAAAACTTCAAATGGCCCTAACTACTATACGGTACGTCCTACGCCTATCAAAGTTTGCAACATACAAATGCTTGTAACTTTTTACCGGTGCGTCATAAAACCTTGAAATTTTGTAACAATAAAGTACTCGCGCCTCTTGTCAATTTAAGCTATCGCTCAAAGTTATGTTACCCTTGAGTCTCAAATCAAACGCTGACAAAACTTCAAATGGCCCTTACTTCAATACGGTAAGTCCTACACCTATCAACGTTTGCAACATACAAATGCTTGTAAGGTTTTACTGGAGCGTCATAAAACCTTGAAATTTTGTAATAATAAAGTACTCGAGCCTCTTGTCAATTTAAGCTATAGCTCAAAGCTATGCTGCCCTTGAGTCTCAAATCAAACACCGATAAAACTTCAAATGCCCTTAACTTCTATACGGTACGTCCTACACCTATCAAAGTTTGCAACATACAAATGCTTGTAACTTTTTACTGGAGCGTCATATAACCTTGAAATTTTGTAACAATAAAGTACTCGAGCCTATTGTCAATTTAAGCTATCGCTCAAAGCTATGCTACCCTTGAGTCCCAAATCAAACAATGATAAAACTTCAAATGGCCCTAACTTCTATACGGTACGTCCTACACCTATCAAAGTTTGCAACCTACAAATGCTTGTAACTTTTTACTGGAGCGTCATAAAACCTTGAAATTTTGTAACAATTAAGTACTGGAGCCTCTTGTCAATTTAAGCTATCACTCAAAGCTATGCTACCCTAGAGACCCAAATCAAACACTGATAAAACTTCAAATGGCCCTAACTACTATACGGTGCATCCTACGCCTATCAAAGTTTGCAACCTACAAATGCTTGTAACTTTTTACTGGAGCGTCATAAAACCTTGAAATTTTGTAACAATAAAGTACTCGAGCCTCTTGTCAATTTAAGCTATCACTCAAAGCTATGCTACCCTTGAGTCCCAAATCAAACATTGATAAAACTTCAAATGGCCCTAACTACTATAAGGTACGTCCTACGCCTATCAAAGTTTGCAACCTACAAATGCTTGTAACTTTTTACCGGAGCGTCATAAAACCTTGAAATTTTGTAACAATAAAGTACTCGAGCCTCTTGTCAATTTAAGCTATCGCTCAAAGCTATGCTACCCTTGAGTCCCAAATCAAGCATTTATAAAACTTCAAATGGCCCTTACTTCTATACGGTACGTCCTACACCTATCAAAGTTTGCAACCTACAAATGCTTGTAACTTTTTACTGGAGCGTCATAAAACCTTGAAATTTTGTAACAATAAAGTACTCGAGCCTATTGTCAATTTAAGCTATCGCTCAAAGCTATGCTACCCTTGAGTCCCAAATCAAACAATGATAAAACTTCAAATGGCCCTAACTTCTATACGGTACGTCCTACACCTATCAAAGTTTGCAACCTACAAATGCTTGTAACTTTTTACCGGAGCGTCATAAAACCTTGAAATTTTGTAACAATAAAGTACTCGAGCCTCTTGTCAATTTGAGCTATCGCTCAAAGCTATGCTACCCTTGAGTCCCAAATCAAACATTTATAAAACTTCAAATGGCCCTTACTTCTATACGGTACGTCCTACACCTATCAAAGTTTGCGACATACAAATGCTTGTAACTTTTTTCTGGAGCGTCATAAAACCTTGAAATTTTGTATCAATAAAGTACTCGAGCCTCTTCTCAATTTAAACTATCGCTCAAAGCTATGCTACCCTTGAGTCCCAAATCAAACACTGATAAAACTTCAAATGGCCCTAACTAGTATACGGTACGTCCTACACTTATCAAACTTTGCAAGATACAAATGCTTTTACTGGAGAGTCATAAAACTTTGAAATTTTGTAACAATAAAGTACTCGAGCCTCTTGTCAATTTAAGCTATCGCTCAAAGCTATGCTACCCTTGAGTCTCAAATCAAACGCTGATAAAACTTCAAATGGCCCTTACTTCAATACGGTACGTCCTACACCTATCAATGTTTGCAACATACAAATGCTTGTAAGGTTTTACTGGAGCGTCATAAAACCTTGAAATTTTGTAACAATAAAGTACTCGAGCCTCTTGTCAATTTAAGCTATCACTCAAAGCTATGCTACCCTTGAGTCCCAAATCAAACACTGATAAAACTTCAAATGGCCCTAACTACCATACGGTACGTCCTACGCCTATCAAAGTTTGCAACATACAAATGCTTGTAACTTTTTACCGGTGCGTCATAAAACCTTGAAATTTTGTAACAATAAAATACTCGAGCCTTTTGTCAATTTAAGCTATCGCTCAAATCTATGCTACCCTTGAGTCCCAAATCAAACACTGATAAAACTTCAAATGGCCCTAACTACTATACGGTACGTCCTACGCCTATCAAAGTTTGCAACATACAAATGCTTGTAACTTTTTACCGGTGCTTCATAAAACCTTGAAATTTTGTAACAATAAAGTACTCGCGCCTCTTGTCAATTTAAGCTATCGCTCAAAGCTATGTTACCCTTGAGTCTCAAATCAAACGCTGACAAAACTTCAAATGGCCCTTACTTCAATACGGTACGTCCTACACCTATCAACGTTTGCAACATACAAATGCTTGTAAGGTTTTACTGGAGCGTCATAAAACCTTGAAATTTTGTAATAATAAAGTACTCGAGCCTCTTGTCAATTTAAGCTATAGCTCAAAGCTATGCTGCCCTTGAGTCTCAAATCAAACACCGATAAAACTTCAAATGCCCTTAACTTCTATACGGTACGTCCTACACCTCTCAAAGTTTGCAACATACAAATGCTTGTAACTTTTTACTGGAGCGTCATATAACCTTGAAATTTTGTAACAATAAAGTACTCGAGCCTATTGTCAATTTAAGCTATCGCTCAAAGCTATGCTACCCTTGAGTCCCAAATCAAACAATGATAAAACTTCAAATGGCCCTAACTTCTATACGGTACGTCCTACACCTATCAAAGTTTGCAACCTACAAATGCTTGTAACTTTTTACTGGAGCGTCATAAAACCTTGAAATTTTGTAACAATTAAGTACTGGAGCCTCTTGTCAATTTAAGCTATCACTCAAAGCTATGCTACCCTAGAGTCCCAAATCAAACACTGATAAAACTTCAAATGGCCCTCACTACTATACGGTGCGTCCTACGCCTATCAAAGTTTGCAACCTACAAATGCTTGTAACTTTTTACTGGAGCGTCATAAAACCTTGAAATTTTGTAACAATAAAGTACTCGAGCCTCTTGTCAATTTAAGCTATCACTCAAAGCTATGCTACCCTTGAGTCCCAAATCAAACACTGATAAAACTTCAAATGGCCCTAACTACTATAAGGTACGTCCTACGCCTATCAAAGTTTGCAACCTACAAATGCTTGTAACTTTTTACCGGAGCGTCATAAAACCTTGAAATTTTGTAACAATAAAGTACTCGAGCCTCTTGTCAATTTAAGCTATCGCTTAAAGCTATGCTACCCTTGAGTCCCAAATCAAGCATTTATAAAACTTCAAATGGCTTTTACTTCTATACGGTACGTCCTACACCTATCAAAGTTTGCAACCTACAAATGCTTGTAACTTTTTACTGGAGCGTCATAAAACCTTGAAATTTTGTAACAATAAAGTACTCGAGCCTCTTGTCAATTTAAGCTATCGCTCAAAGCTATGCTACCCTTGAGTCCCAAATCAAACATTTATAAAACTTCAAATGGCCCTTACTTCTATACGGTACGTCCTACACCTATCAAAGTTTGCGACATACAAATGCTTGTAAGGTTTTACTGGAGCGTCATAAAACCTTGAAATTTTGTAACAATAAAGTACTCGAGCCTCTTGTCAATTTAAGCTATAGCTCAAAGCTATGCTGCCCTTGAGTCTCAAATCAAACACTGATAAAACTTCAAATGGCCTTAACTTCTATACGGTACGTCCTACACCTATCAAAGTTTGCAACATACAAATGCTTGTAACTTTTTACTGGAGCGTCATAAAACCTTGAAATTTTGTAACAATAAAGTACTCGAGCCTCTTGTCAATTTAAGCTATCGCTCAAAGCTATGCTACCCTTGAGTCCCAAATCAAACACTGATAAAACTTCAAATGGCCCTAACTACTATACGGTACGTCCTACGCCTATCAATGTTTGCAACCTACAAATGCTTGTAACTTTTTACCGGAGCGTCATAAAACCTTGAAATTTTGTAACAATAAAGTACTCGAGCCTCTTGTCAATTTGAGCTATCGCTCAAAGCTATGCTACCCTTGAGTCCCAAATCAAACATTTATAAAACTTCAAATGGCCCTTACTTCTATACGGTACGTCCTACACCTATCAAATTTTGCGACATACAAATGCTTGTAACTTTTTTCTGGAGCGTCATAAAACCTTGAAATTTTGTATCAATAAAGTACTCGAGCCTCTTCTCAATTTAAACTATCGCTCAAAGCTATGCTACCCTTGAGTCCCAAATCAAACACTGATAAAACTTCAAATGGCCCTAACTACTATACGGTACGTCCTACACTTATCAAACTTTGCAAGATACAAATGCTTTTACTGGAGAGTCATAAAACCTTGAAATTTTGTAACAATAAAGTACTCGAGCCTCTTGTCAATTTAAGCTATCGCTCAAAGCTATGCTACCCTTGAGTCTCAAATCAAACGCTGATAAAACTTCAAATGGCCCTTACTTCAATACGGTACGTCCTACACCTATCAATGTTTGCAACATACAAATGCTTGTAAGGTTTTACTGGAGCGTCATAAAACCTTGAAATTTTGTAACAATAAAGTACTCTAGCCTCTTGTCAATTTAAGCTATAGCTCAAAGCTATGCTGCCCTTGAGTCTCAAATCAAACATTGATAAAACTTCAAATGGCCTTAACTTCTATACGGTACGTCCTACACCTATCAAAGTTTGCAACATACAAATGCTTGTAACTTTTTACTGGAGCGTCATAAAACCTTGAAATTTTGTAACAATAAAGTACTCGAGCCTCTTGTCAATTTAAGCTATCGCTCAAAGCTATGCTACCCTTGAGTCCCAAATCAAACACTGCTAAAATTTCAAATGGCCCTAACTTCTATACGGTATGTCCTACACCTATCAAAGTTTGCAACCTACAAATGCTTGTAACTTTTTACTGGAGCGTCATAAAACCTCGAAATTTTGTAACAATAAAGTACTCGAGCCTCTTGTCAATTTAAGCTATCACTCAAAGCTATGCTACCCTTGAGTCCCAAATCAAACACTGATAAAACTTCAAATGGCCCTAACTACTATAAGGTACGTCCTACGCCTATCAAAGTTTGCAACCTACAAATGCTTGTAACTTTTTACCGGAGCGTCATAAAACCTTGAAATTTTGTAACAATAAAGTACTCGAGCCTCTTGTCAATTTAAGCTATCGCTCAAAGCTATGCTACCCTTGAGTCCCAAATCAAACATTTATAAAACTTCAAATGGCCCTTACTTCTATACGGTACGTCCTACACCTATCAATGTTTGCGACATACAAATGCTTGTAACTTTTTTCTGGAGCGTCATAAAACCTTGAAATTTTGTATCAATAAAGTACTCGAGCCTCTTCTCAATTTAAACTATCGCTGAAAGCTATGCTACCCTTGAGTCCCAAATCAAACATTGATAAAACTTCAAATGGCCCTAACTACTATACGGTACGTCCTACACTTATCAAAGTTTGCAACATACAAATGCTTGTAAGGTTTTACTGGAGCGTCATAAAACCTTGAAATTTTGTAAGAATAAAGTACTCGAGCCTCTTGTCAATTTAAGCTATAGCTCAAAGCTATGCTACCCTTGAGTCCCAAATCAAACATTTATAAAACTTCAAATGGCCCTTACTTCTATACGGTACGTCCTACACCTATCAATGTTTGCGACATACAAATGCTTGTAAGTTTTTTCTGGAGCGTCATAAAACCTTGAAATTTTGTATCAATAAAGTACTCGAGCCTCTTCTCAATTTAAACTATCGCTCAAAGCTATGCTACCCTTGAGTCCCAAATCAAACACTGATAAAACTTCAAATGGCCCTAACTACTATACGGTACGTCCTACACTTATCAAACTTTGCAAGATACAAATGCTTTTACTGGAGCGTCATAAAACCTTGAAATTTTGTAACAATAAAGTACTCGAGCCTCTTGTCAATTTAAGCTATCGCTCAAAGCTATGCTACCCTTGAGTCTCAAATCAAACGCTGATAAAACTTCAAATGGCCCTTACTTCAATACGGTACGTCCTACACCTATCAACGTTTGCAACATACAAATGCTTGTAAGGTTTTACTGGAGCGTCATAAAACCTTGAAATTTTGTAACAATAAAGTACTCTAGCCTCTTGTCAATTTAAGCTATAGCTCAAAGCTATGCTGCCCTTGAGTCTCAAATCAAACATTGATAAAACTTCAAATGGCCTTAACTTCTATACGGTACGTCCTACTCCTATCAAAGTTTGCAACATACAAATGCTTGTAACTTTTTACTGGAGCGTCATAAAACCTTGAAGTTTAGTAACAATAAAGATCTCGAGTCTCTTGTCAATTTAAGCTATCGCTCAAAGCTAAGCTACCCTTGAGTCCCAAATCAAACACTGCTAAAATTTCAAATGGTCCTAACTACTATACGGTACGTCCTACACTTATCAAACTTTGCAAGATACAAATGCTTGTAACTTTTTACTGGAGCGTCATAAAATCTTGAAATTTTGTAGCAATAAAGTAGACGAGCCTCTTGTGAATTTAAGATATCGCTCAAAGCTATGCTACCCTTGATTCTCAAATCAAACGCTGATAAAACTTCAAATGGCCCTTACTTCAATACGGTACGTCCTACACCTATCAACGTTTGCAACATACAAATGCTTGTAAGGTTTTACTGGAGCGTTATAAAACCTTGAAATTTTGTAACAATAAAGTACTCGAGCCTCTTGTCAATTTAAGCTATAGCTCAAAGCTATGCTGCCCTTGAGTCTCAAATCAAACACTGATAAAACTTCAGATGGCCTTAACTTCTATATGGTACGTCGTACACCTATCAAAATTTGCAACATACAAATGCTTGTAACATTTTACTGGAGCGTCATAAAACCTTGAAATTTTGTAACAATAAAGTACTCGAACCTCTTGTCAATTTAAGCTATCGCTCAAAGCTATGCTACCCTTGAGTCCCAAATCAAACACTGATAAAACTTCAAATTGCCTTAACTTATATACGGTACGTCCTACACCTATCAAAGTTTGCAACATACAAATGCTTGTAACTCTTTTCTGGAGCGTCATAAAACCTTGAAATTTTGTATCAATAAAGTACTCGAGCCTCTTCTCAATTTAAGCTATCGCTCAAAGCTCTGCTAACCCTGCGTCCCAAATCAAACACATATAAAACTTCCAATGGCCCTAACTTATATACAGTACATCCTACACCTATCAAAGTTTGCAACATACAAATGCTTGTAACTTTTTACTGGAGCGTCATAAAACCTTGAAATTTTGTAACAATAAAGTACTCGAGCCTCTTGTCAATTTAAGCTATCGCTCAAAGCTATGCTATCCTTGAGTCCCAAATCAAACATTGATAAAACTTCAAATTGCCCTTACTTCTATATGGTACGTCCTACACCTATCAAAGTTTGGAACATACAAATGCTTGTAACGTTTTACTGGAGCGTCATAAAACCTTGAAATTTTGTAACAATAAAGTACTCTAGCCTCTTGTCAATTTAAGCTATAGCTCAAAGCTATGCTGCCCTTGAGTCTCAAATCAAACACTGATAAAACTTCAAATGGCCTTAACTTCTATACGGTACGTCCTACACCTATCAAAGTTTGCAACATACAAATGCTTGTAACTTTTTACTGGAGCGTCATAAAACCTTGAAATTTTGTAACAATAAAGTACTCGAGCCTCTTGTCAATTTAAGCTATCGCTCAAAGCTATGCTACCCTTGAGTCCCAAATCAAACATTTATAAAACTTCAAATGGCCCTTACTTCTATACGGTACGTCCTACACCTATCAATGTTTGCGACATACAAATGCTTGTAACTTTTTTCTGGAGCGTCATAAAACCTTGAAATTTTGTATCAATAAAGTACTCGAGCCTCTTCTCAATTTAAACTATCGCTGAAAGCTATGCTACCCTTCAGTCCCAAATCAAACATTGATAAAACTTCAAATGGCCCTAACTACTATACGGTACGTCCTACACTTATCAAAGTTTGCAACATACAAATGCTTGTAAGGTTTTACTGGAGCGTCATAAAACCTTGAAATTTTGTAAGAATAAAGTACTCGAGCCTCTTGTCAATTTAAGCTATAGCTCAAAGCTATGCTACCCTTGAGTCCCAAATCAAACATTTATAAAACTTCAAATGGCCCTTACTTCTATACGGTACGTCCTACACCTATCAATGTTTGCGACATACAAATGCTTGTAACTTTTTTCTGGAGCGTCATAAAACCTTGAAATTTTGTATCAATAAAGTACTCGAGCCTCTTCTCAATTTAAACTATCGCTCAAAGCTATGCTACCCTTGAGTCCCAAATCAAACACTGATAAAACTTCAAATGGCCCTAACTACTATACGGTACGTCCTACACTTATCAAAGTTTGCAACATACAAATGCTTGTAAGGTTTTACTGGAGCGTCATAAAACCTTGAAATTTTGTAAGAATAAAGTACTCGAGCCTCTTGTCAATTTAAGCTATAGCTCAAAGCTATGCTACCCTTGAGTCCCAAATCAAACATTTATAAAACTTCAAATGGCCCTTACTTCTATACGGTACG
This sequence comes from Clusia tigrina, assembly GCA_920105625.2. Classification (NCBI taxonomy): domain Eukaryota; kingdom Metazoa; phylum Arthropoda; class Insecta; order Diptera; family Clusiidae; genus Clusia; species Clusia tigrina. The sequence goes on along the minus strand of CAKKTE020000011.1, from coordinate 3,386,414 downwards.
TCCTACACCTATCAATGTTTGCGACATACAAATGCTTGTAACTTTTTTCTGGAGCGTCATAAAACCTTGAAATTTTGTATCAATAAAGTACTCGAGCCTCTTCTCAATTTAAACTATCGCTCAAAGCTATGCTACCCTTGAGTCCCAAATCAAACACTGATAAAACTTCAAATGGCCCTAACTACTATACGGTACGTCCTACACTTATCAAACTTTGCAAGATACAAATGCTTTTACTGGAGCGTCATAAAACCTTGAAATTTTGTAACAATAAAGTACTCGAGCCTCTTGTCAATTTAAGCTATCGCTCAAAGCTATGCTACCCTTGAGTCTCAAATCAAACGCTGATAAAACTTCAAATGGCCCTTACTTCAATACGGTACGTCCTACACCTATCAACGTTTGCAACATACAAATGCTTGTAAGGTTTTACTGGAGCGTCATAAAACCTTGAAATTTTGTAACAATAAAGTACTCTAGCCTCTTGTCAATTTAAGCTATAGCTCAAAGCTATGCTGCCCTTGAGTCTCAAATCAAACATTGATAAAACTTCAAATGGCCTTAACTTCTATACGGTACGTCCTACACCTATCAAAGTTTGCAACATACAAATGCTTGTAACTTTTTACTGGAGCGTCATAAAACCTTGAAGTTTTGTAACAATAAAGTACTCGAGTCTCTTGTCAATTTAAGCTATCGCTCAAAGCTAAGCTACCCTTGAGTCCCAAATCAAACACTGCTAAAATTTCAAATGGTCCTAACTACTATACGGTACGTCCTACACTTATCAAACTTTGCAAGATACAAATGCTTGTAACTTTTTACTGGAGCGTCATAAAATCTTGAAATTTTGTAGCAATAAAGTAGACGAGCCTCTTGTGAATTTAAGATATCGCTCAAAGCTATGCTACCCTTGATTCTCAAATCAAACGCTGATAAAACTTCAAATGGCCCTTACTTCAATACGGTACGTCCTACACCTATCAACGTTTGCAACATACAAATGCTTGTAAGGTTTTACTGGAGCGTTATAAAACCTTGAAATTTTGTAACAATAAAGTACTCGAGCCTCTTGTCAATTTAAGCTATAGCTCAAAGCTATGCTGCCCTTGAGTCTCAAATCAAACACTGATAAAACTTCAGATGGCCTTAACTTCTATATGGTACGTCCTACACCTATCAAAATTTGCAACATACAAATGCTTGTAACATTTTACTGGAGCGTCATAAAACCTTGAAATTTTGTAACAATAAAGTACTCGAACCTCTTGTCAATTTAAGCTATCGCTCAAAGCTATGCTACCCTTGAGTCCCAAATCAAACACTGATAAAACTTCAAATTGCCTTAACTTATATACGGTACGTCCTACACCTATCAAAGTTTGCAACATACAAATGCTTGTAACTCTTTTCTGGAGCGTCATAAAACCTTGAAATTTTGTATCAATAAAGTACTCGAGCCTCTTCTCAATTTAAGCTATCGCTCAAAGCTCTGCTAACCCTGCGTCCCAAATCAAACACATATAAAACTTCCAATGGCCCTAACTTATATACAGTACATCCTACACCTATCAAAGTTTGCAACATACAAATGCTTGTAACTTTTTACTGGAGCGTCATAAAACCTTGAAATTTTGTAACAATAAAGTACTCGAGCCTCTTGTCAATTTAAGCTATCGCTCAAAGCTATGCTATCCTTGAGTCCCAAATCAAACATTGATAAAACTTCAAATTGCCCTTACTTCTATATGGTACGTCCTACACCTATCAAAGTTTGGAACATACAAATGCTTGTAACGTTTTACTGGAGCGTCATAAAACCTTGAAATTTTGTAACAATAAAGTACTCTAGCCTCTTGTCAATTTAAGCTATAGCTCAAAGCTATGCTGCCCTTGAGTCTCAAATCAAACACTGATAAAACTTCAAATGGCCTTAACTTCTATACGGTACGTCCTACACCTATCAAAGTTTGCAACATACAAATGCTTGTAACTTTTTACTGGAGCGTCATAAAACCTTGAAATTTTGTAACAATAAAGTACTCGAGCCTCTTGTCAATTTAAGCTATCGCTCAAAGCTATGCTACCCTTGAGTCCCAAATCAAACATTTATAAAACTTCAAATGGCCCTTACTTCTATACGGTACGTCCTACACCTATCAATGTTTGCGACATACAAATGCTTGTAACTTTTTTCTGGAGCGTCATAAAACCTTGAAATTTTGTATCAATAAAGTACTCGAGCCTCTTCTCAATTTAAACTATCGCTGAAAGCTATGCTACCCTTGAGTCCAAAATCAAACATTGATAAAACTTCAAATGGCCCTAACTACTATACGGTACGTCCTACACTTATCAAAGTTTGCAACATACAAATGCTTGTAAGGTTTTACTGGAGCGTCATAAAACCTTGAAATTTTGTAAGAATAAAGTACTCGAGCCTCTTGTCAATTTAAGCTATAGCTCAAAGCTATGCTACCCTTGAGTCCCAAATCAAACATTTATAAAACTTCAAATGGCCCTTACTTCTATACGGTACGTCCTACACCTATCAATGTTTGCGACATACAAATGCTTGTAACTTTTTTCTGGAGCGTCATAAAACCTTGAAATTTTGTATCAATAAAGTACTCGAGCCTCTTCTCAATTTAAACTATCGCTCAAAGCTATGCTACCCTTGAGTCCCAAATCAAACACTGATAAAACTTCAAATGGCCCTAACTACTATACGGTACGTCCTACACTTATCAAAGTTTGCAACATACAAATGCTTGTAACTTTTTACTGGAGCGTCATAAAACCTTGAAATTTTGTAAGAATAAAGTACTCGAGCCTCTTGTCAATTTAAGCTATAGCTCAAAGCTATGCTACCCTTGAGTCCCAAATCAAACATCTATAAAACTTCAAATGGCCCTTACTTCTATACGGTACGTCCTACACCTATCAAAGTTTGCGACATACAAATGCTTGTAACTTTTTTCTGGAGCGTCATAAAACCTTGAAATTTTGTATCAATAAAGTACTCGAGCCTCTTCTCAATTTAAACTATCGCTCAAAGCTATGCTACCCTTGAGTCCCAAATCAAACACTGATAAAACTTCAAATGGCCCTAACTACTATACGGTACGTCCTACACTTATCAAACTTTGCAAGATACAAATGCTTTTACTGGAGCGTCATAAAACCTTGAAATTTTGTAACAATAAAGTACTCGAGCCTCTTGTCAATTTAAGCTATCGCTCAAAGCTATGCTACCCTTGAGTCTCAAATCAAACGCTGATAAAACTTCAAATGGCCCTTACTTCAATACGGTACGTCCTACACCTATCAACGTTTGCAACATACAAATGCTTGTAAGGTTTTACTGGAGCGTCATAAAACCTTGAAATTTTGTAACAATAAAGTACTCTAGCCTCTTGTCAATTTAAGCTATAGCTCAAAGCTATGCTGCCCTTGAGTCTCAAATCAAACATTGATAAAACTTCAAATGGCCTTAACTTTTATACGGTACGTCCTACACCTATCAAAGTTTGCAACATACAAATGCTTGTAACTTTTTACTGGAGCGTCATAAAACCTTGAAGTTTTGTAACAATAAAGTACTCGAGTCTCTTGTCAATTTAAGCTATCGCTCAAAGCTATGCTACCCTTGAGTCCCAAATCAAACACTGCTAAAATTTCAAATGGTCCTAACTACTATACGGTACGTCCTACACTTATCAAACTTTGCAAGATACAAATGCTTGTAACTTTTTACTGGAGCGTCATAAAATCTTGAAATTTTGTAGCAATAAAGTAGACGAGCCTCTTGTGAATTTAAGATATCGCTCAAAGCTATGCTACCCTTGATTCTCAAATCAAACGCTGATAAAACTTCAAATGGCCCTTACTTCAATACGGTACGTCCTACACCTATCAACGTTTGCAACATAAAAATGCTTGTAAGGTTTTACTGGAGCGTTATAAAACCTTGAAATTTTGTAACAATAAAGTACTCGAGCCTCTTGTCAATTTAAGCTATAGCTCAAAGCTATGCTGCCCTTGAGTCTCAAATCAAACACTGATAAAACTTCAGATGGCCTTAACTTCTATATGGTACGTCCTACACCTATCAAAATTTGCAACATACAAATGCTTGTAACTTTTTACTGGAGCGTCATAAAACCTTGAAATTTTGTAACAATAAAGTACTCGAGCCTCTTGTCAATTTAAGCTATCGCTCAAAGCTATGCTACCCTTGAGTCCCAAATCAAACACTGATAAAACTTCAAATTGCCTTAACTTATATACGGTACGTCCTACACCTATCAAAGTTTGCAACATACAAATGCTTGTAACTCTTTTCTGGAGCGTCATAAAACCTTGAAATTTTGTATCAATAAAGTACTCGAGCCTCTTCTCAATTTAAGCTATCGCTCAAAGCTCTGCTAACCCTGCGTCCCAAATCAAACACATATAAAACTTCCAATGGCCCTAACTTATATACAGTACATCCTACACCTATCAAAGTTTGCAACATACAAATGCTTGTAACTTTTTACTGGAGCGTCATAAAACCTTGAAATTTTGTAACAATAAAGTACTCGAGCCTCTTGTCAATTTAAGCTATCGCTCAAAGCTATGCTATCCTTGAGTCCCAAATCAAACATTGATAAAACTTCAAATTGCCCTTACTTCTATATGGTACGTCCTACACCTATCAAAGTTTGGAACATACAAATGCTTGTAACGTTTTACTGGAGCGTCATAAAGCCTTGAAATTTTGTAACAATAAAGACCTCGAGCCTCTTGTCAATTTAACCTATCGCTCAAAGCTATGCTATCCTTGAGTCCCAAATCAAACATTGATAAAACTTCAAATGGCCCTTACTTCTATACGGTACGTCCTACACCTATCAAAGTTTGCAACATACAAATGCCTGTAACTTTTTTCTGGAGCGTCATAAAACCTTGAAATTTTGTAACAATAAAGTACTCGAGCCTCTTCTCAATTTAAGCTATCGCTCAAAGCTATGCTAACCTAGAGTCCCAAATCAAACACATATAAAACTTCCAATGGCCCTAACTTCTATACGGTACATCCTACACCTATCAAAGTTTGCAAGATACAAATCCTTGTAACTTTTTACTGGAGCGTCATAAAACCTTGAAATTTTGTAACAATAAAGTACTCGAGCCTCTTATCAATTTAAACTATCGCTCAAAGCTATGCTACCCTTGAGTCTCAAATCAAACGCTGTTAAAACTTCAAATGGCCCTTACTTCAATACGGTACGTCCTACACCTATCAACGTTTGTAACATACAAAGGCTTGTAACTTTTTACTGGAGCGTCATAAAACCTTGAAATTTTGTAACAATAAAGTACTCGAGCCTCTTGACAATTTAAGCTATAGCTCAAAGCTATGCTGCCCTTGAGTCCCAAATCAAACACTTATAAAACTTCAAATGGCCCTAACTTCTATACGGTACGTCCTACACTTATCAAACTTTGCAACATACAAATGCTTGTAACTTTTTACTGGAGCGACATAAAACCTTGAAATTTTGTAACAATAAAGTACTCGAGCCTCTTGTCAATTTAAGCTATCGCTCAAAGCTATGCTACCCTTGAGTCCCAAATCAAACATTGATAAAACTTCAAATTGCCCTTACTTCTATACGGTACGTCCTACACCTATCAAAGTTTGCAACATACAAATGCCTGTAACTTTTTTCTGGAGCGTCATAAAACCTTGAAATTTTGTAACAATAAAGTACTCGAGCCTCTTGTCAATTTAAGCTATCGATCAAAGCTATGCTACCCTTGAGTCCCAAATCAAACATTGATAAAACTTCAAATGGCACTTACTTCTATACGGTACGTCCTACACCTATCAAAGTTTGCAATATACAAATGCTTGTAACTCTTTTCTGGAGCGTCATAAAACCTTGAAATTTTGTATCAATAAAGTACTCGAGCCTCTTCTCAATTTAAGCTATCGCTCAAAGCTATGCTAACCTTGAGTCCCAAATCAAACACATATAAAACTTCCAATGGCCCTAATTTCTATACGGTACATCCTACACCTATCAAAGTTTGCAACATACAAATGCTTGTAACTTTTTACCGGAGCGTCATAAAACCTTGAAATTTTGTAACAATAAAGTACTCGAGCCTCTTGTCAATTTAAGCTATCGCTCAAAGCTATGCTATCCTTGAGTCCCAAATCAAACATTGATAAAACTTCAAATTGCCCTTACTTCTATATGGTACATCCTACACCTATCAAAGTTTGCAACATACAAATGCCTGTAACTTTTTTCTGGAGCGTCATAAAACCTTGAAATTTTGTAACAATAAAGTACTCGAGCCTCTTGTCAATTTAAGCTATCGCTCAAAGCTATGCTACCCTTGAGTCCCAAATCAAACATTGATAAAACTTCAAATGGCACTTACTTCTATATGGTACGTCCTACACCTATCAAAGTTTGCAACATACAAATGCTTGTAACTCTTTTCTGGAGCGTCATAAAACCTTGAAATTTTGTATCAATAAAGTACTCGAGCCTCTTCTCAATTTAAGCTATCGCTCAAAGCTATGCTAACCTTGAGTCCCAAATCAAACACATATAAAACTTCCAATGGCCCTAACTTCTATACGGTACATCCTACACCTATCAAAGTTTGCAACATACAAATGCTTGTAACTTTTTACTGGACCGTCATAAAACCTTGAAATTTTGTAACAATAAAGTACTCCAGCCTCTTGTCAATTTAAGCTATCGCTCAAAGCTATGCTACGCTTGACTCCCAAATCAAACACTGATAAAACTTCAAATGGCCCTAACTTCTATACGGTACGTCCTACACCTATCAAAGTTTGCAACATACAAATGCTTGTAAGTTTTCAGTGGAGCGTCATAAAACCTTGAAATTTTGTAACAATAAAGTACTCGAACCTCTTGTCAATTTAAGCTATCGCGCAAAGCTATGCTACCCTTGAGTCCCAAATCAAACACTGATAAAACTTCAAATTGCCTTAACTTATATACGGTACGTCCTACACCTATCAAAGTTTGCAACATACAAATGCTTGTAACTTTTTACTGGAGCGTCATAAAACCTTGAAATTTTGTATCAATAAAGTACTCGAGCCTCTTCTCAATTTAAGCTATCGCTCAAAGCTCTGCTAACCTTGAGTCCCAAATCAAACACATATAAAACTTCCAATGGCCCTAACTTCTATACAGTACATCCTACACCTATCAAAGTTTGCAACATACAAATGCTTGTAACTTTTTACTGGAGCGTCATAAAACCTTGAAATTTTGTAACAATAAAGTACTCGAGCCTCTTGTCAATTTAAGCTATCGCTCAAAGCTATGCTATCCTTGAGTCCCAAATCAAACATTGATAAAACTTCAAATTGCCCTTACTTCTATATGGTACGTCCTACACCTATCAAAGTTTGCAACATACAAATGCTTGTAACGTTTTACTGGAGCGTCATAAAGCCTTGAAATTTTGTAACAATAAAGACCTCGAGCCTCTTGTCAATTTAACCTATCGCTCAAAGCTATGCTATCCTTGAGTCCCAAATCAAACATTGATAAAACTTCAAATGGCCCTTACTTCTATACGGTACGTCCTACACCTATCAAAGTTTGCAACATACAAATGCCTGTAACTTTTTTCTGGAGCGTCATAAAACCTTGAAATTTTGTAACAATAAAGTACTCGAGCCTCTTGTCAATTTAAGCTATCGCTCAAAGCTATGCTTCCCTTGAGTCCCAAATCAAACATTGATAAAACTTCAAATGGCACTTACTTCTGTACGGTACGTCCTACACCTATCAAAGTTTGCAACATACAAATGCTTGTAACTCTTTTCTGGAGCGTCATAAAACCTTGACATTTTGTATCAATAAAGTACTGGAGCCTCTTCTCAATTTAAGCTATCGCTCAAAGCTATGCTAACCTAGAGTCCCAAATCAAACACATATAAAACTTCCAATGGCCCTAACTTCTATACGGTACATCCTACACCTATCAAAGTTTGCAACATACAAATGCTTGTAACTTTTTACTGGAGCGTCATAAAACCTTGAAATTTTGTAACAATAAAGTACTCGAGCCTCTTGTCAATTTAAGCTATCGCTTAAAGCTATGCTATCCTTGAGTCCCAAATCAAACATTGATAAAACTTCAAATGGCCCTTACTTCTATATGGTACGTCCTACACCTATCAAAGTTTGCAACATACAAATGCTTGTAACGTTTTACTGGAGCGTCATAAAACCTTGAAATTTTGTAACAATAAAGACCTCGAGCCTCTTGTCAATTTAACCTATCGCTCAAAGCTATGCTACCCTTGAGTAACAAATCAAACATTGATAAAACTTCAAATTGCACTTACTTCTATACGGCACGTCCTACACCTATCAAAGTTTGCAACATACAAATGCTTGTAACTCTTTTCTGGAGCGTCATAAAACCTTGAAATTTTGTATCAATAAAGTACTCGAGCCTCTTCTCAATTTAAGCTATCGCTCAAAGCTATGCTAACCTTGAGTCCCAAATCAAACAAATATAAAACTTCCAATGGCCCTAACTTCTATACGGTACATCCTACACCTATCAAAGTTTGCAACATACAAATGCTTGTAACTTTTTACTGGAGCGTCATAAAACCTTGAAATTTTGTAACAATAAAGTACTCGAGCCTCTTGTCAATTTAAGCTATCGCTCAAAGCTATGCTATCCTTGAGTCCCAAATCAAACATTGATAAAACTTCAAATTGCCCTTACTTCTATATGGTACGTCCTACACCTATCAAAGTTTGCAACATACAAATGCCTGTAACTTTTTTCTGGAGCGTCATAAAACCTTGAAATTTTGTAACAATAAAGTACTCGAGCCTCTTGTCAATTTAAGCTATCGCTCAAAGCTATGCTACCCTTGAGTCCCAAATCAAACATTGATAAAACTTCAAATGGCACTTACTTCTATACGGTACGTCCTACACCTATCAAAGTTTGCAACATACAAATGCTTGTAACTCTTTTCTGGAGTGTCATAAAACCTTGAAATTTTGTATCAATAAAGTACTCGAGCCTCTTCTCAATTTAAGCTATCACTCAAAGCTATGCTAACCTTGAGTCCCAAATCAAACACATATAAAACTTCCAATGGCCCTAACTTCTATACGGTGCATCCTACACCTATCAAAGTTTGCAACATACAAATGCTTGTAACTTTTTACTGGAGCGTCATAAAACCTTGAAATTTTGTAACAATAAAGTACTCGAGCGTCTTGTCAATTTAAGCTATCGCTCAAAGCTATGCTACGCTTGGCTCCCAAATCAAACACTGATAAAACTTCAAATGGCCCTAACTTCTATACGGTACGTCCTACACCTATCAAAGTTTGCAACATACAAATGCTTGTAAGTTTTCAGTGGAGCGTCATAAAACCTTGAAATTTTGTAACAATAAAGTACTCGAACCTCTTGTCAATTTAAGCTATCGCGCAAAGCTATGCTACCCTTGAGTCCCAAATCAAACACTGATAAAACTTCAAATTGCCTTTACTTATATACGGTACGTCCTACACCTATCAAAGTTTGCAACATACAAATGCTTGTAACTTTTTACTGGAGCGTCATAAAACCTTGAAATTTTGTATCAATAAAGTACTCGAGCCTCTTCTCAATTTAAGCTATCGCTCAAAGCTCTGCTAACCTTGAGTCCCAAATCAAACACATATAAAACTTCCAATGGCCCTAACTTCTATACAGTACATCCTACACCTATCAAAGTTTGCAACATACAAATGCTTGTAACTTTTTACTGGAGCGTCATAAAACCTTGAAATTTTGTAACAATAAAGTACTCGAGCCTCTTGTCAATTTAAGCTATCGCTCAAAGCTATGCTATCCTTGAGTCCCAAATCAAACATTGATAAAACTTCAAATTGCCCTTACTTTTATATGGTACGTCCTACACCTATCAAAGTTTGCAACATACAAATGCTTGTAACGTTTTACTGGAGCGTCGTAAAGCCTTGAAATTTTGTAACAATAAAGACCTCGAGCCTCTTGTCAATTTAAGCTATCGCTCAAAGCTATGCTACCCTTGAGTCCCAAATCAAACATTGATAAAACTTCAAATTGAACTTACTTCTATACGGTACGTCCTACACCTATCAAAGTTTGCAACATACAAATGCCTGTAACTTTTTTCTGGAGCGTCATAAAACCTTGAAATTTTGTAACAATTAAGTACTCGAGCCTCTTGTCAATTTAAGCTATCGCTCAAAGCTATGCTACCCTTGAGTCCCAAATCAAACATTGATAAAACTTCAAATGGCACTTACTTCTATACGGTACGTCCTACACCTATCAAAGTTTGCAACATACAAATGCTTGTAACTCTTTTCTGGAGCGTCATAAAACCTTGAAATTTTGTATCAATAAAGTACTCGAGCCTCTTCTCGATACAAAATTTCAAGGTTTTATGACGCTCCAGTAAAAAGTTACAAGCATTTGTAAGTTGCAAACTTTGATAGGTGTAGGACGTACCGTATAGAAGTTAGGGCCATTTGAAATTTTATCAGTGTTTGATTTGGGACTCAAGGGTAGCATAGCTTTGAGCGACAACTTAAATTGAAAAGAGGCACGAGAACTTTATTGTTAAAAATTTCAAGGTTTTATGACGCTCCAGAAAAAAGTTACAAGCATTTGTATGTTGCAAACTTTGATAGGTGTAGGACGTACCGTATAGAAGTAAGGGCCATTTGAAGTTTTATCAATGTTTGATTTGGGACTCAAGGGTAGCATAGCTTTGAGCGATAGCTTAAATTGACAAAAGGCTCGAGTACTTTATTGTTACAAAACTTCAAGGTTTTACGACGCTCCAGTAAAAAGTTACAAGCATGTGTATGTTGCAAACTTTGATAAATGTAGGACGTATCGTATAGAAGTTAGGGCCATTTGAAATTTTATCAGTGTTTGATTTGGTACTCAAGGGTAGCATAGCTTTGAGCGACAACTTAAATTGAGAAGAGGCTCGACAACTTTATTGTTACAAAATTTAAAGGTTTTATGACGCTCCAGTAAAAATTTCCAAGCATTTGTATGTTGCAAACTTTGATAGGTGTAGGACGTACCGAATAGAAGTTAGGGCCATTTGAAGTTTTATCAGTGTTTGATTTGAGACTCAAGGGCAGCATAGCTTTGAGCTATAACTTAAATTAACAAGAGGCTCGAGTACTTTATTGGTACAAAATTTCAAGGTTTTATGACGCTCCAATAAAACGTTACAAGCGTTTGTATGTTGCAAACTTTGATAGGTGTAGGACGTACCGTATAGAAGTAAGGGCAATATGAAGTCTTATCACTGTTTGATTTGGGACTCAAGGATAGCATAGCTTTGAGCGATAGCTTAAATTGACAAGAGGCCCGAGTACTTTATTGTTACAAAATTTCAAGGTTTTATGACGCTCCAGTAAAAAGTTACAAGCATTTGTATGTTGCAAACTTTGATAGGTGTAGGACGTACCGTATAGAAGTTAAGGCCATTTCAGGTTTTATCAGTGTTTGATTTGGGACTCAAGGGTAGCATAGCTTGGAGCGATAATTTAAATTGAGAAGAGGCTTTATTGATACAAAATTTCAAGGTTTTATGACGCTCCAGAAAAAAGTTACAAGCATTTGTATGTTGCAAACTTTGATTGGTGTAGGACCTACCGCATAGAAGTTAGGGCCATTTGAAGTTTTATCAGTGTTTGATTTGAGACTCAAGGGCAGCATAGCTTTGAACTATAGCTTAAATGAACAAGAGGCTCGAGTACTTTATTGTTACAAAATTTCAAGGTTTTATAACGCTCCAGTAAAACGTTACAAGCATTTGTATGTTGCAAACTTTGATAGGTGTAGGACGTACCGTATAGAAGTTAAGGCCATTTGAAGTTTTATCAGTGTTTGATTTGGGACTCAAGGGTAGCATAGCTTTGAGCGATAGCTTAAATTGACAAGAGGCTCGAGTACTTTATTGTTACAAAATTTCAAGGTTTTATGACGCTCCACTAAAAATTTACAAGCATTTGTATGTTGCAAACTTTGATAGGTGTAGGACGTACCGTATAGTAGTTAGGGCCATTTGAAGTCTTATCAGTGTTTGATTTGGGACTCAAGGATAGCATAGCTTTGAGCGACAACTTAAATTGAGAAGAGGCTCGAGAACTTTATTGTTACAAAATTTTAAGGTTTTATGACCCTCCAGTAAAAAGTTACAAGCATTTATATGTTGCAAACTTTGATAGGTGTAGGACGTACCGTATAGAAGTAAGGGCCATTTGAAGTTTTATCAATGTTTGATTTGGGACTCAATGGTAGCATAGCTTTGAGCGATAGGTTAAATTGACTTGAGGCTCGAGGTCTTTATTGTTACAAAATTTCAAAGTTTTATGACGCTCCAGTAAAAAGTTACAAGCATTTGTATGTTGCAAACTTTGAGAGGTGTAGGATGTACTGTATAGAAGTTAGGGCCATTTGAAGTTTTATCAGTGTTTGATTTGGGACTCAAGGGTAGCATAGCTTTGAGCGATAGCTTAAATTGACAAGAGGCTGGAGTACTTTATTGTTACAAAATTTCAAGGTTTTATGTCGCTCCAGTAAAAAGTTACAAGCATTTGTATGTTGCAAAGTTTGATAAGTGTAGGACGTACCGTATAGAAGTTAGGGCCATTTGAAGTTTTATCAGTGTTTGATTTGGGACTCGAGGGTAGCATAGCTTTGAGCGATAGTTTAAATTCAGAAGAGGCTCGAGTACTTTATTGATACAAAATTTCAAGGTTTTATGACGCTCCAGAAAAAAGTTACAGGCATTTGTATGTTGCATACTTTGATAGGCGTAGGACGTACCGTGTAGTAGTTAGGGCCATTTGAAGTTTTGCAAGTTGCATTTGCATGTTGCAAACTTTGATGGGCGTAGGACGTGTCGTATAGTAGTTAGGGCCATTTGAAGTTTTATCAGTGTTTGATTTGGGACTCAAGGGTAGCATAGCGTTGAGCGATAGGTTAAATTGACAAGAGGCTCGAGGTCTTTATTGTTACAAAATTTCAAAGTTTTATGACGCTCCAGTAAAAAGTTACAAGCATTTGTATGTTGCAAACTTTGATAGGTGTAGGACGTACCGTATAGAAGTAAGGGCAATTTGAAATTTTATCAATGTTTGATTTGGGTCTCAAGGATAGCATAGCTTTGAGCGATATCTTAAATTGACAAGAGGCTCGAGTACTTTATTGTTACAAAATTTCAAGGTTTTATGACGCTCCAGTAAAAAGTTACAAGCATTTGTATGTTGCAAACTTTGATAGCTGTAGGATGTACCGTATAGAAGTTAGGGCCATTTGAAGTTTTATCAGTGTTTGATTTGGGACTCTAGGGTAGCATAGCTTTGAGCTATAGCTTAAATTGACAAGAGGCTCGAGTACTTTATTGTTACAAAATTTCAAGGTTTTATGACGCTCCAGAAAAAAGTTACAAGCATTTGTATGTTGCAAACTTTGATAGGTGTAGGACGTACCGTATAGAAGTAAGGGCCATTTGAAGTTTTATCAATGTTTGATTTAGGACTCAATGGTAGCATAGCTTTGAGCGATAGCTTAAATTGACAAAAGGCTCGAGTACTTTATTGTTACAAAATTTCAAGGTTTTATGACGCTCCGGTAAAAAGTTACAAGCATTTGCATGTTGCAAACTTTGATGGGCGTAGGACGTGTCGTATAGTAGTTAGGGCCATTTGAAGTTTTATCAGTGTTTGATTTGGGACTCAAGGGTAGCATAGCTTTGAGCGATAGCTTAAATTAACAAGAGGCTCGAGTACTTTATTGTAACAAAACTTCAAGGTTTTATGACGCTCCAGTAAAAAGTTACAAGCATTTGTATGTTGCAAACTTTGATAAATGTAGGACGTACCGTATTGAAGTAAGGGCCATTTGAAGTTTTATCAATGTTTAATTTGGGACTCAAGGGTAGCATAGCTTTGAGCGATAGGTTAAATTGACAAGAGGCTCGAGGTCTTTATTGTTACAAAATTTCAAGGTTTTATGACGCTCCAGTAAAAAGTTACAAGCATTTGTATGTTGCAACCTTTGATAGGTGTAGGACGTACCGTATAGAAGTAAGGGCAATTTGAAGTTTTATCAATGTTTGATTTGGGACTCAAGGATAGCATAGCTTTGAGCGATAGTTTAAATTGACAAGAGGCTCGAGTACTTTATTGTTACAAAATTTCAAGGTTTTATGACGCTCCAGTAAAAAGTTACAAGCATTTGTATGTTGCAAACTTTGATAGCTGTAGGATGTACCGTATAGAAGTTAGGGCCATTTGAAGTTTTATCAGGGTTTGATTTGGGACTCAAGGGTAGCATGCTTTGAGCGATAGCTTAAATTGACAAGAGGCTCGAGTACTTTATTGTTACAAAATTTCAAGGTTTTATGTCGCTCCAGTAAAAAGTTACAAGCATTTGCATGTTGCAAACTTTGATAGGCATAGGACATGCCGTAATGAAGTAAGGGCCATTTGAAGTTTTATCAATGTTTGATTTGGGACTCAAGGGTAGCATAGCTTTGAGCGATAGGTTAAATTGACAAGAGGCTCGAGGTCTTTATTGTTACAAAATTTCAAGGTTTTATGACGCTCCAGTAAAAAGTTACAAGCATTTGTATGTTGCAAACTTTGATAGGTGTAGGACGTACCGTATAGAAGTTAGGGCCATTTGAGGTTTTATCAGTGTTTGATTTGAGACTCAAGGGCAGCATAGCTTTGAGCTATAACTTAAATTAACAAGAGGCTCGAGTACTTTATTGTTACAAAATTTCAAGGTTTTATGACGCTCAAGTAAAACGTTACAAGCATTTGTATGTTGCAAACTTTGATAGTTGTCGGACGTACCGTATTGAAGTAAGGGCCATTTGAAGTTTTATCAATGTTTGATTTGGGACTCAAGGGTAGCATAGCTTTGAGCGATAGGTTAAATTGACAACAGGCTCGAGGTCTTTATTGTTACAAAATTTCAAGGTTTTATGACGCTCCAGTAAAAAGTTACAAGCATTTGTATGTTGCAAACTTTGATAAATGTAGGACGTACCGTATTGAAGTAAGGGCCATTTGAAGCTTTATCAATGTTTAATTTGGGACTCAAGGGTAGCATAGCTTTGAGCGATAGGTTAAATTGACAAGAGGCTCGAGGTCTTTATTGTTACAAAATTTCAAGGTTTTATGACGCTCCAGTAAAAAGTTACAAGCATTTGTATGTTGCAACCTTTGATAGGTGTAGGACGTACCGTATAGAAGTAAGGGCAATTTGAAGTTTTATCAATGTTTGATTTGGGACTCAAGGATAGCATAGCTTTGAGCGATAGTTTAAATTGACAAGAGGCTCGAGTACTTTATTGTTACAAAATTTCAAGTTTTTATGACGCTCCAGTAAAAAGTTACAAGCATTTGTATGTTGCAAACTTTGATAGCTGTAGGATGTACCGTATAGAAGTTAGGGCCATTTGAAGTTTTATCAGTGTTTGATTTGGGACTCAAGGGTAGCATGCTTTGAGCGATAGCTTAAATTGACAAGAGGCTCGAGTACTTTATTGTTACAAAATTTCAAGGTTTTATGTCGCTCCAGTAAAAAGTTACAAGCATTTGCATGTTGCAAACTTTGATAGGCATAGGACGTGCCGTATTGAAGTAAGGGCCATTTGAAGTTTTATCAATGTTTGATTTGGGACTCAAGGGTAGCATAGCTTTGAGCGATAGGTTAAATTGACAAGAGGCTCGAGGTCTTTATTGTTACAAAATTTCAAGGTTTTATGACGCTCCAGTAAAAAGTTACAAGCATTTGTATGTTGCAAACTTTGATAGGTGTAGGACGTACCGTATAGAAGTTAGGGCCATTTGAGGTTTTATCAGTGTTTGATTTGAGACTCCAGGGCAGCATAGCTTTGAGCTATAACTTAAATTAACAAGAGGCTCGAGTACTTTATTGTTACAAAATTTCAAGGTTTTATGACGCTCAAGTAAAACGTTACAAGCATTTGTATGTTGCCAACTTTGATAGTTGTAGGACGTACCGTATTGAAGTAAGGGCCATTTGAAGTTTTATCAATGTTTGATTTGGGACTCAAGGGTAGCATAGCTTTGAGCGATAGGTTAAATTGACAACAGGCTCGAGGTCTTTATTGTTACAAAATTTCAAGGTTTTATGACGCTCCAGTAAAAAGTTACAAGCATTTGTATGTTGCAAACTTTGATAAATGTAGGACGTACCGTATTGAAGTAAGGGCCATTTGAAGTTTTATCAATGTTTATTTTGGGACTCAAGGGTAGCATAGCTTTGAGCGATAGGTTAAATTGACAAGAGGCTCGAGGTCTTTATTGTTACAAAATTTCAAGGTTTTATGACGCTCCAGTAAAAAGTTACAAGCATTTGTATGTTGCAAACTTTGATAAATGTAGGACGTACCGTATTGAAGTAAGGGCCATTTGAAGCTTTATCAATGTTTAATTTGGGACTCAAGGGTAGCATAGCTTTGAGCGATAGGTTAAATTGACAAGAGGCTCGAGGTCTTTATTGTTACAAAATTTCAAGGTTTTATGACGCTCCAGTAAAAAGTTACAAGCATTTGTATGTTGCAACCTTTGATAGGTGTAGGACGTACCGTATAGAAGTAAGGGCAATTTGAAGTTTTATCAATGTTTGATTTGGGACTCAAGGATAGCATAGCTTTGAGCGATAGCTTAAATTGACAAGAGGCTCGAGTACTTTATTGTTACAAAATTTCAAGTTTTTATGACGCTCCAGTAAAAAGTTACAAGCATTTGTATGTTGCAAACTTTGATAGCTGTAGGATGTACCGTATAGAAGTTAGGGCCATTTGAAGTTTTATCAGTGTTTGATTTGGGACTCAAGGGTAGCATGCTTTGAGCGATAGCTTAAATTGACAAGAGGCTCGAGTACTTTATTGTTACAAAATTTCAAGGTTTTATGTCGCTCCAGTAAAAAGTTACAAGCATTTGTATGTTGCAAACTTTGATAGGCATAGGACGTGCCGTATTGAAGTAAGGGCCATTTGAAGTTTTATCAATGTTTGATTTGGGACTCAAGGGTAGCATAGCTTTGAGCGATAGGTTAAATTGACAAGAGGCTCGAGGTCTTTATTGTTACAAAATTTCAAGGTTTTATGACGCTCCAGTAAAAAGTTACAAGCATTTGTATGTTGCAAACTTTGATAGGTGTAGGACGTACCGTATAGAAGTTAGGGCCATTTGAGGTTTTATCAGTGTTTGATTTGAGACTCAAGGGCAGCATAGCTTTGAGCTATAACTTAAATTAACAAGAGGCTCGAGTACTTTATTGTTACAAAATTTCAAGGTTTTATGACGCTCAAGTAAAACGTTACAAGCATTTGTATGTTGCCAACTTTGATAGTTGTAGGACGTACCGTATTGAAGTAAGGGCCATTTGAAGTTTTATCAATGTTTGATTTGGGACTCAAGGGTAGCATAGCTTTGAGCGATAGGTTAAATTGACAACAGGCTCGAGGTCTTTATTGTTACAAAATTTCAAGGTTTTATGACGCTCCAGTAAAAAGTTACAAGCATTTGTATGTTGCAAACTTTGATAAGTGTAGGACGTACCGTATTGAAGTAAGGGCCATTTGAAGTTTTATCAATGTTTATTTTGGGACTCAAGGGTAGCATAGCTTTGAGCGATAGGTTAAATTGACAAGAGGCTCGAGGTCTTTATTGTTACAAAATTTCAAGGTTTTATGACGCTCCAGTAAAAAGTTACAAGCATTTGTATGTTGCAACCTTTGATAGGCATAGGTCGTGCCGTATTGAAGTAAGGGCCATTTGAAGTTTTATCAATGTTTGATTTGGGACTCAAGGGTAGCATAGCTTTGAGCGATAGGTTAAATTGACAAGAGGCTCGAGGTCTTTATTGTTACAAAATTTCAAGGTTTTATGACGCTCCAGTAAAAAGTTACAAGCATTTGTATGTTGCAACCTTTGATAGGTGTAGGACGTACCGTATAGAAGTAAGGGCAATTTGAAGTTTTATCAATGTTTGATTTGGGACTCAAGGATAGCATAGCTTTGAGCGATAGCTTAAATTGACAAGAGGCTCGAGTACTTTATTGTTACAAAATTTCAAGGTTTTATGACGCTCCAGTAAAAAGTTACAAGCATTTGTATGTTGCAAACTTTGATAGCTGTAGGATGTACCGTATAGAAGTTAGGGCCATTTGAAGTTTTATCAGTGTTTGATTTGGGACTCAAGGGTAGCATGCTTTGAGCGATAGCTTAAATTGACAAGAGGCTCGAGTACTTTATTGTTACAAAATTTCAAGGTTTTATGTCGCTCCAGTAAAAAGTTACAAGCATTTGCATGTTGCAAACTTTGATAGGCATAGGACGTGCCGTATTGAAGTAAGGGCCATTTGAAGTTTTATCAATGTTTGATTTGGGACTCAAGGGTAGCATAGCTTTGAGCGATAGGTTAAATTGACAAGAGGCTCGAGGTCTTTATTGTTACAAAATGTCAAGGTTTTATGACGCTCCAGTAAAAAGTTACAAGCATTTGTATGTTGCAAACTTTGATAGGTGTAGGACGTACCGTATAGAAGTTAGGGCCATTTGAGGTTTTATCAGTGTTTGATTTGAGACTCAAGGGCAGCATAGCTTTGAGCTATAACTTAAATTAACAAGAGGCTCGAGTACTTTATTGTTACTAAATTTCAAGGTTTTATGACGCTCAAGTAAAACGTTACAAGCATTTGTATGTTGCAAACTTTGATAGTTGTAGGACGTACCGTATTGAAGTAAGGGCCATTTGAAGTTTTATCAATGTTTGATTTGGGACTCAAGGGTAGCATAGCTTTGAGCGATAAGTTAAATTGACAACAGGCTCGAGGTCTTTATTGTTACAAAATTTCAAGGTTTTATGACGCTCCAGTAAAAAGTTACAAGCATTTGTATGTTGCAAACTTTGATAAATGTAGCACGTACCGTATTGAAGTAAGGGCCATTTGAAGTTTTATCAATGTTTAATTTGGGACTCAAGGGTAGCATAGCTTTGAGCGATAGGTTAAATTGACAAGAGGCTCGAGGTCTTTATTGTTACAAAATTTCAAGGTTTTATGACGCTCCAGTAAAAAGTTACAAGCATTTGTATGTTGCAACCTTTGATAGGTGTAGGACGTACCGTATAGAAGTAAGGGCAATTTGAAGTTTTATCAATGTTTGATTTGGGACTCAAGGATAGCATAGCTTTGAGCGATAGTTTAAATTGACAAGAGGCTCGAGTACTTTATTGTTACAAAATTTCAAGTTTTTATGACGCTCCAGTAAAAAGTTACAAGCATTTGTATGTTGCAAACTTTGATAGCTGTAGGATGTACCGTATAGAAGTTAGGGCCATTTGAAGTTTTATCAGTGTTTGATTTGGGACTCAAGGGTAGCATGCTTTGAGCGATAGCTTAAATTGACAAGAGGCTCGAGTACTTTATTGTTACAAAATTTCAAGGTTTTATGTCGCTCCAGTAAAAAGTTACAAGCATTTGCATGTTGCAAACTTTGATAGGCATAGGACGTGCCGTATTTAAGTAAGGGCCATTTGAAGTTTTATCAATGTTTGATTTGGGACTCAAGGGTAGCATAGCTTTGAGCGATAGGTTAAATTGACAAGAGGCTCGAGGTCTTTATTGTTACAAAATTTCAAGGTTTTATGACGCTCCAGTAAAAAGTTACAAGCATTTGTATGTTGCAAACTTTGATAGGTGCAGGACGTACCGTATAGAAGTTAGGGCCATTTGAGGTTTTATCAGTGTTTGATTTGAGACTCAAGGGCAGCATAGCTTTGAGCTATAACTTAAATTAACAAGAGGCTCGAGTACTTTATTGTTACAAAATTTCAAGGTTTTATGACGCTCAAGTAAAACGTTACAAGCATTTGTATGTTGCAAACTTTGATAGTTGTAGGACGTACCGTATTGAAGTAAGGGCCATTTGAAGTTTTATCAATGTTTGATTTGGGACTCAAGGGTAGCATAGCTTTGAGCGATAGGTTAAATTGACAACAGGCTCGAGGTCTTTATTGTTACAAAATTTCAAGGTTTTATGACGCTCCAGTAAAAAGTTACAAGCATTTGTATGTTGCAAACTTTGATAGGTGTAGGACGTACCGTATAGAAGTAAGGGCAATTTGAAGTTTTATCAATGTTTGATTTGGGACTCAAGGATAGCATAGTTTTCAGCGATAGTTTAAGTTGACAAGAGGCTCGAATACTTTATTGTTACAAAATTTCAAGGTTTTATGACGCTCCAGTAAAAAGTTACAAGCATTTGTATGTTGCAAACTTTGATAGCTGTAGGATGTACCGTTTAGAAGTTAGGGCCATTTGAAGTTTTATCAGTGTTTGATTTGGGACTCAAGGGTAGCATAGCTTTGAGCGATAGCTTAATTTGACAAGAGGCTCGAGTACTTTATTGTTACAAAATTTCAAGGTTTTATGTCGCTCCAGTAAAAAGTTACAAGCATTTGTATGTTGCAAACTTTAAGAGGCGTAGGACGTACCGTATAGTAGTTAGGGCCATTTGAAGTTTTATCAGTGTTTGATTTGGGACTCAATGGTAGCATAGCTTTGAGCGATAGGTTAAATTGACAAGAGGCTCGAGGTCTTTATTGTTACAAAATTTCAAGGTTTTATGACGCTCCAGTAAAAAGTTACAAGCATTTGTATGTTGCAAACTTTGATAGGTGTAGAACGTACCGTATAGAAGTAAGGGCAATTTGAAGTTTTATCAATGTTTGATTTGGGACTCAAGGATACCATAGCTTTGAGCGATAGCTTAAATTGACAAGAGGCTCGAGTACTTTATTGTTACAAAATTTCAAGGTTTTATGACGCTCCAGTAAAAAGTTACAAGCATTTGTATGTTGCAAACTTTGATACCTGTAGGATGTACCGAATAGAAGTTAGGGCCATTTGAAGTTTTATCAGTGTTTGATTTGGGGCTCAAGGGTAGCATAGCTTTGAGCAATAGCTTAAATTGACAAGAGGCTCGAGTACTTTATTGTTACAAAATTTCAAGGTTTTATGACGCTCCAGAAAAAAGTTACAAGTATTTGTATGTTGCAAACTTTGATAGGTGTAGGACGTACCGTATAGAAGTAAGGGCCATTTGAAGTTTTATCAATGTTTGATTTGGGACTGAAGGGTAGCATAGCTTTGAGCGATATGTTAAATTGACAAGAGGCTCGAGGTCTTTATTGTTACAAAATCTAAAGGTTTTATGACGCTCCAGAAAAAAGTTACAAGCATTTGTATGTTGCAAACTTTGATAGGTGTAGGACGTACCGTATAGAAGAAAGGGCCATTTGAAGTTTTATCAGTGTTTGATTTGGGACTCAAGGGTAGCATAGCTTTGAGCGATAGCTTAAATTGACAAGAGGCTCGAGTACTTTATTGTTACAAAATTTCAAGGTTTTATGACGCTCCAGAAAAAAGTTACAAGCATTTGTATGTTGCAAACTTTGATAGGTGTAGGACGTACCGTATAGAAGTAAGGGCCATTTGAAGTTTAATCAATGTTTGATTTGGGACTCAAGGGTAGCATAGCTTTGAGCGATAGCTTAAATTGACAAAAGGCTCGAGTACTTTATTGTTACAAAATTTCAAGGTTTTATGACGCTCCGGTAAAAAGTTACAAGCATTTGTATGTTGCAAACTTTGATAGGCATAGGACGTGCCGTATTGAAGTAAGGGCCATTTGAAGTTTTATCAATGTTTGATTTGGGACTCAAGGGTAGCATAGCTTTGAGCGATAGGTTAAATTGACAAGAGGCTCGAGGTCTTTATTGTTACAAAATGTCAAGGTTTTATGACGCTCCAGTAAAAAGTTACAAGCATTTGTATGTTGCAAACTTTGATAGGTGTAGGACGTACCGTATAGAAGTTAGGGCCATTTGAGGTTTTATCAGTGTTTGATTTGAGACTCAAGGGCAGCATAGCTTTGAGCTATAACTTAAATTAACAAGAGGCTCGAGTACTTTATTGTTACTAAATTTCAAGGTTTTATGACGCTCAAGTAAAACGTTACAAGCATTTGTATGTTGCAAACTTTGATAGGCGTAGGACGTACCGTGTAGTAGTTAGGGCCATTTGAGGTTTTATCAGTGTTTGATTTGAGACTCAAGGGCAGCATAACTTTGAGCTATAACTTAAATTAACAAGAGGCTCGAGTACTTTATTGTTACAAAATTTCAAGGTTTTATGACGCTCCAGCAAAATGTTACAAGCATTTGTATGTCGCAAACTTTGATAGCTGTAGGACGTACCGTATTGAAGTAAGGGCCATTTGAAGTTTTATCAATGTTTGATTTGGGACTCAAGGGTAGCATAGCTTTGAGCGTAGGTTAAATTGACAATAGGCTCGAGGTCTTTATTGTTACAAAATTTCAAGGTTTTATGACGATCCAGTAAAAAGTTACAAGCATTTGTATGTTGCAAACTTTGATAGGTGTAGGACGTACCGTATAGAAGTAAGGGCAATTTGAAGTTCTATCAATGTTTGATTTGGGACTCAAGGATATCATAGGTTTGAGCGATAGTTTAAATTGAGAAGAGGCTCGAGGTCTTTATTGTTACAAAATTTCAAGGTTTTATGAGGCTCCAGTAAAACGTAACAAGCATTTGTATGTTGCAAACTTTGATAGGCGTAGGACGTACCGTATAGTAGTTAGGGCCATTTGCAGTTTTATCAGTGTTTGATTTGGGACTAAAGGGTAGCATAGCTTTGAGTGATAGCTTAAATTGACAAGAGGCTCGAGTACTTTATTGTTACAAATTTTCAAGGTTTTATGACGCTCCAGAAAAAAGTTACAAGCATTTGTATGTTGCAAACTTTGATAGGTGTAGGACGTACCGTATAGAAGTAAGGGCCATTTGAAGTTTTATGAATGTTTGATTTGGGACTCAAGGGTAGCATAGCTTTGAGCGATAGCTTAAATTTACAAAAGGCTCGAGTACTTTATCGTTACAAAATTTCAAGGTTTTATGACGCTCCGGTAAAAAGTTACAAGCATTTGTATGTTGCAAACTTTGATAGGCGTAGGACGTACCGTATAGTAGTTAGGGCCAAATGAAGTTTTATCAGTGTTTGATTTGGGACTCAAGGGTAGCATAGCTTTGAGCGATAGCTTAAATTGACAAGAGGCTCGAGTACTTTATTGTAACAAAACTTCAAGGTTTTATGACGCTCCAGTAAAAAGTTACAAGCATTTGTATGCTGCAAACTTTGATAAATGTAGGACGTACCGTATAGAAGTTAGGGCCATTTGAAATTTTATCAGTGTTTGATTTGGGACTCAAGGGTAGCATAGCTTTGAGCGAAAGCTTAAATTGACAAGAGGTTCGAGTACTTTATTGTTACAAAATTTCAAGGTTTTATGACGCTCCAGTAAAAAGTTACAAGCATTTGTATGCTGCAAACTTTGATAAATGTAGGACGTACCGTATAGAAGTAAGGGCAATTTGAAGTTTTATCAATGTTTGATTTGGGACTCAATTATAGCATAGCTTTGAGCGAAAGCTTAAATTGACAAGAGGCTCGAGTACTTTATTGTTACAAAATTTCAAGGTTTTATGACGCTCCAGTAAAAAGTTACAAGCATTTGTATGTTGCAAACTTTGATAGTTGTAGCGTATAGAAGTTAGGGCCATTTGCAGTTTTATCAGTGTTTGATTTGGGACTAAAGGGTAGCATAGCTTTGAGCGATAGCTTAAATTGACAAGAGGCTCGAGTACTTTATTGTTACAAATTTTCAAGGTTTTATGACGCTCCAGAAAAATGTTACAAGCATTTGTATGTTGCAAACTTTGATAGGTGTAGGACGTACCGTATAGAAGTTAGGGCCATTTGAAATTTTAGCAGTGTTTGATTTGGGTCTCAAGTCGCAAGCGATAGCTTAAATTGACAAGAGGATCGGGTTCTTTATTGTTATAAAATTTCAAGGTTTTATGACGCTCCAGTAAAAAGTTACAAGCATTTGTATGTATAGAAGTAAGGGCCATTTGAAGTTTTATCAATGTTTGATTTGGGACTCAAGGGTAGCATAGCTTTGAGCGATAGCTTAAATTGACAAGAGGCTCGAGTACTTTATTGTTACAAAATTTCAAGGTTTTATGACGCTCCGGTAAAAAGTTACAAGCATTTGTAGGTTGCAAACTTTGATAGGCGTAGGACGTACCGTGTAGTAGTTAGGGCCATTTGAAGTTTTATCAGTGTTTGATTTGGGACTAAAGGGTAGCATAGCTTTGACCGATAGCTTAAATTGACAAGAGGCTCGAGTTCTTTATTGTTACAAAATTTCAAGGTTGCAAACTTTGATAGGTGTAGGGCGGACCGTATAGAAGTTAAGGCAATTTGAAGTTTTATCAGTGTTAGATTTGGGACTCAAGGGTAGCATAGCTTTGAGCGATACCTTAAACTGACAAGAGGCTCGAGTACTTTATTGTTACTAAATTTCAAGGTTATATGACGCTCCAGTAAAAAGTTACAAGTATGTTGCAAACTTTGATAGGTATAGGACATACCGTATAGAAGTTAGGGCCATTTGAAGTTTTATCAGTTTTTGATTTGGGACTCAAGGGTAGCATAGCTTTGAGCGATATCTTAAATTGACAAGAGGCTCGAGTACTTTATTGCTACAAAATTTCAAGATTTTATGACGCTCCAGTAAAAAGTTACAAGCATTTGTATGTTGCAAACTTTGATAGGTGTAGGACGTACTGTATAGAAGTAAAGGCCATTTGAAGTTTTATCAGTGTTTGATTTGGGACTCAAGGGTAGCATAGCTTTGAGCGCTAGCTTAAATTGACAAGAGGCTCGAGTACTTTATTGTTACAAAATTTCAAGGTTATATGACGCTCCAGAAAAAAGTTACAAGCATTTGTATGTTGCAAACTTTGATGGGTATAGGACGTACCGTATAGAAGTTGGGGCCATTTGAACTTTTATCAGTGTTTGATTTGGGACTCAAGGGTAGCATAGCTTTGAGCGATACCTTAAACTGACAAGAGGCTCGAGTACTTTATTGTTACTAAATTTCAAGGTTATATGACGCTCCAGTAAAAAGTTACAAGTATGTTGCAAACTTTGATAGGTATAGGACGTACCGTATAGAAGTTAGGGCCATTTGAAGTTTTATCAGTGTTTGATTTGGGACTCAAGGGTAGCATAGCTTTGAGCGATATCTTAAATTGACAAGAGGCTCGAGTACTTTATTGCTACAAAATTTCAAGATTTTATGACGCTCCAGTAAAAAGTTACAAGCATTTGTATGTTGCAAACTTTGATAGGTGTAGGACGTACTGTATAGAAGTAAAGGCCATTTGAAGTTTTATCAGTGTTTGATTTGGGACTCAAGGGTAGCATAGCTTTGAGCGCTAGCTTAAATTGACAAGAGGCTCGAGTTCTTTATTGTTACAAAATTTCAAGGTTGCAAACTTTGATAGGTGTAGGACGTACCGTATAGAAGTTAAGGCAATTTGAAGTTTTATCAGTGTTAGATTTGGGACTCAAGGGTAGCATAGCTTTGAGCGATAGCTTAAATTGACAAGAGGCTCGAGTACTTTATTGTTACAAAATTTCAAGGTTATATGACGCTCCAGAAAAAAGTTACAAGCATTTGTATGTTGCAAACTTTGATAGGTATAGGACGTACCGTATAGAAGATAGGGCCATTTGAAGTTTTATCAGTGTTTGATTTGGGACTCAAGGGTAGCATAGCTTTGAGCGATATCTTAAATTGACAAGAGGCTCGAGTACTTTATTGTTACTAAATTTCAAGATTATATGACGCTCCAGTAAAAAGTTACAAGTATGTTGCAAACTTTGATAGGTATAGGACGTACCGTATAGAAGTTAGGGCCATTTGAAGTTTTATCAGTGTTTGATTTGGGACTCAAGGGTAGCATAGCTTTGAGCGATATCTTAAATTGACAAGAGGCTCGAGTACTTTATTGCTACAAAATTTCAAGATTTTATGACGCTCCAGTAAAAAGTTACAAGCATTTGTATGTTGCAAACTTTGATAGGTGTAGGACGTACCGTATAGAAGTTAGGGCCATTTGAAATTTTAGCAGTGTTTGATTTGGGACTCAAGGGTAGCATAGCTTTGAGCGATTGCTTAAATTGACAAGAGGCTCGAGTTCTTTATTGTTACAAAATTTCAAGGTTTTATGACGCCGGAGTAAAAAGTTACAATCATTTGCATGTTGCAAACTTTGATAGGTGTAGGACGTACCGTGTAGAAGTTAGGGCCATTTGAAATTTTATCAGTGTTTGATTTGGGACTCAAGGGTAGCATAGCTTTGAGCGACAACTTAAATTGAGAAGAGGCTCGAGAACTTTATTGTTTCAACATTTCAAGGTTTTATGACGCTCCAGTAAAAAGTTACAAGCATTTGTATGTTGCAAACTTTGATAGGTGTAGGACGTACCGTATAGAAGTTAGGGCCATTTGAAGTTTTATCAGTGTTTGATTTGAGACTCAAGGGCAGCATAATTTTGAGCTATAGCTTAAATTGACAAGAGGCTCGAGAACTTTATCGTTACAAAATTTCAAGGTTTTAGGACGCTCCAGTAAAACGTTACAAGCATTTGTATGTTGCAAACTTTGATAGGTGTAGGACGTACCGTATATAAGTTAGGGCCATTTGAAGTTTTATCAGTGTTTGATTTGAGACTCAAGGGCAGCATAGCCTTGAGCTATAGCTTAAATTGACAAGAGGCTCGAGTACTTTATTGTTACAAAATTTCAATGTTTTATGACGCTCCAGTAAAAAGTTACAACCATTTGTATGTTGCAAACTTTGATAGGTGTAGAACGTACCCTATAGAAGTAAGGGCAATTTGAAGCTTTATCAATGTTTGATTTGGGACTCAAGGATAGCATAGCTTTGAGCGATAGCTTAAATTGACAAGAGGCTCGAGTACTTTATTGTTACAAAATTTCAAGGTTTTATGACGCTCCAGTAAAAAGTTACAAGCATTTGTATGTATAGAAGTAAGGGCTATTTGAAGTTTTATCAATGTTTGATTTGGGACTCAAGGGTAGCATAGCTTTGAGCGATATCTTAAATTGACAAAGGGCTCGAGTACTTTATTGCTACAAAATTTCAAGATTTTATGACAATCCAGTAAAAAGTTACAAGCATTTGTATGTTGCAAACTTTGATAGGTATAGGACGTACCGTATAGAAGTTAGGGCCATTGGAAGTTTTATCAGTGTTTGATTTGGGACTCAAGGGTAGCATAGCTTTGAGCGATAGCTTAAATTGACAAGAGGCTCGAGTACTTTATTGTTACAAAATTTCAAGGTTATATGACGCTCCAGAAAAAAGTTACAAGCATTTGTATGTTGCAAACTTTGATAGGTATAGGACGTACCGTATAGAAGTTAGGGCCATTTGAAGTTTTATCAGTGTTTGATTTGGGACTCAAGGGTAGCATAGCTTTGAGCGATACCTTAAATTGACAAGAGGCTCGAGTACTTTATTGTTACTAAATTTCAAGATTATATGACGCTCCAGTAAAAAGTTACAAGTATGTTGCAAACTTTGATAGGTATAGGACGTACCGTATAGAAGTTAGGGCCATTTGAAGTTTTATCAGTGTTTGATTTGGGACTCAAGGGTAGCATAGCTTTGAGCGATATCTTAAATTGACAAGAGGCTCGAGTACTTTATTGCTACAAAATTTCAAGATTTTATGACGCTCCAGTAAAAAGTTACAAGCATTTGTATGTTGCAAACTTTGATAGGTGTAGGACGTACCGTATAGAAGTTAGGGCCATTTGAAATTTTAGCAGTGTTTGATTTGGGACTCAAGGGTAGCATAGCTTTGAGCGATTGCTTAAATTGACAAGAGGCTCGAGTTCTTTATTGTTACAAAATTTCAAGGTTTTATGACGCTGGAGTAAAAAGTTACAATCATTTGCATGTTGCAAACTTTGATAGGTGTAGGACGTACCGTGTAGAAGTTTGGGCCATTTGAAATTTTATCAGTGTTTGATTTGGGACTCAAGGGTAGCATAGCTTTGAGCGACAACTTAAATTGAGAAGAGGCTCGAGAACTTTATTGTTTCAACATTTCAAGGTTTTATGACGCTCCAGTAAAAAGTTACAAGCATTTGTATGTTGCAAACTTTGATAGGTGTAGGACGTACCGTATAGAAGTTAGGGCCATTTGAAGTTGTATCAGTGTTTGATTTGAGACTCAAGGGCAGCATAGTTATGAGCTATAGCTTAAATTATCAAGAGGCTCGAGAACTTTATCGTTACAAAATTTCAAGGTTTTAGGACGCTCCAGTAAAACGTTACAAGCATTTGTATGTTGCAAACTTTGATAGGTGTAGGACGTACCGTATTGAAGTAAGGGCCATTTGAAGTTTTACCAATGTTTGATTTGGGACTCAAAATTTGAAATTTTATCAGTGTTTTTTGTTTGGGACTCAAGGGTAGCATAGCTTTGAGCGACAACTTAAATTGAGAAGAGGCTCGAGAACTTTATTGTTACAAAATTTCAAGGTCTTATGACGCTCCAGTAAAAAGTTACAAGCATTTGTATGTTGCAAACTTTGATAGGTGTAGGACGTACCGTATATAAGTTAGGGCCATTTGAAGTTTTATCAGTGTTTGATTTGAGACTCAAGGGCAGCATAGCCTTGAGCTATAGCTTAAATTGACAAGAGGCTCGAGTACTTTATTGTTACAAAATTTCAAGGTTTTATGACGCTCCAGTAAAAAGTTACAACCATTTGTATGTTGCAAACTTTGATAGGTGTAGAACGTACCCTATAGAAGTAAGGGCAATTTGAAGTTTTATCAATGTTTGATTTGGGACTCAAGGATAGCATAGCTTTGAGCGATAGCTTAAATTGACAAGAGGCTCGAGTACTTTATTGTTACAAAATTTCAAGGTTTTATGACGCTCCAGTAAAAAGTTACAAGCATTTGTATGTATAGAAGTAAGGGCTATTTGAAGATTTATCAATGTTTGATTTGGGACTCAAGGGTAGCATAGCTTTGAGCGATAGCTTAAATTGACAAGAGGCTCGAATACTTTATTGTTACAAAATTTCAAGGTTTTATGACGCTCCGGTAAAAAGTTACAAGCATTTGTAGGTTGCAAACTTTGATAGGCGTAGGACGTACCGTATAGTAGTTAGGGCCATTTGAAGTTTTATCAGTGTTTGATTTGGGACTCAAGGGTAGCATAGCTTTGAGAGATAGCTTAAATTGACAAGAGGCTCGAGTACTTTATTGTTAGAAAATTTCAAGGTTTTATGACGCTCCAGTAAAAAGTTACAAGTATTTGTAGGTTGCAAACTATGATAGGTGTAGGACGTATATAAAAGTTAGGGCCATTTGAAGTTTTATCAGTGTTTGATTTGGGACTCAAGGGTAGCATAGCTTTGAGCGATAGCTTAAATTGACAAGAGGCTCGAGTACTTTATTGTTACAAAATTTCAAGGTTATATGACGCTCCAGTAAAAAGTTACAAGCATTTGTATGTTGCAAACTTTGATAGGTATAGGACGTACCGTATAGAAGTTAGGGCCATTTGAAGTTTTATCAGTGTTTGATTTGGGACTCAAGGGTAGCATAGCTTTGAGCGATATCTTAAATTGACAAGAGGCTCGAGCACTTTATTGCTTCAAAATTTCAAGATTTTATGACGCTCCTGCAAAAAGTTACAAGCATTTGTATGTTGCAAACTTTGATAGGTGTAGGACGTATCGTATAGAAATTAGGGCCATTTGAAGTTTTATCAGTGTTTGATTTGGGACTCAAGGGTAGCATAGCTTTGAGAGATAGCTTAAATTGACAAGAGGCTCGAGTACTTTATTGTTAGAAAATTTCAAGGTTTTATGACGCTCCAGTAAAAAGTTACAAGCATTTGTAGGTTGCAAACTATGATAGGTGTAGGACGTATATAGAAGTTAGGGCCATTTGAAGTTTTATCAGTGTTTGATTTTTGACTCAAGGGCAGCATAGTTTTGAGCTATAGCTTAAATTGACAAGAGACTCGAGAACTTTATTGTTACAAAATTTCAAGGTTTTATGACGCTCCAGTAAAAAGTTACAACCATTTGTATGTTGCAAACTTTGATAGGTGTAGAACGTACCCTATAGAAGTAAGGGCAATTTGAAGTTTTATCAATGTTTGATTTGGGACTCAAGGATAGCATAGCTTTGAGCGATAGCTTAAATTGACAAAAGGCTCGAGTACTTTATTGTTACAAAATTTCAAGGTTTTATGACGCTCCAGTAAAAAGTTACAAGCATTTGTATGTATAGAAGTAAGGGCTATTTGAAGTTTTATCAATGTTTGATTTGGGACTCAAGGGTAGCATAGCTTTGAGCGATAGCTTAAATTGACAAGAGGCTCGAATACTTTATTGTTACAAAATTTCAAGGTTTTATGACGCTCCGGTAAAAAGTTACAAGCATTTGTAGGTTGCAAACTTTGATAGGCGTAGGACGTACCGTATAGTAGTTAGGGCCATTTGAAGTTTTATCAGTGTTTGATTTGGGACTCAAGGGTAGCATAGCTTTGAGAGATAGCTTAAATTGACAAGAGGCTCGAGTACTTTATTGTTAGAAAATTTCAAGGTTTTATGACGCTCCAGTAAAAAGTTACAAGCATTTGTAGGTTGCAAACTATGATAGGTGTAGGACGTATATAGAAGTTAGGGCCATTTGAAGTTTTATCAGTGGTTGATTTGGGACTCAAGGGTAGCATAGCTTTGAGCGATAGCTTAAATTGACAAGAGGCTCGAGTACTTTATTGTTACAAAATTTCAAGGTTATATGACGCTCCAGTAAAAAGTTACAAGCATTTGTATGTTGCAAACTTTGATAGGTATAGGACGTACCGTATAGAAGTTAGGGCCATTTGAAATTTTATCAGTGTTTGATTTGGGACTCAAGGGTAGCATAGCTTTGAGCGATATCTTAAATTGACAAGAGGCTCGAGTACTTTATTGCTTCAAAATTTCAAGATTTTATGACGCTCCAGCAAAAAGTTACAAGCATTTGTATGTTGCAAACTTTGATAGGTGTAGGACGTATCGTATAGAAGTTAGGGCCATTTGAAGTTTTATCAGTGTTTGATTTGGGACTCAAGGGTAGCATAGCTTTGAGCGATAGCTTAAATTGACAAGAGGCTCGAGATCTTTATTGTTACAAAATTTCAAGGTTTTATGACGCTCGAGTAAAAAGTTACAAGCATTTGTATGTTGCAAACTTTGATAGGTGTAGGACGTACCGTATAGAAGTTAGGGCCATTTGAAGTTTTATCAGTGTTTGATTTTTGACTCAAGGGCAGCATAGTTTTGAGCTATAGCTTAAATTGACAAGAGACTCGAGAACTTTATTGTTACAAAATTTCAAGGTTTTATGACGCTCCAGTAAAACGTTACAAGCATTTGTATGTTGCAAACTTTGATAGGTGTAGGACGTACCGTATTGAAGTAAGGGCCATTTGAAGTTTTATCAATGTTTGATTTGGGACTCAAAATTTGAAATTTTATCAGTGTTTTTTGTTTGGGACTCAAGGGTAGCATAGCTTTGAGCGACAACTTAAATTGAAAAGAGGCTCGAGCACTTTATTCTTACAAAATTTCAAGGTCTTATGACGCTCCAGTAAAAAGTTACAAGCATTTGTATGTTGCAAACTCTGATAGGTGTAGGACGTACCGTATAGAAGTTAGGGCCATTTGAAGTTTTATCAGTGTTTGATTTGAGACTCAAGGGCAGCATAGCTTTGAGCTATAGTTTAAATTGACAAGAGGCTCGAGTACTTTATTGTTACAAAATTTCAAGGTTTTATGACGCTCCAGTAAAAAGTTACAAGCATTTGTATGTTGCAAACTTTGATAGGTGTAGGACGTACCGTATAGAAGTAAGGGCCATTTGAAGTTTTATCAGTGTTTGATTTGGAACTCAAGGGTAGCATAGCTTTGAGCGATATCTTAAATTGACAAGAGGCTCGAGTACTTTATTGTTACTAAATTTCAAGGTAATATGACGCTCCAGTAAAAAGTTACAAGTATGTTGCAAACTTTGATAGGTATAGGACGTACCGTATAGAAGTTAGGGCCATTTGGAGTTTTATCAGTGTTTGATGTGGGACTCAAGGGTAGCATAGCTTTGAGCGATATCTTAAATTGACAAGACGCTCGAGTACTTTATTGCTACAAAATTTCAAGATTTTATGACGCTCCAGTAAAAAGTTACAAGCATTTGTATGTTGCAAACTTTGATAGGTGTAGGACGTACCGTATAGAAGTTAGGGCCATTTGAAATTTTAGCAGTGTTTGATTTGGGACTCAAGGGTAGCATAGCTTTGAGCGATTGCTTAAATTGACAAGAGGCTCGAGTTCTTTATTGTTACAAAATTTCAAGGTTTTATGACGCTGGAGTAAAAAGTTACAAGCATTTGCATGTTGCAAACTTTGATAGCTGTAGGACGTACCGTGTAGAAGTTAGGGCCATTTGAAATTTTATCAGTGTTTGATTTGGGACTCAAGGGTAGCATAGCTTTGAGCGATAGCTTAAATTGACAAGAGGCTCGAGTACTTTATTTTTAGAAAATTTCAAGGTTTTATGACGCTCCAGTAAAAAGTTACAAGCATTTGTAGGTTGCAAACTTTGATAGGTGTAGGACGTACCGTATAGAAGTTAGGGCCATTTGAAGTTTTATCAGTGTTTGATTTGAGACTCAAGGGCAGCATAGTTTTGAGCTATAGCTTAAATTGACAAGAGGCTCGAGAACTTTATCGTTACAAAATTTCAAGGTTTTAGGACGCTCCAGTAAAACGTTACAAGCATTTGTATGTTGCAAACTTTGATAGGTGTAGGACGTACCGTATTGAAGTAAGGGCCATTTGAAGTTTTACCAATGTTTGATTTAGGACTCAAAATTTGAAATTTTATCAGTGTTTTTTGTTTGGGACTCAAGGGTAGCATAGCTTTGAGCGACAACTTAAATTGAGAAGAGGCTCGAGAACTTTATTGTTACAAAATTTCAAGGTCTTATGACGCTCCAGTAAAAAGTTACAAGCATTTGTATGTTGCAAACTTTGATAGGTGTAGGACGTACCGTATATAAGTTAGGGCCATTTGAAGTTTTATCAGTGTTTGATTTGAGACTCAAGGGCAGCATAGCCTTGAGCTATAGCTTAAATTGACAAGAGGCTCGAGTACTTTATTGTTACAAAATTTCAAGGTTTTATGACGCTCCAGTAAAAAGTTACAACCATTTGTATGTTGCAAACTTTGATAGGTGTAGAACGTACCCTATAGAAGTAAGGGCAATTTGAAGTTTTATCAATGTTTGATTTGGGACTCAAGGATAGCATAGCTTTGAGCGATAGCTTAAATTGACAAGAGGCTCGAGTACTTTTTGTTACAAAATTTCAAGGTTTTATGACGCTCCAGTAAAAAGTTACAAGCATTTGTATGTATAGAAGTAAGGGCTATTTGAAGTTTTATCAATGTTTGATTTGGGACTCAAGGGTAGCATAGCTTTGAGCGATAGCTTAAATTGACAAGAGGCTCGAGTACTTTATTTTTAGAAAATTTCAAGGTTTTATGACGCTCCAGTAAAAAGTTACAAGCATTTGTAGGTTGCAAACTATGATAGGTGTAGGACGTATATAGAAGTTAGGGCCATTTGAAGTTTTATCAGTGTTTGATTTGGGACTCAAGGGTAGCATAGCTTTGAGAGATAGCTTAAATTGACAAGAGGCTCGAGTACTTTATTGTTAGAAAATTTCAAGGTTTTATGACGCTCCAGTAAAAAGTTACAAGCATTTGTAGGTTGCAAACTATGATAGGTGTAGGACGTATATAGAAGTTAGGGCCATTTGAAGTTTTATCAGTGTTTGATTTGGGACTCAAGGGTAGCATAGCTTTGAGCGATAGCTTAAATTGACAAGAGGCTCGAGTACTTTATTGTTACAAAATTTCAAGGTTATATGACGCTCCAGTAAAAAGTTGATAGGTGTAGGACGTACCGTACAGAAGTAAGGGCCATTTGAAGTTTTATCAGTGTTTGATTTGGGACTCAAGGGTAGCATAGCTTTGAGCGATAGCTTAAATTGACAAGAGGCTCGAGTTCTTTATTGTTACAAAATTTCAAGGTTGCAAACTTTGATAGGTGTAGGACTTACCGTATAGAAGTTAAGGCAATTTGAAGTTTTATCAGTGTTTGATTTGGGACTCAAGGGTAGCATAGCTTTGAGCGATAGCTTAAATTGACAAGAGGCTCGAGTACTTTATTGTTACAAAATTTCAAGGTTTTATGACGCTCCACTAAAAATTTACAAGCATTTGTATGTTGCAAACTTTGATAGGTGTAGGACGTATATAGAAGTTAGGGCCATTTGAAGTTTTATCAGTGTTTGATTTGGGACTCAAGGGTAGCATAGCTTTGAGCGATAGCTTAAATTGACAAGAGGCTCGAGTACTTTATTGTTACAAAATTTTAAGGTTTTATGACGCTCCAGTAAAAAGTTGATAGGTGTAGGACGTACCGTATAGAAGTAAGGGCCATTTGAAGTTTTATCAGTGTTTGATTTGGGACTCAAGGGTAGCATAGCTTTGAGCGATAGCTTAAATTGAAAAGAGGCTCGAGTTCTTTATTGTTACAAAATTTCAAGGTTGCAAACTTTGATAGGTGTAGGACTTACCGTATAGAAGTTAAGGCAATTTGAAGTTTTATCAGTGTTTGATTTGGGACTCAAGGGTAGCATAGCTTTGAGCGATAGCTTAAATTGACAAGAGGCTCGAGTACTTTATTGTTACAAAATTTCAAGGTTTTATGACGCTCCACTAAAAATTTACAAGCATTTGTATGTTGCAAACTTTGATAGGTGTAGGACGTACCGTATAGACGTTAGGGCCATTTGAAGTTTTATCAGTGTTTGATTTGGGACTCAAGGGTAGCATAGCTTTGAGCGATAGCTTAAATTGACAAGAGGCTCGAGTACTTTATTGTTACAAAATTTTAAGGTTTTATGACGCTCCACTAAAAAGTTATAAGCATTTGTATGTTGCAAACTTTGATAGGTGTAGGACGTACCGTATAGAAGTAAGGGCCATTTGCAGTTTTAACAATGTTTGATTTGGGACTCAAGGGTAGCATAGCTTTGAGCGATAGCTTAAATTGACAAAACGCTCGAATACTTTATTGTTACAAAATTTCAAGGTTTTATGACGCTCCAGTAAAACGTTACAAGCATTTGTATGTTGCAAACTTTGATAGGTGTAGGACGTACCGTATAGAAGTTAAGGCCATTTGAAGTTTTATCAGTGTTTGATTTGGGACTCAAGGGTAGCATAGCTAGGAGCGATAATTTAAATTGAGAAGAGGTTCAAGTACTTTATTGATACAAAATTTCAAGGTTTTATGACGCTCCAGTAAAAAGTTACAAGCATTTGTAAGTTGCAAACTTTGATAGGTGTAGGACGTACCGTATAGAAGTTAGGGCCATTTGAAATTTTATCAGTGTTTGATTTGGGACTCAAGGGTAGCATAGCTTTGAGCGACAACTTAAATTGAGAAGAGGCTCGAGAACTTTATTGTTACAAAATTTCAAGGTTTTATGACGCTCCAATAAAACGTTACAAGCGTTTGTATGTTGCAAACTTTGATAGGTGTAGGACGTACCGTATTGAAGTAAGGGCCATTTGAAGTTTTATCAGTGTTTGATTTGGGACTGAAGGGTAGCATAGCTTTGAGCGACAACTTAAATTGAGAAGAGGCTCGAGAACTTTATTGTTACAAAATTTCAAGGTTTTATGACGCTCCAGAAAAAAGTTACAAGCATTTGTAGGTTGCAAACTTTGATAGGCGTAGGACGTACCGTATAGTAGTTAGGGCCATTTGAAGTTTTATCAGTGTTAGATTTGGGACTCAAGGGTAGTATAGCTTTGAGCGATAGCTTAAATTGACAAGAGGCTCGAGTACTTTATTGTTACAAAACTTCAAGGTTTTATGACGCTCCAGTAAAAAGTTACAAACATTTGTATGTTGCAAACTTTGATAAATGTAGGACGTACCGTATAGAAGTTAGGGCCATTTGAAATTTTATCAGTGTTTGATTTGAGACTCAAGGGTAGCATAGCTTTGAACGACAACTAAAATTGAGAAGAGGCTCGAGAACTTTATTGTTACAAAATTTCAAGGTTTTATGACGCTCCAGTATAAAGTTACAAGCATTTGTATGTTGCAAACTTTGATAGGTGTAGGAAGTACCGTATAGAAGTTAGGGCCATTTGAAGTTTTATCCGTGTTTGATTTGAGACTCAACGGCAGCATAGCTTTGAGCTATAGCTTAAATTAACAAGAGGCTCGAGTACTTTATTGTTACAAAATTTCAAGGTTTTATGACGCTCCAGTAAAACGGTACAAGCATTTGTATGTTGCAAACTTTGATAGGAGTAGGACGTACCGTATAGAAGTAAGGGCAATATGAAGTCTTATCAATGTTTGATTTGGGACTCAAGGACAGCATAGCTTTGAGCGATAACTTAAATTGACAAGAGGCTCGAGTACTTTATTGTTACAAAATTTCAAGGTTTTATGACGCTCCAGTAAAAAGTTACAAGCATTTGTATGTTGCAAACTTTGATAGGTGTAGGACGTACCGTATAGAAGTTAAGGCCATTTGAAGTTTTATCAGTGTTTGATTTGGGACTCAAGGGTAGCATAGCTTTGAGCGATAGCTTAAATTGACAAGAGGCTCGAGTACTTTATTGTTACAAAATTTCAAGGTTTTATGACGCTCCAGTAAAAATTTACAAGCATTTGTATGTTGCAAACTTTGATAGGTGTAGGACGTACCGTATAGAAGTTAAGGCCATTTGAAGTTTTATCAGTGTTTGATTTGGGACTCAAGGGTAGCATAGCTTTGAGCGATAGCTTAAATTGACAAGAGGCTCGAGTACTTTATTGTTACAAAATTTCAAGGTTTTATGACGCTCCACTAAAAATTTACAAGCATTTGTATGTTGCAAACTTTGATAGGTGTAGGACGTACCGTATAGTAGTTAGGGCCATTTGAAGTTTTATCAGTGTTTGATTTGGGACTCAAGGGTAGCATAGCTTTGAGCGACAACTTAAATTGAGAAAAGGCTCGAGAACTTTATTGTTACAAAATTTAAAGGTTTTATGACGCTCCACTAAAAATTTACAAGCATTTGTATGTTGCAAACTTTGATAGGTGTAGGACCTACCGCATAGAAGTTAGGGCTATTTGAAGTTTTATCAGTGTTTGATTTGAGACTCAAGGGCAGCATAGCTTTGAACTATAGCTTAAATTAACAAGAGGCTCGAGTACTTTATTGTTACAAAATTTCAAGGTTTTATGTCGCTCCACTAAAAATTTACAAGCATTTGTATGTTGCAAACTTTGATTGGTGTAGGACGTACCGTATAGTAGTTAGGGCCATTTGAAGTTTTATCAGTGTTTGATTTGGGACTCAAGGGTAGCATAGCTTTGAGCGATAGCTTAAATTGACAAGAGGCTCGAGTACTTTATTGTTACAAAATTTCAAGGTTATATGACGCTCCAGTAAAAAGTTGATAGGTGTAGGACGTACCGTACAGAAGTAAGGGCCATTTGAAGTTTTATCAGTGTTTGATTTGGGACTCAAGGGTAGCATAGCTTTGAGCGATAGCTTAAATTGACAAGAGGCTCGAGTTCTTTATTGTTACAAAATTTCAAGGTTGCAAACTTTGATAGGTGTAGGACTTACCGTATAGAAGTTAAGGCAATTTGAAGTTTTATCAGTGTTTGATTTGGGACTCAAGGGTAGCATAGCTTTGAGCGATAGCTTAAATTGACAAGAGGCTCGAGTACTTTATTGTTACAAAATTTCAAGGTTTTATGACGCTCCACTAAAAATTTACAAGCATTTGTATGTTGCAAACTTTGATAGGTGTAGGACGTACCGTATAGAAGTTAGGGCCATTTGAAGTTTTATCAGTGTTTGATTTGGGACTCAAGGGTAGCATAGCTTTGAGCGATAGCTTAAATTGACAAGAGGCTCGAGTACTTTATTGTTACAAAATTTTAAGGTTTTATGACGCTCCACTAAAAAGTTATAAGCATTTGTATGTTGCAAACTTTGATAGGTGTAGGACGTACCGTATAGAAGTAAGGGCC
The DNA here is from genome assembly GCA_920105625.2 of Clusia tigrina. Taxonomy (NCBI): domain Eukaryota; kingdom Metazoa; phylum Arthropoda; class Insecta; order Diptera; family Clusiidae; genus Clusia; species Clusia tigrina. The sequence continues at coordinate 3,348,125 of CAKKTE020000011.1, read as the reverse complement.
ATTTGCAGTTTTAACAATGTTTGATTTGGGACTCAAGGGTAGCATAGCTTTGAGCGATAGCTTAAATTGACAAAACGCTCGAATACTTTATTGTTACAAAATTTCAAGATTTTATGACGCTCCAGTAAAACGTTACAAGCATTTGTATGTTGCAAACTTTGATAGGTGTAGGACGTACCGTATAGAAGTTAAGGCCATTTGAAGTTTTATCAGTGTTTGATTTGGGACTCAAGGGTAGCATAGCTAGGAGCGATAATTTAAATTGAGAAGAGGTTCAAGTACTTTATTGATACAAAATTTCAAGGTTTTATGACGCTCCAGTAAAAAGTTACAAGCATTTGTAAGTTGCAAACTTTGATAGGTGTAGGACGTACCGTATAGAAGTTAGGGCCATTTGAAATTTTATCAGTGTTTGATTTGGGACTCAAGGGTAGCATAGCTTTGAGCGACAACTTAAATTGAGAAGAGGCTCGAGAACTTTATTGTTACAAAATTTCAAGGTTTTATGACGCTCCAGAAAAAAGTTACAAGCATTTGTATGTTGCAAACTTTGATAGGTGTAGGACGTACCGTATAGAAGTAAGGGCCATTTGAAGTTTTATCAATGTTTGATTTGGGACTCAAGGGTAGCATAGCTTTGAGCGATAGCTTAAATTGACAAAAGGCTCGAGTACTTTATTGTTACAAAATTTCAAGGTTTTATGACGCTCCGGTAAAAAGTTACAAGCATTTGTATGGTGCAAACTTTGATAGGCGTAGGACGTACCGTATAGTAGTTAGGGCCATTTAAAGTTTTATCAGTGTTTGATTTGGGACTCAAGGGTAGCATGGCTTTGAGCGATAGCTTAAATTGACAAGAGGCTCGAGTACTTTATTGTTACAAAACTTCAAGGTTTTACGACGCTCCAGTAAAAAGTTACAAGCATGTGTATGTTGCAAACTTTGATAAATGTAGGACGTATCGTATAGAAGTTAGGGCCATTTGAAATTTTATCAGTGTTTGATTTGGTACTCAAGGGTAGCATAGCTTTGAGCGACAACTTAAATTGAGAAGAGGCTCGAGAACTTTATTGTTACAAAATTTAAAGGTTTTATGACGCTCCAGTAAAAATTTCCAAGCATATGTATGTTGCAAACTTTGATAGGTGTAGGACGTACCGAATAGAAGTTAGGGCCATTTGAAGTTTTATCAGTGTTTGATTTCAGACTCAAGGGCAGCATAGCTTTGAGCTATAACTTAAATTAACAAGAGGCTCGAGTACTTTATTGTTACAAAATTTCAAGGTTTTATGACGCTCCAATAAAACGTTACAAGCGTTTGTATGTTGCAAACTTTGATAGGTGTAGGACGTACCGTATTGAAGTAAGGGCCATTTGAAGTTTTATCAGTGTTTGATTTGGGACTGAAGGGTAGCATAGCTTTGAGCGACAACTTAAATTGAGAAGAGGCTCGAGAACTTTATTGTTACAAAATTTCAAGGTTTTATGACGCTCCAGAAAAAAGTTACAAGCATTTGTAGGTTACAAACTTTGATAGGTGTAGGACGTACCGTATAGAAGTAAGGGCCATTTGAAGTTTTATCAATGTTTGATTTGGGACTGAAGGGTAGCATAGCTTTGAGCGATAGCTTAAATTGACAAAAGGCTCGAGTACTTTATTGTTACAAAATTTCAGGGTTTTATGACGCTCCGGTAAAAAGTTACAAGCATTTGTATGTTGCAAACTTTGATAGGCGTAGGACGTACCGTATAGTAGTTAGGGCCATTTGAAGTTTTATCAGTGTTAGATTTGGGACTCAAGGGTAGTATAGCTTTGAGCGATAGCTTAAATTGACAAGAGGCTCGAGTACTTTATTGTTACAAAACTTCAAGGTTTTATGACGCTCCAGTAAAAAGTTACAAGCATTTGTATGTTGCAAACTTTGATAAATGTAGGACGTACCGTATAGAAGTTAGGGCCATTTGAAATTTTATCAGTGTTTGATTTGAGACTCAAGGGTAGCATAGCTTTGAACGACAACTTAAATTAGAAGAGGCTCGAGAACTTTATTGTTACAAAATTTCAGGGTTTTATGACGCTCCAGTAAAAAGTTACAAGCATTTGTATGTTGCAAACTTTGATAGGTGTAGGAAGTACCGTATAGAAGTTAGGGCCATTTGAAGTTTTATCCGTGTTTGATTTGAGACTCAACGGCAGCATAGCTTTGAGCTATAGCTTAAATTAACAAGAGGCTCGAGTACTTTATTGTTACAAAATTTCAAGGTTTTATGACGCTCCAGTAAAACGGTACAAGCATTTGTATGTTGCAAACTTTGATAGGAGTAGGACGTACCGTATAGAAGTAAGGGCAATATGAAGTCTTATCAATGTTTGATTTGGGACTCAAGGATAGCATAGCTTTGAGCGATAGCTTAAATTGACAAGAGGCTCGAGTACTTTATTGTTACAAAATTTCAAGGTTTTATGACGCTCCAGTAAAAAGTTACAAGCATTTGTATGTTGCAAACTTTGATAGGTGTAGGACGTACCGTATAGAAGTTAAGGCCATTTGAAGTTTTATCAGTGTTTGATTTGGGACTCAAGGGTAGCATAGCTTTGAGCGATAGCTTAAATTGACAAGAGGCTCGAGTACTTTATTGTTACAAAATTTCAAGGTTTTATGACGCTCCAGTAAAAATTTACAAGCATTTGTATGTTGCAAACTTTGATAGGTGTAGGACGTACCGTATAGTAGTTAGGGCCATTTGAAGTTTTATCAGTGTTTGATTTGGGACTCAAGGGTAGCATAGCTTTGAGCGACAACTTAAATTGAGAAAAGGCTCGAGAACTTTATTGTTACAAAATTTAAAGGTTTTATGACGCTCCACTAAAAATTTACAAGCATTTGTATGTTGCAAACTTTGATAGGTGTAGGACCTACCGCATAGAAGTTAGGGCTATTTGAAGTTTTATCAGTGTTTGATTTGAGACTCAAGGGCAGCATAGCTTTGAACTATAGCTTAAATTAACAAGAGGCTCGAGTACTTTATTGTTACAAAATTTCAAGGTTTTATGACGCTCCAGTAAAACGTTACAAGCATTTGAATGTTGCAAACTTTGATAGGTGTAGGACGTACCGTATAGAAGTTAAGGCCATTTGAAGTTTTATCAGTGTTTGATTTGGGACTCAAGGGTAGCATAGCTTGGAGCTATAATTTAAATTGAGAAGAGGTTCGAGTACTTTATTGATACAAAATTTCAAGGTTTTATGACACTCCAGAAAAAAGTTACAAGCATTTGTATGTTGCAAACTTTGATAGGTGTAGGACGTACCGTATAGAAGTAAGGGCCATTTGAAGTTTTATCAATGTTTGATTTGGGACTCAAGGGTAGCATAGCTTTGAGCGATAGCTTAAATTGACAAGAGGCTCGAGTACTTTATTGTTACAAAATTTCAAGGTTTTATAACGCTCCAGTAAAAATTTACAAGCATTTGTATGTTGCAAACTTTGATAGGTGTTGGACGTACCGTATAGAAGTTAAGGCCATTTGAAGTTTTATCAGTGTTTGATTTGGGACTCAAGGGTAGCATAGCTTTGAGCGATAGCTTAAATTGACAAGAGGCTCGAGTACTTTATTGTTACAAAATTTCAAGGTTTTATGACGCTCCACTAAAAATTTACAAGCATTTGTATGTTGCAAACTTTGATAGGTGTAGGACGTACCGTATAGTAGTTAGGGCCATTTGAAGTTTTATCAGTGTTTGATTTGGGACTCAAGGGTAGCATAGCTTTGAGCGACAACTTAAATTGAGAAGAGGCTCGAGAACTTTATTGTTACAAAATTTAAAGGTTTTATGACGCTCCAGTAAAAAGTTACAAGCATTTATATGTTGCAAACTTTGATAGGTGTAGGACGTACCGTATAGAAGTAAGGGCCATTTGAAGTTTTATCAATGTTTGATTTGGGACTCAATGGTAGCATAGATTTGAGCGATAGGTTAAATTGACTTGAGGCTCGAGGTCTTTATTGTTACAAAATTTCAAGGTTTTATGACGCTCCAGTAAAAAGTTACAAGTATTTGTATGTTGCAAACTTTGATAGGTGTAGGACGTACGGTATAGAAGTAAGGGCAATTTGAAGTTTTATCAATGTTTGATTTGGGACTCAAGGGTAGCATAGCTTTGCGCGATAGCTTAAATTGACAAGAGGCTCGAGTACTTTATTGTTACAAAATTTCAAGGTTTTATGTCGCTCCAGTAAAAAGTTACAAGCATTTGTATGTTGCAAAGTTTGATAAGTGTAGGACGTACCGTATAGAAGTTAGGGCCATTTGAAGTTTTTTCAGTGTTTGATTTGGGACTCGAGGGTAGCATAGCTTTGAGCGATAGTTTAAATTGAGAAGAGGCTCGAGTACTTTATTGATACAAAATTTCAAGGTTTTATGACGCTCCAGAAAAAAGTTACAGGCATTTGTATGTTACAAACTTTGATAGGTGTAGGACGTACCGTATAGATGTAAGGGCCATTTGAAGTTTTATCAATGTTTGATTTGGGACTCAAGGGTAGCATAGCTTTGAGCGATAGCTTAGATTGACAAAAGGCTCGAGGTCTTTATTGTTACAAAATTTCAAGGTTTTATGACGCTCCAGTAAAACGTTACAAGCATTTGTATGTTGCAAACTTTGATAGGCGTAGGACGTACCGTATAGTAGTTAGGGCCATTTCAAGTTTTATCAGTGTTTGATTTGGGACTCAAGCGTAGCATAGCGTTGAACGATAGGTTAAATTGACAAGAGGCTCGAGGTCTTTATTGTTACAAAATTTCAAAGTTTTATGACGCTCCAGTAAAAATTTACAAGCATTTGTATGTTGCCAACTTTGATAGGTGTAGGACGTACCGTATAGAAGTAAGGGTAATTTGAAGTTTTATCAATGTTTGATTTGGGTCTCAAGGATAGCATAGCTTTGAGCGATAGCTTAAATTGACAAGAGGCTCGAGTACTTTATTGTTACAAAATTTCAAGGTTTTATGACGCTCCGGTAAAAAGTTACAAGCATTTGCATGTTGCAAACTTTGATAGGCGTAGGACGTGCCGTATTGTAGTTAAGGCCATTTGAAGTTTTATCAATGTTTGATTTGAGACTCAATGGTAGCATAGATTTGAGCGATAGGTTAAATTGACTTGAGGCTCGAGGTCTTTATTGTTACAAAATTTCAAGGTTTTATGACGCTCCAGTAAAAAGTTACAAGTATTTGTATGTTGCAAACTTTGATAGGTGTAGGACGTACCGTATAGAAGTTAAGGCCATTTGAAGTTTTATCAGTGTTTGATTTGGGACTCAAGGGTAGCATAGCTTTGAGCGATAGCTTAAATTGACAAGAGGCTCGAGTACTTTATTGTTACAAAATTTTAAGGTTTTATGACGCTCCACTAAAAAGTTATAAGCATTTGTATGTTGCAAACTTTGATAGGTGTAGGACGTACCGTATAGAAGTAAGGGCCATTTGCAGTTTTAACAATGTTTGATTTGGGACTCAAGGGTAGCATAGCTTTGAGCGATAGCTTAAATTGACAAAACGCTCGAATACTTTATTGTTACAAAATTTCAAGGTTTTATGACGCTCCAGTAAAACGTTACAAGCATTTGTATGTTGCAAACTTTGATAGGTGTAGGACGTACCGTATAGAAGTTAAGGCCATTTGAAGTTTTATCAGTGTTTGATTTGGGACTCAAGGGTAGCATAGCTAGGAGCGATAATTTAAATTGAGAAGAGGTTCAAGTACTTTATTGATACAAAATTTCAAGGTTTTATGACGCTCCAGTAAAAAGTTACAAGCATTTGTAAGTTGCAAACTTTGATAGGTGTAGGACGTACCGTATAGAAGTTAGGGCCATTTGAAATTTTATCAGTGTTTGATTTGGGACTCAAGGGTAGCATAGCTTTGAGCGACAACTTAAATTGAGAAGAGGCTCGAGAACTTTATTGTTACAAAATTTCAAGGTTTTATGACGCTCCAATAAAACGTTACAAGCGTTTGTATGTTGCAAACTTTGATAGGTGTAGGACGTACCGTATTGAAGTAAGGGCCATTTGAAGTTTTATCAGTGTTTGATTTGGGACTGAAGGGTAGCATAGCTTTGAGCGACAACTTAAATTGAGAAGAGGCTCGAGAACTTTATTGTTACAAAATTTCAAGGTTTTATGACGCTCCAGAAAAAAGTTACAAGCATTTGTAGGTTGCAAACTTTGATAGGCGTAGGACGTACCGTATAGTAGTTAGGGCCATTTGAAGTTTTATCAGTGTTAGATTTGGGACTCAAGGGTAGTATAGCTTTGAGCGATAGCTTAAATTGACAAGAGGCTCGAGTACTTTATTGTTACAAAACTTCAAGGTTTTATGACGCTCCAGTAAAAAGTTACAAGCATTTGTATGTTGCAAACTTTGATAAATGTAGGACGTACCGTATAGAAGTTAGGGCCATTTGAAATTTTATCAGTGTTTGATTTGAGACTCAAGGGTAGCATAGCTTTGAACGACAACTAAAATTGAGAAGAGGCTCGAGAACTTTATTGTTACAAAATTTCAAGGTTTTATGACGCTCCAGTATAAAGTTACAAGCATTTGTATGTTGCAAACTTTGATAGGTGTAGGAAGTACCGTATAGAAGTTAGGGCCATTTGAAGTTTTATCCGTGTTTGATTTGAGACTCAACGGCAGCATAGCTTTGAGCTATAGCTTAAATTAACAAGAGGCTCGAGTACTTTATTGTTACAAAATTTCAAGGTTTTATGACGCTCCAGTAAAAAGTTACAAGCATTTGTATGTTGCAAACTTTGATAGGAGTAGGACGTACCGTATAGAAGTAAGGGCAATATGAAGTCTTATCAATGTTTGATTTGGGACTCAAGGACAGCATAGCTTTGAGCGATAGCTTAAATTGACAAGAGGCTCGAGTACTTTATTGTTACAAAATTTCAAGGTTTTATGACGCTCCAGTAAAAAGTTACAAGCATTTGTATGTTGCAAACTTTGATAGGTGTAGGACGTACCGTATAGAAGTTAAGGCCATTTGAAGTTTTATCAGTGTTTGATTTGGGACTCAAGGGTAGCATAGCTTTGAGCGATAGCTTAAATTGACAAGAGGCTCGAGTACTTTATTGTTACAAAATTTCAAGGTTTTATGACGCTCCAGTAAAAATTTACAAGCATTTGTATGTTGCAAACTTTGATAGGTGTAGGACGTACCGTATAGAAGTTAAGGCCATTTGAAGTTTTATCAGTGTTTGATTTGGGACTCAAGGGTAGCATAGCTTTGAGCGATAGCTTAAATTGACAAGAGGCTCGAGTACTTTATTGTTACAAAATTTCAAGGTTTTATGACGCTCCACTAAAAATTTACAAGCATTTGTATGTTGCAAACTTTGATAGGTGTAGGACGTACCGTATAGTAGTTAGGGCCATTTGAAGTTTTATCAGTGTTTGATTTGGGACTCAAGGGTAGCATAGCTTTGAGCGACAACTTAAATTGAGAAGAGGCTCGAGAACTTTATTGTTACAAAATTTAAAGGTTTTATGACGCTCCACTAAAAATTTACAAGCATTTGTATGTTGCAAACTTTGATAGGTGTAGGACCTACCGCATAGAAGTTAGGGCTATTTGAAGTTTTATCAGTGTTTGATTTGAGACTCAAGGGCAGCATAGCTTTGAGCTATAACTTAAATTAACAAGAGGCTCGAGTACTTTATTGTTACAAAATTTCAAGGTTTTATGACGCTCCACTAAAAATTTACAAGCATTTGTATGTTGCAAACTTTGATAGGTGTAGGACGTACCGTATAGTAGTTAGGGCCATTTGAAGTTTTATCAGTGTTTGATTTGGGACTCAAGGGTAGCATAGCTTTGAGCGATAGCTTAAATTGACAAGAGGCTCGAGTACTTTATTGTTACAAAATTTCAAGGTTATATGACGCTCCAGTAAAAAGTTGATAGGTGTAGGACGTACCGTACAGAAGTAAGGGCCATTTGAAGTTTTATCAGTGTTTGATTTGGGACTCAAGGGTAGCATAGCTTTGAGCGATAGCTTAAATTGACAAGAGGCTCGAGTTCTTTATTGTTACAAAATTTCAAGGTTGCAAACTTTGATAGGTGTAGGACTTACCGTATAGAAGTTAAGGCAATTTGAAGTTTTATCAGTGTTTGATTTGGGACTCAAGGGTAGCATAGCTTTGAGCGATAGCTTAAATTGACAAGAGGCTCGAGTACTTTATTGTTACAAAATTTCAAGGTTTTATGACGCTCCACTAAAAATTTACAAGCATTTGTATGTTGCAAACTTTGATAGGTGTAGGACGTATATAGAAGTTAGGGCCATTTGAAGTTTTATCAGTGTTTGATTTGGGACTCAAGGGTAGCATAGCTTTGAGCGATAGCTTAAATTGACAAGAGGCTCGAGTACTTTATTGTTACAAAATTTTAAGGTTTTATGACGCTCCAGTAAAAAGTTGATAGGTGTAGGACGTACCGTATAGAAGTAAGGGCCATTTGAAGTTTTATCAGTGTTTGATTTGGGACTCAAGGGTAGCATAGCTTTGAGCGATAGCTTAAATTGACAAGAGGCTCGAGTTCTTTATTGTTACAAAATTTCAAGGTTGCAAACTTTGATAGGTGTAGGACTTACCGTATAGAAGTTAAGGCAATTTGAAGTTTTATCAGTGTTTGATTTGGGACTCAAGGGTAGCATAGCTTTGAGCGATAGCTTAAATTGACAAGAGGCTCGAGTACTTTATTGTTACAAAATTTCAAGGTTTTATGACGCTCCACTAAAAATTTACAAGCATTTGTATGTTGCAAACTTTGATAGGTGTAGGACGTACCGTATAGAAGTTAGGGCCATTTGAAGTTTTATCAGTGTTTGATTTGGGACTCAAGGGTAGCATAGCTTTGAGCGATAGCTTAAATTGACAAGAGGCTCGAGTACTTTATTGTTACAAAATTTTAAGGTTTTATGACGCTCCACTAAAAAGTTATAAGCATTTGTATGTTGCAAACTTTGATAGGTGTAGGACGTACCGTATAGAAGTAAGGGCCATTTGCAGTTTTAACAATGTTTGATTTGGGACTCAAGGGTAGCATAGCTTTGAGCGATAGCTTAAATTGACAAAACGCTCGAATACTTTATTGTTACAAAATTTCAAGGTTTTATGACGCTCCAGTAAAACGTTACAAGCATTTGTATGTTGCAAACTTTGATAGGTGTAGGACGTACCGTATAGAAGTTAAGGCCATTTGAAGTTTTATCAGTGTTTGATTTGGGACTCAAGGGTAGCATAGCTAGGAGCGATAATTTAAATTGAGAAGAGGTTCAAGTACTTTATTGATACAAAATTTCAAGGTTTTATGACGCTCCAGTAAAAAGTTACAAGCATTTGTAAGTTGCAAACTTTGATAGGTGTAGGACGTACCGTATAGAAGTTAGGGCCATTTGAAATTTTATCAGTGTTTGATTTGGGACTCAAGGGTAGCATAGCTTTGAGCGACAACTTAAATTGAGAAGAGGCTCGAGAACGTTATTGTTACAAAATTTCAAGGTTTTATGACGCTCCAGAAAAAAGTTACAAGCATTTGTATGTTGCAAACTTTGATAGGTGTAGGACGTACCGTATAGAAGTAAGGGCCATTTGAAGTTTTATCAATGTTTGATTTGGGACTCAAGGGTAGCATAGCTTTGAGCGATAGCTTAAATTGACAAAAGGCTCGAGTACTTTATTGTTACAAAATTTCAAGGTTTTATGACGCTCCGGTAAAAAGTTACAAGCATTTGTATGATGCAAACTTTGATAGGCGTAGGACGTACCGTATAGTAGTTAGGGCCATTTAAAGTTTTATCAGTGTTTGATTTGGGACTCAAGGGTAGCATGGCTTTGAGCGATAGCTTAAATTGACAAGAGGCTCGAGTACTTTATTGTTACAAAACTTCAAGGTTTTACGACGCTCCAGTAAAAAGTTACAAGCATGTGTATGTTGCAAACTTTGATAAATGTAGGACGTATCGTATAGAAGTTAGGGCCATTTGAAATTTTATCAGTGTTTGATTTGGTACTCAAGGGTAGCATAGCTTTGAGCGACAACTTAAATTGAGAAGAGGCTCGAGAACTTTATTGTTACAAAATTTAAAGGTTTTATGACGCTCCAGTAAAAATTTCCAAGCATATGTATGTTGCAAACTTTGATAGGTGTAGGACGTACCGAATAGAAGTTAGGGCCATTTGAAGTTTTATCAGTGTTTGATTTCAGACTCAAGGGCAGCATAGCTTTGAGCTATAACTTAAATTAACAAGAGGCTCGAGTACTTTATTGTTACAAAATTTCAAGGTTTTATGACGCTCCAATAAAACGTTACAAGCGTTTGTATGTTGCAAACTTTGATAGGTGTAGGACGTACCGTATAGAAGTAAGGGCCATTTGAAGTTTTATCAGTGTTTGATTTGGGACTGAAGGGTAGCATAGCTTTGAGCGACAACTTAAATTGAGAAGAGGCTCGAGAACTTTATTGTTACAAAATTTCAAGGTTTTATGACGCTCCAGAAAAAAGTTACAAGCATTTGTAGGTTACAAACTTTGATAGGTGTAGGACGTACCGTATAGAAGTAAGGGCCATTTGAAGTTTTATCAATGTTTGATTTGGGACTGAAGGGTAGCATAGCTTTGAGCGACAACTTAAATTGAGAAGAGGCTCGAGAACTTTATTGTTACAAAATTTCAAGGTTTTATGACGCTCCAGTATAAAGTTACAAGCATTTGTATGTTGCAAACTTTGATAGGTGTAGGAAGTACCGTATAGAAGTTAGGGCCATTTGAAGTTTTATCCGTGTTTGATTTGAGACTCAACGGCAGCATAGCTTTGAGCTATAGCTTAAATTAACAAGAGGCTCGAGTACTTTATTGTTACAAAATTTCAAGGTTTTATGACGCTCCAGTAAAACGGTACAAGCATTTGTATGTTGCAAACTTTGATAGGAGTAGGACGTACCGTATAGAAGTAAGGGCAATATGAAGTCTTATCAATGTTTGATTTGGGACTCAAGGACAGCATAGCTTTGAGCGATAGCTTAAATTGACAAGAGGCTCGAGTACTTTATTGTTACAAAATTTCAAGGTTTTATGACGCTCCAGTAAAAAGTTACAAGCATTTGTATGTTGCAAACTTTGATAGGTGTAGGACGTACCGTATAGAAGTTAAGGCCATTTGAAGTTTTATCAGTGTTTGATTTGGGACTCAAGGGTAGCATAGCTTTGAGCGATAGCTTAAATTGACAAGAGGCTCGAGTACTTTATTGTTACAAAATTTCAAGGTTTTATGACGCTCCAGTAAAAATTTACAAGCATTTGTATGTTGCAAACTTTGATAGGTGTAGGACGTACCGTATAGAAGTTAAGGCCATTTGAAGTTTTATCAGTGTTTGATTTGGGACTCAAGGGTAGCATAGCTTTGAGCGATAGCTTAAATTGACAAGAGGCTCGAGTACTCTATTGTTACAAAATTTCAAGGTTTTATGACGCTCCACTAAAAATTTACAAGCATTTGTATGTTGCAAACTTTGATAGGTGTAGGACGTACCGTATAGTAGTTAGGGACATTTGAAGTTTTATCAGTGTTTGATTTGGGACTCAAGGGTAGCATAGCTTTGAGCGACAACTTAAATTGAGAAAAGGCTCGAGAACTTTATTGTTACAAAATTTAAAGGTTTTATGACGCTCCACTAAAAATTTACAAGCATTTGTATGTTGCAAACTTTGATAGGTGTAGGACCTACCGCATAGAAGTTAGGGCTATTTGAAGTTTTATCAGTGTTTGATTTGAGACTCAAGGGCAGCATAGCTTTGAACTATAGCTTAAATTAACAAGAGGCTCGAGTACTTTATTGTTACAAAATTTCAAGGTTTTATGACGCTCCACTAAAAATTTACAAGCATTTGTATGTTGCAAACTTTGATAGGTGTAGGACGTACCGTATAGTAGTTAGGGCCATTTGAAGTTTTATCAGTGTTTGATTTGGGACTCAAGGGTAGCATAGCTTTGAGCGATAGCTTAAATTGACAAGAGGCTCGAGTACTTTATTGTTACAAAATTTCAAGGTTATATGACGCTCCAGTAAAAAGTTGATAGGTGTAGGACGTACCGTACAGAAGTAAGGGCCATTTGAAGTTTTATCAGTGTTTGATTTGGGACTCAAGGGTAGCATAGCTTTGAGCGATAGCTTAAATTGACAAGAGGCTCGAGTTCTTTATTGTTACAAAATTTCAAGGTTGCAAACTTTGATAGGTGTAGGACTTACCGTATAGAAGTTAAGGCAATTTGAAGTTTTATCAGTGTTTGATTTGGGACTCAAGGGTAGCATAGCTTTGAGCGATAGCTTAAATTGACAAGAGGCTCGAGTACTTTATTGTTACAAAATTTCAAGGTTTTATGACGCTCCACTAAAAATTTACAAGCATTTGTATGTTGCAAACTTTGATAGGTGTAGGACGTATATAGAAGTTAGGGCCATTTGAAGTTTTATCAGTGTTTGATTTGGGACTCAAGGGTAGCATAGCTTTGAGCGATAGCTTAAATTGACAAGAGGCTCGAGTACTTTATTGTTACAAAATTTTAAGGTTTTATGACGCTCCAGTAAAAAGTTGATAGGTGTAGGACGTACCGTATAGAAGTAAGGGCCATTTGAAGTTTTATCAGTGTTTGATTTGGGACTCAAGGGTAGCATAGCTTTGAGCGATAGCTTAAATTGACAAGAGGCTCGAGTTCTTTATTGTTACAAAATTTCAAGGTTGCAAACTTTGATAGGTGTAGGACTTACCGTATAGAAGTTAAGGCAATTTGAAGTTTTATCAGTGTTTGATTTGGGACTCAAGGGTAGCATAGCTTTGAGCGATAGCTTAAATTGACAAGAGGCTCGAGTACTTTATTGTTACAAAATTTCAAGGTTTTATGACGCTCCACTAAAAATTTACAAGCATTTGTATGTTGCAAACTTTGATAGGTGTAGGACGTACCGTATAGAAGTTAGGGCCATTTGAAGTTTTATCAGTGTTTGATTTGGGACTCAAGGGTAGCATAGCTTTGAGCGATAGCTTAAATTGACAAGAGGCTCGAGTACTTTATTGTTACAAAATTTTAAGGTTTTATGACGCTCCACTAAAAAGTTATAAGCATTTGTATGTTGCAAACTTTGATAGGTGTAGGACGTACCGTATAGAAGTAAGGGCCATTTACAGTTTTAACAATGTTTGATTTGGGACTCAAGGGTAGCATAGCTTTGAGCGATAGCTTAAATTGACAAAACGCTCGAATACTTTATTGTTACAAAATTTCAAGGTTTTATGACGCTCCAGTAAAACGTTACAAGCATTTGTATGTTGCAAACTTTGATAGGTGTAGGACGTACCGTATAGAAGTTAAGGCCATTTGAAGTTTTATCAGTGTTTGATTTGGGACTCAAGGGTAGCATAGCTAGGAGCGATAATTTAAATTGAGAAGAGGTTCAAGTACTTTAATGATACAAAATTTCAAGGTTTTATGACGCTCCAGTAAAAAGTTACAAGCATTTGTAAGTTGCAAACTTTGATAGGTGTAGGACGTACCGTATAGAAGTTAGGGCCATTTGAAATTTTATCAGTGTTTGATTTGGGACTCAAGGGTAGCATAGCTTTGAGCGACAACTTAAATTGAGAAGAGGCTCGAGAACTTTATTGTTACAAAATTTCAAGGTTTTATGACGCTCCAGAAAAAAGTTACAAGCATTTGTATGTTGCAAACTTTGATAGGTGTAGGACGTACCGTATAGAAGTAAGGGCCATTTGAAGTTTTATCAATGTTTGATTTGGGACTCAAGGGTAGCATAGCTTTGAGCGATAGCTTAAATTGACAAAAGGCTCGAGTACTTTATTGTTACAAAATTTCAAGGTTTTATGACGCTCCGGTAAAAAGTTACAAGCATTTGTATGGTGCAAACTTTGATAGGCGTAGGACGTACCGTATAGTAGTTAGAGCCATTTAAAGTTTTATCAGTGTTTGATTTGGGACTCAAGGGTAGCATGGCTTTGAGCGATAGCTTAAATTGACAAGAGGCTCGAGTACTTTATTGTTACAAAACTTCAAGGTTTTACGACGCTCCAGTAAAAAGTTACAAGCATGTGTATGTTGCAAACTTTGATAAATGTAGGACGTATCGTATAGAAGTTAGGGCCATTTGAAATTTTATCAGTGTTTGATTTGGTACTCAAGGGTAGCATAGCTTTGAGCGACAACTTAAATTGAGAAGAGGCTCGAGAACTTTATTGTTACAAAATTTAAAGGTTTTATGACGCTCCAGTAAAAATTTCCAAGCATATGTATGTTGCAAACTTTGATAGGTGTAGGACGTACCGAATAGAAGTTAGGGCCATTTGAAGTTTTATCAGTGTTTGATTTCAGACTCAAGGGCAGCATAGCTTTGAGCTATAACTTAAATTAACAAGAGGCTCGAGTACTTTATTGTTACAAAATTTCAAGGTTTTATGACGCTCCAATAAAACGTTACAAGCGTTTGTATGTTGCAAACTTTGATAGGTGTAGGACGTACCGTATTGAAGTAAGGGCCATTTGAAGTTTTATCAGTGTTTGATTTGGGACTGAAGGGTAGCATAGCTTTGAGCGACAACTTAAATTGAGAAGAGGCTCGAGAACTTTATTGTTACAAAATTTCAAGGTTTTATGACGCTCCAGAAAAAAGTTACAAGCATTTGTAGGTTACAAACTTTGATAGGTGTAGGACGTACCGTATAGAAGTAAGGGCCATTTGAAGTTTTATCAATGTTTGATTTGGGACTGAAGGGTAGCATAGCTTTGAGCGATAGCTTAAATTGACAAAAGGCTCGAGTACTTTATTGTTACAAAATTTCAGGGTTTTATGACGCTCCGGTAAAAAGTTACAAGCATTTGTATGTTGCAAACTTTGATAGGCGTAGGACGTACCGTATAGTAGTTAGGGCCATTTGAAGTTTTATCAGTGTTAGATTTGGGACTCAAGGGTAGTATAGCTTTGAGCGATAGCTTAAATTGACAAGAGGCTCGAGTACTTTATTGTTACAAAACTTCAAGGTTTTATGACGCTCCAGTAAAAAGTTACAAGCATTTGTATGTTGCAAACTTTGATAAATGTAGGACGTACCGTATAGAAGTTAGGGCCATTTGAAATTTTATCAGTGTTTGATTTGAGACTCAAGGGTAGCATAGCTTTGAACGACAACTTAAATTAGAAGAGGCTCGAGAACTTTATTGTTACAAAATTTCAGGGTTTTATGACGCTCCAGTAAAAAGTTACAAGCATTTGTATGTTGCAAACTTTGATAGGTGTAGGAAGTACCGTATAGAAGTTAGGGCCATTTGAAGTTTTATCCGTGTTTGATTTGAGACTCAACGGCAGCATAGCTTTGAGCTATAGCTTAAATTAACAAGAGGCTCGAGTACTTTATTGTTACAAAATTTCAAGGTTTTATGACGCTCCAGTAAAACGGTACAAGCATTTGTATGTTGCAAACTTTGATAGGAGTAGGACGTACCGTATAGAAGTAAGGGCAATATGAAGTCTTATCAATGTTTGATTTGGGACTCAAGGATAGCATAGCTTTGAGCGATAGCTTAAATTGACAAGAGGCTCGAGTACTTTATTGTTACAAAATTTCAAGGTTTTATGACGCTCCAGTAAAAAGTTACAAGCATTTGTATGTTGCAAACTTTGATAGGTGTAGGACGTACCGTATAGAAGTTAAGGCCATTTGAAGTTTTATCAGTATTTGATTTGGGACTCAAGGGTAGCATAGCTTTGAGCGATAGCTTAAATTGACAAGAGGCTCGAGTACTTTATTGTTACAAAATTTCAAGGTTTTATGACGCTCCAGTAAAAATTTACAAGTATGTTGCAAACTTTGATAGGTGTAGGACGTACCGTATAGTAGTTAGGGCCATTTGAAGTTTTATCAGTGTTTGATTTGGGACTCAAGGGTAGCATAGCTTTGAGCGACAACTTAAATTGAGAAAAGGCTCGAGAACTTTATTGTTACAAAATTTAAAGGTTTTATGACGCTCCACTAAAAATTTACAAGCATTTGTATGTTGCAAACTTTGATAGGTGTAGGACCTACCGCATAGAAGTTAGGGCTATTTGAAGTTTTATCAGTGTTTGATTTGAGACTCAAGGGCAGCATAGCTTTGAACTATAGCTTAAATTAACAAGAGGCTCGAGTACTTTATTGTTACAAAATTTCAAGGTTTTATGACGCTCCAGTAAAACGTTACAAGCATTTGAATGTTGCAAACTTTGATAGGTGTAGGACGTACCGTATAGAAGTTAAGGCCATTTGAAGTTTTATCAGTGTTTGATTTGGGACTCAAGGGTAGCATAGCTTGGAGCTATAATTTAAATTGAGAAGAGGTTCGAGTACTTTATTGATACAAAATTTCAAGGTTTTATGACACTCCAGAAAAAAGTTACAAGCATTTGTATGTTGCAAACTTTGATAGGTGTAGGACGTACCGTATAGAAGTAAGGGCCATTTGAAGTTTTATCAATGTTTGATTTGGGACTCAAGGGTAGCATAGCTTTGAGCGATAGCTTAAATTGACAAGAGGCTCGAGTACTTTATTGTTACAAAATTTCAAGGTTTTATAACGCTCCAGTAAAAATTTACAAGCATTTGTATGTTGCAAACTTTGATAGGTGTTGGACGTACCGTATAGAAGTTAAGGCCATTTGAAGTTTTATCAGTGTTTGATTTGGGACTCAAGGGTAGCATAGCTTTGAGCGATAGCTTAAATTGACAAGAGGCTCGAGTACTTTATTGTTACAAAATTTCAAGGTTTTATGACGCTCCACTAAAAATTTACAAGCATTTGTATGTTGCAAACTTTGATAGGTGTAGGACGTACCGTATAGTAGTTAGGGCCATTTGAAGTTTTATCAGTGTTTGATTTGGGACTCAAGGGTAGCATAGCTTTGAGCGACAACTTAAATTGAGAAGAGGCTCGAGAACTTTATTGTTACAAAATTTAAAGGTTTTATGACGCTCCAGTAAAAAGTTACAAGCATTTATATGTTGCAAACTTTGATAGGTGTAGGACGTACCGTATAGAAGTAAGGGCCATTTGAAGTTTTATCAATGTTTGATTTGGGACTCAATGGTAGCATAGATTTGAGCGATAGGTTAAATTGACTTGAGGCTCGAGGTCTTTATTGTTACAAAATTTCAAGGTTTTATGACGCTCCAGTAAAAAGTTACAAGTATTTGTATGTTGCAAACTTTGATAGGTGTAGGACGTACGGTATAGAAGTAAGGGCAATTTGAAGTTTTATCAATGTTTGATTTGGGACTCAAGGGTAGCATAGCTTTGCGCGATAGCTTAAATTGACAAGAGGCTCGAGTACTTTATTGTTACAAAATTTCAAGGTTTTATGTCGCTCCAGTAAAAAGTTACAAGCATTTGTATGTTGCAAAGTTTGATAAGTGTAGGACGTACCGTATAGAAGTTAGGGCCATTTGAAGTTTTTTCAGTGTTTGATTTGGGACTCGAGGGTAGCATAGCTTTGAGCGATAGTTTAAATTGAGAAGAGGCTCGAGTACTTTATTGATACAAAATTTCAAGGTTTTATGACGCTCCAGAAAAAAGTTACAGGCATTTGTATGTTACAAACTTTGATAGGTGTAGGACGTACCGTATAGATGTAAGGGCCATTTGAAGTTTTATCAATGTTTGATTTGGGACTCAAGGGTAGCATAGCTTTGAGCGATAGCTTAGATTGACAAAAGGCTCGAGGTCTTTATTGTTACAAAATTTCAAGGTTTTATGACGCTCCAGTAAAACGTTACAAGCATTTGTATGTTGCAAACTTTGATAGGCGTAGGACGTACCGTATAGTAGTTAGGGCCATTTCAAGTTTTATCAGTGTTTGATTTGGGACTCAAGCGTAGCATAGCGTTGAACGATAGGTTAAATTGACAAGAGGCTCGAGGTCTTTATTGTTACAAAATTTCAAAGTTTTATGACGCTCCAGTAAAAATTTACAAGCATTTGTATGTTGCCAACTTTGATAGGTGTAGGACGTACCGTATAGAAGTAAGGGTAATTTGAAGTTTTATCAATGTTTGATTTGGGTCTCAAGGATAGCATAGCTTTGAGCGATAGCTTAAATTGACAAGAGGCTCGAGTACTTTATTGTTACAAAATTTCAAGGTTTTATGACGCTCCGGTAAAAAGTTACAAGCATTTGCATGTTGCAAACTTTGATAGGCGTAGGACGTGCCGTATAGTAGTTAAGGCCATTTGAAGTTTTATCAATGTTTGATTTGAGACTCAATGGTAGCATAGATTTGAGCGATAGGTTAAATTGACTTGAGGCTCGAGGTCTTTATTGTTACAAAATTTCAAGGTTTTATGACGCTCCAGTAAAAAGTTACAAGTATTTGTATGTTGCAAACTTTGATAGGTGTAGGACGTACCGTATAGAAGTTAAGGCCATTTGAAGTTTTATCAGTGTTTGATTTGGGACTCAAGGGTAGCATAGCTTTGAGCGATAGCTTAAATTGACAAGAGGCTCGAGTACTTTATTGTTACAAAATTTCAAGGTTTTATGACGCTCCACTAAAAATTTACAAGCATTTGTATGTTGCAAACTTTGATAGGTGTAGGACGTACCGTATAGTAGTTAGGGCCATTTGAAGTTTTATCAGTGTTTGATTTGGGACTCAAGGGTAGCATAGCTTTGAGCGACAACTTAAATTGAGAAAAGGCTCGAGAACTTTATTGTTACAAAATTTAAAGGTTTTATGACGCTCCACTAAAAATTTACAAGCATTTGTATGTTGCAAACTTTGATAGGTGTAGGACCTACCGCATAGAAGTTAGGGCTATTTGAAGTTTTATCAGTGTTTGATTTGAGACTCAAGGGCAGCATAGCTTTGAACTATAGCTTAAATTAACAAGAGGCTCGAGTACTTTATTGTTACAAAATTTCAAGGTTTTATGACGCTCCAGTAAAACGTTACAAGCATTTGAATGTTGCAAACTTTGATAGGTGTAGGACGTACCGTATAGAAGTTAAGGCCATTTGAAGTTTTATCAGTGTTTGATTTGGGACTCAAGGGTAGCATAGCTTGGAGCTATAATTTAAATTGAGAAGAGGTTCGAGTACTTTATTGATACAAAATTTCAAGGTTTTATGACACTCCAGAAAAAAGTTACAAGCATTTGTATGTTGCAAACTTTGATAGGTGTAGGACGTACCGTATAGAAGTAAGGGCCATTTGAAGTTTTATCAATGTTTGATTTGGGACTCAAGGGTAGCATAGCTTTGAGCGATAGCTTAAATTGACAAGAGGCTCGAGTACTTTATTGTTACAAAATTTCAAGGTTTTATAACGCTCCAGTAAAAATTTACAAGCATTTGTATGTTGCAAACTTTGATAGGTGTAGGACGTACCGTATAGAAGTTAAGGCCATTTGAAGTTTTATCAGTGTTTGATTTGGGACTCAAGGGTAGCATAGCTTTGAGCGATAGCTTAAATTGACAAGAGGCTCGAGTACTTTATTGTTACAAAATTTCAAGGTTTTATGACGCTCCACTAAAAATTTACAAGCATTTGTATGTTGCAAACTTTGATAGGTGTAGGACGTACCGTATAGTAGTTAGGGCCATTTGAAGTTTTATCAGTGTTTGATTTGGGACTCAAGGGTAGCATAGCTTTGAGCGACAACTTAAATTGAGAAGAGGCTCGAGAACTTTATTGTTACAAAATTTAAAGGTTTTATGACGCTCCAGTAAAAAGTTACAAGCATTTATATGTTGCAAACTTTGATAGGTGTAGGACGTACCGTATAGAAGTAAGGGCCATTTGAAGTTTTATCAATGTTTGATTTGGGACTCAATGGTAGCATAGATTTGAGCGATAGGTTAAATTGACTTGAGGCTCGAGGTCTTTATTGTTACAAAATTTCAAGGTTTTATGACGCTCCAGTAAAAAGTTACAAGTATTTGTATGTTGCAAACTTTGATAGGTGTAGGACGTACGGTATAGAAGTAAGGGCAATTTGAAGTTTTATCAATGTTTGATTTGGGACTCAAGGGTAGCATAGCTTTGCGCGATAGCTTAAGTTGACAAGAGGCTCGAGTACTTTATTGTTACAAAATTTCAAGGTTTTATGTCGCTCCAGTAAAAAGTTACAAGCATTTGTATGTTGCAAAGTTTGATAAGTGTAGGACGTACCGTATAGAAGTTAGGGCCATTTGAAGTTTTTTCAGTGTTTGATTTGGGACTCGAGGGTAGCATAGCTTTGAGCGATAGTTTAAATTGAGAAGAGGCTCGAGTACTTTATTGATACAAAATTTCAAGGTTTTATGACGCTCCAGAAAAAAGTTACAGGCATTTGTATGTTACAAACTTTGATAGGTGTAGGACGTACCGTATAGATGTAAGGGCCATTTGAAGTTTTATCAATGTTTGATTTGGGACTCAAGGGTAGCATAGCTTTGAGCGATAGCTTAGATTGACAAAAGGCTCGAGGTCTTTATTGTTACAAAATTTCAAGGTTTTATGACGCTCCAGTAAAACGTTACAAGCATTTGTATGTTGCAAACTTTGATAGGCGTAGGACGTACCGTATAGTAGTTAGGGCCATTTCAAGTTTTATCAGTGTTTGATTTGGGACTCAAGCGTAGCATAGCGTTGAACGATAGGTTAAATTGACAAGAGGCTCGAGGTCTTTATTCTTACAAAATTTCAAAGTTTTATGACGCTCCAGTAAAAATTTACAAGCATTTGTATGTTGCCAACTTTGATAGGTGTAGGACGTACCGTATAGAAGTAAGGGTAATTTGAAGTTTTAT
Organism: Clusia tigrina; assembly: GCA_920105625.2. Classification (NCBI taxonomy): domain Eukaryota; kingdom Metazoa; phylum Arthropoda; class Insecta; order Diptera; family Clusiidae; genus Clusia; species Clusia tigrina. The sequence continues at coordinate 3,327,221 of CAKKTE020000011.1, read as the reverse complement.
CAATGTTTGATTTGGGTCTCAAGGATAGCATAGCTTTGAGCGATAGCTTAAATTGACAAGAGGCTCGAGTACTTTATTGTTACAAAATTTCAAGGTTTTATGACGCTCCGGTAAAAAGTTACAAGCATTTGCATGTTGCAAACTTTGATAGGCGTAGGACGTGCCGTATAGTAGTTAAGGCCATTTGAAGTTTTATCAATGTTTGATTTGAGACTCAATGGTAGCATAGATTTGAGCGATAGGTTAAATTGACTTGAGGCTCGAGGTCTTTATTGTTACAAAATTTCAAGGTTTTATGACGCTCCAGTAAAAAGTTACAAGTATTTGTATGTTGCAAACTTTGATAGGTGTAGGACGTACCGTATAGAAGTAAGGGCAATTTGAAGTTTTATCAATGTTTGATTTGGGACTCAAGGGTAGCATAGCTTTGCGCGATAGCTTAAATTGACAAGAGGCTCGAGTACTTTATTGTTACAAAATTTCAAGGTTTTATGTCGCTCCAGTAAAAAGTTACAAGCATTTGTATGTTGCAAAGTTTGATAAGTGTAGGACGTACCGTATAGAAGTTAGGGCCATTTGAAGTTTTTTCAGTGTTTGATTTGGGACTCGAGGGTAGCATAGCTTTGAGCGATAGTTTAAATTGAGAAGAGGCTCGAGTACTTTATTGATACAAAATTTCAAGGTTTTATGACGCTCCAGAAAAAAGTTACAGGCATTTGTATGTTACAAACTTTGATAGGTGTAGGACGTACCGTATAGATGTAAGGGCCATTTGAAGTTTTATCAATGTTTGATTTGGGACTCAAGGGTAGCATAGCTTTGAGCGATAGCTTAGATTGACAAAAGGCTCGAGGTCTTTATTGTTACAAAATTTCAAGGTTTTATGACGCTCCAGTAAAACGTTACAAGCATTTGTATGTTGCAAACTTTGATAGGCGTAGGACGTACCGTATAGTAGTTAGGGCCATTTGAAGTTTTATCAGTGTTTGATTTGGGACTCAAGGGTAGCATAGCGTTGAACGATAGGTTAAATTGACAAGAGGCTCGAGGTCTTTATTGTTACAAAATTTCAAAGTTTTATGACGCTCCAGTAAAAATTTACAAGCATTTGTATGTTGCCAACTTTGATAGGTGTAGGACGTACCGTATAGAAGTAAGGGCAATTTGAAGTTTTATCAATGTTTGATTTGGGTCTCAAGGATAGCATAGCTTTGAGCGATAGCTTAAATTGACAAGAGGCTCGAGTACTTTATTGTTACAAAATTTCAAGGTTTTATGACGCTCCGGTAAAAAGTTACAAGCATTTGCATGTTGCAAACTTTGATAGGCGTAGGACGTGCCGTATAGTAGTTAGGGCCATTTGAAGTTTTATCAGTGTTTGATTTGGGACTCAAGGGTAGCATAGCTTTGAGCGATAGCTTAAATTGACAAGAGGCTCGAGTACTTTATTGTTAAAAAACTTCAAGATTTTATGACGCTCCAGTAAAAAGTTACAAGCATTTGTATGTTGCAAACTTTGATAAATGTAGGACGTACCGTATTGAAGTAAGGGCCATTTGAAGTTTTATCAATGTTTGATTTAGGACTCAATGGTAGCATAGCTTTGAGCGACAACTTAAATTGAAAAGAGGCTCGAGAACTTTATTGTTACAAAATTTCAAGGTTTTATGACGCTCCAGTAAAAAGTTACAAGCATTTGTATGTTGCAAACTTTGATAGGTGTAGGACGTACCGTATAGAAGTTAGGGCCATTTGAGGTTTTATCAGTGTTTGATTTGAGACTCAAGGGCAGCATAGCTTTGAGCTATAACTTAAATTAACAAGAGGCTCGAGTACTTTATTGTTACAAAATTTCAAGGTTTTATGACGCTCCAGTAAAACGTTACAAGCATTTGTATGTTGCAAACTTTGATAGTTGTAGGACGTACCGTATTGAAGTAAGGGCCATTTGAAGTTTTATCAATGTTTGATTTGGGACTCAAGGGTAGCATAGGTTTGAGCGATAGGTTAAATTGACAACAGGCTCGAGGTCTTTATTGTTACAAAATTTCAAGGTTTTATGACGCTCCAGTAAAAAGTTACAAGCATTTGTATGTTGCAAACTTTGATAGGTGTAGGACGTACCGTATAGAAGTAAGGGCAATTTGAAGTTTTATCAATGTTTGATTTGGGACTCAAGGATAGCATAGCTTTGAGCGATAGTTTAAATTGACAAGAGGCTCGAGTACTTTATTGTTACAAAATTTCAAGGTTTTATGACGCTCCAGTGAAAAGTTACAAGCATTTGTATGTTGCAAACTTTGATAGCTGTAGGATGTACCGTATAGAAGTTAGGGCCATTTGAAGTTTTATCAGTGTTTGATTTGGGACTCAAGGGTAGCATAGCTTTGAGCGATAGCTTAAATTGACAAGAGGCTGGAGTACTTTATTGTTACAAAATTTCAAGGTTTTATGACGCTCCAGTAAAAAGTTACAAGCATTTGTATGTTGCAAACATTGATAGCTGTAGGATGTAACCAATAGAAGTTAGGGCCATTTGAAGTTTTATCAGTGTTTGATTTGGGGCTCAAGGGTAGCATAGCTTTGAGCGATAGCTTAAATTGACAAGAGGCTCGAGTACTTTATTGTTACAAAATTTCAAGGTTTTATGACGCTCCAGAAAAAAGTTACAAGTATTTGTATGTTGCAAACTTTGATAGGTGTAGGACGTACCGTATAGAAGTAAGGGCCATTTGAAGTTTTATCAATGTTTGATTTGGGACTCAAGGGTAGCATAGCTTTGAGCGATATGTTAAATTGACAAGAGGCTCGAGGTCTTTATTGTTACAAAATCTCAAGGTTTTATGACGCTCCAGTAAAAAGTTACAAGCATTTGTATGTTGCAAACTTTGATAGGTGTAGGACGTACCGTATAGAAGTAAGGGCCATTTTAAGTTTTATCAGTGTTTGATTTGGGACTCAAGGGTAGCATAGCTTTGAGCGATAGCTTAAATTGACAAGAGGCTCGAGTACTTTATTGTTACAAAATTTCAAGGTTTTATGACGCTCCAGTAAAAATTTACAAGCATTTGTATGTTGCAAACTTTGATAGGTGTAGGACGTACGGTATAGAAGTTAAGGCCATTTGAAGTTTTATCAGTGTTTGATTTGGGACTCAAGGGTAGCATAGCTTTGAGCGATAGCTTAAATGGACAAGAGGCTCGAGTACTTTATTGTTACAAAATTTCAAGGTTTTATGACGCTCCACTAAAAATTTACAAGCATTTGTATGTTGCAAACTTTGATAGGTGTAGGACGTACCGTATAGTAGTTAGGGCCATTTGAAGATTTATCAGTGTTTGATTTGGGACTCAAGGGTAGCATAGCTTTGAGCGATAGCTTAAATTGACAAGAGGCTCGAGTACTTTATTGTTACAAAACTTCAAAATTTTATGACGCTCCAGTAAAAAGTTACAAGCATTTGTATGTTGCAAACTTTGATAAATGTAGGACGTACTGTATAGAAGTTAGGGCCATTTGAAATTTTATCAGTGTTTGATTTGGGACTCAAGGGTAGCATAGCTTTGAGCGACAACTTAAATTGACAAGAGGCTCGAGGTCTTTATTGTTACAAAATTTCAAGGTTTTATAACGATCCAGTAAAAAGTTACAAGCATTTGTATGTTGCAAACTTTGATAGGTGTAGGACGTACCGTATAGAAGTAAGGGCCATTTGAAGTTTTATCAATGTTTTATTTGGGACTCAAGGGTAGCATAGCTTTGAGCGATAGGTTAAATTGACAAGAGGCTCGAGGTCTTTATTGTTACAAAATTTCAAGGTTTTATGACGCTCCAGTAAAAAGTTACAAGCATTTGTATGTTGCAAACTTTGATAGGTGTAGGACGTACCGTATAGAAGTAAGGGCAATTTGAAGTTTTATCAATGTTTGATTTGGGACTCAAGGATAGCATAGCTTTGAGCGATAGCTTAAATTGACAAGAGGCTCGAGTACTTTATTGTTACAAAATTTCAAGGTTTTATGACGCTCTAGTAAAAAGTTACAAGCATTTGTATGTTGCAAACTTTGATAGCTGTAGCGTATAGAAGTTAGGGCCATTTGCAGTTTTATCAGTGTTTGATTTGGGACTAAAGGGTAGCATAGCTTTGAGCGATAGCTTAAATTGACAAGAGACTCGAGTACTTTATTGTTACAAATTTTCAAGGTTTTATGACGCTCCAGAAAAAAGTTACAAGCATTTGTATGTTGCAAACTTTGATAGGTGTAGGACGTACCGTATAGAAGTAAGGGCCATTTGAAGTTTTATCAGTGTTTGATTTGGGACTCAAGGGTAGCATAGCTTTGAGCGATAGCTTAAATTGACAAGAGGCTCGAGTACTTTATTGTAACAAAACTTCAAGGTTTTATGACGCTCCAGTAAAAAGTTACAAGCATTTGTATGCTGCAAACTTTGATAAATGTAGGACGTACCGTATAGAAGTTAGGGCCATTTGAAATTTTATCAGTGTTTGATTTGGGACTCAAGGGTAGCATAGCTTTGAGCGATAACTTAAATTGAGAAGAGGCTCGAGAACTTTATTGTTACAAAATTTCAAGGGTTTATGACGCTCCTGTTAAAAGTTACAAGCATTTGTATTTTGCAAACTTTGATAGGTGTAGGACGTACCGTATAGAAGTTAGGGCCATTTGAAGTTTTATCCGTGTTTGATTTGAGACTCAACGGCAGCATAGCTTTGAGTTAAAGCTTAAATTAACAAGAGGCTCGAGTACTTTATTGTTACAAAATTTCAAGGTTTTATGACGCTCCAGTAAAACGGTACAAGCATTTGTATGTTGCAAACTTTGATAGGAGTAGGACGTACCGTATAGAAGTAAGGGCAATATGAAGTCTTATCAATGTTTGATTTGGGACTCAAGGATAGCATAGCTTTGAGCGATAGCTTAAATTGACAAGAGGCTCGAGTACTTTATTGTTACAAAATTTCAAGGTTTTATGACGCTCCAGTAAAAAGTTACAAGCATTTGTATGTTGCAAACTTTGATAGGTGTAGGATGTACCGTATAGAAGTTAAGGCCATTTGAAGTTTTATCAGTGTTTGATTTGGGACTCAAGGGTAGCATAGCTTGGAGGAGATAATTTAAATTGAGAAGAGGCTCGAGTACTTTATTGATACAAAATTTCAAGGTTTTATGACGGTCCAGAAAAAAGTTACAAGCATTTGTATGTTGCAAACTTTGATAGGTGTAGGACCTACCGCTTAGAAGTTAGGGCCATTTGAAGTTTTATGAGTGTTTGATTTGAGACTCAAGGGCAGCATAGCTTTGAACTATAGCTTAAATTAACAAGAGGCTCGAGTACTTTATTGTTACAAAATTTCAAGGTTTTATGACGCTCCAGTAAAACGTTACAAGCATTTGTATGTTGCAAACTTTGATAGGTGTAGGACGTACCGTATAGAAGTTAAGGCCATTTGAAGTTTTATCAGTGTTTGATTTGGGACTCAAGGGTAGCATAGCTTGGAGCTATAATTTAAATTGAGAAGAGGTTCGAGTACTTTATTGATACAAAATTTCAAGGTTTTATGACACTCCAGAAAAAAGTTACAAGCATTTGTATGTTGCAAACTTTGATAGGTGTAGGACGTACCGTATAGAAGTAAGGGCCATTTGAAGTTTTATCAATGTTTGATTTGGGACTCAAGGGTAGCATAGCTTTGAGCGATAGCTTAAATTGACAAGAGGCTCGAGTACTTTATTGTTACAAAATTTCAAGGTTTTATGACGCTCCAGTAAAAAGTTACAAGCATTTGTATGTTTCAAACTTTGATAGGTGTAGGACGTACCGTATAGAAGTTAAGGCCATTTGAAGTTTTATCAGTGTTTGATTTGGGACTCAAGGGTAGCATAGCTTTGAGCGATAGCTTAAATTGACAAGAGGCTCGAGTACTTTATTGTTACAAAATTTCAAGGTTTTATGACGCTCCACTAAAAATTTACAAGCATTTGTATGTTGCAAACTTTGATAGGTGTAGGACGTACCGTATAGTAGTTAGGGCCATTTGAAGTTTTATCAGTGTTTGATTTGGGACTCAAGGGTAGCATAGCTTTGAGCGACAACTTAAATTGAGAAGAGGCTCGAGAACTTTATTGTTACCAAATTTAAAGGTTTTATGACGCTCCAGTAAAAAGTTACAAGCATTTATATGTTGCAAACTTTGATAGGTGTAGGACGTACCGTATAGAAGTAAGGGCCATTTGAAGTTTTATCAATGTTTGATTTGGGACTCAATGGTAGCATAGATTTGAGCGATAGGTTAAATTGACTTGAGGCTCGAGGTCTTTATTGTTACAAAATTTCAAGGTTTTATGACGCTCCAGTAAAAAGTTACAAGCATTTGTATGTTGCAAACTTTGATATGTGTAGGACGTACCGTATAGAAGTAAGGGCAATTTGAAGTTTTATCAATGTTTGATTTGGGACTCAAGGGTAGCATAGCTTTGCGCGATAGCTTAAATTGACAAGAGGCTCGAGTACTTTATTGTTACAAAATTTCAAGGTTTTATGTCGCTCCAGTAAAAAGTTACAAGCATTTGTATGTTGCAAAGTTTGATAAGTGTAGGACGTACCGTATAGAAGTTAGGGCCATTTGAAGTTTTATCAGTGTTTGATTTGGGACTCGAGGGTAGCATAGCTTTGAGCGATAGTTTAAATTGAGAAGAGGCTCGAGTACTTTATTGATACAAAATTTCAAGGTTTTATGACGCTCCAGAAAAAAGTTACAGGCATTTGTATGTTGCAAACTTTTATAGGTGTAGGACGTACCGTATAGATGTAAGGGCCATTTGAAGTTTTATCAATGTTTGATTTGGGACTCAAGGGTAGCATAGCTTTGAGCGATAGCTTAGATTGACAAAAGGCTCGAGGTCTTTATTGTTACAAAATTTCAAGGTTTTATGACGCTCCAGTAAAACGTTACAAGCATTTGTATGTTGCAAACTTTGATAGGCGTAGGACGTACCGTATAGTAGTTAGGGCCATTTGAAGTTTTATCAGTGTTTGATTTGGGACTCAAGGGTAGCATAGCGTTGAACGATAGGTTAAATTGACAAGAGGCTCGAGGTCTATATTGTTACAAAATTTCAAAGTTTTATGACGCTCCAGTAAAAAGTTACAAGCATTTGTATGTTGCAAACTTTGATAGGTGTAGGACGTACCGTATAGAAGTAAGGGCAATTTGAAGTTTTATCAATGTTTGATTTGGGTCTCAAGGATAGCATAGCTTTGAGCGATAGCTTAAATTGACAAGAGGCTCGAGTACTTTATTGTTACAAAATTTCAAGGTTTTATGACGCTCCGGTAAAAAGTTACAAGCATTTGCATGTTGCAAACTTTGATAGGCGTAGGACGTGCCGTATAGTAGTTAAGGCCATTTGAAGTTTTATCAGTGTTTGACTTGGGACTCAAGGGTAGCATAGCTTTGAGCGATAGCTTAAATTGACAAGAGGCTCGAGTACTTTATTGTTACAAAACTTCAAGGTTTTATGACGCTCCCGTAAAAAGTTACAAGCATTTGTATGTTGCAAACTTTGATAAATGTAGGACGTACCGTATTGAAGTAAGGGCCATTTGAAGTTTTATCAATGTTTGATTTAGGACTCAATGGTAGCATAGCTTTGAGCGACAACTTAAATTGAAAAGAGGCTCGAGAACTTTATTGTTACAAAATTTCAAGGTTTTATGACGCTCCAGTAAAAAGCTACAAGCATTTGTATGTTGCAAACTTTGATAGGTGTAGGACGTACCGTATAGAAGTTAGGGCCATTTGAGGTTTTATCAGTGTTTGATTTGAGACTCAAGGGCAGCATAGCTTTGAGCTATAACTTAAATTAACAAGAGGCTCGAGTACTTTATTGTTACAAAATTTCAAGGTTTTATGACGCTCCAGTAAAACGTTACAAGCATTTGTATGTTGCAAACTTTGATAGTTGTAGGACGTACCGTATTGAAGTAAGGGCCATTTGAAGTTTTATCAATGTTTGATTTGGGACTCAAGGGTAGCATAGGTTTGAGCGATAGGTTAAATTGACAACAGGCTCGAGGTCTTTATTGTTACAAAATTTCAAGGTTTTATTACGCTCCAGTAAAAAGTTACAAGCATTAGTATGTTGCAAACTTTGATAGGTGTAGGACCTACCGTATAGAAGTTAGGGCCATTTGAAATATTATCAGTGTTTGATTTGGGACTCAAGGGTAGCATAGCTTTGAGCGATAGCTTAAATTAACAAGAGGCTCGAGTACTTTATTGTTACAAAATTTCAAGGTTTTATGACGCTCCAGTAAAACGTTACAAGCATTTGTATGTTGCAAACTTTGATAGGTGTAGGACGTACCGTATAGAAGTTAAGGCCATTTGAAGTTTTATCAGTGTTTGATTTGGGACTCAAGGGTAGCATAGCTTGGAGCGATAATTTAAATTGAGAAGAGGCTCGAGTACTTTATTGATACAAAATTTCAAGGTTTTATGACGCTCCAGAAAAAAGTTACAAGCATTTATATGTTGCAAACTTTGATAGGTGTAGGACCTACCGAATAGAAGTTAGGGCCATTTGAAGTTTTATCAGTGTTTGATTTGAGACTCAAGGGCAGCATAGCTTTGAACTATAGCTTAAATTAACAAGAGGCTCGAGTACTTTATTGTTACAAAATTTCAAGGTTTTATGACGCTCCAGTAAAAAGTTACAAGCATTTGTATGTTTCAAACTTTGATAGGTGTAGGACGTACCGTATAGAAGTTAAGGCCATTTGAAGTTTTATCAGTGTTTGATTTGGGACTCAAGGGTAGCATAGCTTGGAGCGATAATTTAAATTGAGAAGAGGTTCGAGTACTTTATTGATACAAAATTTCAAGGTTTTATGACACTCCAGAAAAAAGTTACAAGCATTTGTATGTTGCAAACTTTGATAGGTGTAGGACGTACCGTATAGAAGTAAGGGCCATTTGAAGTTTTATCAATGTTTGATTTGGGACTCAAGGGTAGCATAGCTTTGAGCGATAGCTTAAATTGACAAGAGGCTCGAGTACTTTATTGTTACAAAATTTCAAGGTTTTATGACGCTCCAGTAAAAAGGTACAAGCATTTGTATGTTTCAAACTTTGATAGGTGTAGGACGTACCGTATAGAAGTTAAGGCCATTTGAAGTTTTATCAGTGTTTGATTTGGGACTCAAGGGTAGCATAGCTTTGAGCGATAGCTTAAATTGACAAGAGGCTCGAGTACTTTATTGTTACAAAATTTCAAGGTTTTATGACGCTCCACTAAAAATTTACAAGCATTTGTATGTTGCAAACTTTGATAGGTGTAGGACGGACCGTATAGTAGTTAGGGCCATTTGAAGTTTTATCAGTGTTTGATTTGGGACTCAAGGGTAGCATAGCTTTGAGCGACAACTTAAATTGAGAAGAGGCTCGAGAACTTTATTGTTACAAAATTTAAAGGTTTTATGACGCTCCAGTAAAAAGTTACAAGCATTTATATGTTGCAAACTTTGATAGGTGTAGGACGTACCGTATAGAAGTAAGGGCCATTTGAAGTTTTATCAATGTTTGATTTGGGACTCAATGGTAGCATAGATTTGAGCGATAGGTTAAATTGACTTGAGGCTCGAGGTCTTTATTGTTACAAAATTTCAAGGTTTTATGACGCTCCAGTAAAAAGTTACAAGCATTTGTATGTTGCAAACTTTGATATGTGTAGGACGTACCGTATAGAATTAAGGGCAATTTGAAGTTTTATCAATGTTTGATTTGGGACTCAAGGGTAGCATAGCTTTGCGCGATAGCTTAAATTGACAAGAGGCTCGAGTACTTTATTGTTACAAAATTTCAAGGTTTTATGTCGCTCCAGTAAAAAGTTACAAGCATTTGTATGTTGCAAAGTTTGATAAGTGTAGGACGTACCGTATAGAAGTTAGTGCCATTTGAAGTTTTATCAGTGTTTGATTTTGAACTCGAGGGTAGCATAGCTTTGAGCGATAGTTTAAACTGAGAAGAGGCTCGAGTACTTTATTGATACAAAATTTCAAGGTTTTATGACGCTCCAGAAAAAAGTTACAGGCATTTGTATGTTGCAAACTTTGATAGGTGTAGGACGTACCGTATAGATGTGAGGGCCATTTGAAGTTTTATCAATGTTTGATTTGGGACTCAAGGGTAGCATAGCTTTGAGCGATAGCTTAGATTGACAAAAGGCTCGAGGTCTTTATTGTTACAAAATTTCAAGGTTTTATGACGCTCCAGTAAAACGTTACAAGCATTTGTACGTTGCAAACTTTGATAGGCGTAGGACGTACCGTATAGTAGTTAGGGCCATTTGAAGTTTTATCAGTGTTTGATTTGGGACTCAAGGGTAGCATAGCGTTGAACGATAGGTTAAATTGACAAGAGGCTCGAGGTCTTTATTGTTACAAAATTTCAAAGTTTTATGACGCTCCAGTAAAAAGTTACAAGCATTTGTATGTTGCAAACTTTGATAGGTGTAGGACGTACCGTATAGAAGTAAGGGCAATTTGAAGTTTTATCAATGTTTGATTTGGGTCTCAAGGATAGCATAGCTTTGAGCGATAGCTTAAATTGACAAGAGGCTCGAGTACTTTATTGTTACAAAATTTCAAGGTTTTATGACGCTCCGGTAAAAAGTTACAAGCATTTGCATGTTGCAAACTTTGATAGGCGTAGGACGTGCCGTATAGTAGTTAAGGCCATTTGAAGTTTTATAAGTGTTTGACTTGGGACTCAAGGGTAGCATAGCTTTGAGCGATAGCTTAAATTGACAAGAGGCTCGAGTACTTTATTGTTACAAAACTTCAAGGTTTTATGACGCTCCCGTAAAAAGTTACAAGCATTTGTATGTTGCAAACTTTGATAAATGTAGGACGTACCGTATTGAAGTAAGGGCCATTTTATCAATGTTTGATTTAGGACTCAATGGTAGCATAGCTTTGAGCGACAACTTAAATTGAAAAGAGGCTCGAGAACTTTATTGTTACAAAATTTCAAGGTTTTATGACGCTCCAGTAAAAAGTTACAAGCATTTGTATGTTGCAAACTTTGATAGGTGTAGTACGTACCGTATAGAAGTTAGGGCCATTTGAGGTTTTATCAGTGTTTGATTTGAGACTCAAGGGCAGCATAGCTTTGAGCTATAACTTAAATTAACAAGAGGCTCGAGTACTTTATTGTTCCAAAATTTCAAGGTTTTATGACGCTCCAGTAAAACGTTACAAGCATTTGTATGTTGCAAACTTTGATAGTTGTAGGACGTACCGTATTGAAGTAAGGGCAATTTGAAGTTTTATCAATGTTTGATTTGGGACTCAAGGATAGCATAGCTTTGAGCGATAGTTTAAATTGACAAGAGGCTCGAGTACTTTATTGTTACAAAATTTCAAGGTTTTATGACGCTCCAGTAAAAAGTTACAAGCATTTGTATGTTGCAAACTTTGATAGCTGTAGGATGTACCGTATAGAAGTTAAGGCCATTTGAAGTTTTATCAGTGTTTGATTTGGGACTCAAGGGTAGCATAGCTTTGAGCGATAGCTTAAATTGACAAGAGGCTCGAGTACTTTATTGTTACAAAATTTCAAGGTTTTATGACGCTCCAGTAAAAAGTTACAAGCATTTGTATGTTGCAAACTTTGATAACTGTAGGATGTAACGAATAGAAGTTAGGGCCATTTGAAGTTTTATCAGTGTTTGATTTGGGGCTCAAGGGTAGCATAGCTTTGAGCGATAGCTTAAATTGACAAGAGGCTCGAGTACTTTATTGTTACAAAATTTCAAGGTTTTATGACGCTCCAGAAAAAAGTTACAAGTATTTGTATGTTGCAAACTTTGATAGGTGTAGGACGTACCGTATAGAAGTAAGCGCCATTTGAAGTTTTATCAATGTTTGATTTGGGACTCAAGGGTAGCATAGCTTTGAGCGATATGTTAAATTGACAAGAGGCTCGAGGTCTTTATTGTTACAAAATCTCAAGGTTTTATGACGCTCCAGTAAAAAGTTACAAGCATTTGTATGTTGCAAACTTTGATAGGTGTAGGACGTACCGTATAGAAGTAAGGGCCATTTGAAGTTTTATCAGTGTTTGATTTGGGACTCAAGGGTAGCATAGCTTTGAGCGATAGCTTAAATTGACAAGAGGCTCGAGTACTTTATTGTTACAAAATTTCAAGGTTTTATGACGCTCCAGAAAAAAGTTACAAGCATTTGTATCTTGCAAACTTTGATAGGTGTAGGACGTACCGTATAGAAGTAAGGGCCATTTGAAGTTTTATCAATGTTTGATTTGGGACTCAATTGTAGCATAGCTTTGAGCGATAGCTTAAATTGACAAAAGGCTCGAGTACTTTATTGTTACAAAATTTCAAGGTTTTATGACGCTCCGGTAAAAAGTTACAAGCATTTGTATGTTGCAAACTTTGATAGGTGTAGGACGTACCGTATAGAAGTAAGGGCCATTTGAAGTTTTATCAGTGTTTGATTTGGGACTCAAGGGTAGCATAGCTTTGAGCGACAACTTAAATTGAGAAGAGGCTCGAGAACTTTATTGTTACAAAATTTCAAGCTTTTATGACGCTCCAGTAAAATTTTACAAGCATTTGTATGTCGCAAACTTTGATAGGTGTAGGACGTACCGTATTGAAGTAAGGGCCATTTGAAGTTTTATCAATGTTTGATTTGGGACTCAAGGGTAGCATAGCTTTGAGCGATATGTTAAATTGACAAGAGGCTCGAGGTCTTTATTGTTACAAAATTTCAAGGTTTTATGACGCTCCAGTAAAAAGTTACAAGCATTTGTATGTTGCAAACTTTGATAGGTGTAGGACGTACCGTATAGAAGTAAGGGCAAATTGAAGTTTTATCAATGTTTCATTTGGGACTCTAGGATATCATAGGTTTGAGCGATAGTTTAAATTGAGAAGAGGCTCGAGGTCTTTATTGTTACAAAATTTCAAGGTTTTATGACGCTCCAGTAAAACGTTACAAGCATTTGTATGTTGCAAACTTTGATAGGCGTAGGACGTACCGTATAGTAGTTAGGGCCATTTGAAGTTTTATCAGTGTTTGATTTGGGACTCAAGGGTAGCATAGCTTTGAGCGATAGGTTAAATTGACAAGAGGCTCGAGGTCTTTATTGTTACAAAATTTCAAGATTTTATGACGCTCCAGTAAAAACTTACAAGCATTTGTATGTTGCAAACTTTGATAGGTGTAGGACGTACCGTATAGAAGTAAGGGCCATTTGAAGTTTTATCAATGTTTTATTTGGGACTCAAGGGTAGCATAGCTTTGAGCGATAGGTTAAATTGACAAGAGGCTCGAGGTCTTTATTGTTACAAAATTTCAAAGTTTTATGACGCTCCAGTAAAAAGTTACAAGCATTTGTATGTTGCAAACTTTGATAGGTCTAGGACGTACCGTATAGAAGTAAGGGCAATTTGAAGTTTTATCAATGTTTGATTTGGGACTCAAGGATAGCATAGCTTTGAGCGATAGCTTAAATTGACAAGAGGCTCGAGTACTTTATTGTTACAAAATTTCAAGGTTTTATGACGCTCCAGTAAAAAGTTACAAGCATTTGTATGTTGCAAACTTTGATAGCTGTAGCGTATAGAAGTTAGGGCCATTTGCAGTTTTATCAGTGTTTGATTTGGGACTAAAGGGTAGCATAGCTTTGAGCGATAGCTTAAATTGACAAGAGGCTCGAGTACTTTATTGTTACAAATTTTCAAGGTTTTATGACGCTCCAGAAAAAAGTTACAAGCATTTGTATGTTGCAAACTTTGATAGGTGTAGGACGTACCGCATAGAAGTAAGGGCCATTTGAAGTTTTATCAATGTTTGATTTGGGACTCAAGGGTAGCATAGCTTTCAGCGATAGCTTAAATTTACAAAAGGCTCGAGTACTTTATTGTTACAAAATTTCAAGGTTTTATGACGCTCCGGTAAAAAGTTACAAGCATTTGTATGTTGCAAACTTTGATAGGCATAGGACGTACCGTATAGTAGTTAGGGCCATTTGAAGTTTTATCAGTGTTTGATTTGGGACTCAAGGGTAGCATAGCTTTGAGCGATAGCTTAAATTGACAAGAGGCTCGAGTACTTTATTGTTACAAAATTTCAAGGTTTTATGACGCTCCAGTAAAAAGTTACAAGCATTTGTATGTTGCAAACTTTGATAGCTGTAGCGTATAGAAGTTAGGGCCATTTGCAGTTTTATCAGTGTTTGATTTGGGACTAAAGGGTAGCATAGCTTTGAGCGATAGCTTAAATTGAGAAGAGGCTCGAGTACTTTATTGTTACAAAATTTCAAGGTTTTATGACGCTCCAGTAAAAAGTTACAAGCATTTGTATGTTGCAAACTTTGATAGGTGTAGGACGTACCGAATAGAAGTTAGGGCCATTTAAAGTTTTATCATTGTTTGATTTGGGACTCAAGGGTAGCATAGCTTTGAGCGATAGGTTAAATTGACAAGAGGCTCGAGGTCTTTATTGTTACAAAATTTCAAGGTTTTATGACGCTCCAGTAAAAAGTTACAAGCATTAGTATGTTGCAAACTTTGATAGGCGTAGGACCTACCGTATAGAAGTTAGGGCCATTTGAAATATTATCAGTGTTTGATTTGAGACTCAAGGGTAGCATAGCTTTGAGCGATAGCTTAAATTGACAAGAGGCACGAGTACTTTATTGTTACAAAATTTCAAGGTTTTATGACGCTCCAGTAACAAGTTACAAACATTTGTATGTTGCCAACTTTGATAGGTGTAGGACGTACCGTATAGAATTTATCGCCATTTGAAGTTTTATCAGTGTTTGATTTGGGACTCAAGGGTAGCATAGCTTTGAGCGAAGCTTAAATTGACAAGAGTCTCGAGTACTTTATTGTTACAAAATTTCAAGGTTTTATGACGCTCCAGTAAAAAGTTACAAGCATTTGTATGTTGCAAACTTTGAGAGGTGTAGGACGTACCGTATACAAGTTAGGGCCATTTGAAGTTTTATCAGTGTTTGATTTGGGACTCAAGCGTAGCATAGCTTTGAGCGATAGCTTAAATTGACAAGAGTCTCGAGTACTTTATTGTTACAAAATTTCAAGGTTTTATGACGCTCCAGTCAAAAGTTACAAGATTTTGTATGTTGCAAACTTTGAGAGGTGTAGGACGTACCGTATAGAAGTTAGGGCCATTTGACGTTTTATCAGTGTTTGATTTGGGACTCAAGTGTAGCATAGCTTTGAGCGATAGCTTAAATTGAGAAGAGGCTCGAGTACTTTATTGTTACAAAATTTCAAGGTTTTATGACGCTCCAGTAAAAAGTTACAAGCATTTGTATGTTGCAAACTTTGATAGGTGTAGGACGTACCGAATAGAAGTTAGGGCCATTTAAAGTTTTATCATTGTTTGATTTGGGACTCAAGGGTAGCATAGCTTTGAGCGATAGGTTAAATTGACAAGAGGCTCGAGGTCTTTATTGTTCCAAAATTTCAAGGTTTTATTACGCTCCAGTAAAAAGTTACAAGCATTAGTATGTTGCAAACTTTGATAGGTGTAGGACCTACCGTATAGAAGTTAGGGCCATTTGAAATATTATCAGTGTTTGATTTGGGACTCAAGGGTAGTATAGCTTTGAGCGATAGCTTAAATTGACAAGAGGCACGAGTACTTTATTGTTACAAAATTTCAAGGTTTTATGACGCTCCAGTAACAAGTTACAACCATTTGTATGTTGCCAACTTTGATAGATGTAGGACGTACCGTATAGAATTTATCGCCATTTGAAGTTTTATCAGTGTTTGATTTGGGACTCAAGGGTAGCATAGCTTTGAGCGAAGCTTAAATTGACAAGAGTCTCGAGTACTTTATTGTTACAAAATTTCAAGGTTTTATGACGCTCCAGTAAAAAGTTACAAGGATTTGTATGTTGCAAACTTTCAGAGGTGTAGGACGTACCGTATACAAGTTAGGGCCATTTGAAGTTTTATCAGTGTTTGATTTGGGACTCAAGCGTAGCATAGCTTTGAGCGATAGCTTAAATTGACAAGAGTCTCGAGTACTTTATTGTTACAAAATTTCAAGGTTTTATGACGCTCCAGTAAAAAGTTACAAGATTTTGTATGTTGCAAACTTTGAGAGGTGTAGGACGTACCGTATAGAAGTTAGGGCCATTTGACGTTTTATCAGTGTTTGATTTGGGACTCAAGTGTAGCATAGCTTTGAGCGATAGCTTAAATTGAGAAGAGGCTCGAGTACTTTATTGTTACAAAATCTCAAGGTTTTATGACGCTCCAGTAAAAAGTTACTAGCATTTGTATGTTGCAAACTTTGATAGGTGTAGGACGTACCGAATAGAAGTTAGGGCCATTTAAAGTTTTATCATTGTTTGATTTGGGACTCAAGGGTAGCATAGCTTTGAGCGATAAGTTAAATTGACAAGAGGCTCGAGGTCTATATTGTTACAAAATTTCAAGGTTTTATTACGCTCCAGTAAAAAGTTACAAGCATTAGTATGTTGCAAACTTTGATAGGTGTAGGACCTACCGTATAGAAGTTAGGGCCATTTGAAATATTATCAGTGTTTGATTTGGGACTCAAGGGTAGCATAGCTTTGAGCGATAGCTTAAATTGACAAGAGGCACGAGTACTTTATTGTTACAAAATTTCAAGGTTTTATGACGCTCCAGTAACAAGTTACAACCATTTGTATGTTGCCAACTTTGATAGATGTAGGACGTACCGTATAGAATTTATCGCCATTTGAAGTTTTATCAGTGTTTGATTTGGGACTCAAGGGTAGCATAGCTTTGAGCGAAGCTTAAATTGGCAAGAGTCTCGAGTACTTTATTGTAGCATAGCTTTGAGCGATAGCTTAAATTGAGAAGAGGCTCGAGTACTTTATTGTTACAAAATTTCAAGGTTTTATGACGCTCTAGTAAAAAGTTACAAGCATTTGTATGTTGCAAACTTTGATAGGTGTAGGACGTACCGAATAGAAGTTAGGGCCATTTAAAGTTTTATCATTGTTTGATTTGGGACTCAAGGGTAGCATAGCTTTGAGCGATAGGTTAAATTGACAAGAGGCTCGAGGTCTTTATTGTTACAAAATTTCAAGGTTTTATGACGCTCCAGTAAAAAGTTACAAGCATTAGTATGTTGCAAACTTTGATAGGTGTAGGACCTACCGTGTAGAAGTTAGGGCCATTTGAAATATTATCAGTGTTTGATTTGGGACTCATGGGTAGCATAGCTTTGAGCGATAGCTTAAATTGACAAGAGGCACGAGTACTTTATTGTTACAAAATTTCAAGGTTTTATGACGCTCCAGTAACAAGTTACAACCATTTGTATGTTGCCAACTTTGATAGATGTAGGACGTACCGTATAGAATTTATCGCCATTTGAAGTTTTATCAGTGTTTGATTTGGGACTCAAGGGTAGCATAGCTTTGAGCGAAGCTTAAATTGACAAGAGTCTCGAGTACTTTATTGTAGCATAGCTTTGAGCGATAGCTTAAATTGAGAAGAGGCTCGAGTACTTTATTGTTACAAAATTTCAAGGTTTTATGACGCTCCAGTAAAAAGTTACAAGCATTTGTATGTTGCAAACTTTGAGACGTGTAGGACGTACCGTACACAAGTTAGGGCCATTTGAAGTTTTATCAGTGTTTCATTTGGGACTCAAGTGTAGCATAGCTTTGAGCGATAGCTTAAATTGAGAAGAGGCTCGAGTACTTTATTGTTACAAAATTTCAAGGTTTTATGACGCTCCAGTAAAAAGTTACAAGCATTTGTATGTTGCAAACTTTGATAGGTGTAGGACGTACCGTATAGAAGTTAGGGCCATTTAAAGTTTTATCATTGTTTGATTTGAGACTCAAGGGTAGCATAGCTCTGATCGATAGGTTAAATTGACAAGAGGCTCGAGTACTTTATTGTTACAAAATTTCAAGGTTTTATGACGCTCCAGTAAAAAGTTACAAGCATTTGTATGTTGCAAACTTTGATAGGTGTAGGACGTACCGAATAGAATAGAAGTTAGGGCCATTTAAAGTTTTATCATTGTTTGATTTGGGACTCAAGGGTAGCATAGCTTTGAGCGATAGGTTAAATTGACAAGAGGCTCGAGGTCTTTATTGTTACAAAATTTCAATGTTTTATTACGCTCCAGTAAAAAGTTACAAGCATTAGTATGTTGCAAACTTTGATAGGTGTAGGATCTACCGTATAGAAGTTAGGGCCATTTGAAATATTATCAGTGTGTGATTTGGGACTCAAGGGTAGCATAGCTTTGAGCGATAGCTTAAATTGACAAGAGGCACGAGTACTTTATTGTTACAAAATTTCAAGGTTTTATGACGCTCCAGTAAAAAGTTACAACCATTTGTATGTTGCCAACTTTGATAGGTGTAGGACGTACCGTATAGAAGTTATCGCCATTTGAAGTTTTATCAGTGTTTGATTTGGGACTCAAGGGTAGCATAGCTTTGAGCGAAGCTTAAATTGACAAGAGTCTCGAGTACTTTATTGTTACAAAATTTCAAGGTTTTATGACGCTCCAGTAAAAAGTTACAAGCATTTGTATGTTGCAAACTTTGAGAGGTGTAGGACGTACCGTACACAAGTTAGGGCCATTTGAAGTTTTATCAGTGTTTCATTTGGGACTCAAGTGTAGCATAGCTTTGAGCGATAGCTTAAATTGAGAAGAGGCTCGAGTACTTAATTGTTACAAAATTTCAAGGTTTTATGACGCTCCAGTAAAAAGTTACAAGCATTTGTATGTTGCAAACTTTGATAGGTGTAGGACGTACCGTATAGAAGTTAGGGCCATTTAAAGTTTTATCATTGTTTGATTTGAGACTCAAGGGTAGCATAGCTCTGATCGATAGGTTAAATTGACAAGAGGCTCGAAGTCTTTATTGTTACAAAATTTCAAGGTTTTATGACGCTCCAGTAAAAAGTTACAAGCATTTGTATGTTGCAAACTTTGATAGGTGTAGGACGTACCGTATAGAAGTTAGGGCCATTTGAAATTTTATGAGTGTTTCATTTGGGACGCAAGGGTAGCATAACTTTGAGCGATAGCTTAAATTGACAAGAGGCTCGAGTACTTTATTGTTACAAAATTTCAAGGTTTTATGACGGTCCAGTAAAAAGTTACAGGCATTTGTATGTTGCAAACTTTGATATGTGTAGAACGTACCGTATAGAAGAAAGGGCCATTATCAGTGTTTGATTTGGGACTCAAGGGTAGCATAGCTTTGAGCGATAGCTTAAATTGACAAGAGGCTCGAGTACTTTATTGTTACAAAATTTCAAGATTTTATGACGCTCCAGTAAAAAGTTACAAGCATTTGTATGTTGCAAACTTTGATAAGTGTAGGACGTACCGTATAGAAGTTAGGGCCATTTGAAATTTTAGCAGTGTGTGATTTGGGACTCAAGGGTAGCATAGCTTTGAGCGATAGCTTAAATTGACAAGAGGCTCGAGTTCTTTATTGTTACAAAATTTCAAGGTTTTCGGACGCTCGAGTAAAAAGTTACAAGCATTTGTATGTTACAAACTTTGATAGGTGTAGGACGTACCGTATAGAATTTACGGCCATTTGAAGTTTTATCAGTGTTTGATTTGGGACTCAAGGGTAGCATAGCTTTGAGCGATAGCTTAAATTGACAAGAGGCTCGAGTACTTTATTGTTACAAAATTTCAAGATTTTATGACGCTCCAGTAAAAAGTTACAAGCATTTGTATGTTGCAAACTTTGATAGGTGTAGGACGTACCGTATAGAAATTAGGGCCATTTGAAGTTTTATCAGTGTTTCATTTGGGACGCAAGGGTAGCATAACTATAGAAGTCAGGGCCATTTGAAATTTTAGCAGTGTGTGATTTGGGACTCAAGGGTAGCATAGCTTTGAGCGATAGCTTAAATTGACAAGAGTCTCGAGTACTTTATTGTTACAAAATTTCAAGGTTTTATGACGCTCCAGTAAAAAGTTACAAGCATTTGTATGTTGCAAACTTTGAGAGGTATAGGACGTACCGTATAGAAGTTAGGGCCATTTTTAAGTTTTATCAGTGTTTGATTTGGAACTCAAGTGTAGCTTAGCTTTGAGCGATAGCTTAAATTGAGAAGAGGCTCGAGTAATTTATTGTTACAAAATTTCAAGGGTTTACGACGCTCCAGTAAAAAGTTACAAGCATTTGTATGTTGCAAACTTTGATAGGTGTAGGACGTACCGTATAGAAGTTAGGCCCATTTAAATTTTATCATTGTTTGATTTGAGACTCAAGGGTAGCATAGCTCTGATCGATAGGTTAAATTGACAAGAGGCTCGAGTACTTTATTGTTACAAAATTTCAAGGTTTTATGACGCTCCAGTAAAAAGTTACAAGCATTTGTATGTTGCAAACTTTGATAGGTGTAGGACGTACCGAATAGAATAGAAGTTAGGGCCATTTAAAGTTTTATCATTGTTTGATTTGGGACTCAAGGGTAGCATAGCTTTGAGCGATAGGTTAAATTGACAAGAGGCTCGAGGTCTTTATTGTTACAAAATTTCAATGTTTTATTACGCTCCAGTAAAAAGTTACAAGCATTAGTATGTTGCAAACTTTGATAGGTGTAGGATCTACCGTATAGAAGTTAGGGCCATTTGAAATATTATCAGTGTGTGATTTGGGACTCAAGGGTAGCATAGCTTTGAGCGATAGCTTAAATTGACAAGAGGCACGAGTACTTTATTGTTACAAAATTTCAAGGTTTTATGACGCTCCAGTAAAAAGTTACAACCATTTGTATGTTGCCAACTTTGATAGGTGTAGGACGTACCGTATAGAAGTTATCGCCATTTGAAGTTTTATCAGTGTTTGATTTGGGACTCAAGGGTAGCATAGCTTTGAGCGAAGCTTAAATTGACAAGAGTCTCGAGTACTTTATTGTTACAAAATTTCAAGGTTTTATGACGCTCCAGTAAAAAGTTACAAGCATTTGTATGTTGCAAACTTTGAGAGGTGTAGGACGTACCGTACACAAGTTAGGGCCATTTGAAGTTTTATCAGTGTTTCATTTGGGACTCAAGTGTAGCATAGCTTTGAGCGATAGCTTAAATTGAGAAGAGGCTCGAGTACTTAATTGTTACAAAATTTCAAGGTTTTATGACGCTCCAGTAAAAAGTTACAAGCATTTGTATGTTGCAAACTTTGATAGGTGTAGGACGTACCGTATAGAAGTTAGGGCCATTTAAAGTTTTATCATTGTTTGATTTGAGACTCAAGGGTAGCATAGCTCTGATCGATAGGTTAAATTGACAAGAGGCTCGAAGTCTTTATTGTTACAAAATTTCAAGGTTTTATGACGCTCCAGTAAAAAGTTACAAGCATTTGTATGTTGCAAACTTTGATAGGTGTAGGACGTACCGTATAGAAGTTAGGGCCATTTGAAATTTTATGAGTGTTTCATTTGGGACGCAAGGGTAGCATAACTTTGAGCGATAGCTTAAATTGACAAGAGGCTCGAGTACTTTATTGTTACAAAATTTCAAGGTTTTATGACGGTCCAGTAAAAAGTTACAGGCATTTGTATGTTGCAAACTTTGATATGTGTAGAACGTACCGTATAGAAGAAAGGGCCATTATCAGTGTTTGATTTGGGACTCAAGGGTAGCATAGCTTTGAGCGATAGCTTAAATTGACAAGAGGCTCGAGTACTTTATTGTTACAAAATTTCAAGATTTTATGACGCTCCAGTAAAAAGTTACAAGCATTTGTATGTTGCAAACTTTGATAGGTGTAGGACGTACCGTATAGAAGTTAGGGCCATTTGAAATTTTAGCAGTGTGTGATTTGGGACTCAAGGGTAGCATAGCTTTGAGCGATAGCTTAAATTGACAAGAGGCTCGAGTTCTTTATTGTTACAAAATTTCAAGGTTTTCGGACGCTCGAGTAAAAAGTTACAAGCATTTGTATGTTACAAACTTTGATAGGTGTAGGACGTACCGTATAGAATTTACGGCCATTTGAAGTTTTATCAGTGTTTGATTTGGGACTCAAGGGTAGCATAGCTTTGAGCGATAGCTTAAATTGACAAGAGGCTCGAGTACTTTATTGTTACAAAATTTCAAGATTTTATGACGCTCCAGTAAAAAGTTACAAGCATTTGTATGTTGCAAACTTTGATAGGTGTAGGACGTACCGTATAGAAATTAGGGCCATTTGAAGTTTTATCAGTGTTTCATTTGGGACGCAAGGGTAGCATAACTATAGAAGTCAGGGCCATTTGAAATTTTAGCAGTGTGTGATTTGGGACTCAAGGGTAGCATAGCTTTGAGCGATAGCTTAAATTGACAAGAGTCTCGAGTACTTTATTGTTACAAAATTTCAAGGTTTTATGACGCTCCAGTAAAAAGTTACAAGCATTTGTATGTTGCAAACTTTGAGAGGTATAGGACGTACCGTATAGAAGTTAGGGCCATTTTTAAGTTTTATCAGTGTTTGATTTGGAACTCAAGTGTAGCTTAGCTTTGAGCGATAGCTTAAATTGAGAAGAGGCTCGAGTAATTTATTGTTACAAAATTTCAAGGGTTTACGACGCTCCAGTAAAAAGTTACAAGCATTTGTATGTTGCAAACTTTGATAGGTGTAGGACGTACCGTATAGAAGTTAGGCCCATTTAAATTTTATCATTGTTTGATTTGGGACTCAAGGGTAGCATAGCTTTGAGCGATAGCTTAAATTGACAAGAGTCACGAGTACTTTATTGTTACAAAATTTCAAGGTTTTATGACGCTCCAGTAAAAAGTTACAAGCATTTGTATGTTGCAAACTTTGAGAGGTGTAGGATGTACCGTATAGAAGTTAGGGCCATTTGAAGTTTTATCAGTGTTTGATTTGGAACTCAAGTGTAGCATAGCTTTGAGCGATAGCTTAAATTGAGAAGAGGCTCGAGTACTTTATTGTTACAAAATTTCAAGGTTTTATGACGCTCCAGTAAAAAGTTACAAGCATTTGTATGTTGCAAACTTTGATAGGTTTAGGACGTACCGTATAGAAGTTAGGGCCATTTGAAATTTTATCAGTGTTTGATTTGGGACTCAAGGGTAGCATAGCTTTGAGCGATAGCTTAAATTGACAAGAGGCTCGAGTACTTTATTGTTACAAAATTTCAAGGTTTTATGACGCTCCAGTAAAAAGTTACAAGCATTTGTATGTTGTCAACTTTGATAGGTGTAGGACGTACCGTATAGAAGTTAAAGCCATTTGATGTTTTATCAATGTTTGATTTGGGACTCAATGGTAGAATAGCTTTGAGCGATAGCTTAAATTGACAAGAGGCTAGAGTACTTTATTGTTACAAAATTTCAAGGTTTTATGACGCTCCAGTAAAAAGTTACAAGCATTTGTATGTTGCAAACTTTGATAGGTGTAGGACGTACCGTATAGAAATTAGGACCATTTGAAGTTTTATCAGTGTTTCATTTGGGACTCAAGGGTAGCATAGCTTTGAGCGATAGCTTAAATTGACAAGAGGCTCGAGTACTTTATTGTTACAAAATTTCAAGGTTTTATGACGCTCCAGTAAAGAGTTACAGGCATTTGTATGTTGCAAACTTTGATAGGTGTAGAACGTACCGTATAGAAGAAAGGGCCATTATCAGTGTTTGATTTGGGATTTAAGGGTAGCATAGCTTTGAGCGATAGCTTAAATTGACAAGAGGCTCGAGTACTTTATTGTTACAAAACTTCAAGGTTTTATGACGCTCCACTAAAAAGTTACAAGCATTTGTATGTTGCAAACTTTGATAGGTGTAGCACGTACCGTATAGAAGTTAGGGCCATTTGAAGTTTTATCAGTGTTTGATTTGGGACTCAAGGGTAGCATAGCTTTGAGCGATAGTTTAAATTGACAAGAGGCTCGAGGTCTTTATTGTTACAAAATTTGAAGCTTTTATGACGCTCCAGTAAAAAGTTACAAGCATTTGTATGTTGCAAACTTTGTGAGGTATAGGACGTACCGTATAGAAGTAAGGGCCATTTCAAGTTTTATCAGTGTTTGATTTGGGACTCAAGTGTAGCATAGCTTTGGGAGATAGCTTGAATTGAGAAGAGGCTCGAGTACTTTATTGTTACAAAATTTCAAGGTTTTATGACGCTCCAGTAAAAAGTTACAGGCATTTGTATGTTGCAAACTTTGATAGGTGTAGAAAGTACCATATAGAAGAAAGGGCCATTTGAAGTTTTATCAGTGTTTGATTTGGGACTCAAGGGTAGCATAGCTTTGAGCGATAGCTTAAATTGACAAGAGGCTCGAGTACTTTATTGTTACAAAATTTCAAGGTTTTATGACGCTCCAGTAAAAAGTTACAAGCATTTGTATGTTGCAAACTTTGATAGGTGTAGGACGTACCGTATAGAAGTTAGGGCCATTTGAAGTTTTATAACTGTTTGATTTGGGACTCAAGGGTAGCATAGCTTTGAGCGAGAACTTAAATTGACAAGAGGTTCGAGTTCTTTATTGTTACAAAATTTCAAGGTTTTCGGACGCTCGAGTAAAAACTTACAAGCATTTGTATGTTGCAAACTTCGATAGGTGTAGGACGTACCGTATAGAAGTTACGGCCATTTGAAGTTTTATCAGTGTTTGATTTGGGACTCAAGGGTAGCATATCTTTGAGCGATAGCTTAAATTGAGAAGAGGCTCGAGTACTTTATTGTTACAAAATTTCAAGGTTTTATGACGCTCCAGTGAAAAGTTACAAGCATTTGTATGTTGCAAACTTTGATAGGTGTAGGACGTACCGTATAGAAGTTAGGGCCATTTAAAGTTTTATCATTGTTTGATTTGGGACTCAAGGGTAGCATAGCTTTGAGCGATAGGTTAAATTGACAAGAGGCTCGAGGTCTTTATTGTTACAAAATTTTAAGCTTTTATGACGCTCCAGTAAAAAGTTACAAGCATTGGTATGTTGCAAACTTGGATAGGTGTAGGACGTACCGTATAGAAGTTCGGGCCATTTGAAGTTTTATAACTGTTTGATTTGGGACTCAAGGGTAGCATAGCTTTGAGCGAAAGCTTAAATTGAGAAGAGGCTCGAGTACTTTATTGTTTCAAAATTTCAAGGTTTTATGACGCTCCAGTAAAAAGTTACAAGCAATTGTATGTTGCAAACTTTGATAGGTGTAGGACGTACCGTATAGAAGTTAGGGCCATTTAAAGTTTTATCATTGTTTGATTTGGGACTCAAGGGTAGCATTGCTTTGAGCGATAGGTTAAATTGACAAGAGGCTCGAGGTCTTTATTGTTACAAAATTTCAAGCTTTTATGACGCTCCAGTAAAAAGTTACAAGCATTTGTATGTTGCAAACTTTGAGAGGTGTGGGACGTACCGTATAGAAGTTAGGGCCTTTTGAAGTTTTATCAGTGTTTGATTTGGGACTCAAGTGTAGCATAGCTTTGGGAGATAGCTTAAATTGAGAAGAGGCTCGAGTACTGTATTGTTACAAAATTACAAGGTTTTATGGCGCTACAGTAAAAAGTTACAAGCATTTGTATGTTGCAAACTTTGATAGGTGTAGGACGTACCGTATAGAAGTTACGGCCATTTAAAGTTTTATCATTGTTTGATTTGGGACTCAAGGGTAGCATAGCTTTGAGCGATAGGTTAAATTGACAAGAGGCTCGAGGTGTTTATTGTTACAAAATTTCAAGGTTTTATGACGCTCCAGTAAAAAGTTACAGGCATTTGTATGTTGCGAACTTTGATAGGTGTAGAAAGTACCGTATAGAAAAAAGGGCCATGTGAAGTTTTATCAGTGTTTGATTTGGGACTCAAGGGTAGCATAGGTTTGAGCGATAGCTTAAATTGACAAGAGGATCGAGTACTTTATTGTTACAAAATTTCAAGGTTTTATGACGCTCCAGTAAAAAGTTACAAGCATTTGTATGTTGCAAACTTTGATAAGTGTAGGACGTACCGTATAGAAGCTAGGGCCATTTGAAGTTTTATCAGTGTTTGATTTGGTACTGAAGGGTAGCATAGCTTTGAGCGATAGGTTAAATTGACAAGAGGCTCGAGGTGTTTATTGTTACAAAATTTCAAGGTTTTATGACGCTCCAGTAAAAAGTTACAGGCATTTGTATGTTGCGAACTTTGATAGGTGTAGAAAGTACCGTATAGAAAAAAGGGCCATGTGAAGTTTTATCAGTGTTTGATTTGGGACTCAAGGGTAGCATAGGTTTGAGCGATAGCTTAAATTGACAAGAGGATCGAGTACTTTATTGTTACAAAATTTCAAGGTTTTATGACGCTCCAGTAAAAAGTTACAAGCATTTGTATGTTGCGAACTTTGATAGGTGTAGAAAGTACCGTATAGAAAAAAGGGCCATGTGAAGTTTTATCAGTGTTTGATTTGGGACTCAAGGGTAGCATAGGTTTGAGCGATAGCTTAAATTGACAAGACGCTCGAGTACTTTATTGTTACAAAATTTCAAGGCTTTATGACGCTCCAGTAAAGAGCTACAAGCATTTGTATGTTGCAAACTTTGATAGGTATAAGACGTACCGTATAGAAGTTAGGGCCATTTGAAGTTTTATCAGTGTTTGATTTGGGACTTAATGGTAGCATAGCTTTGAGCGATAGCTTAAATTGACAAGAGGCTCGAGTACTTTATTTTTACAAAATTTCAAGGTTTTATGACGTTCCAGTAAAAAGTTACAAGCATTTGTATGTTGCAAACTTTGATAGGTGTAGGACGTACCGTATAGAAGTTAGGGCCATTTGAAGCTTTATCAGTGTTTGATTTGGGACTCAAGGGTACCATAGCTTTGAGCGATAGCTTAAATTGACAAGAGGCTCGAGTACTATATTGTTACAAAATTTCAAGGTTTTATGACGCTCCAGTAAAAAGTTACAAGCATTTGTATGTTGCAAACTTTGATAGGTGTAGGACGTACCGTATATAAGTTAGGGCCATTTGAAGCTTTATCAGTGTTTGATTTGGGACTCAAGGGTACCATAGCTTTGAGCGATAGCTTAAATTGACAAGAGGCTCGAGTACTATATTGTTACAAAATTTCAAGGTTTTATGACGCTCCAGTAAAAAGTTACAAGCATTTGTATATTGCAAACTTTGATAGGTGTAGGCCGTACCGTATAGAAGTTAGGGCCATTTGAAGTTCTATCAGTGTTTCATTTGGGACTCAAGGGTAGCATAGCTTTGAGCGATAGCTTAAATTGACAAGAAGCTCGAGTACTTTATTGTTACAAAATTTCAAGGTTTTATGACGCTCCAGTAAAAAGTTACAGGCATTTGTTTGTTGCAAACTTTGATAGGTGTAGAAAGTACCGTATAGAAGAAAGGGCCATTTGAAGTTTTATCAATGTTTGATTTGGTACTCAAAGGTAGCATAGCTTTGAGCGATAGCTTAAATTGACAAGACGCTCGAGTACTTTATTGTTACAAAATTTCAAGGCTTTATGACGCTCCAGTAAAGAGCTACAAGCATTTGTATGTTGCAAACTTTGATAGGTATA
The DNA here is from genome assembly GCA_920105625.2 of Clusia tigrina. NCBI lineage: Eukaryota > Metazoa > Arthropoda > Insecta > Diptera > Clusiidae > Clusia > Clusia tigrina. The sequence goes on along the minus strand of CAKKTE020000011.1, from coordinate 3,299,635 downwards.
AGACGTACCGTATAGAAGTTAGGGCCATTTGAAGTTTTATCAGTGTTTGATTTGGGACTTAATGGTAGCATAGCTTTGAGCGATAGCTTAAATTGACAAGAGGCTCGAGTACTTTATTTTTACAAAATTTCAAGGTTTTATGACGTTCCAGTAAAAAGTTACAAGCATTTGTATGTTGCAAACTTTGATAGGTGTAGGACGTACCGTATAGAAGTTAGGGCCATTTGAAGCTTTATCAGTGTTTGATTTGGGACTCAAGGGTACCATAGCTTTGAGCGATAGCTTAAATTGACAAGAGGCTCGAGTACTATATTGTTACAAAATTTCAAGGTTTTATGACGCTCCAGTAAAAAGTTACAAGCATTTGTATATTGCAAACTTTGATAGGTGTAGGCCGTACCGTATAGAAGTTAGGGCCATTTGAAGTTCTATCAGTGTTTCATTTGGGACTCAAGGGTAGCATAGCTTTGAGCGATAGCTTAAATTGACAAGAAGCTCGAGTACTTTATTGTTACAAAATTTCAAGGTTTTATGACGCTCCAGTAAAAAGTTACAGGCATTTGTTTGTTGCAAACTTTGATAGGTGTAGAAAGTACCGTATAGAAGAAAGGGCCATTTGAAGTTTTATCAATGTTTGATTTGGGACTCAAGGGTAGCATAGCTTTGAGCGATAGCTTAAATTGACAAGACGCTCGAGTACTTTATTGTTACAAAATTTCAAGGCTTTATGACGCTCCAGTAAAGAGCTACAAGCATTTGTATGTTGCAAACTTTGATAGGTATAAGACGTACCGTATAGAAGTTAGGGCCATTTGAAGTTTTATCAGTGTTTGATTTGGGACTTAATGGTAGCATAGCTTTGAGCGATAGCTTAAATTGACAAGAGGCTCGAGTACTTTATTTTTACAAAATTTCAAGGTTTTATGACGTTCCAGTAAAAAGTTACAAGCATTTGTATGTTGCAAACTTTGATAGGTGTACGAGGTACCGTATAGAAGTTAGGGCCATTTGAAGCTTTATCAGTGTTTGATTTGGGACTCAAGGGTACCATAGCTTTGAGCGATAGCTTAAATTGACAAGACGCTCGAGTACTTTATTGTTACAAAATTTCAAGGTTTTATGACGCTCCAGTAAAAAGTTACAAGCATTTGTATATTGCAAACTTTGATAGTTGTAGGACGTACCGTATAGAAGTTAGGGCCATTTGAAGTTTTATCCGTGTTTGATTTGGTTCTCAAGGGTAGCATAGCTTTGAGCGAGAACTTAAATTGACAAGAGGCTCGAGTACTTTATTGTTACAAAATTTCAAGGTTTTATGACGCTCCAATAAAAAGTTACAAGCATTTGTATGTTGCAAACTTTGATAGGTGTAGGACGTACCGTATAGAAGTTAGGGCCATTTGAAGTTTTATCAGTGTTTCATTTGGGACTCAAGGGTAGCATAGCTTTGAGCGATAGCTTAAATTGACAAGAAGCTCGAGTACTTTATTTTTACAAAATTTCAAGGTTTTATGACGTTCCAGTAAAAAGTTACAAGCATTTGTATGTTGCAAACTTTGATAGGTGTAGGACGTACCGTATAGAAGTTAGGGCCATTTGAAGTTTTATCAGTGTTTCATTTGGGACTCAAGGGTAGCATAGCTTTGAGCGATAAGTACTTTATTTTTACAAAATTTCAAGGTTTTATGACGTTCCAGTAAAAAGTTATAAGCATTTGTATGTTGCAAACTTTGATAGGTGTAGGAAGTACCGTACCGAAGTTAGGGCCATTTGAAGCTTTATCAGTGTTTGATTTGGGACTCAAGGGTAGCATAGCTTTGAGCGATAACTGAAATTGACAAGAGGCTCGAGTACTTTATTGTTACAAAATTTCAAGGTTTTATGACGCTCCAGTAAAAAGTTACAAGCATTTGTATGTTGCAAACTTTGATAGGTGTAGGACGTACCGTATAGAAGTTAGGGCCATTTGAAGTTTTATCAGTGTTTCATTTGGGACTCAAGGGTAGCATAGCTTTGAGCGATAGCTTAAATTAACAAGAAGCTCGAGTACTTTATTTTTACAAAATTTCAAGGTTTTATGACGTTCCAGTAAAAAGTTACAAGCATTTGTATGTTGCAAACTTTGATAGGTGTAGGACGTACCCTATAGAAGTTAGGGCGATTTGAAGCTTTATCAGTGTTTGATTTGGTTCTCAAGGGTAGCATAGCTTTGAGGGATAGGTTAAATTGACAAGAGGCTCGAGTACTTTATTATTACAAAATTTCAAGGTTTTATGACGCTCCAGTAAAAAGTTACAAGCATTTGTATATTGCAAACTTTGATAGGGGTAGGACGTACCGTATAGAAGTTAGGGCCATTTGAAGTTTTATAACTGTTTGATTTGGGACTTAATGGTAGCATAGCTTTGAGCGATAGCTTAAATTGACAAGAGGCTCGAGTACTTTATTTTTACAAAATTTCAAGGTTTTATGACGTTCCAGTAAAAAGTTACAAGCATTTGTATGTTGCAAACTTTGATAGGTGTACGAGGTACCGTATAGAAGTTAGGGCCATTTGAAGCTTTATCAGTGTTTGATTTGGGACTCAAGGGTACCATAGCTTTGAGCGATAGCTTAAATTGACAAGACGCTCGAGTACTTTATTGTTACAAAATTTCAAGGTTTTATGACGCTCCAGTAAAAAGTTACAAGCATTTGTATATTGCAAACTTTGATAGTTGTAGGACGTACCGTATAGAAGTTAGGGCCATTTGAAGTTTTATCCGTGTTTGATTTGGTTCTCAAGGGTAGCATAGCTTTGAGCGAGAACTTAAATTGACAAGAGGCTCGAGTACTTTATTGTTACAAAATTTCAAGGTTTTATGACGCTCCAATAAAAAGTTACAAGCATTTGTATGTTGCAAACTTTGATAGGTGTAGGACGTACCGTATAGAAGTTAGGGCCATTTGAAGTTTTATCAGTGTTTCATTTGGGACTCAAGGGTAGCATAGCTTTGAGCGATAGCTTAAATTGACAAGAAGCTCGAGTACTTTATTTTTACAAAATTTCAAGGTTTTATGACGTTCCAGTAAAAAGTTACAAGCATTTGTATGTTGCAAACTTTGATAGGTGTAGGACGTACCGTATAGAAGTTAGGGCCATTTGAAGTTTTATCAGTGTTTCATTTGGGACTCAAGGGTAGCATAGCTTTGAGCGATAGCTTAAATTGACAAGAAGCTCGAGTACTTTATTTTTACAAAATTTCAAGGTTTTATGACGTTCCAGTAAAAAGTTATAAGCATTTGTATGTTGCAAACTTTGATAGGTGTAGGAAGTACCGTACCGAAGTTAGGGCCATTTGAAGCTTTATCAGTGTTTGATTTGGGACTCAAGGGTAGCATAGCTTTGAGCGATAACTGAAATTGACAAGAGGCTCGAGTACTTTATTTTTACAAAATTTCAAGGTTTTATGACGCTCCAGTAAAAAGTTACAAGCATTTGTATGTTGCAAACTTTGATAGGTGTAGGACGTACCGTATAGAAGTTAGGGCCATTTGAAGTTTTATCAGTGTTTCATTTGGGACTCAAGGGTAGCATAGCTTTGAGCGATAGCTTAAATTAACAAGAAGCTCGAGTACTTTATTTTTACAAAATTTCAAGGTTTTATGACGTTCCAGTAAAAAGTTACAAGCATTTGTATGTTGCAAACTTTGATAGGTGTAGGACGTACCCTATAGAAGTTAGGGCGATTTGAAGCTTTATCAGTGTTTGATTTGGTTCTCAAGGGTAGCATAGCTTTGAGGGATAGGTTAAATTGACAAGAGGCTCGAGTACTTTATTATTACAAAATTTCAAGGTTTTATGACGCTCCAGTAAAAAGTTACAAGCATTTGTATATTGCAAACTTTGATAGGGGTAGGACGTACCGTATAGAAGTTAGGGCCATTTGAAGTTTTATAACTGTTTGATTTGGGACTCAAGGGTAGCATAGCTTTGAGGGATAGGTTAAATTGACAAGAGGCTCGAGTACTTTATTATTACAAAATTTCAAGGTTTTATGACGCTCCAGTAAACAGTTACAAGCATTTGTATGTTTCAAACTTTGATAGGAGCAGGACGTACCGTATAGGAGTTAGGGCCATTTGAAACATTATCAGTGTTTCATTTGGGACTCAAGGGTAGCATAGCTTTGAGCGATAGCTTAAATTGACAAGAGGCTCGAGTACTTTATTGTTACAAAATTTCAAGGTTTTATGACGCTCCAGTAAAAAGTTACAAGCATTTGTATATTGCAAACTTTGATAGGGGTAGGACGTACCGTATAGAAGTTAGGGCCATTTGAAGTTTTATAACTGTTTGATTTGGGACTCAAGGGTAGCATAGCTTTGAGGGATAGGTTAAATTGACAAGAGGCTCGAGTACTTTATTATTACAAAATTTCAAGGTTTTATGACGATCCAGTAAACAGTTACAAGCATTTGTATGTTTCAAACTTTGATAGGAGCAGGACGTACCGTATAGAAGTTATGGCCATTTGAAACATTATCAGTGTTTGATTTGGTTCTCAAGGGTAGCATAGCTTTGAGCGAGAACTTAAATTGACAAGAGGCTCGAGTACTTTATTGTTACAAAATTTCAAGGTTTTATGACGCTCCAGTAAAAAGTTACAAGCATTTGTATGTTGCAAACTTTGATAGTTGTAGGACGTACCGTATAGAAGTTAGGGCCATTTGAAGTTTTATCCGTGTTTGATTTGGTTCTCAAGGGTAGCATAGCTTTGAGCGAGAACTTAAATTGACAAGAGGCTCGAGTACTTTATTGTTACAAAATTTCAAGGTTTTATGATGCTCCAATAAAAAGTTACAAGCATTTGTATGTTGCAAACTTTGATAGGTGTAGGACGTACCGTATAGAAGTTAGGGCCATTTGAAGCTTTATCAGTGTTTGATTTGGGACTCAAGGGTAGCATAGCTTTGAGCGATAACTGAAATTGACAAGAGGCTCGAGTACTTTATTGTTACAAAATTTCAAGGTTTTATGACGCTCCAGTAAAAAGTTACAAGCATTTGTATGTTGCAAACTTTGATAGGTGTAGGACGTACCGTATAGAAGTTAGGGCCATTTGAAGTTTTATCAGTGTTTCATTTGGGACTCAAGGGTAGCATAGCTTTGAGCGATAGCTTAAATTGACAAGAAGCTCGAGTACTTTATTTTTACAAAATTTCAAGGTTTTATGACGTTCCAGTAAAAAGTTACAAGCATTTGTATGTTGCAAACTTTGATAGGTGTTGGACGTACCGTATAGAAGTTAGGGCCATTTGAAGCTTTATCAGTGTTTGATTTGGTTCTCAAGGGTAGCATACCTTTGAGGGATAGGTTAAATTGACAAGAGGCTCGAGTACTTTATTATTACAAAATTTCAAGGTTTTATGGCGCTCCAGTAAAAAGTTACAAGCATTTGTATATTGCAAACTTTGATAGGGGTAGGACGTACCGTATAGAAGTTAGGGCCATTTGAAGTTTTATAACTGTTTGATTTGGGACTCAAGGGTAGCATAGCTTTGAGGGATAGGTTAAATTGACAAGAGGCTCGAGTACTTTATTATTACAAAATTTCCAGATTTTATGACGCTCGAGTAAAAAGTTACAAGCATTTGTATGTTGCAAACATTGATAGGTGCAGGACGTACCGTATAGAAGTTAGGGCCATTTGAAACATTATCAGTGTTTGATTAGGTTCTCAAGGGTAGCATAGCTTTGAGCGAGAACTTAAATTGACAAGAGGCTCGAGTACTTTATTGTTACAAAATTTCAAGGTTTTATGACGCTCCAGTAAAAAGTTACAAGCATTTGTATGTTGCAAACTTTGATAGTTGTAGGACGTACCGTATAGAAGTTAGGGCCATTTGAAGTTTTATCCGTGTTTGATTTGGTTCTCAAGGGTAGCATAGCTTTGAGCGAGAACTTAAATTGACAAGAGGCTCGAGTACTTTATTGTTACAAAATTTCAAGGTTTTATGACGCTCCAATAAAAAGTTACAAGCATTTGTATGTTGCAAACTTTGATAGGTGTAGGACGTACCGTATAGAAGTTAGGGCCATTTGAAGTTTTATCAGTGTTTCATTTGGGACTCAAGGGTAGCATAGCTTTGAGCGATAGCTTAAATTGACAAGAAGCTCGAGTACTTTATTTTTACAAAATTTCAAGGTTTTATGACGTTCCAGTAAAAAGTTACAAGCATTTGTATGTTGCAAACTTTGATAGGTGTAGGACGTACCGTATAGAAGTTAGGGCCATTTGAAGCTTTATCAGTGTTTGATTTGGGACTCAAGGGTAGCATAGCTTTGAGCGATAACTGAAATTGACAAGAGGCTCGAGTACTTTATTGTTACAAAATTTCAAGGTTTTATGACGCTCCAGTAAAAAGTTACAAGCATTTGTATATTGCAAACTTTGATAGGGGTAGGACGTACCGTATAGAAGTTAGGGCCATTTGAAGTTTTATAACTGTTTGATTTGGGACTCAAGGGTAGCATAGCTTTGAGGGATAGGTTAAATTGACAAGAGGCTCGAGTACTTTATTATTACAAAATTTCAAGGTTTTATGACGCTCCAGTAAACAGTTACAAGCATTTGTATGTTTCAAACTTTGATAGGAGCAGGACGTACCGTATAGGTATAGAAGTTAGGGCCATTTGAAACATTATCAGTGTTTGATTTGGTTCTCAAGGGTAGCATAGCTTTGAGCGAGAACTTAAATTGACAAGAGGCTCGAGTACTTTATTGTTACAAAATTTCAAGGTTTTATGACGCTCCAGTAAAAAGTTACAAGCATTTGTATGTTGCAAACTTTGATAGGTGTAGGACGTACTGTATAGAAGTTAGGGCCGTTTGACGTTTTATCAGTGTTTGATTTGAGACTCAAGGGTAGCAAAGCTTTGAGCGATAGCTTAAATTGACAAGAGGCTCGAGTACTTTATTGTTACAAAATTTCCAGATTTTATGACGCTCCAGTAAAAAGTTACAAGCATTTGTATGTTGCAAACATTGATAAGTGCAGGACGTACCGTATAGAAGTTAGGGCCATTTGAAATGTTATCAGTGTTTGATTTGGGGTTCAAGGCTAGCATGGCTTTGAGCGATAGCTTAAATTGACAAGAGGCTCGAGTACTTTATTGTTACAAAATTTCAAGGTTTTATGACACTCCAGTAAAAAGTTAGAAGCATATGTATGTTGCAAACTTTGATAAGTGTAGGATGTACCGTATAGAAGCTAGGGCCATTTGAAGTTTTATCAGTGTTTGATTTGGTACTGAAGGGTAGCATAGCTTTGAGCGATAACTTAAAGATGCTCGAGTACTTTATTGTTACCAAATTTCAAGGTTTTATGACGCTCCAGTAAAAAGTTACAAGCATTTGTATGTTGCAAACTTTGATAGGTGCAGGACGTACCGTATAGAAGTTAGGGCCATTTGAAGTTTTATAACTGTTTGATTTGGGGCTCAAGGGTAGCATAGCTTTGAGGGATAGGTTAAATTGACAAGAGGCTCGAGTACTTTATTATTACAAAATTTCAAGGTTTTATGACGCTCCAGTAAAAAGTTACAAGCATTTGTATGTTGCAAACTTTGATAGGTGTAGGACGTACTGTATAGAAGTTAGGGCCGTTTGACGTTTTATCAGTGTTTGATTTGAGACTCAAGGGTAGCAAAGCTTTGAGCGATAGCTTAAATTGACAAGAGGCTCGAGTACTTTATTGTTACAAAATTTCCAGATTTTATGACGCTCCAGTAAAAACTTACAAGCATTTGTATGTTGCAAACATTGATAGGTGCAGGACGTACCGTATAGAAGTTAGGGCCATTTAAAATGTTATCAGTGTTTGATTTGGGCCTCAAGGCTAGCATAGCTTTGAGCGATAGCTTAAATTGACAAGAGGCTCGAGTACTTTATTGTTCCAAAATTTCAAGGTTTTATGACGCTCCAGTAAAAAGTTACAAGCATTTGTATGTTGCAAACTTTGATTGGTGTAGGATGTACCGTATAGAAGTTAGGGCCATTTGAAGTTTTATCATTGTTTGATTTGGGACTCAAGGGTAGCATAGCTTTGAGCGATAACTTAAATTGAACAGAGGCTCGAGGTCTTTATTGTTACAAAATTTCAAGGTTTTATGACGCTCCAGTAAAAAGTTACAAGCATTTGTATGTTGCAAACTTTGATAGATGCAGGACGTACCGTATATAAGTTAGGGCCATTTGAAATATTATCAGTGTTTGATTTGGTTCTCAAGGGTAGCATAGCTTTGACCGAGAACTTAAATTGACAAGAGGCTCGAGTACTTTATTGTTACAAAATTTCAAGGTTTTATGACGCTCCAGTAAAAAGTTACAAGCATTTGTATATTGCAAACTTTGATAGGGGTAGGACGTACCGTATAGAAGTTAGGGCCATTTGAAGTCTTATCAGTGTTTGATTTGGGACTCAAGGGTAGCATCGCTTTGAGCGATACTTTAAATTGAGAAGAGGCTCGAGTACTTTATTGTTACAACATTTCAAGGTTTTATGACGCTCCAGTAAAAAGTTACAAGCATTTGTATGTTGCAAACTTTGATAGGTGTAGGATATACCGTATAGAAGTTAGGGCCATTTGAAGTTTTATCATTGTTTGATTTGGGACTCAAGGGTAGCATAGCTTTGAGCGATAGCTTAAATTGAACAGAGGCTCGAGGTCTTTATTGTTACAAAATTTCAAGGTTTTATGACGCTCCAGTAAAAAGTTACAAGCATTTGTATGTTGCAAACTTTGATAGATGCAGGACGTACCGTATAGAAGTTAGGGCCATTTGAAATATTATCAGTGTTTGATTTGGTTCTCAAGGGTAGCATAGCTTTGACCGAGAACTTAAATTGACAAGAGGCTCGAGTACTTTATTGTTACAAAATTTCAAGGTTTTATGACGCTCCAGTAAAAAGTTACAAGCATTTGTATATTGCAAACTTTGATAGGGGTAGGACGTACCGTATAGAAGTTAGGGCCATTTGAATTTTTATAACTGTTTGATTTGGGACTCAAGGGTAGCATAGCTTTGAGGGATAGGTTAAATTGACAAGAGGCTCGAGTACTTTATTATTACAAAATTTCAAGGTTTTATGACGCTCCAGTAAAAAGTTACAAGCATTTGTATGTTGCAAACTTTGATAGGAGCAGGACGTACCGTATAGAAGTTAGGGCCATTTGAAATATTATCAGTGTTTGATTTGGTCTCAAGGGTAGCATAGCTTTGAGCGAGAACTTAAATAGACAAGAGGCTCGAGTACTTTATTGTTACAAAATTTCAAGGTTTTATGACGCTCCAGTAAAAAGTTACAAGCATTTGTATGTTGCAAACTTTGATAGGTGTAGGACGTACTGTATAGAAGTTAGGGCCGTTTGACGTTTTATCAGTGTTTGATTTGAGACTCAAGGGTAGCAAAGCTTTGAGCGATAGCTTAAATTGACAAGAGGCTCGAGTACTTTATTGTTACAAAATTTCCAGATTTTATGACGCTCCAGTAAAAAGTTACAAGCATTTGTATGTTGCAAACATTGATAGGTGCAGGACGTACCGTATAGAAGTTAGGGCCATTTGAAATATTATCAGTGTTTGATTTGGTTCTCAAGGCTAGCATAGCTTTGAGCGATAGCTTAAATTGACAAGAGGCTCGAGTACTTTATTGTTACAAAATTTCAAGATATATGACGCTCCTGTAAAAAGTTACAAGCATTTGTATGTTGCAAACTTTGAAAAGTGTTGGACGTACCGTATAGAAGTTAGGGCCATTTGAAGTCTTATCAGTGTTTGATTTGGGACTCAAGGGTAGCATAGCTTTGAGCGATAGTTTAAATTGAGAAGAGGCTCGAGTACTTTATTGTTACAAAATTTCAAGGTTTTATGACGCTCCAGTAAAAAGTTACAAGCATTTGTATGTTGCAAACTTTGATAGGTGTAGGATGTACCGTATAGAAGTTAGGGCCATTTGAAGTTTTATCATTGTTTGATTTGGGACTCAAGGGTAGCATAGCTTTGAGCGATAGCTTAAATTGAACAGAGGCTCGAGGTCTTTATTGTTACAAAATTTCAAGGTTTTATGGCGCTCCAGTAAAAAGTTACAAGCATTTGTATGTTGCAAACTTTGATAGGTGCAGGACGTACCGTATAGAAGTTAGGGCCATTTGAAATATTATCAGTGTTTGATTTGGTTCTCAACGGTAGCATAGCTTTGAGCGAGAACTTAAATTGACAAGAGGCTCGAGTACTTTATTGTTACAAAATTTCAAGGTTTTATGACGCTCCAGTAAAAAGTTACAAGCATTTGTATATTGCAAACTTTGATAGGGGTAGGACGTACCGTATAGAAGTTAGGGCCATTTGAATTTTTATAACTGTTTGATTTGGGACTCAAGGGTAGCATAGCTTTGAGGGATAGGTTAAATTGACAAGAGGCTCGAGTACTTTATTATTACAAAATTTCAAGGTTTTATGACGCTCCAGTAAACAGTTACAAGCATTTGTATGTTGCAAACTTTGATAGGAGCAGGACGTACCGTATAGAAGTTAGGGCCATTTGAAATATTATCAGTGTTTGATTTGGTCTCAAGGGTAGCATAGCTTTGAGAGAGAACTTAAATAGACAAGAGGCTCGAGTACTTTATTGTTACAAAATTTCAAGGTTTTATGACGCTCCAGTAAAAAGTTACAAGCATTTGTATGTTGCAAACTTTGATAGGTGTAGGACGTACTGTATAGAAGTTAGGGCCGTTTGACGTTTTATCAGTGTTTGATTTGAGACTCAAGGGTAGCAAAGCTTTGAGCGATAGCTTAAATTGACAAGAGGCTCGAGTACTTTATTGTTACAAAATTTCCAGATTTTATGACGCTCGAGTAAAAAGTTACAAGCATTTGTATGTTGCAAACATTGATAGGTGCAGGACGTACCGTATAGAAGTTAGGGCCATTTGAAATATTATCAGTGTTTGATTTGGTTCTCAAGGCTAGCATAGCTTTGAGCGATAGCTTAAATTGACAAGAGGCTCGAGTACTTTATTGTTACAAAATTTCAAGATATATGACGCTCCTGTAAAAAGTTACAAGCATTTGTATGTTGCAAACTTTGAAAAGTGTTGGACGTACCGTATAGAAGTTAGGGCCATTTGAAGTCTTATCAGTGTTTGATTTGGGACTCAAGGGTAGCATAGCTTTGAGCGATAGTTTAAATTGAGAAGAGGCTCGAGTACTTTATTGTTACAAAATTTCAAGGTTTTATGACGCTCCAGTAAAAAGTTACAAGCATTTGTATGTTGCAAACTTTGATAGGTGTAGGATGTACCGTATAGAAGTTAGGGCCATTTGAAGTTTTATCATTGTTTGATTTGGGACTCAAGGGTAGCATAGCTTTGAGCGATAGCTTAAATTGAACAGAGGCTCGAGGTCTTTATTGTTACAAAATTTCAAGGTTTTATGGCGCTCCAGTAAAAAGTTACAAGCATTTGTATGTTGCAAACTTTGATAGGTGCAGGACGTACCGTATAGAAGTTAGGGCCATTTGAAATATTATCAGTGTTTGATTTGGTTCTCAACGGTAGCATAGCTTTGAGCGAGAACTTAAATTGACAAGAGGCTCGAGTACTTTATTGTTACAAAATTTCAAGGTTTTATGACGCTCCAGTAAAAAGTTACAAGCATTTGTATATTGCAAACTTTGATAGGGGTAGGACGTACCGTATAGAAGTTAGGGCCATTTGAAGTTTTATCATTGTTTGATTTGGGACTCAAGGGTAGCATCGCTTTGAGCGATACTTTAAATTGAGAAGAGGCTCGAGTACTTTATTGTTACAACATTTCAAGGTTTTATGACGCTCCAGTAAAAAGTTACAAGCATTTGTATGTTGCAAACTTTGATAGGTGTAGGATGTACCGTATAGAAGTTAGGGTCATTTGAAGTTTTATCATTGTTTGATTTGGGACTCAAGGGTAGCATAGCTTTGAGCGATAGCTTAAATTGAACAGAGGCTCGAGGTCTTTATTGTTACAAAATTTCAAGGTTTTATGACGCTCCAGTAAAAGGTTACAAGCATTTGTATGTTGCAAACTTTGATATGTGCAGGACGTACCGTATAGAAGTTAGGGCCATTTGAAACATTATCAGTGTTTGATTTGGTTCTCAAGGGTAGCATAGCTTTGACCGAGAACTTAAATTGACAAGAGGCTCGAGTACTTTATTGTTACAAAATTTCAAGGTTTTATGACGCTCCAGTAAAAAGTTACAAGCATTTGTATATTGCAAACTTTGATAGGGGTAGGACGTACCGTATAGAAGTTAGGGCCATTTGAATTTTTATAACTGTTTGGTTTGGGACTCAAGGGTAGCATAGCTTTGAGGGATAGATTAAATTGACAAGAGGCTCGAGTACTTTATTATTACAAAATTTCAAGGTTTTATGACGCTCCAGTAAACAGTTACAAGCATTTGTATGTTGCAAACTTTGATAGGAGCAGGACGTACCGTATAGAAGTTAGGGCCATTTGAAATATTATCTGTGTTTGATTTGGTTCTCAAGGATAGCATAGCTTTGAGCGAGAACTTAAATAGACAAGAGGCTCGAGTACTTTATTGTTACAAAATTTCAAGGTTTTATGACGCTCCAGTAAAAAGTTACAAGCATTTGTATGTTGCAAACTTTGATAGGTGTAGGACGTACTGTATAGAAGTTTGGGCCTTTGACGTTTTATCAGTGTTTGATTTGAGACTCAAGGGTAGCAAAGCTTTGAGCGATAGCTTAAATTGACAAGAGGCTCGAGTACTTTATTGTTACAAAATTTCCAGATTTTATGACGCTCCAGTAAAAAGTTACAAGCATTTGTATGTTGCAAACATTGATAGGTGCAGGACGTACCGTATAGAAGTTAGGGCCATTTGAAATATTATCAGTGTTTGATTTGGTTCTCAAGGCTAGCATAGCTTTGAGCGATAGCTTAAATTGACAAGAGGCTCGAGTACTTTATTGTTACAAAATTTCAAGATATATGACGCTCCTGTAAAAAGTTACAAGCATTTGTATGTTGCAAACTTTGATAAGTGTAGGACGTACCGTATAGAAGTTAGGGCCATTTGAAGTCTTATCAGTGTTTGATTTGGGACTCAAGGGTAGCATAGCTTTGAGCGATAGTTTAAATTGATAAGAGGCTCGAGTACTTTATTGTTACAAAATTTCAAGGTTTTATGACGCTCCAGTAAAAAGTTACAAGCATTTGTATGTTGCAAACTTTGATAGGTGTAGGATGTACCGTATAGAAGTTAGGGCCATTTGAAGTTTTATCATTGTTTGATTTGGGACTCAAGGGTAGCATAGCTTTGAGCGATAGCTTAAATTGAACAGAGGCTCGAGGTCTTTATTGTTACAAAATTTCAAGGTTTTATGACGCTCCAGTAAAAAGTTACAAGCATTTGTATGTTGCAAACTTTGATAGGTGCAGGACGTACCTTATAGAAGTTAGGGCCATTTGAAATATTATCAGTGTTTGATTTGGTTCTCAACGGTAGCATAGCTTTGAGCGAGAACTTAAATTGACAAGAGGCTCGAGTACTTTATTGTTACAAAATTTCAAGGTTTTATGACGCTCCAGTAAAAAGTTACAAGCATTTGTATATTGCAAACTTTGATAGGGGTAGGACGTACCGTATATAAGTTAGGGCCATTTGAAGTTTTATAACTGTTTGATTTGGGACTCAAGGGTAGCATAGCTTTGAGGGATAGGTTAAATTGACAAGAGGCTCGAGTACTTTATTATTACAAAATTTCAAGGTTTTATGACGCTCCAGTAAACAGTTACAAGCATGTTGTATGTATGTGTATGTTGCAAACTTTGATAGGAGCAGGACGTACCGTATAGAAGTTAGGGCCATTTGAAATATTATCAGTGTTTGACTAGGTTCTCAAGGGTAGCATAGCTTTGAGCGAGAACTTAAATTGACAAGAGGCTCGAGTACTTTATTGTTACAAAATTTCAAGGTTTTATGACGCTCCAGTAAAAAGTTACAAGCATTTGTATGTTGCAAACATTGATAGGTGTAGGACGTATTGTATAGAAGTTAGGGCCGTTTGACGTTTTATCAGTGTTTGATTTGAGACTCAAGGGTAGCAAAGCTTTGAGCGATAGCTTAAATTGACAAGAGGCTCGAGTACTTTATTGTTACAAAATTTCCAGATTTTATGACGCTCCAGTAAAAAGTTACAAGCATTTGTATGTTGCAAACATTGATAGGTGCAGGACGTACCGTATAGAAGTTAGGGCCATTTGAAATGTTATCAGTGTTTGATTTGGGCCTCAAGGCTAGCATAGCTTTGAGCGATAGCTTAAATTGACAAGAGGCTCGAGTACTTTATTGTTACAAAATTGCAAGATATATGACGCTCCAGTAAAAAGTTACAAGCATTTGTATGTTGCAAACTTTGATAAGTGTAGGACGTACCGTATAGAAGTTAGGGCCATTTGAAGTCTTATCAGTGTTTGATTTGGGACTCAAGGGTAGCATAGCTTTGAGCGATAGTGTAAATTGAGAAGAGGCTCGAGTACTTTATTGTTACAAAATTTCAAGTTTTTATGACGCTCCAGTAAAAAGTTACAAGCATTTGTATGTTGCAAACTTTGATAGGTGTAGGATGTACCGTATAGAAGTTAGGGCCATTTGAAGTTTTATCATTGTTTGATTTGGGACTCAAGGGTAGCATAGCTTTGAGCGATAGCTTAAATTGAACAGAGGCTCGAGGTCTTTATTGTTACAAAATTTCAAGGTTTTATGACGCTCCAGTAAAAAGTTACAAGCATTTGTATGTTGCAAACTTTGATAGGTGCAGGACGTACCGTATAGAAGTTAGGGCCATTTGAAATATTATCAGTGTTTGATTTGATTCTCAAGGGTAGCATAGCTTTGAGCGATAGTTTAAATTGAGAAGAGGCTCGAGTACTTTATTGTTACAAAATTTCAAGGTTTTATGACGCTCCAGTAAAAAGTTACAAGCATTTGTATGTTGCAAACTTTGATAGGTGTAGGATGTACCGTATAGAAGTTAGGGTCATTTGAAGTTTTATCATTGTTTGATTTGGGACTCAAGGGTAGCATAGCTTTGAGCGATAGCTTAAATTGAACAGAGGCTCGAGTTCTTTATTGTTACAAAATTTTAAGGTTTTATGACGCTCCAGTAAAAAGTTCCAAGCATTTGTATGTTGCAAACTTTGATAGGTACAGGGCGTACCGTATAGAAGTTAGGGCCATTTGAAATATTATCAGTGTTTGATTTGGTTCAGAAGGGTAGCATAGCTTTGAGCGAGAACTTAAATTGACAAGAGGCTCGAGTACTTTATTGTTACAAAATTTCAAGGTTTTATGACGCTCCAGTAAAAAGTTACAAGCATTTGTATGTTGCAAACTTTGATAGGTGTAGGACGTACTGTATAGAAGTTAGGACCGTTTGACGTTTTATCAGTGTTTGATTTGAGACTCAAGGGTAGCAAAGCTTTGAGCGATAGCTTAAACTGACAAGAGGCTCGAGTACTTTATTGTTAGAAAATTTCCAGACTCTATGACGCTCCAGTAAAAAGTTACAAGCATTTGTATGTTGCAAACATTGATAGGTGCAGGACGTACCGTATAGAAGTTAGGGCTATTTGAAATGTTATCAGTGTTTGATTTGGGACGCAAGGGTAGCATAGCTTTGAGCGATAGCTTAAATTGACAAGAGGCTCGAGTACTTTATTGTTACAAAATTTCAAGGTTTTATGACGCTCCAGTAAAAAGTTACAAAGATTTGTATGTTGCAAACTTTGATAGGTGTAGGATGTACCGTATAGAAGTTAGGGCCATTTGAAGTTTTATCATTGTTTGATTTGGGACTCAAGGGTAGCATAGCTTTGAGCGATAGCTTAAATTGAACAGAAGCTCGAGTACTTTATTGTTACAAAATTTCAAGATTTATGACGCTCCAGTAAAAAGTTACAAGCATTTGTATGTTGCAAACTTTGATAAGTGTAGGACGTACCGTATAGAAGTTAGGGCCATTTGAAGTCTTATCAGTGTTTGATTTGGGACTAAAGGGTAGCATAGCTTTGAGCGATAGTTTAAATTGAGAAGAGGCTCGAGTACTTTATTGTTACAAAATTTCAAGGTTTTATGACGCTCCAGTAAAAAGTTACAAGCATTTGTATGTTGCAAACTTTGATAGGTGTAGGACGTACCGTATAGAAGTTAGGGCCATTTGAAATATTATCAGTGTTTGATTTGGTTCTCAAGGGTAGCATAGCTTTGAGCGAGAACTTAAATTGACAAGAGGCTCGAGTACTTTATTGTTACAAAATTTCAAGGTTTTATGACGCTTCAGTAAAAAGTTACAAGCATTTGTATATTGCAAACTTTGATAGGGGTAGGACGTACCGTATAGAAGTTAGGGCCATTTGAAGTTTTATAACTGTTCGATTTGGGACTCAAGGGTAGCATAGCTTTGAGGGATAGGTTAAATTGACAAGAGGCTCGAGTACTTTATTATTACAAAATTTCAAGGTTTTATGACGCTCCAGTAAAAAGTTACAAGCATTTGTATGTTGCAAAGTTTGATAAGTGCAGGACGTACCGTATAGAAGTTAGGGCCATTTGAAGTTTTATAACTGTTTGATTTGGGACTCAAGGGTAGCATAGCTTTGAGGGATAGGTTAAATTGACAAGAGGCTCGAGTACTTTATTATTACAAAATTTCAAGGTTTTATGACGCTCCAGTAAAAAGTTACAAGCATTTGTATGTTGCAAAGTTTGATAAGTGTAGGACGTACCGTATAGAAGGTAGGGCCATTTGAAGTTTTATCAGTGTTTGATTTGGGACTCAAGGGTAGCATAGCTTTGAGGGATAGGTTAAATTGACAAGAGGCTCGAGTACTTTATTGTTACAAAATTTCAATGTTTTATGACGAAACAGTAAAGAGCTACAAGCATTTGTATGTTGCAAACTTTGATAGGTGTAGGATGTACCGTATAGAAGTTAGGGCCATTTGAAGCTTTATCAGTGTTTGATTTGGGACTCAAGGGTAGCATAGCTTTGAGCGATAGCTGAAATTGATAAGAGGTTCGAGTACTATATTGTTACAAAATTTCAAGGTTTTATGACGCTCCAGTAAAAAGTTACAAGCATTTGTATGTTGCAAACTTTGATAGGTGTAGGACGTACCATATAGAAGTTAGGGCCACTTGAAGTTTTATCAGTGTTTGATTTGGGACTCTAGGGTAGCATAGCTTTGAGCGATAGCTTAAATTGACAAGAGGCTCGAGTACTTTATTGTTACAAAATTTCAAGGTTTTATGACGCTCCAGTAAAAAGTTACAAGCATTTGTATATTGCAAACTTTGATAAGTGTAGGACGTACCGTATAGAAGTTAGGGCCATTTGAAGTTTTATCCGTGTTTGATTTGGGACTCAAGGTAGCATAGCTCTGAGCGATAGCTTAAATTGACAAGAGGCTCGAATACTTTATTGTTACAAAATTTCAAAGTTTTATGACGCCCCAGTAAAAAGTTACAAGCATTTGTATGTTGCAAACTTTGATAGGTGTAGGACGTACCGTATAGAAGTTAGGGCCATTTGAAGTTTTATCAGTGTTTGATTTGGGACTCAAGGGTAGCATAGCTTTGAGCGATATCTTAAATTGACAAGAGGCTCGAGTACTTTATTGCTACAAAATTTCAAGGTTTTATGACGCTCCAGTAAAAAGTTACAAGCATTTGTATGCTGCAAACTTTGATAGGTGTAGAACGTACCATATAGAAGTTAGGGCCATTTGAAGTTATATCAGTTTTTGATTTGTGACTCAAGGGTAGCATAGCTTTCACCGATAGCTTAAATTGACAAGAAGCTCGAGTACTTTATTGTTACAAAATTTCAAGGTTTTATGACACTCCAGTAAAAAGTCAGAAGCATTTTTATGTTGCAAACTTTGATAAGTGTAGGACGTACCGTATAGAAGTTAGGGCCATTTGAAGTCTTATCAGTGTTTGATTTGGGACTCAAGGGTAGCATAGCTTTGAGCGATAGTGTAAATTGAGAAGAGGCTCGAGTACTTTATTGTTACAAAATTTCAAGGTTTTATGAGGCTCCAGTAAAAAGTTACAAGCATTTGTATGTTGCAAACTTTGATAGGTGTAGGATGTACCGTATAGAAGTTAGGGCCATTTGAAGTTTTATCATTGTTTGATTTGGGACTCAAGGGTAGCATAGCTTTGAGCGATAGCTTAAATTGAACAGAGGCTCGAGGTCTTTATTGTTTCAAAATTTCAAGGTTTTATGACGCTCCAGTAAAAAGTTACAAGCATTTGTATGTTGCAAACTTTGATAGGTGCAGGACGTACCGTATAGAAGTTAGGGCCATTTGAAATATTATCAGTGTTTGATTTGATTCTCAAGGGTAGCATAGCTTTGAGCGATAGTTTAAATTGAGAAGAGGCTCGAGTACTTTATTGTTACAAAATTTCAAGGTTTTATGACGCTCCAGTAAAAAGTTACAAGCATTTGTATGTTGCAAACTTTGATAGGTGTAGGATGTACCGTATAGAAGTTAGGGCCATTTGAAGTTTTATCATTGTTTGATTTGGGACTCAAGGGTAGCATAGCTTTGAGCGATAGCTTAAATTGAACAGAGGCTCGAGGTCTTTATTGTTACAAAATTTCAAGGTTTTATGACGCTCCAGTAAAAAGTTACAAGCATTTGTATGTTGCAAACTTTGATAGGTGCAGGGCGTACCGTATA
Source organism: Clusia tigrina (assembly GCA_920105625.2). Lineage (NCBI taxonomy): Eukaryota > Metazoa > Arthropoda > Insecta > Diptera > Clusiidae > Clusia > Clusia tigrina. The sequence goes on along the minus strand of CAKKTE020000011.1, from coordinate 3,280,826 downwards.
GAAGTTAGGGCCATTTGAAATATTATCAGTGTTTGATTTGGTTCAGAAGGGTAGCATAGCTTTGAGCGAGAACTTAAATTGACAAGAGGCTCGAGTACTTTATTGTTACAAAATTTCAAGGTTTTATGACGCTCCAGTAAAAAGTTACAAGCATTTGTATGTTGCTAACTTTGATAGGTGTAGGACGTACTGTATAGAAGTTAGCGCCGTTTGACGTTTTATCAGTGTTTGATTTGAGACTCAAGGGTAGCAAAGCTTTGAGCGATAGCTTAAACTGACAAGAGGCTCGAGTACTTTATTGTTACAAAATTTCCAGACTTTATGACGCTCCAGTAAAAAGTTTCAAGCATTTGTATGTTGCAAACATTGATAGGTGCAGGACGTACCGTATAGAAGTTAGGGCTATTTGAAATGTTATCAGTGTTTGATTTGGGACTCAAGGGTAGCATAGCTTTGAGCGATAGCTTAAATTGACAAGAGGCTCGAGTACTTTATTGTTACAAAATTTCAAGGTTTTATGACGCTCCAGTAAAAAGTTACAAAGATTTGTATGTTGCAAACTTTGATAGGTGTAGGATGTACCGTATAGAAGTTAGGGCCATTTGAAGTTTTATCATTGTTTGATTTGGGACTCAAGGGTAGCATAGCTTTGAGCGATAGCTTAAATTGAACAGAAGCTCGAGTACTTTATTGTTACAAAATTTCAAGATTTATGACGCTCCAGTAAAAAGTTACAAGCATTTGTATGTTGCAAACTTTGATAACTGTAGGACGTACCGTATAGAAGTTAGGGCCATTTGAAGTCTTATCAGTGTTTGATTTGGGACTAAAGGGTAGCATAGCTTTGAGCGATAGTTTAAATTGAGAAGAGGCTCGAGTACTTTATTGTTACAAAATTTCAAGGTTTTATGACGCTCCAGTAAAAAGTTACAAGCATTTGTATGTTGCAAACTTTGATAGGTGTAGGATGTACCGTATAGAAGTTAGGGCCATTTGAAGCTTTATCAGTGTTTGATTTGGGACTCAAGGGTAGCATAGCTTTGAGCGATAGCTGAAATTGATAAGAGGTTCGAGTACTATATTGTTACAAAATTTCAAGGTTTTATGACGCTCCAGTAAAAAGTTACAAGCATTTGTATGTTGCAAACTTTAATAGGTGTAGGACGTACCATATAGAGGTTAGGGCCACTTGAAGTTTTATCAGTGTTTGATTTGGGACTCAAGGGTAGCATAGCTTTGAGCGATAGCTTAAATTGACAAGAGGCTCGAGTACTTTATTGTTACAAAATTTCAAGGTTTTATGACGCTCCAGTAAAAAGTTACAAGCATATTTGTATATTGCAAACTTTGATAAGTGTAGGACGTACCGTATAGAAGTTAGGGCCATTTGAAGTTTTATCCGTGTTTGATTTGGGACTCAAGGTAGCATAGCTCTGAGCGATAGCTTAAATTGACAAGAGGCTCGAATACTTTATTGTTACAAAATTTCAAAGTTTTATGACGCCCCAGTAAAAAGTTACAAGCATTTGTATGTTGCAAACTTTGATAGGTGTAGGACGTACCGTATAGAAGTTAGGGCCATTTGAAGTTTTATCAGTGTTTGATTTGGGACTCAAGGGTAGCATAGCTTTGAGCGATATCTTAAATTGACAAGAGGCTCGAGTACTTTATTGCTACAAAATTTCAAGGTTTTATGACGCTCCAGTAAAAAGTTACAAGCATTTGTATGCTGCAAACTTTGATAGGTGTAGAACGTACCATATAGAAGTTAGGGCCATTTGAAGTTTTATCAGTTTTTGATTTGTGACTCAAGGGTAGCATAGCTTTCACCGATAGCTTAAAATGACAAGAAGCTCGAGTACTTTATTGTTACAAAATTTCAAGATTTTATGACACTCCAGTAAAAAGTCAGAAGCATTTTTATGTTGCAAACTTTGATAAGTGTAGGACGTACCGTATAGAAGCTAGGGCCATTTGAAGTTTTATCAGTGTTTGATTTTGTACTGAAGGGTAGCATAGCTTTCAGCGATAGCTTAAATTGACAAGAGGCTCGAGTACTTTATTGTTACAAAATTTCAAGGTTTTATGACGCTCCAGTAAAAATTTACAAGCATTTGTATATTGCAAACTTTGATAGGGGTAGGACATACCGTATAGAAGTTAGGGCCATTTGAAGTTTTATAACTGTTTGATTTGGGACTCAATGGTAGCATAGCTTTGAGGGATAGGTTAAATTGACAAGAGGCTCGAGTACTTTATTATTACAAAATTTCAAGGTTTTATGACGCTCCAGTAAACAGTTACAAGCATTTGTATGTTGCAAACTTTGATAGGATCAGGACGTACCGTATAGAAGTTAGGGCCATTTGAAATATTATTAGTGTTTGATTTGGTTCTCAAGGGTAGCATAGCTTTGAGCGAGAGCTTAAATTGACAAGAGGCTCGAGTACTTTATTGTTACAAAATTTCAAGGTTTTATGACGCTCCAGTAAAAAGTTACAAGCATTTGTATGTTGCAAACTTTGATAGGTGTAGGACGTACTGTATAGAAGTTAGGGCCGTTTGACGTTTTATCAGTGTTTGATTTGAGACTCAAGGGTAGCAAAGCTTTGAGCGATAGCTTAAATTGACAAGAGGCTCGAGTACTATATTGTTACAAAATTTCCAGATTTTATGACGCTCCAGTAAAAAGTTACAAGCATTTGTATGTTGCAAACATTGATAGGTGCAGGACGTACCGTATAGAAGTTAGGGCCATTTGAAATGTAATCAGTGTTTGATTTGGGCCTCAAGGCTAGCATAGCTTTGAGCGATAGCTTAAATTGACAAGAGGCTCGAGTACTTTATTGTTACAAAATTTCAAGATATATGACGCTCCAGTAAAAAGTTACAAGCATTTGTATGTTGCAAACTTTGATAAGTGTAGGACGTACCGTATAGAAGTTAGGGCCATTTGAAGTCTTATCAGTGTTTGATTTGGGACTCAAGGTTAGCATAGCTTTGAGCGATAGTTTAAATTGAGAAGAGGCTCGAGTACTTTATTGTTACAAAATTTCAAGGTTTTATGACGCTCCAGTAAAAAGTTACAAGCATTTGTATGTTGCAAACTTTGATGGGTGTAGGATGTACCGTATAGAAGTTAGTGCCATTTGAAGTTTTATCATTGTTTGATTTGGGACTCAAGGGTAGCATAGCTTTGAGCGATAGCTTAAATTGAACAGAGGCTCGAGTATTTTATTTTTACAAAATTTCAAGATTTTATGTCTCTCCAGCAAAAAGTTACAAACATTTGTATATTGCAAACTTTGATAGGGGTAGGACGTACCGTATAGAAGTTAGGGCCATCTTATGTTTTATAACTGTTTGATTTGGGACTCAAGGGTAGCATAGCTTTGAGCGAGAGCTTATATTGACAAGAGGCTCGAGTACTTTACTGTTACAAAATTTCAAGGTTTCATGACTCTCCAGTAAAAAGTTACAAGCATTTGTATGTTGCAAACTTTGATAGGTGTAGGACGTACAGTATAGAAGTTAGGGCCGTTCGACGTTTTATCAGTGTTTGATTTGAGACTCAAGGGTAGCAAGGCCTTGAGCGATAGCTTAAATTGACAAGAGGCTCGAGTACTTTATTGTTACAAAATTTCAAGGTTTTATGACGCTCCAGTAAAAAGTTACAAGCATTTGTATGTTGCAAACTTTGATAGGTGTAGGACGTACTGTATAGAAGTTAGGGCCGTTTGACGTTTTATCAGTGTTTGATTTGAGGCTCAAGGGTAGCAAAGCTTTGAGCGATAGCTTAAACTGACAAGAGGCTCGAGTACTTTATTGTTACAAAATTTCCAGACTTTATGACGCTCCAGTAAAAAGTTACAAGCATTTGTATGTTGCAAACATTGATAGGTGCAGGACGTACCGTATAGAAGTTAGGGCTATTTGAAATGTTATCAGTGTTTGATTTGGGACTCAAGAGTAGCATAGCTTTGAGCGATAGCTTAAATTGACAAGAGGCTCGAGTACTTTATTGTTACAAAATTTCAAGGTTTTATGACGCTCCAGTAAAAAGTTACATAGATTTGTATGTTGAAAACTTTGATAGGTGTAGGATGTACCGTATAGAAGTTAGGGCCATTTGAAGTTTTATCATTGTTTGATTTGGGACTCAAGGGTAGCATAGCTTTGAGCGCTAGCTTAAATTGAACAGAAGCTCGAGTACTTTATTGTTACAAAATTTCAAGATTTATGACGCTCCAGTAAAAAGTTACAAGCATTTGTATGTTGCAAACTTTGATAAGTTTAGGACGTACCGTATAGAAGTTAGGGCCATTAGAAGTCTTATCAGTGTTTGATTTGGGACTAAAGGGTAGCATAGCTTTGAGCGATAGTTTAAATTGAGAAGAGGCTCGAGTACTTTATTGTTACAAAATTTCAAGGTTTTATGACGCTCCAGTAAAAAGTTACAAGCATTTGTATGTTGCAAACTTTGATAGGTGTAGGACGTACCGTATAGAAGTTAGGGCCATTTGAAATATTATCAGTGTTTGATTTGGTTCTCAAGGGTAGCATAGCTTTGAGCGAGAACTTAAATTGACAAGAGGCTCGAGTACTTTATTGTTACAAAATTTCAAGGTTTTATGACGCTTCAGTAAAAAGTTACAAGCATTTGTATATTGCAAACTTTGATAGGGGTAGGACGTACCGTATACAAGTTAGGGCCATTTGAAGTTTTATAACTGTTTGATTTGGGACTCAAGGGTAGCATAGCTTTGAGGGATAGGTTAAATTGACAAGAGGCTCGAGTACTTTATTATTACAAAATTTCAAGGTTTTATGACGCTCCAGTTAAAAGTTACACGCATTTGTATATTGCAAAGTTTGATAAGTGTAGGACGTACCGTATAGAAGGTAGGGCCATTTGAAGTTTTATCAGTGTTTGATTTGGGACTCAAGGGTAGCATAGCTTTGAGGGATAGGTTAAATTGACAAGAGGCTCGAGTACTTTATTGTTACAAAATTTCAAGGTTTTATGACGATCCAGTAAAGAGCTACAAGCATTTGTATGTTGCAAACTTTGATAGGTGTAGGATGTACCGTATAGAAGTTAGGGCCATTTGAAGCTTTATCAGTGTTTGATTTGGGACTCAAGGGTAGCATAGCTTTGAGCGATAGCTGAAATTGATAAGAGGTTCGAGTACTATATTATTACAAAATTTCAAGGTTTTATGACGCTCCAGTAAAAAGTTACAAGCATTTGTATGTTGCAAACTTTAATAGGTGTAGGACGTACCATATAGAAGTTAGGGCCACTTGAAGTTTTATCAGTGTTTGATTTGGGACTCAAGGGTAGCATAGCTTTGAGCGATAGCTTAAATTGACAAGAGGCTCGAGTACTTTATTGTTACAAAATTTCAAGGTTTTATGACGCTCCAGTAAAAAGTTACAAGCATTTGTATATTGCAAACTTTGATAAGTGTAGGACGTACCGTATAGAAGTTAGGGCCATTTGAAGTTTTATCCGTGTTTGATTTGGGACTCAAGGTAGCATAGCTCTGAGCGATAGCTTAAATTGACAAGAGGCTCGAATACTTTATTGTTACAAAATTTCAAAGTTTTATGACGCCCCAGTAAAAAGTTACAAGCATTTGTATGTTGGAAACTTTGATAGGTGTAGGACGTACCGTATAGAAGTTAGGGCCATTTGAAGTTTTATCAGTGTTTGATTTGGGACTCAAGGGTAGCATAGCTTTGAGCGATATCTTAAATTGACAAGAGGCTCGAGTACTTTATTGCTACAAAATTTCAAGGTTTTATGACGCTCCAGTAAAAAGTTACAAGCATTTGTATGCTGCAAACTTTGATAGGTGTAGAACGTACCATATAGAAGTTAGGGCCATTTGAAGTTTTATCAGTTTTTGATTTGTGACTCAAGGGTAGCATAGCTTTCACCGATAGCTTAAATTGACAAGAAGCTCGAGTACTTTATTGTTACAAAATTTCAAGGTTTTATGACACTCCAGTAAAAAGTCAGAAGCATTTTTATGTTGCAAACTTTGATAAGTGTAGGACGTACCGTATAGAATCTAGGGCCATTTGAAGTTTTATCAGTGTTTGATTTTGTACTGAAGGGTAGCATAGCTTTGAGCGATAGCTTAAATTGACAAGAGGCTCGAGTACTTTATTGTTACAAAATTTCAAGGTTTTATGACGCTCCAGTAAAAATTTACAAGCATTTGTATATTGCAAACTTTGATAGGGGTAGGACATACCGTATAGAAGTTAGGGCTATTTGAAGTTTTATAACTGTTTGATTTGGGACTCAATGGTAGCATAGCTTTGAGGGATAGGTTAAATTGACAAGAGGCTCGAGTACTTTGTTATTACAAAATTTGAAGGTTTTATGACGCTCCAGTAAACAGTTACAAGCATTTGTATGTTGCAAACTTTGATAGGATCAGGACGTACCGTATAGAAGTTAGGGCCATTTGAAATATTATTAGTGTTTGATTTGGTTCTCAAGGGTAGCATAGCTTTGAGCGAGAGCTTAAATTGACAAGAGGCTCGAGTACTTTATTGTTACAAAATTTCAAGGTTTTATGACGCTCCAGTAAAAAGTTACAAGCATTTGTATGTTGCAAACTTTGATAGGTGTAGGACGTACTGTATAGAAGTTAGGGCCGTTTGACGTTTTATCAGTGTTTGATTTGAGACTCAAGGGTAGCAAAGCTTTGAGCGATAGCTTAAATTGACAAGAGGCTCGAGTACTATATTGTTACAAAATTTCCAGATTTTATGACGCTCCAGTAAAAAGTTACAAGCATTTGTATGTTGCAAACATTGATAGGTGCAGGACGTACCGTATAGAAGTTAGGGCCATTTGAAATGTAATCAGTGTTTGATTTGGGCCTCAAGGCTAGCATAGCTTTGAGCGATAGCTTAAATTGACAAGAGGCTCGAGTACTTTATTGTTACAAAATTTCAAGATATATGACGCTCCAGTAAAAAGTTACAAGCATTTGTATGTTGCAAACTTTGATAAGTGTAGGACGTACCGTATAGAAGTTAGGGCCATTTGAAGTCTTATCAGTGTTTGATTTGGGACTCAAGGGTAGCATAGCTTTGAGCGATAGTTTAAATTGAGAAGAGGCTCGAGTACTTTATTGTTACAAAATTTCAAGGTTTTATGACGCTCCAGTAAAAAGTTACAAGCATTTGTATGTTGCAAACTTTGATGGGTGTAGGATGTACCGTATAGAAGTTAGTGCCATTTGAAGTTTTATCATTGTTTGATTTGGGACTCAAGGGTAGCATAGCTTTGAGCGACAGCTTAAATTGAACAGAGGCTCGAGTATTTTATTTTTACAAAATTTCAAGATTTTATATCTCTCCAGCAAAAAGTTACAAGCATTTGTATATTGCAAACTTTGATAGGGGTAGGACGTACCGTATAGAAGTTAGGGCCATTTTATGTTTTATAACTGTTTGATTTGGGACTCAAGGGTAGCATAGCTTTGAGGGATAGGTTAAATTGACAAGAGTCTCGAGTCCTTTATTATTACAAAATTTCAAGGTTTTATGACGCTCCAGTAAACAGTTACAAGCATTTGTATGTTGCAAACTTTGATAGGAGCAGGACGTACCGTATAGAAGTTAGGGCCATTTGAAGTTTTATAACTGTTTGATTTGGGACTCAAGGGTAGCATAGCTTTGAGGGATAGGTTAAATTGACAAGAGGCTCGAGTACTTTATTGTTACAAAATTTCAAGGTTTTATGACGCTCCAGTAAAAATTTACAAGCATTTGTATATTGCAAACTTTGATAGGGGTAGGACGTACCGTATAGAAGTTAGGGCCATTTTATGTTTTATAACTGTTTGATTTGGGACTCAAGGGTAGCATAGCTTTGAGGGATAGGTTAAATTGACAAGAGGCTCGAGTACTTTATTGTTACAAAATTTCAAGGTTTTATGACGCTCCAGTAAAAATTTACAAGCATTTGTATATTGCAAACTTTGATAGGGGTAGGACGTACCGTATATAAGTTAGGGCCATTTTATGTTTTATAACTGTTTGATTTGGGACTCAAGGGTAGCATAGCTTTGAGGGATAGGTTAAATTGACAAGAGGCTCGAGTCCTTTATTATTACAAAATTTCAAGGTTTTATGACGCTCCAGTAACAGTTACAAGCATTTGTATGTTGCAAACTTTGATAGGAGCAGGACGTACCGTATAGAAGTTAGGGCCATTTGAAATATTATTAGTGTTTGATTTGGTTCTCAAGGGTAGCATAGCTTTGAGCGAGAGCTTATATTGACAAGAGGCTCGAGTACTTTATTGTTACAAAATTTCAAGGTTTTATGACGCTCCAGTAAAAAGTTACAAGCATTTGTATATTGCAAACTTTGATAGGTGCAGGACGTACCGTATAGAAGTTAGGGCCGTTTGACGTTTTATCAGTGTTTGATTTGAGACTCAAGGGTAGCAAAGCTTTGAGCGATAGCTTAAATTGACAAGAGGCTCGAGTACTATATTGTTACAAAATTTCCAGATTTTATGACGCTCCAGTAAAAAGTTACAAGCATTTGTATGTTGCAAACATTGATAGGTGCAGGACGTACCGTATAGAAGTTAGGGCCATTTGAAATGTAATCAGTGTTTGATGTGGGCCTCAAGGCTAGCATAGCTTTGAGCGATAGCTTAAATTGACAAGAGGCTCGAGTACTTTATTGTTACAAAATTTCAAGATATATGACGCTCCAGTAAAAAGTTACAAGCATTTGTATGTTGCAAACTTTGATAAGTGTAGGACGTACCGTATAGAAGTTAGGGCCATTTGAAGTCTTATCAGTGTTTGATTTGGGACTCAAGGGTAGCATAGCTTTGAGCGATAGTTTAAATTGAGAAGAGGCTCGAGTACTTTATTGTTACAAAATTTCAAGGTTTTATGACGCTCCAGTAAAAAGTTACAAGCATTTGTATGTTGCAAACTTTGATGGGTGTAGGATGTACCGTATAGAAGTTAGTGCCATTTGAAGTTTTATCATTGTTTGATTTGGGACTCAAGGGTAGCATAGCTTTGAGCGATAGCTTAAATTGAACAGAGGCTCGAGTATTTTATTTTTACAAAATTTCAAGATTTTATGTCTCTCCAGCAAAAAGTTACAAACATTTGTATATTGCAAACTTTGATAGGGGTAGGACGTACCGTATAGAAGTTAGGGCCATCTTATGTTTTATAACTGTTTGATTTGGGACTCAAGGGTAGCATAGCTTTGAGGGATAGGTTAAATTGACAAGAGGCTCGAGTCCTTTATTATTACAAAATTTCAAGGTTTTATGACGCTCCAGTAAACAGTTACTAGCATTTGTATGTTGCAAACTTTGATAGGAGCAGGACGTACCGTATAGAAGTTAGGGCCATTTGAAATATTATTAGTGTTTGATTTGGTTCTCAAGGGTAGCATAGCTTTGAGCGAGAGCTTATATTGACAAGAGGCTCGAGTACTTTACTGTTACAAAATTTCAAGGTTTCATGACGCTCCAGTAAAAAGTTACAAGCATTTGTATGTTGCAAACTTTGATAGGTGTAGGACGTACAGTATAGAAGTTAGGGCCGTTCGACGTTTTATCAGTGTTTGATTTGAGACTCAAGGGTAGCAAGGCCTTGAGCGATAGCTTAAATTGACAAGAGGCTCGAGTACTTTATTGTTACAAAATTTCAAGGTTTTATGACGCTCCAGTAAAAAGTTACAAGCATTTGTATGTTGCAAACTTTGATAGGTGTAGGACGTACTGTATAGAAGTTAGGGCCGTTTGACGTTTTATCAGTGTTTGATTTGAGGCTCAAGGGTAGCAAAGCTTTGAGCGATAGCTTAAACTGACAAGAGGCTCGAGTACTTTATTGTTACAAAATTTCCAGACTTTATGACGCTCCAGTAAAAAGTTACAAGCATTTGTATGTTGCAAACATTGATAGGTGCAGGACGTACCGTATAGAAGTTAGGGCTATTTGAAATGTTATCAGTGTTTGATTTGGGACTCAAGGGTAGCATAGCTTTGAGCGATAGCTTAAATTGACAAGAGGCTCGAGTACTTTATTGTTACAAAATTTCAAGGTTTTATGACGCTCCAGTAAAAAGTTACATAGATTTGTATGTTGCAAACTTTGATAGGTGTAGGATGTACCGTATAGAAGTTAGGGCCATTTGAAGTTTTATCATTGTTTGATTTGGGACTCAAGGGTAGCATAGCTTTGAGCGCTAGCTTAAATTGAACAGAAGCTCGAGTACTTTATTGTTACAAAATTTCAAGATTTATGACGCTCCAGTAAAAAGTTACAAGCATTTGTATGTTGCAAACTTTGATAAGTTTAGGACGTACCGTATAGAAGTTAGGGCCATTAGAAGTCTTATCAGTGTTTGATTTTTGACTAAAGGGTAGCATAGCTTTGAGCGATAGTTTAAATTGAGAAGAGGCTCGAGTACTTTATTGTTACAAAATTTCAAGGTTTTATGACGCTCCAGTAAAAAGTTACAAGCATTTGTATGTTGCAAACTTTGATAGGTGTAGGACGTACCGTATAGAAGTTAGGGCCATTTGAAATATTATCAGTGTTTGATTTGGTTCTCAAGGGTAGCATAGCTTTGAGCGAGAACTTAAATTGACAAGAGGCTCGAGTACTTTATTGTTACAAAATTTCAAGGTTTTATGACGCTTCAGTAAAAAGTTACAAGCATTTGTATATTGCAAACTTTGATAGGGGTAGGACGTACCGTATACAAGTTAGGGCCATTTGAAGTTTTATAACTGTTTGATTTGGGACTCAAGGGTAGCATAGCTTTGAGGGATAGGTTAAATTGACAAGAGGCTCGAGTACTTTATTATTACAAAATTTCAAGGTTTTATGACGCTCCAGTAAAAAGTTACAAGCATTTGTATGTTGCAAAGTTTGATAAGTGTAGGACGTACCGTATAGAAGGTAGGGCCATTTGAAGTTTTATCAGTGTTTGATTTGGGACTCAAGGGTAGCATAGCTTTGAGGGATAGGTTAAATTGACAAGAGGCTCGAGTACTTTATTGTTACAAAATTTCGAGGTTTTATGACGATCCAGTAAAGAGCTACAAGCATTTGTATGTTGCAAACTTTGATAGGTGTAGGATGTACCGTATAGAAGTTAGGGCCATTTGAAGCTTTATCAGTGTTTGATTTGGGACTCAAGGGTAGCATAGCTTTGAGCGATAGCTGAAATTGATAAGAGGTTCGAGTACTATATTATTACAAAATTTCAAGGTTTTATGACGCTCCAGTAAAAAGTTACAAGCATTTGTATGTTGCAAACTTTAATAGGTGTAGGACGTACCATATAGAAGTTAGGGCCACTTGAAGTTTTATCAGTGTTTGATTTGGGACTCAAGGGTAGCATAGCTTTGAGCGATAGCTTAAATTGACAAGAGGCTCGAGTACTTTATTGTTACAAAATTTCAAGGTTTTATGACGCTCCAGTAAAAAGTTACAAGCATTTGTATATTGCAAACTTTGATAAGTGTAGGACGTACCGTATAGAAGTTAGGGCCATTTGAAGTTTTATCCGTGTTTGATTTGGGACTCAAGGTAGCATAGCTCTGAGCGATAGCTTAAATTGACAAGAGGCTCGAATACTTTATTGTTACAAAATTTCAAAGTTTTATGACGCCCCAGTAAAAAGTTACAAGCATTTGTATGTTGCAAACTTTGATAGGTGTAGGACGTACCGTATAGAAGTTAGGGCCATTTGAAGTTTTATCAGTGTTTGATTTGGGACTCAAGGGTAGCATAGCTTTGAGCGATATCTTAAATTGACAAGAGGCTCGAGTACTTTATTGCTACAAAATTTCAAGGTTTTATGACGCTCCAGTAAAAAGTTACAAGCATTTGTATGCTGCAAACTTTGATAGGTGTAGAACGTACCATATAGAAGTTAGGGCCATTTGAAGTTTTATCAGTTTTTGATTTGTGACTCAAGGGTAGCATAGCTTTCACCGATAGCTTAAATTGACAAGAAGCTCGAGTACTTTATTGTTACAAAATTTCAAGGTTTTATGACACTCCAGTAAAAAGTCAGAAGCATTTTTATGTTGCAAACTTTGATAAGTGTAGGACGTACCGTATAGAATCTAGGGCCATTTGAAGTTTTATCAGTGTTTGATTTTGTACTGAAGGGTAGCATAGCTTTGAGCGATAGCTTAAATTGACAAGAGGCTCGAGTACTTTATTGTTACAAAATTTCAAGGTTTTATGGCGCTCCAGTAAAAATTTACAAGCATTTGTATATTGCAAACTTTGATAGGGGTAGGACATACCGTATAGAAGTTAGGGCCATTTGAAGTTTTATAACTGTTTGATTTGGGACTCAATGGTAGCATAGCTTTGAGGGATAGGTTAAATTGACAAGAGGCTCGAGTACTTTATTATTACAAAATTTCAAGGTTTTATGACGCTCCAGTAAACAGTTACAAGCATTTGTATGTTGCAAACTTTGATAGGATCAGGACGTACCGTATAGAAGTTAGGGCCATTTGAAATATTATTAGTGTTTGATTTGGTTCTCAAGGGTAGCATAGCTTTGAGCGAGAGCTTAAATTGACAAGAGGCTCGAGTACTTTATTGTTACAAAATTTCAAGGTTTTATGACGCTCCAGTAAAAAGTTACAAGCATTTGTACGTTGCAAACTTTGATAGTTGTAGGACGTACTGTATAGAAGTTAGGGCCGTTTGACGTTTTATCAGTGTTTGATTTGAGACTCAAGGGTAGCAAAGCTTTGAGCGATAGCTTAAATTGACAAGAGGCTCGAGTACTATATTGTTACAAAATTTCCAGATTTTATGACGCTCCAGTAAAAAGTTACAAGCATTTGTATGTTGCAAACATTGATAGGTGCAGGACGTACCGTATAGAAGTTAGGGCCATTTGAAATGTAATCAGTGTTTGATTTGGGCCTCAAGGCTAGCATAGCTTTGAGCGATAGCTTAAATTGACAAGAGGCTCGAGTACTTTATTGTTACAAAATTTCAAGATATATGACGCTCCAGTAAAAAGTTACAAGCATTTGTATGTTGCAAACTTTGATAAGTGTAGGACGTACCGTATAGAAGTTAGGGCCATTTGAAGTCTTATCAGTGTTTGATTTGGGACTCAAGGGTAGCATAGCTTTGAGCGATAGTTTAAATTGAGAAGAGGCTCGAGTACTTTATTGTTACAAAATTTCAAGGTTTTATGACGCTCCAGTAAAAAGTTACAAGCATTTGTATGTTGCAAACTTTGATGGGTGTAGGATGTACCGTATAGAAGTTAGTGCCATTTGAAGTTTTATCATTGTTTGATTTGGGACTCAAGGGTAGCATAGCTTTGAGCGATAGCTTAAATTGAACAGAGGCTCGAGTATTTTATTTTTACAAAATTTCAAGATTTTATGTCTCTCCAGCAAAAAGTTACAAGCATTTGTATATTGCAAACTTTGATAGGGGTAGGACGTACCGTATAGAAGTTAGGGCCATTTTATGTTTTATAACTGTTTGATTTGGGACTCAAGGGTAGCATAGCTTTGAGGGATAGGTTAAATTGACAAGAGTCTCGAGTCCTTTATTATTACAAAATTTCAAGGTTTTATGACGCTCCAGTAAACAGTTACAAGCATTTGTATGTTGCAAACTTTGATAGGAGCAGGACGTACCGTATAGAAGTTAGGGCCATTTGAAGTTTTATAACTGTTTGATTTGGGACTCAAGGGTAGCACAGCTTTGAGGGATAGGTTAAATTGACAAGAGGCTCGAGTACTTTATTGTTACAAAATTTCAAGGTTTTATGACGCTCCAGTAAAAATTTACAAGTATTTGTATATTGCAAACTTTGATAGGGGTAGGACGTACCGTATAGAAGTTAGGGCCATTTTATGTTTTATAACTGTTTGATTTGGGACTCAAGGGTAGCATAGCTTTGAGGGATAGGTTAAATTGACAAGAGGCTCGAGTACTTTATTGTTACAAAATTTCAAGGTTTTATGACGCTCCAGTAAAAATTTACAAGCATTTGTATATTGCAAACTTTGATAGGGGTAGGACGTACCGTATATAAGTTAGGGCCATTTTATGTTTTATAACTGTTTGATTTGGGACTCAAGGGTAGCATAGCTTTGAGGGATAGGTTAAATTGACAAGAGGCTCGAGTCCTTTATTATTACAAAATTTCAAGGTTTTATGACGCTCCAGTAACAGTTACAAGCATTTGTATGTTGCAAACTTTGATAGGAGCAGGACGTACCGTATAGAAGTTAGGGCCATTTGAAATATTATTAGTGTTTGATTTGGTTCTCAAGGGTAGCATAGCTTTGAGCGAGAGCTTATATTGACAAGAGGCTCGAGTACTTTATTGTTACAAAATTTCAAGGTTTTATGACGCTCCAGTAAAAAGTTACAAGCATTTGTATACTGCAAACTTTGATAGGTGCAGGACGTACCGTATAGAAGTTAGGGCCATTTGAAGTTTTATAACTCTTTGATTTGGGACTCAAGGGTAGCATAGCTTTGAGGGATAGGTTAAATTGACAAGAGGCTCGAGTACTTTATTGTTACAAAATTTCAAGGTTTTATGACGCTCCAGTAAAAATTTACAAGCATTTGTATATTGCAAACTTTGATAGGGGTAGGACGTACCGTATAGAAGTTAGGGCCATTTTATGTTTTATAACTGTTTGATTTGGGACTCAAGGGTAGCATAGCTTTGAGGGATAGGTTAAATTGACAAGAGGCTCGAGTCCTTTATTATTACAAAATTTCAAGGTTTTATGACGCTCCAGTAAACAGTTACAAGCATTTGTATGTTGCAAACTTTGATAGGAGCAGGACGTACCGTATAGAAGTTAGGGCCATTTGAAATATTATTAGTGTTTGATTTGGTTCTCAAGGGTAGCATAGCTTTGAGCGAGAGCTTATATTGACAAGAGGCTCGAGTACTTTATTGTTACAAAATTTCAAGGTTTCATGACGCTCCAGTAAAAAGTTACAAGCATTTGTATGTTGCAAACTTTGATAGGTGTAGGACGTACAGTATATAAGTTAGGGCCGTTTGACGTTTTATCAGTGTTTGATTTGAGACTCAAGGGTAGCAAGGCCTTGAGCGATAGCTTAAATTGACAAGAGGCTCGAGTACTATATTGTTACAAAATTTCCAGATTTTATGA
This sequence comes from Clusia tigrina, assembly GCA_920105625.2. Lineage (NCBI taxonomy): Eukaryota > Metazoa > Arthropoda > Insecta > Diptera > Clusiidae > Clusia > Clusia tigrina. The sequence goes on along the minus strand of CAKKTE020000011.1, from coordinate 3,265,615 downwards.
CGCTCCAGTAAAAAGTTACAAGCATTTGTATGTTGCAAACATTGATAGGTGCAGGTCGTACCGTATAGAAGTTAGGGCCATTTGAAATGTTATCAGTGTTTGATTTGGGCCTCAAGGCTAGCATAGCTTTGAGCGATAGCTTAAATTGACAAGAGGCTCGAGTACTTTATTGTTACAAAATTTCAAGATATATGACGCTCCAGTAAAAAGTTACAAGCATTTGTATGTTGCAAACTTTGATAAGTGTAGGACGTACCGTATAGAAGTTAGGGCCATTTGAAGTCTTATCAGTGTTTGATTTGGGACTCAATGGTAGCATAGCTTTGAGCGATAGTTTAAATTGAGAAGAGACTCGAGTACTTTATTGTTACAAAATTTCAAGGTTTTATGACGCTCCAGTAAAAAGTTAGAAGCATTTGTATGTTGCAAACTTTGATGGGTGTAGGATGTACCGTATAGAAGTTAGGGCCATTTGAAGTTTTATCATTGTTTGATTTGGGACTCAAGGGTAGCATAGCTTTGAGCGATAGCTTAAATTGAACAGAGGCTCGAGGTCTTTATTGTTACAAAATTTCAAGGTTTTATGACGCTCCAGCAAAAAGTTACAAGCATTTGTATGTTGCAAACTTTGATAGGTGCAGGACGTACCTTATAGAAGTTAGGGCCATTTGAAATATTATCAGTGTTTGATTTGGTTCTCAAGGGTAGCATAGCTTTGAGCGAGAACTTAAATTGACAAGAGGCTCGAGTACTTTATTGTTACAAAATTTCAAGGTTTTATGACGCTCCAGTAAAAAATTACAAGCAGTTGTATATTGCAAACTTTGGTAGGGGTAGGACGTACCGTATAGAAGTTAGGGCCATTTGAAGTTTTATAACTGTTTGATTTGGGACTCAAGGGTAGCATAGCTTTGAGGGATAGGTTAAATTGACAAGAGGCTCGAGTACTTTATTATTACAAAATTTCAAGGTTTTATGACGCTCCAGTAAACAGTTACAAGCATTTGTATGTTGCAAACTTTGATAGGAGCAGGACGTACCGTATAGAAGTTAGGGCCATTTGAAATATTATAAGTGTTTGATTTGGTTCTCAAGGGTAGCATAGCTTTGAGCGAGAGCTTAAATTGACAAGAGGCTCGAGTACTTTATTGTTACAAAATTTCAAGGTTTTATGACGCTCCAGTAAAAAGTTACAAGCATTTGTATGTTGCAAACTTTGATAGGTGTAGGACGTACTGTATAGAAGTTAGGGCCGTTTGACGTTTTATCAGTGTTTGATTTGAGACTCAAGGATAGCAAAGCTTTGAGCGATAGCTTAAATTGACAAGAGGCTCGAGTACTATATTGTTACAAAATTTCCAGATTTTATGACGCTCCAGTAAAAAGTTACAAGCATTTGTATGTTGCAAACATTGATAGGTGCAGGACGTACCGTATAGAAGTTAGGGCCATTTGAAATATTATCAGTGTTTGATTTGGGCCTCAAGGCTAGCATAGCTTTGAGCGATAGCTTAAATTGACAAGAGGCTCGAGTACTTTATTGTTACAAAATTTCAAGATATATGACGCTCCAGTAAAAAGTTACAAGCATTTGTATGTTGCAAACTTTGATAAGTGTAGGACGTACCGTATAGAAGTTAGGGCCATTTGAAGTCTTATCAGTGTTTGATTTGGGACTCAAGGGTAGCATAGCTTTGAGCGATAGTTTAAATTGAGAAGAGGCTCGAGTACTTTATTGTTACAAAATTTCAAGGTTTTATGAAGCTCCAGTAAAAAGTTACAAGCATTTGTATGTTGCAAACTTTGATGGGTGTAGGATGTACCGTATAGAAGTTAGTGCCATTTGAAGTTTTATCATTGTTTGATTTGGGACTCAAGGGTAGCATAGCTTTGAGCGATAGCTTAAATTGAACAGAGGCTCGAGTATTTTATTTTTACAAAATTTCAAGATTTTATGTCTCTCCAGCAAAAAGTTACAAGCATTTGTATGTTGCAAACTTTTATAGGTGTAGGACGTAACGTATAGAAGTTAGAGCCATTTGAAGTTTTATCAGTGTTTGATTTGGGACTCAAGGGAAGCATAGATTTGAGCGATAGCTTAAAGATGCTCGAGTACTTTATTGTTACAAAATTTCAAGGTTTTATGACGCTCCAGTAAAAAGTTACAAGCATTTGTATATTGCAAACTCTGATAGGTGCAGGACGTACCGTATAGAAGTTAGGGCCATTTGAAGTTTTATAACTGTTTGATTTGGGACTCAAGGGTAGCATAGCTTTGAGGGATAGGTTAAATTGACAAGAGGCTCGAGTACTTTATTGTTACAAAATTTCAAGGTTTTATGACGCTCCAGTAAAAATTTACAAGCATTTGTATATTGCAAACTTTGATAGGGGTAGGACGTACCGTATAGAAGTTAGGGCCATTTTATGTTTTATAACTGTTTGATTTGGGACTCAAGGGTAGCATAGCTTTGAGGGATAGGTTAAATTGACAAGAGGCTCGAGTCCTTTATTATTACAAAATTTCAAGGTTTTATGACGCTCCAATAAACAGTTACAAGCATTTGTATGTTGCAAACATTGATAGGTGCAGGTCGTACCGTATAGAAGTTAGGGCCATTTGAAATGTTATCAGTGTTTGATTTGGGCCTCAAGGCTAGCATAGCTTTGAGCGATAGCTTAAATTGACAAGAGGCTCGAGTACTTTATTGTTACAAAATTTCAAGGTTTCATGACGCTCCAGTAAAAAGTTACAAGCATTTGTATGTTGCAAACTTTGATAGGTGTAGGACGTACAGTATAGAAGTTAGGGCCGTTTGACGTTTTATCAGTGTTTGATTTGAGACTCAAGGGTAGCAAGGCTTTGAGCGATAGCTTAAATTGACAAGAGGCTCGAGTACTATATTGTTACAAAATTTCCAGATTTTATGACGCTCCAGTAAAAAGTTACAAGCATTTGTATGTTGCAAACATTGATAGGTGCAGGTCGTACCGTATAGAAGTTAGGGCCATTTGAAATGTTATCAGTGTTTGATTTGGGCCTCAAGGCTAGCATAGCTTTGAGCGATAGCTTAAATTGACAAGAGGCTCGAGTACTTTATTGTTACAAAATTTCAAGGTTTTATGACACTCCAGTAAAAAGTTACAAGCATTTGTATGTTGCAAACTTTGATAGGTGTAGGACGTACTGTATAGAAGTTAGGGCCGTTTGACGTTTTATCAGTGTTTGATTTGAGACTCAAGGGTAGCAAAGCTTTGAGCGATAGCTTAAATTGACAAGAGACTTGAGTACTTTATTGTTACAAAATTTCCAGATTTTATGACGCTCCAGTAAAAAGTTACAAGCATTTGTATGTTGCAAACATTGATAGGTGCAGGACGCACCATATAGAAGTTAGGGCTATTTGAAATGTTACCAGTGTTTGATTTGGGCCTCAAGGCTAGCATAGCTTTGAGCGATAGCTTAAATTGACAAGAGGCTCGAGTACTTTATTGTTACAAAATTTCAAGATTTATGACGCTGCAGTAAAAAGTTACAAGCATTTGTATGTTGCAAACTTTGATAAGTGTAGGACGTACCGTATAGCAGTTAGGGCCATTTGAAGTCTTATCAGTGTTTGATTTGGGACTCAAGGGTAGCATAGCTTTGAGCGATAGTTTGAATTGAGAAGAGGCTCGAGTACTTTATTGTTACAAAATTTCAAGGTTTTATGACGCTCCAGTAAAAAGTTACAAGCATTTGTATGTTGCAAACTTTGATAGGTGTAGGATGTAGCGTATAGAAGTTAGGGCCAATTGAAGTTTTATCATTGTTTGATTTGGGACTCAAGGGTAGCATACCTTTGAGCGATAGCTTAAATTGAACAGAGGCTCGAGGTCTTTATTGTTACAAAATTTCAAGGTTTTATGACGCTCCAGTAAAAAGTTACAAGCATTTGTATGTTGCAATATTTGATAGGTGTAGGACGTACCGTATAGAAGTTAGGGCCATTTGAAGTTTTATCAGTGTTTGATTTGGGACTCAAGGGTAGCATAGCTTTGAGCGATAGCTTAAATTGACAAGAGGCTCGAGTACTTTATTGTTACAAAATTTCAAGGTTTTATGACGCTCCAGTAAAAAGTTACAAGCATTTGTATGTTGCAAACTTTGATAGGTGTAGGACGTACTGTATAGAATTTAGGATCATTTGAACTTTTATCAGTGTTTGATTTGGGACTCAAGGGTAGCATAGCTTTGAGCGATAGTGTAAATTGAGAAGAGGCTCGAGTACTTTATTGTTACAAAATTTCAAGGTTTTATGACGCTCCAGTAAAAAGTTACAAGCATTTGTATGTTGCAAACTTTGATAGGTGTAGGACGTATTGTATAGAAGTTAGTGCCGTTTGAAGTTTTATCAGTGTTTGATTTGGGACTTAAGGGTAGCATAGCTTTGAGCGATAGCTTAAATTGACAAGAGGCTCGAGTACTTTATTGTTACAAAATTTCAAGGTTTTATGACGCTCCAGTAAAAGTTACAAGCATTTGTATATTGCAAACTTTGATAGGGGTAGGACGTACCGTATAGAAGTTAGGGCCATTTGAAGTTTTATAACTGTTTGATTTGGGACTGAAGGGTAGCATAGCTTTGAGGGATAGGTTAAATTGACAAGAGGCTCGAGTACTTTATTGTTACAAAGTTTCAAGATATATGACGCTCCAGTAAAAAGTTACAAGCATTTGTATGTTGCAAACTTTGATAAGTGTAGGACGTACCGTATAGAAGTTAGGGCCATTTGAAGTCTTATCAGTGTTTGATTTGGGACTCAAGGGTATCATAGCTTTGAGCGATAGTTTAAATTGAGAAGAGGCTCGAGTACTTTATTGTTACAAAATTTCAAGGTTTTATGACGCTCCAGTAAAAAGTTGGAAGCATTTGTATGTTGCAAACTTTGATGGGTGTAGGATGTACCGTATAGAAGTTAGGGCCATTTGAAGTTTTATCATTGTTTGATTTGGGACTCAAGGGTAGCATAGCTTTGAGCGATAGCTTAAATTGAACAGAGGCTCGAGGTCTTTATTGTTACAAAATTTCAAGGTTTTATGACGCTCCAGTAAAAAGTTACAAGCATATGTATGTTGCAAACTTTGATAGGTGCAGGACGTACCTTATAGAAGTTAGGGCCATTTGAAATATTATCAGTGTTTGATTTGGTTCTCAAGGGTAGCATAGCTTTGAGCGAGAACTTAAATTGACAAGAGGCTCGAGTACTTTATTGTTACAAAATTTCAAGGTTTTATGACGCTCCAGTAAAAAGTTACAAGCAGTTGTATATTGCAAACTTTGATAGGGGTAGGACGTACCGTATAGAAGTTAGGGCCATTTGAAGTTTTATAACTGTTTGATTTGGGACTCAAGGGTAGCATAGCTTTGAGGGATAGGTTAAATTGACAAGAGGCTCGAGTACTTTATTATTACAAATTTTCAAGATTTTATGACGCTCCAGTAAACAGTTACAAGCATTTGTATGTTGCAAACTTTGATAGGAGCAGGACGTACCGTATAGATGTTAGGGCCATTTGAAATATTTTCAGTGTTTGATTTGGTTCTCAAGGGTAGCATAGCTTTGAGCGAGAACTTAAATTGACAAGAGGCTCGAGTACTTTATTATTACAAATTTTCAAGATTTTATGACGCTCCAGTAAAAAGTTACAAGCATTTGTATGTTGCAAACTTTGATAGGTGTAGGACGTACTGTATAGAAGTTAGGGCCGTTTGACGTTTTATCAGTGTTTGATTTGAGACTCAAGGGTAGCAAAGCTTTGAGCGATAGCTTAAATTGACAAGAGACTTGAGTACTTTCTTGTTACAAAATTTCCAGATTTTATGACGCTCCAGTAAAAAGTTACAAGCATTTGTATGTTGCAAACATTGATAGGTGCAGGACGCACCATATAGAAGTTAGGGCTATTTGAAATGTTACCAGTGTTTGATTTGGGCCTCAAGGCTAGCATAGCTTTGAGCGAGAGCTTAAATTGACAAGAGGCTCGAGTACTTTATTGTTACAAAATTTCAAGATTTATGACGCTCCAGTAAAAAGTTACAAGCATTTGTATGTTGCAAACTTTGATAAGTGTAGGACGTACCGTATAGAAGTTAGGGCCATTTGAAGTCTTATCAGTGTTTGATTTGGGACTCAAGGGTAGCATAGCTTTGAGCGATAGTTTGAATTGAGAAGAGGCTCGAGTACTTTATTGTTACAAAATTTCAAGGTTTTATGACGCTCCAGTAAAAAGTTACAAGCATTTGTATGTTGCAAACTTTGATAGGTGTAGGATGTAGCGTATAGAAGTTAGGGCCAATTGAAGTTTTATCATTGTTTGATTTGGGACTCAAGGGTAGCATACCTTTGAGCGATAGCTTAAATTGAACAGAGGCTCGAGGTCTTTATTGTTACAAAATTTCAAGGTTTTATGACGCTCCAGTAAAAAGTTACAAGCATTTGTATGTTGCAATATTTGATAGGTGTAGGACGTACCGTATAGAAGTTAGGGCCATTTGAAGTTTTATCAGTGTTTGATTTGGGACTCAATGGTAGCATAGCTTTGAGCGATAGCTTAAATTGACAAGAGGCTCGAGTACTTTATTGTTACAAAATTTCAAGGTTTTATGACGCTCCAGTAAAAAGTTACAAGCATTTGTATATTGCAAACTTTGATAGGTGTAGGACGTACTGTATAGAATTTAGGGTCATTTGAACTTTTATCAGTGTTTGATTTGGGACTCAAGGGTAGCATAGCTTTGAGCGATAGTTTAAATTGAGAAGAGGCTCGAGTACTTTATTGTTACAAAATTTCAAGGTTTTATGACGCTCCAGTAAAAAGTTACAAGCATTTGTATGTTGCAAACTTTGATAGGTGTAGGACGTATTGTATAGAAGTTAGTGCCGTTTGAAGTTTTATCAGTGTTTGATTTGGGACTTAAGGGTAGCATAGCTTTGAGCGATAGCTTAAATTGACAAGAGGCTCGAGTACTTTATTGTTACAAAATTTCAAGGTTTTATGACGCTCCAGTAAAAAGTTACAAGCATTTGTATATTGCAAACTTTGATAGGGGTAGGACGTACCGTATAGAAGTTAGGGCCATTTGAAGTTTTATAACTGTTTGATTTGGGACTGAAGGGTAGCATAGCTTTGAGGGATAGGTTAAATTGACAAGAGGCTCGAGTACTTTATTATTACAAAATTTCAAGGTTTTATGACGCTCCAGTAAACAGTTACAAGCATTTGTATGTTGCAAACTTTGATAGGAGCAGGACGTACCGTATAGAAGTTAGGGCCATTTGAAATATTATCAGTGTTTGATTTGGTTCTCTAGGGTAGCATAGCTTTGAGCGATATCTTAAATTGACAAGAGGCTCGAGTACTTTATTGCTACAAAATTTCAAGGTTTTATGATGCTGCAGTAAAAAGTTACAAGCATTTGTATGCTGCAAACTTTGATAGGTGTAGGACGTACCATATAGAAGTAAGGGCCATTTGAAGTTTTATCAGTTTTTGATTTGTGACTCAAGGGTAGCATAGCTTTCACCGATAGCTTAAATTGACAAGAAGCTCGAGTACTTTATTGTTAAAAAATTTCAAGGACACTCCAGTAAAAAGTTAGATGCATTTGTATGTTGCAAACTTTGATAAGTGTAGGACGTACCGTATAGAAGCTAGGGCCATTTGAAGTTTTATCAGTGTTTGATTTGGTACTGAAGGGTAGCATAGCTTTGAGCGATAGCTTAAATTGACAAGAGGCTCGAGTATTTTATTTTTACAAAATTTCAAGATTTTATGTCTCTCCAGCAAAAAGTTACAAGCATTTGTATGTTGCAAACTTTTATAGGTGTAGGACGTACCGTATAGAAGTTAGAGCCATTTGAAATTTTATCAGTGTTTGATTTGGGACTCAAGGGAAGCATAGCTTTGAGCGATAGCTTAAAGATGCTCGAGTACTTTATTGTTACAAAATTTCAAGGTTTTATGACGCTCCAGTAAAAAGTTACAAGCATTTGTATGTTGCCAACCTTGATAGGTGTAGGACGTACTGTATAGAAGTTAGGGCCGTTTGACGTTTTATCAGTGTTTGATTTGAGACTCAAGGGTAGCAAAGTTTTGAGCGATAGCTTAAATTGACAAGAGGCTCGAGTACTTTATTGTTACAAATTTTCCAGATTTTATGACGCTCCAGTAAAAAGTTACAAGCATTTGTATGTTGCAAACATTGATAGGTGCAGGACGTACCGTATAGAAGTTAAGGCCATTTGAAATGTTATCAGTGTTTGATTTGGGCCTCAAGGCTAGCATAGCTTTGAGCGATAGCTTAAATTGACAAGAATCTCGAGTACTTTATTGTTACAAAATTTCAAGATATATGACGCTCCAGTAAAAAGTTACAAGCATTTGTATGTTGCAAACTTTGATAAGTGTAGGACGTACCGTATAGAAGTTATGGCCATTTGAAGTCTTATCAGTGTTTGATTTGGGACTCAAGGGTAGCATAGCTTTGAGCGATAGTTTAAATTGAGAAGAGGCTCGAGTACTTTATTGTTACAAAATTTCAAGCTTTTATGACGCTCCAGTAAAAAGTTACAAGCATTTGTATGTTGCAAACTTTGATAGGTGTAGGATGTACCGTATAGAAGTTAGGGCCATTTGAAGTTTTATCATTGTTTGATTTGGGACTCAAGGGTAGCATAGCTTTGAGCGATAGCTTTAATTGAACAGAGGCTCGAGGTCTTTATTGTTACAAAATTTCAAGGTTTTATGACGCTCCAGTAAAAAGTTACAAGCATTTGTATTTTGCAAACTTTGATAGGTGCAGGACGTACCGTATAGAAGTTAGGGCCATTTGAAGTTTTATCAGTGTTTGATTTGAGACTCAAGGGTAGCATAGCTTGGAGCGATAGCTTAAATTGACAAGAGGCTCGAGTACTTTATTGTTACAAAATTTCAAGGTTTTATGACGCTCCAGCAAAAAGTTACAAGCATTTGTATGTTGCAAACTTTGATAGGTGCAGGACGTACCGTATAGAAGTTAGGGCCATTTGAAATATTATCAGTGTTTGATTTGGTTCTCAAGGGTAGCATAGCTTTGAGCGAGAACTTAAATTGACAAGAGGCTCGAGTACTTTATTGTTACAAAATTTCAAGGTTTTATGACGCTCCAGTAAAAAGTTACAAGCATTTGTATATTGCAAACTTTGATAGGGGTAGGACGTACCTTATAGAAGTTAGGGCCATTTGAAGTTTTATAACTGTTTGATTTGGGACTCAAGGGTAGCATAGCTTTGAGGGATAGGTTAAATTGACAAGAGGCTCGAGTACTTTATTATTACAAAATTTCAAGGTTTTATGACGCTCCAGTAAACAGTTACAAGCATTTGTATGTTGCAAACTTTGATAGGAGCAGGACGTACCGTATAGAAGTTAGGGCCATTTGAAATATTATCAGTGTTTGATTTGGTTCTCAAGGGTAGCATAGCTTTGAGCGAGAACTGAAATTGACAAGAGGCTCGAGTACTTTATTGTTACAAAATTTCGAGGTTTTATGACTCTCCAGTAAAAAGTTACAAGCATTTGTATATTGCAAACTTTGATAGGTGTAGGACGTACTGTATAGAAGTTAGGGCCGTTTGACGTTTTATCAGTGTTTGATTTGGGACTCAAGGGTAGCATAGCTTTGAGCGATAGCTTAAATTGACAAGAGGCTCGAGTACTTTATTGTTACAAAATTTCAAGGTTTTATGACGCTCCAGTAAAAAGTTACAAGCATTTGTATGTTGCAAACTTTGATAGGTGTAGGACGTACTGTATAGAATTTAGGGTCATTTGAACTTTTATCAGTGTTTGATTTGGGACTCAAGGGTAGCATAGCTTTGAGCGATAGTTTAAATTGAGAAGAGGCTCGAGTACTTTATTGTTACAAAATTTCAAGGTTTTATGACGCTCCAGTAAAAAGTTACAAGCATTTGTATGTTGCAAACTTTGATAGGTGTAGGACGTATTGTATATAAGTTAGTGCCGTTTGAAGTTTTATCAGTGTTTGATTTGGGACTTAAGGGTAGCATAGCTTTGAGCGATAGCTTAAATTGACAAGAGGCTCGAGTACTTTATTGTTACAAAATTTCAAGGTTTTATGACGCTCCAGTAAAAAGTTACAAGCATTTGTATATTGCAAACTTTGATAGGGGTAGGACGTACCGTATAGAAGTTAGGGCCATTTGAAGTTTTATAACTGTTTGATTTGGGACTGAAGGGTAGCATAGCTTTGAGGGATAGGTTAAATTGACAAGAGGCTCGAGTACTTTATTATTACAAAATTTCAAGGTTTTATGACGCTCCAGTAAACAGTTACAAGCATTTGTATGTTGCAAACTTTGATAGGAGCAGGACGTACCGTATAGAAGTTAGGGCCATTTGAAATATTATCAGTGTTTGATTTGGTTCTCTGGGGTAGCATAGCTTTGAGCGATATCTTAAATTGACAAGAGGCTCGAGTACTTTATTGCTACAAAATTTCAAGGTTTTATGATGCTGCAGTAAAAAGTTACAAGCATTTGTATGCTGCAAACTTTGATAGGTGTAGGACGTACCATATAGAAGTAAGGGCCATTTGAAGTTTTATCAGTTTTTGATTTGTGACTCAAGGGTAGCATAGCTTTCACCGATAGCTTAAATTGACAAGAAGCTCGAGTACTTTATTGTTAAAAAATTTCAAGGACACTCCAGTAAAAAGTTAGATGCATTTGTATGTTGCAAACTTTGATAAGTGTAGGACGTACCGTATAGAAGCTAGGGCCATTTGAAGTTTTATCAGTGTTTGATTTGGTACTGAAGGGTAGCATAGCTTTGAGCGATAGCTTAAATTGACAAGAGGCTCGAGTATTTTATTTTTACAAAATTTCAAGATTTTATGTCTCTCCAGTAAAAAGTTACAAGCATTTGTATGTTGCAAACTTTTATAGGTGTAGGACGTACCGTATAGAAGTTAGAGCCATTTGAAATTTTATCAGTGTTTGATTTGGGACTCAAGGGAAGCATATCTTTGAGCGATAGCTTAAAGATGCTCGAGTACTTTATTGTTACAAAATTTCAAGGTTTTATGACGCTCCAGTAAAAAGTTACAAGCATTTGTATGTTGCCAACCTTGATAGGTGTAGGACGTACTGTATAGAAGTTAGGGCCGTTTGACGTTTTATCAGTGTTTGATTTGAGACTCAAGGGTAGCAAAGTTTTGAGCGATAGCTTAAATTGACAAGAGGCTCGAGTACTTTATTGTTACAAATTTTCCAGATTTTATGGCGCTCCAGTAAAAAGTTACAAGCATTTGTATGTTGCAAACATTGATAGGTGCAGGACGTACCGTATAGAAGTTAAGGCCATTTGAAATGTTATCAGTGTTTGATTTGGGCCTCAAGGCTAGCATAGCTTTGAGCGATAGCTTAAATTGACAAGAATCTCGAGTACTTTATTGTTACAAAATTTCAAGATATATGACGCTCCAGTAAAAAGTTACAAGCATTTGTATGTTGCAAACTTTGATAAGTGTAGGACGTACCGTATAGAAGTTAGGGCCATTTGAAGTCTTATCAGTGTTTGATTTGGGACTCAAGGGTAGCATAGCTTTGAGCGATAGTTTAAATTGAGAAGAGGCTCGAGTACTTTATTGTTACAAAATTTCAAGCTTTTATGACGCTCCAGTAAAAAGTTACAAGCATTTGTATGTTGCAAACTTTGATAGGTGTAGGATGTACCGTATAGAAGTTAGGGCCATTTGAAGTTTTATCATTGTTTGATTTGGGACTCAAGGGTAGCATAGCTTTGAGCGACAGCTTTAATTGAACAGAGGCTCGAGGTCTTTATTGTTACAAAATTTCAAGGTTTTATGACGCTCCAGTAAAAAGTTACAAGCATTTGTATTTTGCAAACTTTGATAGGTGCAGGACGTACCGTATAGAAGTTAGGGCCATGTGAAGTTTTATCAGTGTTTGATTTGAGACTCAAGGGTAGCATAGCTTGGAGCGATAGCTTAAATTGACAAGAGGCTCGAGTACTTTATTGTTACAAAATTTCAAGGTTTTATGACGCTCCAGCAAAAAGTTACAAGCATTTGTATGTTGCAAACTTTGATAGGTGCAGGACGTACCGTATAGAAGTTAGGGCCATTTGAAATATTATCAGTGTTTGATTTGGTTCTCAAGGGTAGCATAGCTTTGAGCGAGAACTTAAATTGACAAGAGGCTCGAGTACTTTATTGTTACAAAATTTCAAGGTTTTATGACGCTCCAGTAAAAAGTTACAAGCATTTGTATATTGCAAACTTTGATAGGGGTAGGACGTACCTTATAGAAGTTAGGGCCATTTGAAGTTTTATAACTGTTTGATTTGGGACTCAAGGGTAGCATAGCTTTGAGGGATAGGTTAAATTGACAAGAGGCTCGAGTACTTTATTATTACAAAATTTCAAGGTTTTATGACGCTCCAGTAAACAGTTACAAGCATTTGTATGTTGCAAACTTTGATAGGAGCAGGACGTACCGTATAGAAGTTAGGGCCATTTGAAATATTATCAGTGTTTGATTTGGTTCTCAAGGGTAGCATAGCTTTGAGCGAGAACTGAAATTGACAAGAGGCTCGAGTACTTTATTGTTACAAAATTTCGAGGTTTTATGACTCTCCAGTAAAAAGTTACAAGCATTTGTATATTGCAAACTTTGATAGGTGTAGGACGTACTGTATAGAAGTTAGGGCCGTTTGACGTTTTATCAGTGTTTGATTTGAGACTCATGGGTAGCAAAGCTTTGAGCGATAGCTTAAATTGACAAGAGGCTCGAGTACTTTATTGTTACAAAATTTCCAGATTTTATGACGCTCCAGTAAAAAGTTACAAGCATTTGTATGTTGCAAACATTGATAGGTGCAGGACGTACCGTATAGAAGTTAGGGCTATTTGAAATGTTACCAGTGTTTGATTTGGGCCTCAAGGCTAGCATAGCTTTGAGCGATAGCTTAAATTGACAAGAGGCTCGAGTACTTTATTGGTACAAAATTTCAAGGTTTTATGACGCTCCAGTAAAAAGTTACAAGCATTTGTATATTGCAAACTTTCATAGGGGTAGGACATACCGTATAAAAGTAAGGGCCATTTGAAGTTTTATAACTGTTTGATTTGGGACTCAAGGGTAGCATAGCTTTGAGGGATAGGTTAAATTGACAAGAGGCTAGAGTCCTTTATTATTACAAAATTTCAAGGTTTTATGACGCTCCAGTAAACAGTTACAAGCATTTGTATATTGCAAACTTTCATAGGGGTAGGACATACCGTATAAAAGTTAGGGCCATTTGAAGTTTTATAACTGTTTGATTTGGGACTCAAGGGTAGCATAGCTTTGAGGGATAGGTTAAATTGACAAGAGGCTAGAGTCCTTTATTATTACAAAATTTCAAGGTTTTATGACGCTCCAGTAAACAGTTACAAGCATTTGTATGTTGCGAACTTTGATAGGAGCAGGATGTACCGTATAGAAGTTAGGGCCATTTGAAGTTTTATCATTGTTTGATTTGGGACTCAAGGGTAGCATAGCTTTGAGCGATAGCTTAAATTGAACAGAGGCTCGAGGTCTTTATTGTTACAAAATTTCAAGGTTTTATGACGCTCCAGTAAAAAGTTACAAGCATTTGTATGTTGCAATCTTTGATAGGTGTAGGACGTACCGTATAGAAGTTAGGGCCATTTGAAGTTTTATCAGTGTTTGATTTGGGACTCAAGGGTAGCATAGCTTTGAGCGATAGCTTAAATTGACAAGAGGCTCGAGTACTTTATTGTTACAAAATTTCAAGGTTTTATGACGCTCCAGTAAAAATTTACAAGCATTTGTATATTGCAAACTTTGATATTGGTAGGACGTACCGTATAGAAGTTAGGGCCATTTGAAGTTTTATAACTGTTTGATTTGGGACTCAAGGGTAGCATAGCTTTGAGGGATAGGTTAAATTGACAAGATGCTCGAGTCCTTTATTATTACAAAATTTCAAGGTTTTATGACGCTCCAGTAAACAGTTACAAGCATTTGTATGTTGCAAACTTTGATAGGTGCAGGACGTACCGTATAGAAGTTAGGGCCATTTGAAATATTATCAGTGTTTGATTTGGTTCTCAAGGGTAGCATAGCTTTGAGCGAGAACTTAAAATGACAAGAGGCTCGAGTACTTTATTGTTAAAAAATTTCAAGGTTTTATGACCCTCCAGTAAAAAGTTACAAGCATTTGTATGTTGCAAACTTTGATAGGTGTAGGACGTACCGTATAGAAGTTAGGGCCGTTTGACGTTTTATCAGTGTTTGATTTGAGACTCAAGGGTAGCAAAACTTTGAGCGATAGCTTAAATTGACAAGAGGCTCGAGTACTTTATTGTTACAAAATTTCCAGATTTTATGACGCTCCAGTAAAAAGTTACAAGCATTTGTATGTTGCAAACATTGATAGGTACAGGACGTACCGTATAGAAGTTAGGGCTATTTGAAATGTTACCAGTGTTTGATTTGGGCCTCAAGGCTAGCATAGCTTTGAGCGACAGCTTAAATTGACAAGAGGCTCGAGTACTTTATTGTTACAAAATTTCAAGATTTATGACGCTCCAGTAAAAAGTTACAAGCATTTGTATGTTGCAAACTTTGATAAGTGTAGGACGTACCGTATAGAAGTTAGGGCCATTTGAAGTCTTATCAGAGTTTGATTTGGGACTCAAGAGTAGCATAGCTTTGAGCGATAGTTTAAATTGAGAAGAGGCTCGAGTACTTTATTGTTACAAAATTTCAAGGTTTTATGACGCTCCAGTAAAAAGTTACAAGCATGTGTATGTTGCAAACTTTGATAGGTGTAGGATGTACCGTATAGAAGTTAGGGCCATTTGAAGTTTTATCATTGTTTGATTTGGGACTCAAGGGTAGCATAGCTTTGAGCGATAGCTTAAATTGAACAGAGGCTCGAGTACTTTATTGTTACAAAATTTCAAGGTTTTATGACGCTCCAGTAAAAAGTTACAAGCAATTGTATGTTGCAAACTTTGATAGGTGTAGGACGTATCGTATAGAAGTTAGGGTAATTTGAAGTTTTATCATTGTTTGATTTGGGACTCAAGGGTACCATAGCTTTGAGCGATAGCTTAAATTGACAAGAGGCTCGAGGTCTTTATTGTTACAAAATTTCAAGGTTTTATGACGCTCCAGTAAAAAGTTACAAGCATTTGTATGTTGCAAACTTTGATAGGCGCAGGACGTACCGTATAGAAGTTAGGGCCATTTGAAATATTATCAGTGTTTGATTTGGTTCTCAAGGGTAGCATAGCTTTGAGCGAGAACTTAAATTGACAAGAGGCTCGAGTACTTTATTGTTACAAAATTTCAAGGTTTTATGACGCTCCAGTAAAAAGTTACAAGCATTTGTATATTGCAAACTTTGATAGGGGTAGGACGTACCGTATAGAAGTTAGGGCCATTTGAAGTTTTATAACTGTTTGATTTGGGACTCAAGGGTAGCATAGCTTTGAGGGATAGGTTAAATTGACAAGATGCTCGAGTCCTTTATTATTACAAAATTTCAAGGTTTTATGACGCTCCAGTAAACAGTTACAAGCATTTGCATGTTGCAAACTTTGATAGGAGCAGGACGTACCGTATAGAAGTTAGGGCCATTTGAAATATTATCAGTGTTTGATTTGGTTCTCAAGGGTAGCATAGCTTTGAGCGAGAACTTAAATTGACAAGAGGCTCGAGTACTTTATTGTTACAAAATTTCAAGGTTTTATGACCCTCCAGTAAAAAGTTACAAGCATTTGTATGTTGCAAACTTTGATAGGTGAAGGACGTACTGTATAAAAGATAGGGCCGTTTGACGTTTTATCAGTGTTTGATTTGATACTCAAGGGTAGAATAGCTTTGAGCGATAGTTTAAATTGAGAAGAGGCTCGAGTACTTTATTGTTACAAAATTTCAAGGTTTTATGACGCTCCAGTAAAAAGTTACAAGCATTCGTATGTTGCAAATTTTGATAGGTGTAGGATGTACCGTATATAAGTTAGGGGCATTTGAAGTTTTATCATTGTTTGATTTGGGACTCAAGGGTAGCATAGCTTTGAGCGATAGCTTAAATTGAAAAGAGGCTCGAGGTCTTTATTGTTACAAAATTTCAAGGTTATATGACGCTCCAGTAAAAAGTTACAAGCATTTGTATGTTGCAATCTTTGATAGGTGTAGGACGTACCGTATAGAAGTTAGGGCCATTTGAAGTTTTATCAGTGTTTGATTTGGGACTCAAGGGTATCATAGCTTTGAGCGAGAACTTAAATTGACAAGAGGCTCGAGTACTTTATTGTTACAAAATTTCAAGGTTTTATGACGCTCCAGAAAAAAGTTACAAGCATTTGTATGTTGCAAACTTTGATAGGTGTAGGACGTACTGTATAGAAGTTAGGGCCGTTTGACGTTTTATCAGTGTTTGATTTGAGACTCAAGGGTAGCAAAACTTTGAGCGATAGCTTAAATTGACAAGAGGCTCGAGTACTTTATTGTTACAAAATTTCCAGATTTTATGACGCTCCAGTAAAAAGTTACAAGCATTTGTATGTTGCAAACATTGATAGGTGCAGGACGTACCGTATAAAAGTTAGGGCTATTTGAAATGTTACCAGTGTTTGATTTGGGCGATAGCTTAAATTAACAAGAGGCTCGAGTACTTTATTGTTACAAAATTTCAAGATTTATGACGCTCCAGTAAAAATTTAGAAGCATTTGTATGTTGCAAACTTTGATAGGTGTAGGATGTACTATATAGAAGTTAGGGCCATTTGAAGTTTTATCATTGTTTGATTTGGGACTCAAGGGTAGCATAGCTTTGAGGGATAAGTTAAATTGACAAGAGGCTCGAGTACTTTATTATTACAAAATTTCAAGGTTTTATGACGCTCCAGTAAACAGTTACAAGCATTTGTATGTTGCAAACTTTGATAGGAGCAGGACGTTCCGAACAGAAGTTAGGGCCATTTGAAATATTATCAGTGTTTGATTTGGCTGTCAAGGGAAGCATAGCTTTGAGCGAGAACTTAAATTGACAAGAGGCTCGAGTACTTTATTGTTACAAAATTTCAAGGTTTTATGACGCTCCAGTAAAAAGTTACAAGCATTTGTATGTTGCAAACTTTGATAGGTGTAGGACGTACTGTATAGAAGTTAGGGCCGTTTGACGTTTTATCAGTGTTTGATTTGAGACTCAAGGGTAGCAAAGCTTTGAGCGATAGCTTAAATTGACAAGAGGCTCGAGTACTTTATTGTTACAAAATTTCAAGGTTTTATGACGCTCCAGTAAAAAGTTACAAGCATTTGTATATTGCAAACTTTGATAGGGGTAGGACGTACCGTATAGAAGTTAGGGCCATTTGAAGTTTTATAACTGTTTGATTTGGGACTCAAGGGTAGCATAGCTTTGAGGGATAGGTTAAATTGACAAGATGCTCGAGTCCTTTATTATTACAAAATTTCAAGGTTTTATGACGCTCCAGTAAACAGTTACAAGCATTTACATGTTGCAAACTTTGATAGGAGCAGGACGTACCGTATAGAAGTTAGGGCCATTTGAAATATTATCAGTGTTTGATTTGGTTCTCAAGGGTAGCATAGCTTTGAGCGAGAACTTAAATTGACAAGAGGCTCGAGTACTTTATTGTTACAAAATTTCAAGGTTTTATGACCCTCCAGTAAAAAGTTACAAGCATTTGTATGTTGCAAACTTTGATAGGTGAAGGACGTACTGTATAAAAGTTAGGGCCGTTTGATGTTTTATCAGTGTTTGATTTGAGACTCAAGGGTAGCAAAGCTTTGAGCGATAGCTTAAATTGACAAGAGGCTCGAGTACTTTATTGTTACAAAATTTCCAGATTTTATGACGCTCCAGTAAAAAGTTACAAGCATTTGTATGTTGCAAACATTGATAGGTACAGGACGTACCGTATATAAGTTAGGGCTATTTGAAATGTTACCAGTGTTTGATTTGGGCCTCAAGGCTAGCATAGCTTTGAGCGATAGGTTAAATTGACAAGAGGCTCGAGTACTTTATTGTTACAAAATTTCAAGATTTATGACGCTCCAGTAAAAAGTTACAAGCATTTGTATGTTGCAAACTTTGATAAGTGTAGGACGTACCGTATAGAAGTTAGGGCCATTTGAAGTCTTATCAGAGTTTGATTTGGGACTCAAGGGTAGCATAGCTTTGAGCGATAGTTTAAATTGAGAAGAGGCTCGAGTACTTTATTGTTACAAAATTTCAAGGTTTTATGACGCTCCAGTAAAAAGTTACAAGCATTCGTATGTTGCAAATTTTGATAGGTGTAGGATGTACCGTATAGAAGTTAGGGCCATTTGAAGTTTTATCATTGTTTGATTTGGGACTCAAGGGTAGCATAGCTTTGAGCGATAGCTTAAATTGAACAGAGGCTCGAGGTCTTTATTGTTACAAAATTTCAAGGTTTTATGACGCTCCAGTAAAAAGTTACAAGCATTTGTATGTTGCAATCTTTGATAGGTGTAGGACGTACCGTATAAAAGTTAGGGCCATTTGAAGTTTTATCAGTGTTTGATTTGGGACTCAAGGGTATCATAGCTTTGAGCGAGAACTTAAATTGACAAGAGGCTCGAGTACTTTATTGTTACAAAATTTCAAGGTTTTATGACGCTCCAGAAAAAAGTTACAAGCATTTGTATGTTGCAAACTTTGATAGGTGTAGGACGTACTGTATAGAAGTTAGGGCCGTTTGACGTTTTATAAGTGTTTGATTTGAGACTCAAGGGTAGCAAAACTTTGAGCGATAGCTTAAATTGACAAGAGGCTCGAGTACTTTATTGTTACAAAATTTCCAGATTTTATGACGCTCCAGTAAAAAGTTACAAGCATTTGTATGTTGCAAACATTGATAGGTGCAGGACGTACCGTATAGAAGTTAGGGCTATTTGAAATGTTACCAGTGTTTGATTTGGGCGATAGCTTAAATTGACAAGAGGCTCGAGTACTTTATTGTTACAAAATTTCAAGATTTATGACGCTCCAGTAAAAATTTACAAGCATTTGTATGTTGCAAACTTTGATAGGTGTAGGATATACCATATAGAAGTTAGGGCCGTTTGACGTTTTATCAGTGTTTGATTTGAGACTCAAGGGTAGCAAAGCTTTGAGCGATAGCTTAAATTGACAAGAGGCTCGAGTACTTTATTGTTACAAAATTTCCAGATTTTATGACGCTCCAGTAAAAAGTTACAAGCATTTGTATGTTGCAAACATTGATAGGTGCAGGATGTACCGTATAGAAGTTAGGGCTATTTGAAATGTTACCAGTGTTTGATTTGGGCCTCAAGGCTAGCATAGCTTTGAGCGATAGCTTAAATTGACAAGACGCTCGAGTACTTTATTGTTACAAAATTTCAAGGTTTTATGACGCTCCAGTAAAAAGTTACAAGTATTTGTATGTTGCAAACTTTGATAGGTGTAGGACGTACTGTATAGAAGTTAGGGCCATTTGAACTTTTATCAGTGTTTGATTTGGGACTTAAGGGTAGCATAGCTTTGAGCGATAGTTTAAATTGAAAAGAGGCTCGAGTACTTTATTGTTACAAAATTTCAAGGTTTTATGACGCTCCAGTAAAAAGTTACAAGCATTTGTATGTTGCAAACTTTGATAGGTGCAGGACGTACCGTATAGAAGTTAGGGCCATTTGAAATATTATCAGTGTTTGATTTGGTTCTCAAGGGTAGCATAGCTTTGAGCGAGAACTTAAATTGACAAGAGGCTCGAGTACTTTATTGTTACAAAATTTCATGGTTTTATGACGCTCCAGAAAAAAGTTACAAGCATTTGTATGTTGCAAACTTTGATAGGTGTAGGACGTACCGTATAGAAGTTAGGGCTATTTGAAATGTTACCAGTGTTTGATTTGGGCCTCAAGGCTAGCATAGCTTTGAGCGATAGCTTAAATTGACAAGAGGCTCGAGTACTTTATTGTTACAAAATTTCAAGGTTTTATGACGCTCCAGTAAAAAGCTACAAGCATTTGTATATTGCAAACTTTGATAGGGGTAGGACGTACCGTATAGAAGTTAGGGCCATTTGAAGTTTTATAACTGTTTGATTTGGGACTCAAGGATAGCATAGCTTTGAGGGATAGGTTAAATTGACAAGATGCTCGAGTCCTTTATTATTACAAAATTTCAAGGTTTTATGACGCTCCAGTAAACAGTTACAAGCATTTGTATGTTGCAAACTTTGATAGGAGCAGGACGTACCGTATAGAAGTTAGGGCCATTTGAAATATTATAAGTGTTTGATTTGGTTCTCAAGGGTAGCATAGCTTTGAGCGAGAACTTAAATTGACAAGAGGCTCGAGTAATTTATTGTTACAAAATTTCAAGGTTTTATGACCCTCCAGTAAAAAGTTACAAGCATTTGTATGTTGCAAACTTTGATAAGTGTAGGACGTACCGTATAGAAGTTAGGGCCATTTGAAGTCTTATCAGAGTTTGATTTGGGACTCAAGGGTAGCATAGCTTTGAGCGATAGTTTAAATTGAGAAGAGGCTCGAGTACTTTATTGTTACAAAATTTCAAGGTTTTATGACGCTCCAGTAAAAAGTTACAAGCATTTGTATGTTGCAAACTTTGATAGGTGTAGGATGTACCATATAGAAGTTAGGGCCATTTGAAGTTTTATCATTGTTTGATTTGGGACTCAAGGGTAGCATAGCTTTGAGGGATAGGTTAAATTGACAAGAGGCTCGAGTACTTTATTATTACAAAATTTCAAGGTTTTATGACGCTCCAGTAAACAGTTACAAGCATTTGTATGTTGCAAACTTTGATAGGAGCAGGACGTTCCGTATAGAAGTTAGGGCCATTTGAAATATTATCAGTGTTTGATTTGGCTGTCAAGGGTAGCATAGCTTTGAGCGAGAACTTAAATTGACAAGAGGCTCGAGTACTTTATTGTTACAAAATTTCAAGGTTTTATGACGCTCCAGTAAAAAGTTACAAGCATTTGTATGTTGCAAACTTTTTATAGGTGTAGGACGTACTGTATAGAAGTTAGGGCCGTTTGACGTTTTATCAGTGTTTGATTTGAGACTCAAGGGTAGCAAAGCTTTGAGCGATAGCTTAAATTGACAAGAGGCTCGAGTACTTTATTGTTACAAAATTTCCAGTAAAAAGTTACAAGCATTTGTATGTTGCAAACATTGATAGGTGCAGGACGTTCCGTATAGAAGTTAGGGCTATTTGAAATGTTACCAGTGTTTGATTTGGGCGATAGCTTAAATTGACAAGAGGCTCGAGTACTTTATTGTTACAAAATTTCAAGATTTATGACGCTCCAGTAAAAATTTACAAGCATTTGTATGTTGCAAACTTTGATAGGTGTAGGATGTACCATATAGAAGTTAGGGCCGTTTGACGTTTTATCAGTGTTTGATTTGAGACTCAAGGGTAGCAAAGCTTTGAGCGATAGCTTAAATTGACAAGAGGCTCGAGTACTTTATTGTTACAAAATTTCCAGATTTTATGACGCTCCAGTAAAAAGTTACAAGCATTTGTATGTTGCAAACATTGATAGGTGCAGGATGTACCGTATAGAAGTTAGGGCTATTTGAAATGTTACCAGTGTTTGATTTGGGCCTCAAGGCTAGCATAGCTTTGAGCGATAGCTTAAATTGACAAGACGCTCGAGTACTTTATTGTTACAAAATTTCAAGGTTTTATGACGCTCCAGTAAAAAGTTACAAGTATTTGTATGTTGCAAACTTTGATAGGTGTAGGACGTACTGTATAGAAGTTAGGGCCATTTGAACTTTTATCAGTGTTTGATTTGGGACTTAAGGGTAGCATAGCTTTGAGCGATAGTTTAAATTGAAAAGAGGCTCGAGTACTTTATTGTTACAAAATTTCAAGGTTTTATGACGCTCCAGTAAAAAGTTACAAGCATTTGTATGTTGCAAACTTTGATAGGTGCAGGACGTACCGTATAGAAGTTAGGGCCATTTGAAATATTATCAGTGTTTGATTTGGTTCTCAAGGGTAGCATAGCTTTGAGCGAGAACTTAAATTGACAAGAGGCTCGAGTACTTTATTGTTACAAAATTTCATGGTTTTATGACGCTCCAGAAAAAAGTTACAAGCATTTGTATGTTGCAAACTTTGATAGGTGTAGGACGTACCGTATAGAAGTTAGGGCCATTTGAAGTTTTATAACTGTTTGATTTGGGACTCAAGGATAGCATAGCTTTGAGGGATAGGTTAAATTGACAAGATGCTCGAGTCCTTTATTATTACAAAATTTCAAGGTTTTATGACGCTCCAGTAAACAGTTACAAGCATTTGTATGTTGCAAACTTTGATAGGAGCAGGACGTACCGTATAGAAGTTAGGGCCATTTGAAATATTATAAGTGTTTGATTTGGTTCTCAAGGGTAGCATAGCTTTGAGCGAGAACTTAAATTGACAAGAGGCTCGAGTAATTTATTGTTACAAAATTTCAAGGTTTTATGACCCTCCAGTAAAAAGTTACAAGCATTTGTATGTTGCAAACTTTGATAAGTGTAGGACGTACCGTATAGAAGTTAGGGCCATTTGAAGTCTTATCAGAGTTTGATTTGGGACTCAAGGGTAGCATAGCTTTGAGCGATAGTTTAAATTGAGAAGAGGCTCGAGTACTTTATTGTTACAAAATTTCAAGGTTTTATGACGCTCCAGTAAAAAGTTACAAGCATTTGTATGTTGCAAACTTTGATAGGTGTAGGATGTACCATATAGAAGTTAGGGCCATTTGAAGTTTTATCATTGTTTGATTTGGGACTCAAGGGTAGCATAGCTTTGAGGGATAGGTTAAATTGACAAGAGGCTCGAGTACTTTATTATTACAAAATTTCAAGGTTTTATGACGCTCCAGTAAACAGTTACAAGCATTTGTATGTTGCAAACTTTGATAGGAGCAGGACGTTCCGTATAGAAGTTAGGGCCATTTGAAATATTATCAGTGTTTGATTTGGCTGTCAAGGGTAGCATAGCTTTGAGCGAGAACTTAAATTGACAAGAGGCTCGAGTACTTTATTGTTACAAAATTTCAAGGTTTTATGACGCTCCAGTAAAAAGTTACAAGCATTTGTATGTTGCAAACTTTTTATAGGTGTAGGACGTACTGTATAGAAGTTAGGGCCGTTTGACGTTTTATCAGTGTTTGATTTGAGACTCAAGGGTAGCAAAGCTTTGAGCGATAGCTTAAATTGACAAGAGGCTCGAGTACTTTATTGTTACAAAATTTCCAGTAAAAAGTTACAAGCATTTGTATGTTGCAAACATTGATAGGTGCAGGACGTTCCGTATAGAAGTTAGGGCTATTTGAAATGTTACCAGTGTTTGATTTGGGCGATAGCTTAAATTGACAAGAGGCTCGAGTACTTTATTGTTACAAAATTTCAAGATTTATGACGCTCCAGTAAAAATTTACAAGCATTTGTATGTTGCAAACTTTGATAGGTGTAGGATGTACCATATAGAAGTTAGGGCCGTTTGACGTTTTATCAGTGTTTGATTTGAGACTCAAGGGTAGCAAAGCTTTGAGCGATAGCTTAAATTGACAAGAGGCTCGAGTACTTTATTGTTACAAAATTTCCAGATTTTATGACGCTCCAGTAAAAAGTTACAAGCATTTGTATGTTGCAAACATTGATAGGTGCAGGACGTACCGTATAGAAGTTAGGGCTATTTGAAATGTTACCAGTGTTTGATTTGGGCCTCAAGGCTAGCATAGCTTTGAGCGATAGCTTAAATTGACAAGACGCTCGAGTACTTTATTGTTACAAAATTTCAAGGTTTTATGACGCTCCAGTAAAAAGTTACAAGTATTTGTATGTTGCAAACTTTGATAGGTGTAGGACGTACTGTATAGAAGTTAGGGCCATTTGAACTTTTATCAGTGTTTGATTTGGGACTTAAGGGTAGCATAGCTTTGAGCGATAGTTTAAATTGAAAAGAGGCTCGAGTACTTTATTGTTACAAAATTTCAAGGTTTTATGACGCTCCAGTAAAAAGTTACAAGCATTTGTATGTTGCAAACTTTGATAGGTGCAGGACGTACCGTATAGAAGTTAGGGCCATTTGAAATATTATCAGTGTTTGATTTGGTTCTCAAGGGTAGCATAGCTTTGAGCGAGAACTTAAATTGACAAGAGGCTCGAGTACTTTATTGTTACAAAATTTCATGGTTTTATGACGCTCCAGAAAAAAGTTACAAGCATTTGTATGTTGCAAACTTTGATAGGTGTAGGACGTACCGTATAGAAGTTAGGGCTATTTGAAATGTTACCAGTGTTTGATTTGGGCCTCAAGGCTAGCATAGCTTTGAGCGATAGCTTAAATTGACAAGAGGCTCGAGTACTTTATTGTTACAAAATTTCAAGGTTTTATGACGCTCCAGTAAAAAGTTACAAGCATTTGTATATTGCAAACTTTGATAGGGGTAGGACGTACCGTATAGAAGTTAGGGCCATTTGAAGTTTTATAACTGTTTGATTTGGGACTCAAGGATAGCATAGCTTTGAGGGATAGGTTAAATTGACAAGATGCTCGAGTCCTTTATTATTACAAAATTTCAAGGTTTTATGACGCTCCAGTAAACAGTTACAAGCATTTGTATGTTGCAAACTTTGATAGGAGCAGGACGTACCGTATAGAAGTTAGGGCCATTTGAAATATTATAAGTGTTTGATTTGGTTCTCAAGGGTAGCATAGCTTTGAGCGGGAACTTAAATTGACAAGAGGCTCGAGTAATTTATTGTTACAAAATTTCAAGGTTTTATGACCCTCCAGTAAAAAGTTACAAGCATTTGTATGTTGCAAACTTTGATAAGTGTAGGACGTACCGTATAGAAGTTAGGGCCATTTGAAGTCTTATCAGAGTTTGATTTGGGACTCAAGGGTAGCATAGCTTTGAGCGATAGTTTAAATTGAGAAGAGGCTCGAGTACTTTATTGTTACAAAATTTCAAGGTTTTATGACGCTCCAGTAAAAAGTTACAAGCATTTGTATGTTGCAAACTTTGATAGGTGTAGGATGTACCATATAGAAGTTAGGGCCATTTGAAGTTTTATCATTGTTTGATTTGGGACTCAAGGGTAGCATAGCTTTGAGGGATAGGTTAAATTGACAAGAGGCTCGAGTACTTTATTATTACAAAATTTCAAGGTTTTATGACGCTCCAGTAAACAGTTACAAGCATTTGTATGTTGCAAACTTTGATAGGAGCAGGACGTTCCGTATAGAAGTTAGGGCCATTTGAAATATTATCAGTGTTTGATTTGGCTGTCAAAGGTAGCATAGCTTTGAGCGAGAACTTAAATTGACAAGAGGCTCGAGTACTTTATTGTTACAAAATTTCAAGGTTTTATGACGCTCCAGTAAAAAGTTACAAGCATTTGTATGTTGCAAACTTTTTATAGGTGTAGGACGTACTGTATAGAAGTTAGGGCCGTTTGACGTTTTATCAGTGTTTGATTTGAGACTCAAGGGTAGCAAAGCTTTGAGCGATAGCTTAAATTGACAAGAGGCTCGAGTACTTTATTGTTACAAAATTTCCAGTAAAAAGTTACAAGTATTTGTATGTTGCAAACTTTGATAGGTGTAGGACGTACTGTATAGAAGTTAGGGCCATTTGAACTTTTATCAGTGTTTGATTTGGGACTTAAGGGTAGCATAGATTTGAGCGATAGTTTAAATTGAAAAGAGGCTCGAGTACTTTATTGTTACAAAATTTCAAGGTTTTATGACGCTCCAGTAAAAAGTTACAAGCATTTGTATGTTGCAAACTTTGATAGGTGCAGGACGTACCGTATAGAAGTTAGGGCCATTTGAAATATTATCAGTGTTTGATTTGGTTCTCAAGGGTAGCATAGCTTTGAGTGAGAACTTAAATTGACAAGAGGCTCGAGTACTTTATTGTTACAAAATTTCAAGGTTTTATGACGCTCCAGAAAAAAGGTACACGCATTTGTATGTTGCAAACTTTGATAGGTGTAGGACGTACTGTATAGAAGTTAGGGCCGTTTGACGTTTTATCAGTGTTTGATTTGAGACTCAAGGGTAGCAAAGCTTTGAGCGATAGCTTAAATTGACAAGAGGCTCGAGTACTATATTGTTACAAAATTTCCAGATTTTATGACGCTCCAGTAAAAAGTTACAAGCATTTGTATGTTGCAAACATTGATAGGTGCAGGACGTACGGTATAGAAGTTAGGGCTATTTGAAATGTTACCAGTGTTTGTTTTGGGCCTCTAGGCTAGCATAGCTTTGAGCGATAGCTTAAATTGACAAGAGGCTCGAGTACTTTATTGTTACAAAATTTCAAGATTTATGACGCTCCAGTAAAAAGTTACAAGCATTTGTATGTTGCAAACTTTGATAAGTGTAGGACGTACCGTATAGACGTTAGGGTCATTTGAAGTCTTATCAGTGTTTGATTTGGGACTCAAGGGTAGCATAGCTTTGAGCGATAGTTTAAATTGAGAAGAGGCTCGAGTACTTTATTGTTACAAAATTTCAAGATTTATGACGCTCCAGTAAAAAGTTACAAGCATTTGTATGTTGCAAACTTTGATAGGTGTAGGACGTACTGTATAGAGGTTAGGGCCATTTGAAATATTATCAGTGTTTGATTTGGCTGTCGAGGGTAGCATAGCTTTGAGCGAGAACTTAAATTGACAAGAGGCTCGAGTACTTTATTGTTACAAAATTTCAAGGTTTTATGACGCTCCAGTAAAAAGTTACAAGCATTTGTATGTTGCAAACTTTGATAGGTGTAGGACGTACTGTATAGAAGTTAGGGCCGTTTGACGTTTTATCAGTGTTTGATTTGAGACTCAAGGGTAGCAAAGCTTTGAGCGATAGCTTAAATTAACAAGAGGCTCGAGTACTTTATTTTTACAAAATTTCCAGTAAAAAGTTACAAGTATTTGTATGTTGCAAACTTTGATAGGTGTAGGACGTACTGTATAGAAGTTAGGGCCATTTGAGCTTTTATCAGTGTTTGATTTGGGACTTAAGGGTAGCATAGATTTGAGCGATAATTTAAATTGAAAAGAGGCTCGAGTACTTTATTGTTACAAAATTTCAAGGTTTTATGACGCTCCAGTAAAAAGTTACAAGCATTTGTATGTTGCAAACTTTGATAGGTGCAGGACGTACCGTATAGAAGTTAGGGCCATTTGAAATATTATCAGTGTTTGATTTGGTTCTCAAGGGTAACATAGCTTTGAGTGAGAACTTAAATTGACAAGAGGCTCGAGTACTTTATTGTTACAAAATTTCCAGATTTTATGACGCTCCAGTAAAAAGTTACAAGCATTTGTATGTTGCAAACATTGATAGGTGCAGGACGTACGGTATAGAAGTTAGGGCTATTTGAAATGTTACCAGTGTTTGATTTGGGCCTCTAGGCTAGCATAGCTTTGAGCGATAGCTTAAATTGACAAGAGGCTCGAGTACTTTATTGTTACAAAATTTCAAGATTTATGACGCTCCAGTAAAAAGTTACAAGCATTTGTATGTTGCAAACTTTGATAAGTGTAGGACGTACCGTATAGAAGTTAGGGCCATTTGAAGTCTTATCAGTGTTTGATTTGGGACTCAAGGGTAGCATAGCTTTGAGCGATAGTTTAAATTGAGAAGAGGCTCGAGTACTTTATTGTTACAAAATTTCAAGATTTATGACGCTCCAGTAAAAAGTTACAAGCATTTGTATGTTGCAAACTTTGATAGGTGTAGGACGTACTGTATAGAAGTTAGGGCCGTTTGACGTTTTATCAGTGTTTGATTTGGTTCTCAAGGGTAGCATAGCTTTGAGCGAGAACTTAAATTGACAAGAGCCTCGAGTACTTTATTGTTACAAAATTTCAAGGTTTTATGCACCTCCAGTAAAAAGTTACAAGCATTTGTATGTTGCAAACTTTGATAGGTGTAGGACGTACTGTATAGAAGTTAGGGCTGTTTGACGTTTTATCAGTGTTTGATTTGAGACTCAAGGGTAGCAAAGCTTTGAGCGATAGCTTAAATTGACAAGAGGCTCGAGTACTTTATTGTTACAAAATTTCCAGATATTATGACGCTCCAGTAAAAAGTTACAAGCATTTGTATGTTGCAAACATTAATAGGTACAGGACGTACCGTATAGAAGTTAGGGCTATTTG
This sequence comes from Clusia tigrina, assembly GCA_920105625.2. NCBI lineage: Eukaryota > Metazoa > Arthropoda > Insecta > Diptera > Clusiidae > Clusia > Clusia tigrina. Next base: position 3,237,325 of record CAKKTE020000011.1, on the reverse strand, counting down.
AAATGTTACCAGTGTTTGATTTGGGCCTCAAGGCTAGCATAGCTTTGAGCGATAGCTTAAATTGACAAGAGGCTCGAGTACTTTATTGTTACAAAATTTCAAGATTTATGACGCTCCAGTAAAAAGTTACAAGCATTTGTATGTTGCAAACTTTGATAAGTGTAGAACGTACCGTATAGAATTTAGGGCCATTTGAAGTCTTATCAGAGTTTGATTTGGGACTCAAGGGTAGCATAGCTTTGAGCGATAGTTTAAATTGAGAAGAGGCTCGAGTACTTTATTGTAAAAATATTTCAAGGTTTTATGACGCTCCAGTAAAAAGTTACAAGCATTTGTATGTTGCAAACTTTGATAGGTGTAGGATGTACCGTATAGAAGTTAGGGCCATTTTAAGTTTTATCATTGTTTGATTTGGGACTCAAGGGTAGCATAGCTTTGAGCGATAGCTTAAATTGAACAGAGGCTCGAGGTCTTTATTGTTACAAAATTTCAAGGTTTTATGCACCTCCAGTAAAAAGTTACAAGCATTTGTATGTTGCAAACTTTGATAGGTGTAGGACGTACCGTATAAAAGTTAGGGCCATTTGAATTTTTGTCATTGTTTGATTTGGGACTCAAGGGTAGCATAGCTTTGAGCGATAGGTTAAATTGACAAGAGGCTCGAGTACTTTATTGTTACAAAATTTCAAGGTTTTATGACGCTCCAGTAAAAAGTTACAAGTATTTGTATGTTGCAAACTTTGATAGGTGTAGGACGTACTGTATAGAAGTTAGGGCCATTTGAACTTTTATCAGTGTTTGATTTGGGACTTAAGGGTAGCATAGCTTTGAGCGATAGTTTAAATTGAAAAGAGGCTCGAGTACTTTATTGTTACAAAATTTCAAGGTTTTATGACGCTCCAGTAAAAAGTTACAAGCATTTGTATGTTGCAAACTTTGATAGTTGCAGGACGTACCGTATAGAAGTTAGGGCCATTTGAAATATTATCAGTGTTTGATTTGGTTCTCAAGGGTAGCATAGCTTTGAGCGAGAACTTAAATTGACAAGAGGCTCGAGTACTTTATTGTTACAAAATTTCAAGGTTTTATGACGCTCCAGAAAAAAGTTACAAGCATTTGTATGTTGCAAACTTTGATAGGTGTAGGACGTACTGTATAGAAGTTAGGGCCGTTTGACGTTTTATCAGTATTTGATTTGAGACTCAAGGGTAGCAAAGCTTTGAGCGATAGCTTAAATTGACGAGAGGCTCGAGTACTTTATTGTTACAAAATTTCCAGATTTTATGACGCTACAGTAAAAAGTTACAAGCATTTGTATGTTGCAAACATTGATAGGTGCAGGACGTACCGTATAGAAGTTAGGGCTATTTGAAATGTTACCAGTGTTTGATTTGGGCCTCAAGGCTAGCATAGCTTTGAGCGATAGCTTAAATTGACAAGAGGCTCGAGTACTTTATTGTTACAAAATTTCAAGATTTATGACGCTCCAGTAAAAAGTTACAAGCATTTGTATGTTGCAAACTTTGATAAGTGTAGGACGTACCGTATAGAAGTTAGGGCCATTCGAAGTCTTATCAGTGTTTGATTTGGGACTCAAGGGTAGCATAGCTTTGAGCGATAGTTTAAATTGAGAAGAGGCTCGAGTACTTTATTGTTACAAAATTTCAAGGTTTTATGAGGCTCCAGTAAAAAGTTACAAGCATTTGTATGTTGCAAACTTTGATAGGTGTAGGATGTACCATATAGAAGTTAGGGCCATTTGAAGTTTTATCATTGTTTGATTTGGGACTCAAGGGTAGCATAGCTTTGAGGGATAGGTTAAATTGACAAGAGGCTCGAGTACTTTATTATTACAAAATTTCAAGGTTTTATGACGGTCCAGTAAACAGTTACAAGCATTTGTATGTTGCAAACTTTGATAGGAGCAGGACGTTCCGTATAGAAGTTAGGGCCATTTGAAATATTATCAGTGTTTGATTTGGTTGTCAAGGGTAGCAAAGCTTTGAGCGATAGCTTAAATTGACAAGAGGCTCGAGTACTTTATTGTTACAAAATTTCCAGATATTATGACGCTCCAGTAAAAAGTTACAAGCATTTGTATGTTTGCAAACTTTGATAGGTGTAGGACGTACTGTATAGAAGTTAGGGCCGTTTGACGTTTTATCAGTGTTTGATTTGGTGCTCAAGGGTAGCATAGCTTTGAGCGAGAACTTAAATTGACAAGAGGCTCGAGTACTTTATTGTTACAAAATTTCAAGGTTTTATGCACCTCCAGTAAAAAGTTACAAGCATTTGTATGTTGCAAACTTTGATAGGTGTAGGACGTACTGTATAGAAGTTAGGGCTGTTTGACGTTTTATCAGTGTTTAATTTGAGACTCAAGGGTAGCAAAGCTTTGAGCGATAGCTTAAATTGACAAGAGGCTCGAGTACTTTATTGTTACAAAATTTCCAGATATTATGACGCTCCAGTAAAAAGTTACAAGCATTTGTATGTTGCAAACATTAATAGGTACAGGACGTAACGTATAGAAGTTAGGGCTATTTGAAATGTTACCAGTGTTTGATTTGGGCCTCAAGGCTAGCATAGCTTTGAGCGATAGCTTAAATTGACAAGAGGCTCGAGTACTTTATTGTTACAAAATTTCAAGATTTATGACGCTCCAGTAAAAAGTTACAAGCATTTGTATGTTGCAAACTTTGATAAGTGTAGGACGCACCGTATAGAATTTAGGGCCATTTGAAGTCTTATCAGAGATTGATTTGGGACTCAAGGGTAGCATAGCTTTGAGCGATAGTTTAAATTGAGAAGAGGCTCGAGTACTTTATTGTAAAAATATTTCAAGGTTTTATGACGCTCCAGTAAAAAGTTACAAGCATTTGTATGTTGCAAACTTTGATAGGTGTAGGATGTACCGTATAGAAGTTAGGGCCATTTGAAGTTTTATCATTGTTTGATTTGGGACTCAAGGGTAGCATAGCTTTGAGCGATAGCTTAAATTGAACAGAGGCTCGAGGTCTTTATTGTTACAAAATTTCAAGGTTTTATGCACCTCCAGTAAAAAGTTACAAGCATTTGTATGTTGCAAACTTTGATAGGTGTAGGACGTACCGTATAAAAGTTAGGGCCATTTGAAGTTTTGTCATTGTTTGATTTGGGACTCAAGGGTAGCATATCTTTGAGCGATAGGTTAAATTGACAAGAGGCTCGAGTACTTTATTGTTACAAAATTTCAAGGTTTTATGACGCTCCAGTAAAAAGTTACAAGTATTTGTATGTTGCAAACTTTGATAGGTGTAGGACGTACTGTATAGAAGTTAGGGCCTTTTGAACTTTTATCAGTGTTTGATTTGGGACTTAAGGGTAGCATAGCTTTGAGCGATAGGTTAAATTGACGAGAGGCTCGAGTACTTTATTATTACAAAATTTCAAGGTTTTATGACGCTCCAGTAAACAGTTACAAGCATTTGTATGTTGCAAACTTTGATAGGAGCAGGACGTTCCGTATAGAAGTTAGGGCCATTTGAAATATTATCAGTGTTTGATTTGGTTGTCAAGGGTAGCATAGCTTTGAGCGAGAACTTAAATTGACAAGAGGCTCGAGTACTTTATTGTTACAAAATTTCAAGGTTTTATGACGCTCCAGTAAAAAGTTACAAGCATTTGTATGTTGCAAACTTTGATAGGTGTAGGACGTACTGTATAGAAGTTAGGGCCGTTTGACGTTTTATCAGTGTTTGATTTGAGACTCAAGGATAGCAAAGCTTTGAGCGATAGCTTAAATTGACAAGAGGCTCGAGTACTTTATTGTTACAAAATTTCCAGATTTTATGACGCTCCAGTAAAAAGTTACAAGCATTTGTATGTTGCAAACATTGATAGGTGCAGGACGTACCGTATAGAATTTTAGTCTATTTGAAATGTTACCAGTGTTTGATTTGGGCCTCAAGGCTAGCATAGCTTTGAGTGATAGTTTAAATTGAGAAGAGGCTCGAGTACTTTATTGTTACAAAATTTCAAGGTTTTATGACGCTCCAGTAAAAAGTTACAAGCATTTGTATGTTGCAAACTTTGATAGGTGCAGGACGTACCGTATAGAAGTTAGGGCCATTTGAAATATTATCAGTGTTTGATTTGGTTCTCAAGGGTAGCATAGCTTTGAGCGAGAACTTAAATTGACAAGAGGCTCGAGTACTTTATTGTTACAAAATTTCAAGGTTTTATGACGCTCCAGAAAAAAGTTACAAGCATTTGTATGTTGCAAACTTTGATAAGTGTAGGACGTACTGTATAGAAGTTAGGGCCGTTTGACGTTTTATCAGTGTTTGATTTGAGACTCAAGGGTAGCAAAGCTTTGAGCGATAGCTTAAATTGACAAGAGGCTCGAGTACTTTATTGTTACAAAATTTCCAGATTTTATGACGCTCCAGTAAAAAGTTACAAGCATTTGTATGTTGCAAACATTGATAGGTGCAGGACGTACCGTATAGAAGTTAGGTCTATTTGAAATGTTACCAGTGTTTGATTTGGGCCTCAAGGCTAGCATAGCTTTGAGTGATAGCTTAAATTGACAAGAGGCTCGAGTACTTTATTGTTACAAAATTTCAAGATTTATGACGCTCCAGTAAAAAGTTACAAGCATTTGTATGTTGCAAACTTTGATAAGTGTAGGACGTACCGTATAGAAGTTAGGGACATTTGAAGTCTTATCAGTGTTTGATTTGGGACTCACGGGTAGCATAGCTTTGAGCGATAGTTTAAATTGAGAAGAGGCTCGAGTACTTTATTGTTACAAAATTTCAAGGTTTTATGACGCTCCAGTAAAAAGTTAAAAGCATTTGTATGTTGCAAACTTTGATAGGTGTAGGATATACCGTATAGAAGTTAGGGCCATTTGAAGTTTTATCATTGTTTGATTTGGGACTCAAGGTTAGCATAGCTTTGAGTGATATCTTAAATTGAACAGAGGCTCGAGGTCTTTATTGTTACAAAATTTCAAGGTTTTATGACGCTCCAGTAAAAATTTACAAGCATTTGTATGTTGCAATCTTTGATAAGTGTAGGACGTACCGTATAGAAGTTAGGGCCATTTGGAGTTTTATCAGTGTTTGATTTGGGACTCAAGGGTAGCATAGCTTTGTGCGATAGCTTAAATTGACAAGAGGCTCAAGTACTTTATTGTTACAAAATTTCAAGGTTTTATGACGCTCCAGTAAAAAGTTACAAGCATTTGTATGTTGCAAACTTTGATAGGTGTAGGACGTACTGTATAGAAGTTAGGGCCATTTGAACTTTTATCAGTGTTTGATTTGGCACTCAAGGGTAGCATAGCTTTGAGCGATAGTTTAAATTGAGAAGAGGCTCGAGTACTTTATTGTTACAAAATTTCAAGGCTTTATGACGCTCCAGTAAAAAGTTACAAGCATTTGTATGTTGCAAACTTTGATAGGTGTAGGACGTACTGTATAGATGTTAGTGCCGTTTGAAGTCTTATCAGTGTTTGATTTGGGACTTAAGGGTAGCATAGCTTTGAGCGATAGCTTAAATTGACAAGAGGCTCGAGTACTTTATTGTTACAAAATTTCAAGGTTTTATGACGCTCCAGTAAAAAGTTACAAGCATTTGTATGTTGCAAACTTTGATAGGTGTAGGACGTATCGTATAGAAGTTAGGGCCTTTTGAAGTTTTATCATTGTTTGATTTGGGACTCAAGGGTAGCATAGCTTTGAGCGATAGCTTAAATTGACAAGAGGCTCGAGTACTTTATTATTACAAAATTTGAAGGTTTTATGACGCTCCAGTAAACAGTTACAAGCATTTGTATGTTGCAAACTTTGATAGGTGCAGGACGTACTGTATAGAAGTTAGTGCCGTTTGAAGTCTTATCAGTGTTTGATTTGGGACTTAAGGGTAGCATAGCTTTGAGCGATAGCTTAAATTGACAAGAGGCTCGAGGTCTTTATTGTTACAAAATTTCAAGGTTTTATGACGCTCCACTAAAAAGTTACAAGCATTTGTATGTTGCAAAGTTTGATAGGTGCAGGACATACCGTGTATAAGTTAGATCCATTTGAAATATTATCAGTGTTTGAATTGGTTCTCAAGGGTAGCATAGCTTTTTGAGCGAGAACTTAAATTGACAAGAGGCTCGAGTACTTTATTGTTACAAAATTTCAAGGTTTTATGACGCTCCAGTAAAAAGTTACAAGCATTTGTATATTGCAAACTTTGATAGGGGTAGGACGTACCGTATAGAAGTTAGGGCCATTTGAAGTTTTATAACTGTTTGATTTGGGACTCAAGGGTAGCATAGCTTTGAGGGATAGGTTAAATTGACAAGAGGCTCGAGTACTTTATTATTACAAAATTTGAAGGTTTTATGACGCTCCAGTAAACAGTTACAAGCATTTGTATGTTGCAAACTTTGATAGGAGCAGGACGTACCGTATAGAAGTTAGGGCCATTTGAAATATTATCAGTTTTTGATTTGGTTCTCAAGGGTAGCATAGCTTTGAGCGATAGCTTAAATTGACAAGACGGTCGAGTACTTTATTGTTACAAAATTTCAAGGTTTTATGACACTCCAGTAAAAAGTTACAAGCATTTGTATGTTGCAAACTTTGATAGGTGTAGGACGTACCGTATAGAAGATAGGGCCATTTGAAGTTTTATCCATGTTTGATTTGGGACTCAAGGGTAGCATAGCTTTGAGCGATAGCTTAAATTGACAAAAGGCTCGAGTACTTTATTGTTACAAAATTTCGAGGTTTTATGACGCTCCAGTAAAAAGTTACAAGAATTTGTATGTTGCAAACATTGATAGGTGCAGGACGTACCGTATAGAATTTAGGGCTATTTGAAATGTTACCAGTGTTTGATTTGGGCCTCAAGGCTAGCATAGCTTTGAGCGATAGCTTATATTGACAAGAGGCTCGAGTACTTTATTGTTACAAAATTTCAAGATTTATGACGCTCCAGTAAAAAGTTACAAGCATTTGTATGTTGCAAACTTTGATAAGTGTAGGACGTACCGTATAGAAGTTAGGGCCATTTGAAGACTTATCAGTGTTTGATTTGGGACTCAAGGGTAGCATAGCTTTGAGCGATAGTTTAAATTGAGAAGAGGCTCGAGTAATTTATTGTTACAAAATTTCAAGGTTTTATGACGCTCCAGTAAAAAGTTAGAAGCATTTGTATGTTGCAAACTTTGATAGGTGTAGGATGTACCGTATAGAAGTTAGGGCCATTTGAAGTTTTATCATTGTTTCATTTGGAACTCAAGGGTGGCATAGCTTTGAGCGATAGCTTAAATTGAACAGAGGCTCGAGGTCTTTATTGTTACAAAATTTCAAGGTTTTATGACGCTCCAGTAAAAAGTTACAAGCATTTGTATGTTGCAAACTTTGATAGGTGTAGGACGTACTGTATAGAAGTTAGGGCCATTTGAAGTTTTATCAGTGTTTGATTTGGGCCTCAAGGGTAGCATAGCTTTGAGCGATAGCTTAAATTGACAAGAGGCTCGAGTACTTTATTGTTACAAAATTTCAAGGTTTTATGACGCTCCAGTAAAAAGTTACAAGTATTTGTATGTTGCAAACTTTGATAGATTTAGGACGTACTGTATAGAAGTTAGGGCCATTTGAACTTTTATCAGTTTTTGATTTGGGACTTAAGGGTAGCATAGCTTTGAGCGATAGTTTAAATTGAAAAGAGGCTCGAGTACTTTATTGTTACAAAATTTCAAGGTTTTATGACGCTCCAGTAAAAAGTTACAAGCATTTGTATGTTGCAAACTTTGATAGGTGCTGGACGTACCGTATAGAAGTTAGGGCCATTTGAAATATTATCAGTGTTTGATTTGGTTCTCAAGGGTAGCATAGCTTTGAGCGAGAACTTAAATTGACAAGAGGCTCGAGTACTTTATTGTTACAAAATTTCAAGGTTTTATGACGCTCCAGAAAAAATTTACAAGCATTTGTATGTTCCAAACTTTGATAGGTGTAGGACGTACTGTATAGAAGTTAGGGCCGTTTGACGTTTTGTCAGTCTTTGATTTGAGACTCAAGGGTAGCAAAGCTTTGAGCGATAGCTTAAATTGACAAGAGGCTCGAGTACTTTATTGTTACAAAATTTCAAGGTTTTATGACGCTCCAGTAAAAAGTTACAAGCATTTGTATGTTGCAAACTTTGATAGGTGTAGGATATACCGTATAGAAGTTAGGGCCATTTGAAGTTTTATCATTGTTTGATTTGGGACTCAAGGGTAGCATAGCTTTGAGCGATAGCTTAAATTGAACAGAGGCTCGAGGTCTTTATTTTTACAAAATTTCAAGGTTTTATGACGCTCCAGTAAAAAGTTACAAGCATTTGTATGTTGCAATCTTTGATAGGTGTAGGACGTACCGTATAGAAGTTAGGGCCATTTGAAGTTTTATCAGTGTTTGAATTGGTTCTCAAGGGTAGCATAGCTTTGAGCGAGAACTTAAATTGACAAGAGGCTCGAGTACTTTATTGTTACAAAATTTCAAGGTTTTATGACGCTCCAGTAAAAAGTTACAAGCATTTGTATATTGCAAACTTTGATAGGGGTAGGACGTACCGTATAGAAGTTAGGGCCATTTGAAGTTTTATAACTGTTTGATTTGGGACTCAAGGGTAGCATAGCTTTGAGGGATAGGTTAAATTGACAAGAGGCTCGAGTACTTTATTATTACAAAATTTGAAGGTTTTATGACGCTCCAGTAAACAGTTACAAGCATTTGTATGTTGCAAACTTTGATAGGAGCAGGACGTACCGTATATAAGTTAGGGCCATTTGAAATATTATCAGTTTTTGATTTGGTTCTCAAGGGTAGCATAGCTTTGAGCGATAGCTTAAATTGACAAGACGGTCGAGTACTTTATTGTTACAAAATTTCAAGGTTTTATGACACTCCAGTAAAAAGTTACAAGCATTTGTATGTTGCAAACTTTGATAGGTGTAGGACGTACCGTATAGAAGATAGGGCCATTTGAAGTTTTATCAATGTTTGATTTGGGACTCAAGGGTAGCATAGCTTTGAGCGATAGCTTAAATTGACAAAAGGCTCGAGTACTTTATTGTTACAAAATTTCGAGGTTTTATGACGCTCCAGTAAAAAGTTACAAGAATTTGTATGTTGCAAACATTGATAGGTGCAGGACGTACCGTATAGAATTTCGGGCTATTTGAAATGTTACCAGTGTTTGATTTGGGCCTCAAGGCTAGCATAGCTTTGAGCGATAGCTTATATTGACAAGAGGCTCGAGTACTTTATTGTTACAAAATTTCAAGATTTATGACGCTCCAGTAAAAAGTTACAAGCATTTGTATGTTGCAAACTTTGATAAGTGTAGGACGTACCGTATAGAAGTTAGGGCCATTTGAAGTCTTATCAGTGTTTGATTTGGGACTCAAGGGTAGCATAGCTTTGAGCGATAGTTTAAATTGAGAAGAGGCTCGAGTAATTTATTGTTACAAAATTTCAAGGTTTTATGACGCTCCAGTAAAAAGTTAGAAGCATTTGTATGTTGCAAACTTTGATAAGTGTAGGATGTACCGTATAGAAGTTAGGGCCATTTGAAGTTTTATCATTGTTTCATTTGGAACTCAAGGGTGGCATAGCTTTGAGCGATAGCTTAAATTGAACAGAGGCTCGAGGTCTTTATTGTTACAAAATTTCAAGGTTTTATGACGCTCCAGTAAAAAGTTACAAGCATTTGTATGTTGCAATCTTTGATAGGTGTAGGACGTACTGTATAGAAGTTAGGGCCATTTGAAGTTTTATCAGTGTTTGATTTGGGCCTCAAGGGTAGCATAGCTTTGAGCGATAGCTTAAATTGACAAGAGGCTCGAGTACTTTATTGTTACAAAATTTCAAGGTTTTATGACGCTCCAGTAAAAAGTTACAAGTATTTGTATGTTGCAAACTTTGATAGATTTAGAACTTACTGTATAGAAGTTAGGGCCATTTGAACTTTTATCAGTTTTTGATTTGGGACTTAAGGGTAGCATAGCTTTGAGCGATAGTTTAAATTGAAAAGAGGCTCGAGTACTTTATTGTTACAAAATTTCAAGGTTTTATGACGCTCCAGTAAAAAGTTACAAGCATTTGTATGTTGCAAACTTTGATAGGTGCTGGACGTACCGTATAGAAGTTAGGGCCATTTGAAATATTATCAGTGTTTGATTTGGTTCTCAAGGGTAGCATAGCTTTGAGCGAGAACTTAAATTGACAAGAGGCTCGAGTACTTTATTGTTACAAAATTTCAAGGTTTTATGACGCTCCAGAAAAAAGTTACAAGCATTTGTATGTTCCAAACTTTGATAGGTGTAGGACGTACTGTATAGAAGTTAGGGCCGTTTGACGTTTTGTCAGTGTTTGATTTGAGACTCAAGGGTAGCAAAGCTTTGAGCGATAGCTTAAATTGACAAGAGGCTCGAATACTTTATTGTTACAAAATTTCAAGGTTTTATGACGCTCCAGTAAAAAGTTACAAGCATTTGTATGTTGCAAACTTTGATAGGTGTAGGATATACCGTATAGAAGTTAGGGCCATTTGAAGTTTTATCATTGTTTGATTTGGGACTCAAGGGTAGCATAGCTTTGAGCGATAGCTTAAATTGAACAGAGGCTCGAGGTCTTTATTTTTACAAAATTTCAAGGTTTTATGACGCTCCAGTAAAAAGTTACAAGCATTTGTATGTTGCAATCTTTGATAGGTGTAGGACGTACCGTATAGAAGTTAGGGCCATTTGAAGTTTTATCAGTGTTTGATTTGGGACTCAAGGGTAGCATAGCTTTGAGCGATAGCTTAAATTGACAAGAGGCTCGAGTACTTTATTGTTACAAAATTTCAAGGTTTTATGACGCTCCAGTAAAAAGTTACCAGCATTTGTATGTTGCAAACTTTGATAGGTGTAGGACGTACTGTATAGAAGTTAGGGCCATTTGAACTTTTATCAGTGTTTGATTTGGGACTCAAGGGTAGCATAGCTTTGAGCGATAGCTTAAATTGACAAGAGGCTCGAGTACTTTATTGTTACAAAATTTCAAAGTTTTATGACACTCCAGTAAAAAGTTACAAGCATTTGTATGTTGCAAACTTTGATAGGTGTAGGACGTACCGTATAGAAGATAGGGCCATTTGAAGTTTTATCAATGTTTGATTTGGGACTCAAGGGTAGCATAGCTTTGAGCGATAGCTTAAATTGACAAAAGGCTCGAGTACTTTATTGTTACAAAATTTCGAGGTTTTATGACGCTCCAGTAAAAAGTTACAAGCATTTGTATGTTGCAAACATTGACAGGTGCAGGACGTACCGTATAGAATTTAGGGCTATTTGAAATGTTACCAGTGTTTGATTTGGGCCTCAAGGCTAGCATAGCTTTGAGCGATAGCTTAAATTGACAAGAGGCTCGAGTACTTTATTGTTACAAAATTTCAAGATTTATGACGCTCCAGTAAAAAGTTACAAGCATTTGTATGTTGCAAACTTTGATAAGTGTAGGACGTACCGTATAGAAGTTAGGGCCATTTGAAGTCTTATCAGTGTTTGATTTGGGACTCAAGGGTAGCATAGCTTTGAGCGATAGTTTAAATTGAGAAGAGGCTCGAGTAATTTATTGTTACAAAATTTCAAGGTTTTATGACGCTCCAGTAAAAAGTTAGAAGCATTTGTATGTTGCAAACTTTGATAGGTGTAGGATGTACCGTATAGAAGTTAGGGCCATTTGAAGTTTTATCATTGTTTCATTTGGAACTCAAGGGTGGCATAGCTTTGAGCGATAGCTTAAATTGAACAGAGGCTCGAGGTCTTTATTGTTACAAAATTTCAAGGTTTTATGACGCTCCAGTAAAAAGTTACAAGCATTTGTATGTTGCAATCTTTGATAGGTGTAGGACGTACTGTATAGAAGTTAGGGCCATTTGAAGTTTTATCAGTGTTTGATTTGGGCCTCAAGGGTAGCATAGCTTTGAGCGATAGCTTAAATTGACAAGAGGCTCGAGTACTTTATTGTTACAAAATTTCAAGGTTTTATGACGCTCCAGTAAAAAGTTACAAGTATTTGTATGTTGCAAACTTTGATAGATTTAGGACGTACTGTATAGAAGTTAGGGCCATTTGAACTTTTATCAGTTTTTGATTTGGGACTTAAGGGTAGCATAGCTTTGAGCGATAGTTTAAATTGAAAAGAGGCTCGAGTACTTTATTGTTACAAAATTTCAAGGTTTTATGACGCTCCAGTAAAAAGTTACAAGCATTTGTATGTTGCAAACTTTGATAGGTGCTGGACGTACCGTATAGAAGTTAGGGCCATTTGAAATATTATCAGTGTTTGATTTGGTTCTCAAGGGTAGCATAGCTTTGAGCGAGAACTTAAATTGACAAGAGGCTCGAGTACTTTATTGTTACAAAATTTCAAGGTTTTATGACGCTCCAGAAAAAAGTTACCAGCATTTGTATGTTGCAAACTTTGATAAAAGTAGGACGTACCGTATAAAAGTTAGGGCCATTTGAAGTTTTATCAGTGTTTGAATTGGGACTCAAGGGTAGCATAGCTTTGAGCGATAGCTTAAATTGACAAGAGGCTCGAGTACTTTATTGTTACAAAATTTCAAGGTTTTATGACGCTTCAGTAAAAAGTTAAAAGCATTTGTATGTTGCAAACTTTGATAGGTGTAGGACGTACCGTATAGAAGTTTGGGCCATTTGAAGTTTTATCAATGTTTGATTTGGGACTCAAGGGTAGCATAGCTTTGAGCGATAGCTTAAATTGACAAGAGGCTCGAGTACTCTATTGTTACAAAATTTCAAGGTTTTATGACGCTCCAGTAAAAAGTTACAAGCATTTGTATGTTGCAAACTTTGATAGGTGTAGGACGTACCGTATAGAAGTTACGGCCATTTGAAGTTTTATCAGTGTTTGATTTGGGACTCAAGGGTAGCATAGCTTTGAGCGATAGTTTAAATTGAGAAGAGGCTCGAGTACTTTATTGTTACAAAATTTCAAGGTTTTATGACGCTCCATTAAAAAGTTACAAGCATTTGTATGTTGCAAACTTTGATAGGTGTAGGACGTACTGTATAGAAGTTAGTGCCGTTTGAAGTTTTATCAGTGTTTGATTTGGGACTCAGGGGTAGCATAGCTTTTATCGATAGCTTAAATTGACAAGAGGCTCGAGTTCTTTATTGTTCCAAAATTTCAAGGTTTTATGACGCTCCAGTAAACAGTTACAAGCATTTGTATGTTGCAAACTTTGATAAAAGTAGGACGTACCGTATAAAAGTTAGGGCCATTTGAAGTTTTATCAGTGTTTGATTTGGGACTCAAGGGTAGCATAGCTTTGAGCGATAGCTTAAATTGACAAGAGGCTCGAGTACTTTATTGTTACAAAATTTCAAGGTTTTATGACGCTCCAGTAAAAAGTTACAAGCATTTGTATGTTGCAAACTTTGATAGGTGTAGGACGTACCGTATAGAAGTTAGGGCCATTTGAAGTTTTATCAATGTTTGATTTGGGACTCAAGGGTAGCATAGCTTTGAGCGATAGCTTAAATTGACAAGAGGCTCGAGTACTTTATTGTTACAAAATTTCAAGGTTTTATGACGCCCCAGTAAAAAGTTACAAGCATTTGTATGTTCCAAACTTTGATAGGTGTAGGACGTACCGTATAGAAGTTAGGGCCATTTGAAGTTTTATCATTGTTTGATTTGGGACTCAAGGGTAGCATAGCTTTGAGCGATAGCTTAAATTGACAAGAGGCTCGAGGTCTTTATTGTTACAAAATTTGAAGGTTGTATGACGCTCCAGTAAAAAGTTACAAGCATTTGTATGTTGCAAACTTTGTTAGGTGTAGGACGTACCGTATAGAAGTTAGGGCCATTTGAAGTTTTATCAGTGTTTGATTTGGGACTCAAGGATAGCATAGCTTTGAACGATAGTTTAAATTGAGACGAGGCTCGAGTACTTTATTGTTACAAAAATTCAAAGTTTTATGACGCTCCAGTAAAAAGTTACAAGCATTTGTATGTTGCAAACTTTGATAGGTGTAGGACGTACCGTATAGAAGTTAGGCCCATTTGAAGTTTTATCAGTGTTTGATTTGGGACTCAAGGATAGCATAGCTTTGAGCGATATTTTAAATTGAGAAGAGGCTCGAGTACTTTATTGTTACAAAATTTCAAGGTTTTATGACGCTCCAGTAAAAAGTTACAAGCATTTGTATGTTGCAAACTTTGATAGGTGCTGGACGTACCGTATAGAAGTTAGGGCCATTTGAAATATTATCAGTGTTTGATTTGGTTCTCAAGGGTAGCATAGCTTTGAGCGAGAACTTAAATTGACAAGAGGCTCGAGTACTTTATTGTTACAAAATGTCAAGGTTTTATGACGCTCCATTAAAAAGTTACAAGCATTTGTATGTTGCAAACTTTGATAGGTGTAGGACGTACTGTATAGAAGTTAGTGCCGTTTGAAGTTTTATCAGTGTTTGATTTGGGACTCAGGGGTAGCATAGCTTTTATCGATAGCTTAAATTGACAAGAGGCTCGAGTTCTTTATTGTTCCAAAATTTCAAGGTTTTATGACGCTCCAGTAAACAGTTACAAGCATTTGTATGTTGCAAACTTTGATAAAAGTAGGACGTACCGTATAAAAGTTAGGGCCATTTGAAGTTTTATCAGTGTTTGATTTGGGACTCAAGGGTAGCATAGCTTTGAGCGATAGCTTAAATTGACAAGAGGCTCGAGTACTTTATTGTTACAAAATTTCAAGGTTTTATGACGCTCCAGTAAAAAGTTACAAGCATTTGTATGTTGCAAACTTTGATAGGTGTAGGACGTACCGTATAGAAGTTAGAGCCATTTGAAGTTTTATCAGTGTTTGATTTGGGACTAAAGTGTAGCATAGCTTTGAGCGATAGCTTAAATTTACAAGAGGCTCGAGTACTTTATTGTTGCAAAATTTCAAAGTTTTATGACGCCCCAGTAAAAAGTTACAAGCATTTGTATGTTCCAAACTTTGATAGGTGTAGGACGTACCGTATAGAAGTTAGGGCCATTTGAAATTTTATCATTGTTTGATTTGGGACTCAAGGGTAGCATAGCTTTGAGCGATAGCTTAAATTGAACAGAGCCTCGAGCTCTTTATTGTTACAAAATTTCAAGGTTTTATGACGCTCCAGTAAAAAGTTACAAGCATTTGTATGTTGCAAACTTTGTTAGGTGTAGGACGTACCGTATAGAAGTCAGGGCCATTTGAAGTTTTATTAGTGTTTGATTTGGGACTCAAGGATAGCATAGCTTTGAACGATAGTTTAAATTGAGAAGAGGCTCGAGTACTTTATTGTTACAATAGTTCAAAGTTTATGACTCTCCAGTAAAAAGTTACAAGCATTTGTATATTGCAAACTTCGATAGGTGTAGGACGTACCGTATAGAAGTTTGGGCCATTTGAAGTTTTATCAGTGTTTGATTTGGGACTCAAGGATAGCATAGCTTTGAGCGATAGTTTAAATTGAGAAGAGGCTCGAGTACTTTATTGTTACAAAATTTCAAAGTTTTATGACGCCCCAGTAAAAAGTTACAAGCATTTGTATGTTCCAAACTTTGATAGGTGTAGGACGTACCGTATAGAAGTTAGGGCCATTTGAAATTTTATCATTGTTTGATTTGGGACTCAAGGGTAGCATAGCTTTGAGCGATAGCTTAAATTGAACAGAGCCTCGAGCTCTTTATTGTTACAAAATTTCAAGGTTTTATGACGCTCCAGTAAAAAGTTACAAGCATTTGTATTTTGCAAACTTTGTTAGGTGTAGGACGTACCGTATAGAAGTTAGGGCCATTTGAAGTTTTATTAGTGTTTGATTTGGGACTCAAGGATAGCATAGCTTTGAACGATAGTTTAAATTGAGAAGAGGCTCGAGTACTTTATTGTTACAAAATTTCAAAGTTTATGACTCTCCAGTAAAAAGTTACAAGCATTTGTATATTGCAAACTTCGATAGGTGTAGGACGTACCGTATAGAAGTTAGGGCCATTTGAAGTTTTATCAGTGTTTGATTTGGGACTCAAGGATAGCATAGCTTTGAGCGATAGTTTAAATTGAGAAGAGGCTCGAGTACTTTATTGTTACAAAATTTCAAAGTTTTATGACGCTCCAGTAAAAAGTTACAAGCATTTGTATGTTGCAAACTTTGATAGGTATAGGACGTACCGTATAGAAGTTAGGGCCATTTGAAGTTTTATCATTGTTTGATTTGGGACTCAAGGGTAGTATAGCTTTGAGCGATAGCTTAAATTGACAAGAGGCTCGAGTACTTTATTGTTACAATATTTCAAGGTTTTATGACGCTCCAGTAAAAAGTTACACGCATTTGTATGTTGCAAACTTTGATAGGTGTAGGACGGACCGTATAGAAGTTAGGGCCATTTGAAGTTTTATCAATGTTTGATTTGGGACTCAAGGGTAGCATAGCTTTGAGCGATAGCTTAAATTGACAAGAGGCTCGAGTACTTTATTGTTACAAAATTTCAAGGTTTTATGACGCTCCAGTAAAAAGTTACAAGCATTTGTATGTTGCAAACTTTGATAGGTGTAGGACGTACCGTATAGAAGTTAGGGCCATTTGAAGTTTTATCAGTGTTTGATTTGGGACTCAAGGGTAGCATAGCTTTGAGCGATAGTTTAAATTGAGAAGAGGCTCGAGTACTTTATTGTTACAAAATTTCAAGGTTTTATGACGCTCCAGTAAAAAGTTACAAGCATTTGTATGTTGCAAACTTTGATAGGTGTAGGCCGTACTGTATAGTTGTTAGTGCCGTTTGAAGTTTTATCAGTTTTTGATTTGGGACTCAGGGGTAGCATAGCTTTGAGCGATAGCTTAAATTGACAATAGGCTCGAGTACTTTATTGTTCCAAAATTTCAAGGTTTTATGACGCTCCAGTAAAAAGTTACAAGCACTTGTATGTTGCAAACTTTGATAGGTGTAGGACGTACCGTATAGAAGTTAGGGCCATTTAAAGTTTTATCAATGTTTGATTTGGGACTCAAGGGTAGCATAGCTTTGAGCGATAGCTTATATT
This sequence comes from Clusia tigrina, assembly GCA_920105625.2. NCBI lineage: Eukaryota > Metazoa > Arthropoda > Insecta > Diptera > Clusiidae > Clusia > Clusia tigrina. The sequence continues at coordinate 3,220,216 of CAKKTE020000011.1, read as the reverse complement.
GACAAGAGGCTCGAGTACTTTATTGTTACAAAATTTCAAGGTTTTATGATGCTCCAGTGAATAGCTACAAGCATTTGTATGTTGCAAACTTTGATAGGTGTAGGACGTACCGTATAGAAGTTAGGGCCATTTGAAGTTTTTTCAGTGTTTGATTTGGGAATCAAGGGTAGCATATCTTTGAGCGATAGCATAAATTGAGGCTCGAGTACTTTATTGTTACAAAATTTCAAGGTTTTATGACGCTTCAGTAAAAAGTTACAAGCATTTGTATGTTGCAAACTTTGATAGGTGTAGGACGTACCGTATATAAGTTAGGGCCATTTGAAGTTTTATCAGTGTTTGATTTGGGACTAAAGGGTAGCATAGCTTTGAGCGATAGCTTAAATTGACAAGAGGCTCGAGTACTTAATTGTTGCAAAATTTCAAAGTTGTATGACGCCCCAGTAAAAAGTTACAAGCATTTGTATGTTCCAAACTTTGATAGGTGTACGACGTACCGTATAGAAGTTAGGGCCATTTGAAGTTTTATCATTGTTTGATTTGGGACTCAAGGGTAGCATAGCTTTGAGCGATAGCTTAAATTGAACAGAGGCTCGAGGTCTTTATTGTTACAAAATTTCAAGGTTTTATGACGCTCCAGTAAAAAGTTACAAACATTTGTATGTTGCAAACTTTATTAGGTGTAGGACGTACCGTATAGAAATTAGGGCCATTTGAAGTTTTATCATTGTTTGATTTGGGACTCAAGGGTAGCATAGCTTTGAGCGATAGCTTATATTGACAAGAGGCTCGAGGTCTTTATTGTTACAAAATTTCAAGGTTGTATGACGCTCCAGTAAAAAGTTACAAGCATTTGTATGTTGCCAATTTTGATAGGTGTAGGACGTACCGTATAGAAGTTAGGGCCATTTGAAGTTTTATCATTGTTTGATTTGGGATTCAAGGGTAGCATAGCTTTGAGCGATAGCTTAAATTGAACAGAGGCTCGAGGTCTTTATTGTTACAAAATTTCAAGGTTTTATGACGCTCCAGTAAAAAGTTACAAACATTTGTATGTTGCAAACTTTGTTAGATGTAGGACGTACCGTATAGAAGTTAGGGCCATTTGAAGTTTTATCAATGTTTGATTTGGGACTCAAGGGTAGCATAGCTTTGAGCGACAGCTTAAATTGACAAGAGGCTCGAGTACTTTATTGTTACAAAATTTCAAGGTTTTATGACGCTAAAGTAAAAAGTTACAAGCATTTGTATGTTGCAAACTTTGATAGGTGTAGGACGTACCGTATAGAAGTTAGGGCCATTTGAAGTTTTATCAGTGTTTGATTTGGGACTCAAGGGTAGCATAGCTTTAAGCGATAGTTTAAATTGAGAAGAGGCTCGAATACTTTATTGTTACAAAATTTCAAAGTTTTATGACGCTCCAGTAAAAAGTGACAAGCATTTGTATGTTGCAAACTTTGATAGGTGTAGGACATACCGTATAGAAGTTAGGGCCATTTGAAGTTTTATAATTGTTTGATTTGGGACTCAAGGGTGGCATAGCTTTGAGCGATAGCTTAAATTGACAAGAGGCTCGATGTCTTTATTGTTACAAAATTTCAAGGTTTTATGACGCTCCAGTAAAAAGTTACATGCATTTGTATGTTGCAAACTTTGATAGGTGAAGGATGTACCGTATAGAAGTTAGGGCTATTTGAAGTTTTATCAATGTTTGATTTGGGACTCAAGGGTAGCATAGCTTTGAGCGATAGCTTAAATTGACAAGTGGCTCGGGTACTTTATTGTTACAAAATTTCAAGGTTTTATGACGCTCCAGTAAAAAGTTACAAGCATTTGTATGTGGCAAACTTTGATAGGTGTAGGACGTACCGTATAGCAGTTAGGGCCATTTTAAGTTTTATCAATGTTTGATTTGGGACTCAAGGGTAGCATAGCTTTGAGCGATAGTTTAAATTGAGAAGAGGCTCGAGTACTTTATTGTTACAAAATTTCAAAGTTTTATGACGCTCCAGTAAAAAGTTACAAGCATTTGTATGTTGCAAACTTTGATAGGTGTAGGACGTACCGTATAGAAGTTAGGGCCATTTGAAGTTTTATCATTGTTTGATTTGGGACTCAAGGGTAGCATAGCTTTGAGCGATAGCTTAAATTGACAAGAGGCTCGAGGTCTTTATTGCTACAAAATTTCAAGGTTGTATGACGCTCCAGTAAAAAGTTACAAGCATTTGTATGTTGCCAATTTTGATAGGTGTAGGACGTACCGTATAGAAGTTAGGGCCATTTGAAGTTTTATCATTGTTTGATTTGGGACTCAAGGGTAGCATAGCTTTGAGCGATAGCTTAAATTGAACAGAGGCTCGAGGACTTTATTGTTACAAAATTTCAAGGTTTTATGACGCTCCAGTAAAAAGTTACAAACATTTGTATGTTTGCAAACTTTGTTAGGTGTAGGACGTACCGTATAGAAGTTAGGGCCATTTGAAGTTTTATCAATGTTTGATTTGGGACTCAAGGGTAGCATAGCTTTGAGCGACAGCTTAAATTGACAAGAGGCTCGAGTACTTTATTGTTACAAAATTTCAAGGTTTTATGACGCTCCAGTAAATAGTCACAAGCATTTGTATATTGCACACTTTGATAGGTGTAGGACGTACCGTATAGAAGTTAGGGCTATTTGAAGTTTTATCAGTGTTTGATTGGTACTCAAGGATAGCATAGCTTTGAGCGATAGTTTAAATTGAGAAAGGCTCGAATACTTTATTGTTACAAAATTTCAAAGTTTTATGACGCTCCAGTAAAAAGTTACAAGCATTTGTATGTTGCAAACTTTGATAGGTGTAGGACGTACCGTATAGAAGTTAGGGCCATTTGAAGTTTTATCATTGTTTGATTGGAACTCAAGGGTGGCATAGCTTTGAGCGATAGCTTAAATTGACAAGAGGCTCGAGGTCTTTATTGTTACAAAATTTCAAGGTTTTATGACGCTCCAGTAAAAAGTTACATGCATTTGTATGTTGCAAACTTTGATAGGTGTAGGATGTACCGTATAGAAGTTAGGGCCACTTGAAGTTTTATCAATGTTTGATTTGGGACTCAAGGGTAGCATAGCTTTGAGCGTTAGCTTAAATTGACAAGTGGCTCGGGTACTTTATTGTTACAAAATTTCAAGGTTTTATGACGCTCCAGTAAAAAGTTACAAGCATTTGTATGTTACAAACTTTGATAGGTGTAGGACGCACCGTATAGAAGTTAGGGCCATTTGAAGTTTTATCAATGTTTGATTTGGGACTCAAGGGTAGCATAGCTTTGAGCGATAGCTTAAATTGACAAGAGGCTGGAGTACTTTATTGTTACAAAATTTCAAGGTTTTATGACGCTCCAGTAAAAAGTTACAAGAATTTGTATGTTGCAAACTTTGATAGGTGTAGGACGTACCGTATAGAAGTTAGGGCCATTTGAAGTTTTATTATTGTTTGATTTGGGACTCAAGGGTAGCATAGCTTTGAGCGATAGCTTAAATTGAACAGAGGCTCGAGGTCTTTATTGTAACAAAATTTCAAGGTTTTATGACGCTCCAGTAAAAAGTTACAAGCATTTGTATGTTGCAAACTTTGATAGGTGTAGGACGTACCGTATAGAAGTTAGGGCCATTTGAAGTTTTATCAGTGTTTGATTTGGGACTCATGGGTAGCATAGCTTTGAGCGATAGCTTAAATTGACAAGAGGCTCGAGTACTTTATTGTTAGAAAATTTCAAAGTTTTATGACGCCCCAGTAAAAAGTTACAAGCATTTGTATGTTCCAAACTTTGATAGGTGTAGGACGTACCGTATAGAAGTTAGGGCCATTTGAAGTTTTATCATTGTTTGATTTGGGACTCAAGGGTAGCATAGCTTTGAGCGATAGCTTAAATTGAACAGAGGCTCGAGGTCTTTATTGTTACAAAATTTCAAGGTTTTATGACGCTCCAGTAAAAAGTTACAAGCATTTGTATGTTGCAAACTTTGTTAGGTGTAGGACGTACCGTAGAGAAGGTAGAACCATTTGAAGTTTTATCATTGTTTGATTTGAGACTCAAGGGTAGCATAGCTTTGAGCGATAGCTTAAATTGACAAGAGGCTCGAGGTCTTTATTGTTACAAAATTTCAAGGTTGTATGACGCTCCAGTAAAAAGTTACAAGCATTTGTATGTTGCCAACTTTGATAGGTGTAGGACTTACCGTATAGAAGTTAGGGCCATTTGAAGTTTTATCAGTGTTTGATTTGGGACTCAAGGATAGCATAGCTTTGAGCGATAGTTTAAATTGAGAAGAGGCTCGAGTACTTTATTGTAACAAAATTTCAAGGTTTTATGACGCTCCAGTAAAAAGTTAAATGCATTTGTATGTTGCAAACTTTGATAGGTGTAGGATGTACCGTATAGAAGTTAGGGCCATTTGAAGTTTTATCAATGTTTGATTTGGGACTCAAGGTTAGCATAGCTTTGAGCGATAGCTTAAATTGACAAGAGGCTCGAGTACTTTATTGTTACAAAATTTCAAGGTTTTATGACGCTCCAGTAAAAAGTTACAAGCATTTGTATGTTGCAAACTTTGATAGGTGTAGGACGTACCGTATAGAAGTTAGGGCCATTTGAAGTTTTATGAATGTTTGATTTGGGACTCAAGGGTAGCATAGCTTTGAGCGATAGCTTAAATTGAACAGAGGCTCGAGGTCTTTATTGTTACAATATTGCAAGGTCTTATGACGCTCCAGTAAAAAGTTACAAGCATTTGTATGTTGCAAACTTTGATAGGTGTAGGACGTACCGTATAGAAGTTAGGGCAATTTGAAGTTTTATCATTGTTTGATTTGGGACTCAAGGGTAGCATAGCTTTGAGCGATAGCTTAAATTGCCAAGAGGCTAGAGGTCTTTATTGTTACAAAATTTCAAGGTTGTATGACGCTCCAGTAAAAAGTTACAAGCATTTGTATGTTGCAGACTTTGTTAGGTGTAGGATGTAGCGTATAGAAGTTAGGGCAATTTGAAGTTTTATCATTGTTTGTTTTGGGACTCAAGGGTAGCATAGCTTTGAGCGATAGCTTAAATTGACAAGAGGCTCGAGGTCTTTATTGTTACAATATTGCAAGGTCTTATGACGCTCCAGTAAAAAGTTACAAGCATTTGTATGTTGCAAACTTTGTTAGCTGTAGGACGTACCGTATAGAAGTTAGGGCCATTTGAAGTTTTATCATTGTTTGATTTGGGACTCAAGTGTAGCATAGCTTTGAGCGATAGCTTAAATTGACAAGAGGCTCGAGGTCTTTATTGTTACAAAATTTCAAGGTTGTATGACGCTCCAGTAAAAAGTTACAAGCATTTGTATGTTGCCAACTTTGATAGGTGTAGGACGTACCGTATAGAAGTTAGGGCCATTTGAAGTTTTATCAGTGTTTGATTTGGGACTCAAGGATAGCATAGCTTTGAGCGATAGTTTAAATTGAGAAAAGGCTCGAGTACTTTATTGTTACAAAATTTCAAAGTTTTATGTCGCCCCAGTAAAAAGTTACAAGCATTTGTATGTTCCAAACTTTGATAGGTGTAGGACGTACCGTATAGAAGTTAGGGCCATTTGAGGTTTTATCCGTGTTTGATTTGGGACTCAAGGTAGCATAGCTCTGAGCGATAGCTTAAATTGACAAGAGGCTCGAATACTTACTATTGTTACAAAATTTCAAAGTTTTATGACGCTCCAGTAAAAAGTTACAAGCATTTGTATGTTGCAAACTTTGATAGGTGTAGGACGTACCGTATAGAAGTCAGGGCCATTTGAAGTTTTATGAATGTTTGACTTGGGTCTCAAGGGTAGCATAGCTTTGAGCGATAACTTAAATAGACAAGAGGCTCGAGTACTTTATTGTTACAAAATTTCAAGGTTTTATGACGCTCCAGTAAAAAGTTACAAGCATTTGTATGTTGCAAACTTTGATAACTGTAGGACGTACCGTATAGAAGTTAGGGCCATTTGAAGTTTTATTATTGTTTGATTTGGGACTCAAGGGTAGCATAGCTTTGAGCGATAGCTTAAATTGAACAGAGGCTCGAGGTCTTTATTGCTACAAAAATTCAAGGTTTTATGACGCTCCAGTAAAAAGTTACAAACATTTGTATGTTGCAGACTTTGTTAGGTGTAGGACGTACCGTATAGAAGTTAGGGCAATTTGAAGTTTTATCATTGTTTGATTTGGGACTCAAGGGTAGCATAGCTTTGAGCGATAGCTTAAATTGACAAGAGGCTCGAGGTCTTTATTGTTACAAAATTTCAAGGTTGTATGACGCTCCAGTAAAAAGTGACAAGCATTTGTATGTTGTCAACTTTGATAAGTGTAGGACGTACCGTATAGAAGTAAGGGCCATTTGAAGTTTTATCAATGTTTGATTTGGGACTCAAGGGTAGCATAGCTTTGAGCGATAGCTTAAATTAACAAGAGGCTCGAGTACTTTATTGTTACAAAATTTCAAGGTTTTATGACGCTCCAGTAAAAAGTTACAAGCATTTGTAAATTGCAAACTTTGATAGGTGTAGGACGTACCGTATAGAAGTTAGGGCCATTTGAAGTTTTATCCGTGTTTGATTTGGGACTCTAGGGTAGCATAGCTTTGAGCGATAGCTTAAATTGACAAGAGGCTCGAGTACTTTATTGTTACAAAATTTCAAGGTTTTATGACGCTTCAGTAAAAAGTTACAAGCATTTGTATGTTGCAAACTTTGATAGGTGTAGGACGTACCGTATAGAAGTTAGGGCCATTTGAAGTTTTATCAGTGTTTGATTTGAGACTAAAGGGTAGCATAGCATTGAGCGATAGCTTAAATTGACAAGAGGCTCGAGTACTTTATTGTTGCAAAATTTCAAAGTTTTATGACGCCCCAGTAAAAAGTTACAAGCATTTGTATGTTCCAAACTTTGATAGGTGTAGGACGTACCGTATAGAAGTTAGGGTCATTTGAAGTTTTATCATTGTTTGATTTGGGACTCAAGGGTAGCATAGCTTTAAGCGATAGCTTAAATTGAACAGAGGCTCGAGGTCTTTATTGTTACAAAATTTCAAGGTTTTATGACGCTCCAGTAAAAAGTTACAAGCATTTGTATGTTGCCAATTTTGATAGGTGTAGGACGTACCGTATAGAAGTTAGGGTAATTTGAAGTTTTATCATTATTTGATTTGGGAGTCAAGGCTAGCATAGCTTTGAGCGATAGCTTAAATTGACAAGAGGCTCGAGTACTTTATTGTTACAAAATTTCAAGGTTTTATGACGCTCCAGTAAAAAGTTACAAGCATTTGTATGTTGCAAACTTTGATAACTGTTGGACGTACCGTATAGAAGTTAGGGCCATTTGAAGTTTTATTATTGTTTGATTTGGGACTCAAGGGTAGCATAGCTTTGAGCGATAGCTTAAATTGAACAGAGGCTCGAGGTCTTTATTGTTACAAAAATTCAAGGTTTTATGACGCTCCAGTAAAAAGTTACAAGCATTTGTATGTTGCAGACTTTGTTAGGTGTAGGACGTACCGTATAGAAGTTAGGGCAATTTGAAGTTTTATCATTGTTTGATTTGGGACTCAAGGGTAGCATAGCTTTGAGCGATAGCTTAAATTGCCAAGAGGCTCGAGGTCTTTATTGTTACAAAATTTCAAGGTTGTATGACGCTCCAGTAAAAAGTTACAAGCATTTGTATGTTGCCAACTTTGATAGGTGTAGGACTTACCGTATAGAAGTTAGGGCCATTTGAAGTTTTATCAGTGTTTGATTTGGGACTCAAGGATAGCATAGCTTTGAGCGATAGTTTAAATTGAGAAGAGGCTCGAGTACTTTATTGTTACAAAATTTCAAAGTTTTATGACGCTCCAGTAAAAAGTTACAAGCATTTGTATGTTGCAAACTTTGATAGGTGTAGGACGTACCGTATAGAAGTTAGGGCCATTTGAAGTTTTATCATTGTTTGATTTGGGACTCAAGGGTAGCATAGCTTTGAGCGATAGCTTAAATTGACAAGAGGCTCGAGGTCTTTATTGTTACAAAATTTCAAGGTTGTATGACGCTCCAGTAAAAAGTTACAAGCATTTGTATGTTGTCAACTTTGATAAGTGTAGGACGTACCGTATAGAAGTAAGGGCCATTTGAAGTTTTATCAATGTTTGATTTGGGACTCAAGGGTAGCATAGCTTTGAGCGATAGCTTAAATTAACAAGAGGCTCGAGTACTTTATTGTTACAAAATTTCAAGGTTTTATGACGCTCCAGTAAAAAGTTACAAGCATTTGTAAATTGCAAACTTTGATAGGTGTAGGACGTACCGTATAGAAGTCAGGGCCATTTGAAGTTTTATGAATGTTTGACTTGGGTCTCAAGGGTAGCATAGCTTTGAGCGATAACTTAAATAGACAAGAGGCTCGAGTACTTTATTGTTACAAAATTTCAAGGTTTTATGACGCTCCAGTAAAAAGTTACAAGCATTTGTATGTTGCAAACTTTGATAACTGTAGGACGTACCGTATAGAAGTTAGGGCCATTTGAAGTTTTATTATTGTTTGATTTGGGACTGAAGGGTAGCATAGCTTTGAGCGATAGCTTAAATTGAACAGAGGCTCGAGGTCTTTATTGCTACAAAAATTCAAGGTTTTATGACGCTCCAGTAAAAAGTTACAAACATTTGTATGTTGCAGACTTTGTTAGGTGTAGGACGTACCGTATAGAAGTTAGGGCAATTTGAAGTTTTATCATTGTTTGATTTGGGACTCAAGGGTAGCATAGCTTTGAGCGATAGCTTAAATTGACAAGAGGCTCGAGGTCTTTATTGTTACAAAATTTCAAGGTTGTATGACGCTCCAGTAAAAAGTTACAAGCATTTGTATGTTGTCAACTTTGATAAGTGTAGGACGTACCGTATAGAAGTAAGGGCCATTTGAAGTTTTATCAATGTTTGATTTGGGACTCAAGGGTAGCATAGCTTTGAGCGATAGCTTAAATTAACAAGAGGCTCGAGTACTTTATTGTTACAAAATTTCAAGGTTTTATGACGCTCCAGTAAAAAGTTACAAGCATTTGTAAATTGCAAACTTTGATAGGTGTAGGACGTACCGTATAGAAGTTAGGGCCAATTGAAGTTTTATCCGTGTTTGATTTGGGACTCTAGGGTAGCATAGCTTTGAGCGATAGCTTAAATTGACAAGAGGCTCGAGTACTTTATTGTTACAAAATTTCAAGGTTTTATGACGCTTCAGTAAAAAGTTACAAGCATTTGTATGTTGCAAACTTTGATAGGTGTAGGACGTACCGTATAGAAGTTAGGGCCATTTGAAGTTTTATCAGTGTTTGATTTGAGACTAAAGGGTAGCATAGCATTGAGCGATAGCTTAAATTGACAAGAGGCTCGAGTACTTTATTGTTGCAAAATTTCAAAGTTTTATGACGCCCCAGTAAAAAGTTACAAGCATTTGTATGTTCCAAACTTTGATAGGTGTAGGACGTACCGTATAGAAGTTAAGGCCATTTGAAGTTTTATCATTGTTTGATTTGGGACTCAAGGGTAGCATAGCTTTAAGCGATAGCTTAAATTGAACAGAGGCTCGAGGTCTTTATTGTTACAAAATTTCAAGGTTTTATGACGCTCCAGTAAAAAGTTACAAGCATTTGTATGTTGCCAATTTTGATAGGTGTAGGACGTACCGTATAGAAGTTAGGGTAATTTGAAGTTTTATCATTATTTGATTTGGGAGTCAAGGCTAGCATAGCTTTGAGCGATAGCTTAAATTGACAAGAGGCTCGAGTACTTTATTGTTACAAAATTTCAAGGTTTTATGACGCTCCAGTAAAAAGTTACAAGCATTTGTATGTTGCAAACTTTGATAACTGTTGGACGTACCGTATAGAAGTTAGGGCCATTTGAAGTTTTATTATTGTTTGATTTGGGACTCAAGGGTAGCATAGCTTTGAGCGATAGCTTAAATTGAACAGAGGCTCGAGGTCTTTATTGTTACAAAAATTCAAGGTTTTATGACGCTCCAGTAAAAAGTTACAAGCATTTGTATGTTGCAGACTTTGTTAGGTGTAGGACGTACCGTATAGAAGTTAAGGCAATTTGAAGTTTTATCATTGTTTGATTTGGGACTCAAGGGTAGCATAGCTTTGAGCGATAGCTTAAATTGCCAAGAGGCTCGAGGTCTTTATTGTTACAAAATTTCAAGGTTGTATGACGCTCCAGTAAAAAGTTACAAGCATTTGTATGTTGCCAACTTTGATAGGTGTAGGACTTACCGTATAGAAGTTAGGGCCATTTGAAGTTTTATCAGTGTTTGATTTGGGACTCAAGGATAGCATAGCTTTGAGCGATAGTTTAAATTGAGAAGAGGCTCGAGTACTTTATTGTTACAAAATTTCAAAGTTTTATGACGCTCCAGTAAAAAGTTACAAGCATTTGTATGTTGCAAACTTTGATAGGTGTAGGACGTACCGTATAGAAGTTAGGGCCATTTGAAGTTTTATCATTGTTTGATTTGGGACTCAAGGGTAGCATAGCTTTGAGCGATAGCTTAAATTGACAAAAGGCTCGAGGTCTTTATTGTTACAAAATTTCAAGGTTTTATAACGCTCCAGTAAAAAGTTAAATGCATTTGTATGTTGCAAACTTTGATAGGTGTAGGATGTACCGTATAGAAGTTAGGGCCATTTGAAGTTTTATCAATGTTTGATTTGGGACTCAAGGTTAGCATAGCTTTGAGCGATAGCTTAAATTGACAAGAGGCTCGAGTACTTTATTGTTACAAAATTTCAAGGTTTTATGACGCTCCAGTAAAAAGTTACAAGCATTTGTATGTTGCAAACTTTGATAGGTGTAGGACGTACCGTATAGAAGTTAGGGCAATTTGAAGTTTTATGAATGTTTGATTTGGGACTCAAGGGTAGCATAGCTTTGAGCGATAGCTTAAATTGAAAAGAGGCTCGAGGTCTTTATTGTTACAAAAATTCAAGGTTTTATGACGCTCCAGTAAAAAGTTACAAGCATTTGTATGTTGCAGACTTTGTTAGGTGTAGGACGTACCGTATAGAAGTTAGGGCAATTTGAAGTTTTATCATTGTTTGATTTGGGACTCAAGGTTAGCATAGCTTTGAGCGATAGCTTAAATTGCCAAGAGGCTAGAGGTCTTTATTGTTACAAAATTTCAAGGTTGTATGACGCTCCAGTAAAAAGTTACAAGCATTTGTATGTTGTCAACTTTGATAAGTGTAGGACGTACCGTATAGAAGCTAGGGCCATTTGAAGTTTTATCAATATTTGATTTGGGACTCAAGGGGAGCATAGCTTTGAGCGATAGCTTAAATTGACAAGAGGCTCGAGTACTTTATTGTTACAAAATTTCAAGGTTTTATGACGCTCCAGTAAAAAGTTACAAGCATTTGTATGTTGCAAACTTTGATAGGTGTAGGACGTACCGTATAGAAGTTAGGGCCATTTGAAGTTTTATCAGTGTTTGATTTAGGACTCAAGGATAGCATAGCTTTGAGCGATAGTTTAAATTGAGAAAAGGCTCGAGTACTTTATTGTTACAAAATTTCAAAGTTTTATGTCGCCCCAGTAAAAAGTTACCAGCATTTGTATGTTCCAAACTTTGATAGGTGTAGGACGTACCGTATAGAAGTTAGGGCCATTTGAAGTTTTATCCGTGTTTGATTTGTGGCTCAAGGTAGCATAGCTCTGAGCGATAGCTTAAATTGACAAGAGGCTCGAATACTTACTATTGTTACAAAATTTCAAAGTTTTATGACGCTCCAGTAAAAAGTTACAAGCATTTGTATGTTGCAAACTTTGATAGGTGTAGGACGTACCGTATAGAAGTTAGGGCCATTTGAAGTTTTATGAATGTTTGACTTGTGACTCAAGGGTAGCATAGCTTTGAGCGATAGCTTAAATTGACAAGAGGCTCGAGAACTTTATTGTTACAAAATTTCAAGGTTTTATGACGCTCCAGTAAAAAGTTACAAGCATTTGTATGTTGCAAACTTGATAACTGTAGGACGTACCGTATAGAAGTTAGGGCCATTTGAAGTTTTATTATTGTTTGATTTGGGACTCAAGGGTCGCATAGATTTGAGCGATAGCTTAAATTGAACAGAGGCTCGAGGTCTTTATTGTTACAAAAATTCAAGGTTTTATGACGCTCCAGTAAAAATTTACAAACATTTGTATGTTGCAGACTTTGTTAGGTGTAGGACGTGCCGTATAGAAGTTAGGGCAATTTGAAGTTTTATCATTGTTTGATTTGGGACTCAAGGGTAGCATAGCTTTGAGCGATAGCTTAAATTGACAAGAGGCTCGAGGTCTTTATTGTTACAAAATTTCAAGGTTGTATGACGCGCCAGTAAAAAGTTACAAGCATTTGTATGTTGTCAACTTTGATAAGTGTAGGACGTACCGTATAGAAGTAAGGGCCATTTGAAGTTTTATCAATGTTTGATTTGGGACTCAAGGGTAGCATAGCTTTGAGCGATAGCTTAAATTAACAAAAGGCTCGAGTACTTTATTGTTACAAAATTTCAAGGTTTTATGGCGCTTCAGTAAAAAGTTACAAGCATTTGTATGTTGCAAACTTTGATAGGTGAAGGACGTACCGTATAGAAGTTAGGGCCATTTGAAGTTTTCTCAGTGTTTGATTTGGGACTAAAGGGTAGCATAGCATTGAGCGATAGCTTAAATTGACAAGAGGCTCGAGTACTTTATTGTTGCAAAATTTCAAAGTTTTATGACGCCCCAGTAAAAAGTTACAAGCATTTGTATGTTCCAAACTTTGATAGGTGTAGGACGTACCGTATAGAAGTTAAGGCCATTTGAAGTTTTATCATTGTTTGATTTGGGACTCAAGGGTAGCATAGCTTTGAGCGATAGCTTAAATTGAACAGAGGCTCGAGGTCTTTATTGTTACAAAATTTCAAGGTTTTACGACGCTCCAGTAAAAAGTTATAAACATTTGTATGTTGCAAACTTTGTTAGGTGTAGGACGTACCGTATAGAAATTAGGGCCATTTGAAGTTTTATCATTGTTTGATTTGGGACTCAAGGGTAGCATAGCTTTGAGCCATAGCTTAAATTGACAAGAGGCTCGAGGTCTTTATTGTTACAAAATTTCAAGGTTGTATGACGCTCCAGTAAAAAGTTACAAGCATTTGTATGTTGCCAATTTTGATAGGTGTAGGACGTACCGTATAGAAGTTAGGGTCATTTGAAGTTTTATCATTGTTTGATTTGGGAGTCAAGGGTAGCATAGCATTGAGCGATAGCTTAAATTGACAAGAGGCTCGAGTACTTTATTGTTGCAAAATTTTAAAGTTTTACGACGCTCCAGTAAAAAGTTACAAACATTTGTATATTGCAAACTTTGATAGGTGTAGGACGTACCGTATAGAAGTTAGGGCCATTTGAAGTTTTATCCGTGTTTGATTTGGGACTCAAGGGTAGCATAGCTTTGAGCGATAGCTTAAATTGACAAGAGGCTCGAGTACTTTATTGTTACAAAATTTCAAGGTTTTATGGCGCTTCAGTAAAAAGTTACAAGCATTTGTATGTTGCAAACTTTGATAGGTGAAGGACGTACCGTATAGAAGTTAGGGCCATTTGAAGTTTTCTCAGTGTTTGATTTGGGACTAAAGGGTAGCATAGCATTGAGCGATAGCTTAAATTGACAAGAGGCTCGAGTACTTTATTGTTGCAAAATTTCAAAGTTTTATGACGCCCCAGTAAAAAGTTACAAGCATTTGTATGTTCCAAACTTTGATAGGTGTAGGACGTACCGTATAGAAGTTAAGGCCATTTGAAGTTTTATCATTGTTTGATTTGGGACTCAAGGGTAGCATAGCTTTGAGCGATAGCTTAAATTGAACAGAGGCTCGAGGTCTTTATTGTTACAAAATTTCAAGGTTTTACGACGCTCCAGTAAAAAGTTACAAACATTTGTATGTTGCAAACTTTGTTAGGTGTAGGACGTACCGTATAGAAATTAGGGCCATTTGAAGTTTTATCATTGTTTGATTTGGGACTCAAGGGTAGCATAGCTTTGAGCCATAGCTTAAATTGACAAGAGGCTCGAGGTCTTTATTGTTACAAAATTTCAAGGTTGTATGACGCTCCAGTAAAAAGTTACAAGCATTTGTATGTTGCCAATTTTGATAGGTGTAGGACGTACCGTATAGAAGTTAGGGTCATTTGAAGTTTTATCATTGTTTGATTTGGGAGTCAAGGGTAGCATAGCTTTGAGCGATAGCTTAAATTGACAAGAGGCTCGAGTACTTTATTGTTACAAAATTTCAAGGTTGTATGACGCTCCAGTAAAAAGTTACAAGCATTTGTATGTTGCAAACTTTGATAGGTGTAGGACGTACCGTATAGAAGTTAGGGCCATTTGAAGTTTTATGAATGTTTGATTTGGGACTCAAGGGTAGCATAGCTTTGAGCGATAGCTTAAATTGACAAGAGGCTCGAGTACTTTATTGTTACAAAATTTCAAGGTTTTATGACGCTCCAGTAAAAAGTTACAAGCATTTGTATGTTGCAAACTTTGATAACTGTAGGACGTACCGTATAGAAGTTAGGGCCATTTGAAATTTTATTATTGTTTGATTTGGGACTCAAGGGTAGCATAGCTTTGAGCGATAGCTTAAATTGAACAGAGGCTCGAGGTCTTTATTGTTACAAAAATTCAAGGTTTTATGACGCTCCAGTAAATTTGTATGTTGCAAACTTTGATAACTGTAGGACGTACCGTATAGAAGTTAGGGCCATTTGAAGTTTTATTATTGTTTGATTTGGGACTCAAGGGTAGCATAGCTTTGAGCGATAGCTTAAATTGAACAGAGGCTCGAGGTCTTTATTGCTACAAAAATTCAAGGTTTTATGACGCTCCAGTAAAAAGTTACAAGCATTTGTATGTTGCAGACTTTGTTAGGTGTAGGACGTACCGTATAGAAGTTAGGGCAATTTGAAGTTTTATCATTGTTTGATTTGGGACTCAAGGGTAGCATAGCTTTGAGCGATAGCTTAAATTGACAAGAGGCTCGAGGTCTTTATTGTTACAAAATTGCAAGGTCTTATGACGCTCCAGTAAAAAGTTACAAGCATTTGTATGTTGCAAACTTTGTTAGGTGTAGGACGTACCGTGTAGAAGTTAGGGCCATTTGAAGTTTTATCATTGTTTGATTTGGGACTCAAGGGTAGCATAGCTTTGAGCGACAGCTTAAATTGACAAGAGGCTCGAGGTCTTTATTGTTACAAAATTTCAAGGTTGTATGACGCTCCAGTAAAAAGTTACAAGCATTTGTATGTTGCCAACTTTGATAGGTGTAGGACGTACCGTATAGAAGTTAGGGCCATTTGAAATTTTATCAGTGTTTGATTTGGGACTCAAGGATAGCATAGCTTTGAGCGATAGTTTAAATTGAGAAGAGGCTCGAGTACTTTATTGTTACAAAATTTCAAAGTTTTATGACGCTCCAGTAAAAAGTTACAAGCATTTGTATGTTGCAAATTTTGATAGGTGTAGGACGTACCGTATAGAAGTTTGGGCCATTTGAAGTTTTATCATTGTTTGATTTGGGACTCAAGGGTAGCATAGCTTTGAGCGATAGCTTAAATTGACAAGAGGCTCGAGGTCTTTATTGTAACAAAATTTCAAGGTTTTATGACGCTCCAGTAAAAAGTTAAATGCATTTGTATGTTGCAAACTTTGATAGGTGTAGGATGTACCGTATAGAAGTTAGGGCCATTTGAAATTTTATCAATGTTTGATTTGGGACTCAAGGTTAGCATAGCTTTGAGCGATAGCTTAAATTGACAAGAGGCTCGAGTACTTTATTGTTACAAAATTTCAAGGTTTTATGACGCTCCAGTAAAAAGTTACAAGCATTTGTATGTTGCAAACTTTGATAGGTGTAGGACGTACCGTATAGAAGTTAGGGCCATTTGAAGTTTTATGAATGTTTGATTTGGGACTCAAGGGTAGCATAGCTTTGAGCGATAGCTTAAATTGAACAGAGGCTCGAGGTCTTTATTGTTACAAAAATTCAAGGTTTTATGACGCTCCAGTAAAAAGTTACAAGCATTTATATGTTGCAGACTTTGTTAGGTGTAGGACGTACCGTATAGAAGTTAGGGCAATTTGAAGTTTTATCATTGTTTGATTTGGGACTCAAGGGTAGCATAGCTTTGAGCGATAGCTTAAATTGCCAAGAGGCTAGAGGTCTTTATTGTTACAAAATTTCAAGGTTGTATGACGCTCCAGTAAAAAGTTACAAGCATTTGTATGTTGCAGACTTTGTTAGGTGTAGGATGTAGCGTATAGAAGTTAGGGCAATTTGAAGTTTTATCATTGTTTGTTTTGGGACTCAAGGGTAGCATAGCTTTGAGCGATAGCTTAAATTGACAAGAGGCTCGAGGTCTTTATTGTTACAATATTGCAAGGTCTTATGACGCTCCAGTAAAAAGTTACAAGCATTTGTATGTTGCAAACTTTGTTAGCTGTAGGACGTACCGTATAGAAGTTAGGGCCATTTGAAGTTTTATCATTGTTTGATTTGGGACTCAAGTGTAGCATAGCTTTGAGCGATAGCTTAAATTGACAAGAGGCTCGAGGTCTTTATTGTTACAAAATTTCAAGGTTGTATGACGCTCCAGTAAAAAGTTACAAGCATTTGTATGTTGCCAACTTTGATAGGTGTAGGACGTGCCGTATAGAAGTTAGGGCCATTTGAGGTTTTATCCGTGTTTGATTTGGGACTCAAGGTAGCATAGCTCTGAGCGATAGCTTAAATTGACAAGAGGCTCGAATACTTACTATTGTTACAAAATTTCAAAGTTTTATGACGCTCCAGTAAAAAGGTACAAGCATTTGTATGTTGCAAACTTTGATAGGTGTAGGACGTACCGTATAGAAGTCAGGGCCATTTGAAGTTTTATGAATGTTTGACTTGGGACTCAAGGGTAGCATAGCTTTGAGCGATAACTTAAATTGACAAGAGGCTCGAGTACTTTATTGTTACAAAATTTCAAGGTTTTATGACGCTCCAGTAAAAAGTCACAAGCATTTGTATGTTGCAAACTTTGATAACTGTAGGACGTACCGTATAGAAGTTAGGGCCATTTGAAGTTTTATTATTGTTTGATTTGGGACTCAAGGGTAGCATAGCTTTGAGCGATAGCTTAAATTGAACAGAGGCTCGAGGTCTTCATTGCTACAAAAATTCAAGGTTTTATGACGCTCCAGTAAAAAGTTACAAGCATTTGTATGTTGCCAATTTTGATAGGTGTAGGACGTACCGTATAGAAGTTAGGGTCATTTGAAGTTTTATCATTATTTGATTTGGGAGTCAAGGCTAGCATAGCTTTGAGCGATAGCTTAAATTGACAAGAGGCTCGAGTACTTTATTGTTACAAAATTTCAAGGTTGTATGACGCTCCAGTAAAAAGTTACAAGCATTAGTATGTTGTCAACTTTGATAAGTGTAGGACGTACCGTAGAGAAGTTAGGGCCATTTGAAGTTTTATCAATATTTGATTTGGGACTCAAGGGGAGCATAGCTTTGAGCGATAGCTTAAATTGACAAGAGGCTCGAGTACTTTATTGTTACAAAATTTCAAGGTTTTATGACGCTCCAGTAAAAAGTTACAAGCATTTGTATGTTGCAAACTTTGATAGGTGTAGGACGTACCGTATAGAAGTTAGGGCCATTTGAAGTTTTATCAGTGTTTGATTTGGGACTCAAGGATAGCATAGCTTTGAGCGATAGTTTAAATTGAGAAAAGGCTCGAGTACTTTATTGTTACAAAATTTCAAAGTTTTATGTCGCCCCAGTAAAAAGTTACAAGCATTTGTATGTTCCAAACTTTGATAGGTGTAGGACGTACCGTATAGAAGTTAGGGCCATTTGAAGTTTTATCCGTGTTTGATTTGTGGCTCAAGGTAGCATACCTCTGAGCGATAGCTTAAATTGACAAGAGGCTCGAATACTTACTATTGTTACAAAATTTCAAAGTTTTATGACGCTCCAGTAAAAAGTTACAAGCATTTGTATGTTGCAAACTTTGATAGGTGTAGGACGTACCGTATAGAAGTTAGGGCCATTTGAAGTTTTATGAATGTTTGACTTGTGACTCAAGGGTAGCATAGCTTTGAGCGATAGCTTAAATTGACAAGAGGCTCGAGTACTTTATTGTTACAAAATTTCAAGGTTTTATGACGCTCCAGTAAAAAGTTACAAGCATTTGTATGTTGCAAACTTTGATAACTGTAGGACGTACCGTATAGAAGTTAGGGCCATTTGAAGTTTTATTATTGTTTGATTTGGGACTCAAGGGTCGCATAGCTTTGAGCGATAGCTTAAATTGAACAGAGGCTCGAGGTCTTTATTGTTACAAAAATTCAAGGTTTTATGACGCTCCAGTAAAAATTTACAAACATTTGTATGTTGCAGACTTTGTTAGGTGTAGGACGTGCCGTATAGAAGTTAGGGCAATTTGAAGTTTTATCATTGTTTGATTTGGGACTCAAGGGTAGCATAGCTTTGAGCGATAGCTTAAATTGACAAGAGGCTCGAGGTCTTTATTGTTACAAAATTTCAAGGTTGTATGACGCGCCAGTAAAAAGTTACAAGCATTTGTATGTTGTCAACTTTGATAAGTGTAGGACGTACCGTATAGAAGTAAGGGCCATTTGAAGTTTTATCAATGTTTGATTTGGGACTCAAGGGTAGCATAGCTTTGAGCGATAGCTTAAATTAACAAGAGGCTCGAGTACTTTATTGTTACAAAATTTCAAGGTTTTATGACGCTCCAGTAAAAAGTTACAAGCATTTGTATATTGCAAACTTTGATAGGTGTAGGACCTACCGTATAGAAGTTAGGGCCATTTGAAGTTTTATCCGTGTTTGATTTGGGACTCAAGGGTAGCATAGCTTTGAGCGATAGCTTAAATTGACAAGAGGCTCGAGTACTTTATTGTTACAAAATTTCAAGGTTTTATGACGCTTCAGTAAAAAGTTACAAGCATTTGTATGTTGCAAACTTTGATAGGTGAAGGACGTACCGTATAGAAGTTAGGGCCATTTGAAGTTTTATCAGTGTTTGATTTGGGACTAAAGGGTAGCATAGCATTGAGCGATAGCTTAAATTGACAAGAGGCTCGAGTACTTTATTGTTGCAAAATTTCAAAGTTTTATGACGCCCCAGTAAAAAGTTACAAGCATTTGTATGTTCCAAACTTTGATAGGTGTAGGACGTACCGTATAGAAGTTAAGGCCATTTGAAGTTTTATCATTGTTTGATTTGGGACTCAAGGGTAGCATAGCCTTGAGCGATAGCTTAAATTGAACAGAGGCTCGAGGTCTTTATTGTTACAAAATTTCAAGGTTTTACGACGCTCCAGTAAAAAGTTACAAACATTTGTATGTTGCAAACTTTGTTAGGTGGAGGACGTACCGTATAGAAATTAGGGCCATTTGAAGTTTTATCATTGTTTGATTTGGGACTCAAGGGTAGCATAGCTTTGAGCCATAGCTTAAATTGACAAGAGGCTCGAGGTCTTTATTGTTACAAAATTTCAAGGTTGTATGACGCTCCAGTAAAAAGTTACAAGCATTTGTATGTTGGCAATTTTGATAGGTGTAGGACGTACCGTATAGAAGTTAGGGTCATTTGAAGTTTTATCATTGTTTGATTTGGGAGTCAAGGGTAGCATAGCTTTGAGCGATAGCTTAAATTGACAAGAGGCTCGAGTACTTTATTGTTACAAAATTTCAAGGTTTTATGACGCTCCAGTAAAAAGTTACAAGCATTTGTATGTTGCAAACTTTGATAGGTGTAGGACGTACCGTATAGAAGTTAGGGCCATTTGAAGTTTTATGAATGTTTGATTTGGGACTCAAGGGTAGCATAGCTTTGAGCGATAGCTTAAATTGACAAGAGGCTCGAGTACTTTATTGTTACAAAATTTCAAGGTTTTATGACGCTCCAGTAAAAAGTTACAAGCATTTGTATGTTGCAAACTTTGATAACTGTAGGACGTACCGTATAGAAGTTAGGGCCATTTGAAGTTTTATTATTGTTTGATTTGGGACTCAAGGGTAGCATAGCTTTGAGCGATAGCTTAAATTGAACAGAGGCTCGAGGTCTTTATTGTTACAAAAATTCAAGGTTTTATGACGCTCCAGTAAAAAGTTACAAGCATTTGTATGTTTCAGACTTTGTTAGGTGTAGGACGTACCGTATAGAAGTTAGGGCAATTTGAAGTTTTATCATTGTTTGATTTGGGACTCGAGGGTAGCATAGCTTTGAGCGATAGCTTAAATTGCCAAGAGGCTAGAGGTCTTTATTGTTACAAAATTTCAAGGTTGTATGACGCTCCAGTAAAAAGTTACAAGCATTTGTATGTTGTCAACTTTGATAAGTGTAGGACGTACCGTATAGAAGTTAGGGCCATTTGAAGTTTTATCAATATTTGATTTGGGACTCAAGGGTAGCATAGCTTTGAGCGATATCTTAAATTGACAAGAGGCTCGAGTACTTTATTGTTACAAAATTTCAAGGTCTTATGACGCTCCAGTAAAAAGTTACAAGCATTTGTATATTGCAAACTTTGATAGGTGTAGGACGTACCGTATAGAAGTTAGGGCCATTTGAAGTTTTATCCGTGTTTGATTTGGGTCTCAAGGAAGCATAGCTCTGAGCGATAGCTTAAATTGACAAGAGGCTCGAATACTTACTATTGTTACAAAATTTCAAAGTTTTATGACGCCCCAGTAAAAAGTTACAAGCATTTGTATGTTGCAGACTTTGTTAGGTGTAGGACGTACCGTATAGAAGTTAGGGCAATTTGAAGTTTTATCATTGTTTGATTTGGGACTCAAGGGTAGCATAGCTTTGAGCGATAGCTTAAATTGACAAGAGGCTCGAGGTCTTTATTGTTACAAAATTGCAAGGTCTTATGACGCTCCAGTAAAAAGTTACAAGCAGTTGTATGTTGCAAACTTTGTTAGGTGTAGGACGTACCGTGTAGAAGTTAGGGCCATTTGAAGTTTTATCATTGTTTGATTTGGGACTCAAGGGTAGCATAGCTTTGAGCGATAGCTTAAATTGACAAGAGGCTCGAGGTCTTTAGTGTTACAAAATTTCAAGGTTGTATGACGCTCCAGTAAAAAGTTACAAGCATTTGTATGTTGCCAACTTTGATAGGTGTAGGACGTACCGTATAAAAGTTAGGGCCATTTGAAGTTTTATCAGTGTTTGATTTGGGACTCAAGGATAGCATAGCTTTGAGCGATAGTTTAAATTGAGAAAAGGCTCGAGTACTTTATTGTTACAAAATTTCAAAGTTTAATGTCGCCCCAGTAAAAAGTTACAAGCATTTGTATGTTCCAAACTTTGATAGGTGTAGGACGTACCGTATAGAAGTTAGGGCCATTTGAAGTTTTATCCGTTTTTGATTTGGGACTCAAGGTAGCATAGCTCTGAGCGATAGCTTAAATTGACAAGAGGCTCGAATACTTACTATTGTTACAAAATTTCAAACTTTTATGACGCTCCAGTAAAAAGTTACAAGCATTTGTATGTTGCAAACTTTGATAGGTGTAGGACGTACCGTATAGAAGTTAGGGCCATTTGAAGTTTTATGAATGTTTGACTTGGGACTCAAGGGTAGCATAGCTTTGAGCGATAGCTTAAATTGACAAGAGGCTCGAGTACTTTATTGTTACAAAATTTCAAGGTTTTATGACGCTCCACTAAAAATTTATAAGCATTTGTATGTTGCAAACTTTGATAACTGTAGGACGTACCGTATAGAAGTTAGGGCCATTTGAAGTTTTATTATTGTTTGATTTGGGACTCGAGGGTAGCATAGCTTTGAGCGATAGCTTAAATTGAACAGAGGCTCGAGGTCTTTATTGTTACAAAAATTCAAGGTTTTATGACGCTCCAGTAAAAAGTTACAAACATTTGTATGTTGCAGACTTTGTTAGGTGTAGGACGTACCGTATAGAAGTTAGGGCAATTTGAAGTTTTATTATTGTTTGATTTGGGACTCAAGGGTAGCATAGCTTTGAGCGATAGCTTAAATTGACAAGAGGCTCGAGGTCTTTATTGTTACAAAATTTCAAGGTTGTATGACGCTCCAGTAAAAAGTTACAAGCATTTGTATGTTGTCAACTTTGATAAGTGTAGGACGTACCGTATAGAAGTAAGGGCCATTTGAAGTTTTATCAATGTTTGATTTGGGACAAAAGGGTAGCATAGCTTTGAGCGATAGCTTAAATTAACAAGAGGCTCGAGTACTTTATTGTTACAAAATTTCAAGGTTTTATGACGCTCCAGTAAAAAGTTACAAGCATTTGTATATTGCAAACTTTGATAGGTGTAGGACGTACCGTATAGAAGTTAGGGCCATTTTAAGTTTTATCCGTGTTTGATTTGGGACTCAAGGGTAGCATAGATTTGAGCGATAGCTTAAATTGACAAGAGGCTCGAGTACTTTATTGTTACAAAATTTCAAGGTTTTATGACGCTTCAGTAAAAAGTTACAAGCATTTGTATGTTGCAAACTTTGATAGGTGAAGGACGTACCGTATAGAAGTTAGGGCCATTTGAAGTTTTATCAGTGTTTGATTTGGGACTAAAGGATAGCATAGCATTGAGCGATAGCTTAAATTGACAAGAGGCTCGAGTACTTTATTGTTGCAAAATTTCAAAGTTTTATGACGCCCCAGTAAAAAGTTACAAGCACTTGTATTTTGCAAACTTTGATAGGTGTATGACGTACCGTATAGAAGTTAGGGCCATTTGAAGTTTTATCAGAGTTTGATTTGGGACTCAAGGGTAGCATAGCTTTGAGCGATAGCTTAAATTGAACAGAGGCTCGAGGTCTTTATTGTTACAAAATTTCAAGGTTTTACGACGCTCCAGTAAAAAGTTACGAACATTTGTATGTTGCAAACTTTGTTAGGTGTAGGATGTACCGTATAGAAATTAGGGCCATTTGAAGTTTTATCATTGTTTGATTTGGGACTCAAGGGTAGCATAGCTTTGAGCCATAGCTTAAATTGACAAGAGGCTCGAGGTCTTTATTGTTACAAAATTTCAAGGTTGTATGAAACTCCAGTAAAAAGTTACAAGCATTTGTATGTTGCCAATTTTGATAGGTGTAGGACGTACCGTATAGAAGTTAGGGTCATTTGAAGTTTTATCATTGTTTGATTTGGGAGTCAAGGGTAGCATAGCTTTGAGCGATAGCTTAAATTGACAAGAGGCTCGAGTACTTTATTGTTACAAAATTTCAAGGTTTTATGACGCTCCAGTAAAAAGTTACAAGCATTTGTATGTTGCAAACTTTGATAGGTGTAGGACGTACCGTATAGAAGTTAGGGCCATTTGAAGTTTTATGAATGTTTGATTTGGGACTCAAGGGTAGCATAGCTTTGAGCGATAGCTTAAATTGACAAGAGGCTCGAGTACTTTATTGTTACAAAATTTCAAGGTTTTATGACGCTCCAGTAAAAAGTTACAAGCATTTGTATGTTGCAAACTTTGATAACTGTAGGACGTACCGTATAGAAGTTAGGGCCATTTGAAGTTTTATTATTGTTTGATTTGGGACTCAAGGGTAGCATAGCTTTGAGCGATAGCTTAAATTGAACAGAGGCTCGAGGTCTTTATTGTTACAAAAATTCAAGGTTTTATGACGCTCCAGTAAAAAGTTACAAGCATTTGTATGTTGCAGACTTTGTTAGGTGTAGGACGTACCGTATAGAAGTTAGGGCCATTTGAAGTTTTATCAGTGTTTGATTTGGGACTAAAGGATAGCATAGCATTGAGCGATAGCTTAAATTGACAAGAGGCTCGAGTACTTTATTGTTGCAAAATTTCAAAGTTTTATGACGCCCCAGTAAAAAGTTACAAGCACTTGTATTTTGCAAACTTTGATAGGTGTATGACGTACCGTATAGAAGTTAGGGCCATTTGAAGTTTTATCAGAGTTTGATTTGGGACTCAAGGGTAGCATAGCTTTGAGCGATAGCTTAAATTGAACAGAGGCTCGAGGTATTGTTACAAAATTTCAAGGTTTTACGACGCTCCAGTAAAAAGTTACGAACATTTGTATGTTGCAAACTTTGTTAGGTGTAGGATGTACCGTATAGAAATTAGGGCCATTTGAAGTTTTATCATTGTTTGATTTGGGACTCAAGGGTAGCATAGCTTTGAGCCATAGCTTAAATTGACAAGAGGCTCGAGGTCTTTATTGTTACAAAATTTCAAGGTTGTATGAAACTCCAGTAAAAAGTTACAAGCATTTGTATGTTGCCAATTTTGATAGGTGTAGGACGTACCGTATAGAAGTTAGGGTCATTTGAAGTTTTATCATTGTTTGATTTGGGAGTCAAGGGTAGCATAGCTTTGAGCGATAGCTTAAATTGACAAGAGGCTCGAGTACTTTATTGTTACAAAATTTCAAGGTTTTATGACGCTCCAGTAAAAAGTTACAAGCATTTGTATGTTGCAAACTTTGATAGGTGTAGGACGTACCGTATAGAAGTTAGGGCCATTTGAAGTTTTATGAATGTTTGATTTGGGACTCAAGGGTAGCATAGCTTTGAGCGATAGCTTAAATTGACAAGAGGCTCGAGTACTTTATTGTTACAAAATTTCAAGGTTTTATGACGCTCCAGTCAAAAGTTACAAGCATTTGTATGTTGCAAACTTTGATAACTGTAGGACGTACCGTATAGAAGTTAGGGCCATTTGAAGTTTTATTATTGTTTGATTTGGGACTCAAGGGTAGCATAGCTTTGAGCGATAGCTTAAATTGAACAGAGGCTCGAGGTCTTTATTGTTACAAAAATTCAAGGTTTTATGACGCTCCAGTAAAAAGTTACAAGCATTTGTATGTTGCAGACTTTGTTAGGTGTAGGACGTACCGTATAGAAGTTAGGGCAATTTGAAGTTTTATCATTGTTTGATTTGGGACTCAAGGGTAGCATAGCTTTGAGCGATAGCTTAAATTGACAAGAGGCTCGAGGTCTTTATTGTTACAAAATTGCAAGGTCTTATGACGCTCCAGTAAAAAGTTACAAGCATTTGTATGTTGCAAACTTTGTTAGGTGTAGGACGTACCGTGTAGAAGTTAGGGCCATTTGAAGTTTTATCATTGTTTGATTTGGGACTCAAGGGTAGCATAGCTTTGAGCGATAGCTTAAATTGACAAGAGGCTCGAGGTCTTTATTGTTACAAAATTTCAAGGTTGTATGACGCTCCAGTAAAAAGTTACAAGCATTTGTATGTTGCCAACTTTGATAGGTGTAGGACGTACCGTATAGAAGTTAGGGCCATTTGAAATTTTATCAGTGTTTGATTTGGGACTCAAGGATAGCATAGCTTTGAGCGATAGTTTAAATTGAGAAAAGGCTCGAGTACTTTATTGTTACAAAATTTCAAAGTTTTATGTCGCCCCAGTAAAAAGTTACAAGCATTTGTATGTTGCAAACTTTGATAGGTGTAGGACGTACCGTATAGAAGTTAGGGCCATTTGAAGTTTTATGAATGTTTGATTTGGGACTCAAGGGTAGCATTGCTTTGAGCGATAGCTTAAATTGACACGAGGCTCGAGTACTTTATTGTTACAAAATTTCAAGGTTTTATGACGCTCCAGTAAAAAGTTACAAGCATTTGTATGTTGCAAACTTTGATAACTGTAGGACGTACCGTATAGAAGTTAGGGCCATTTGAAGTTTTATTATTGTTTGATTTGGGACTCAAGGGTAGCATAGCTTTGAGCGATAGCTTAAATTGAACAGAGGCTCGAGGTCTTTATTGTTACAAAAATTCAAGGTTTTATGACGCTCCAGTAAAAAGTTACAAGCATTTGTATGTTGCAGACTTTGTTAGGTGTAGGACGTACCGTATAGAAGTTAGGGCAATTTGAAGTTTTATCATTGTTTGATTTGGGACTCGAGGGTAGCATAGCTTTGAGCGATAGCTTAAATTTCCAAGAGGCTAGAGGTCTTTATTGTTACAAAATTTCAAGGTTGTATGACGCTCCAGTAAAAAGTTACAAGCATTTGTATGTTGTCAACTTTGATAAGTGTAGGACGTACCATATAGAAGTTAGGGCCATTTGAAGTTTTATCAATATTTGATTTGGGACTCAAGGGTAGCATAGCTTTGAGCGATATCTTAAATTGACAAGAGGCTCGAGTACTTTATTGTTACAAAATTTCAAGGTCATATGACGCTCCAGTAAAAAGTTACAAGCATTTGTATATTGCAAACTTTGATAGGTGTAGGACGTACCGTATAGAAGTTAGGGCCATTTGAAGTTTTATCCGTGTTTGATTTGGGACTCAAGGAAGCATAGCTCTGAGCGATAGCTTAAATTGACAAGAGGCTCGAATACTTACTATTGTTACAAAATTTCAAAGTTTTATGACGCCCCAGTAAAAAGTTACAAGCATTTGTATGTTGCAGACTTTGTTAGGTGTAGGACGTACCGTATAGAAGTTAGGGCAATTTGAAGTTTTATCATTGTTTGATTTGGGACTCAAGGGTAGCATAGCTTTGAGCGATAGCTTAAATTGACAAGAGGCTCGAGGTCTTTATTGTTACAAAATTGCAAGGTCTTATGACGCTCCAGTAAAAAGTTACAAGCATTTGTATGTTGCAAACTTTGTTAGGTGTAGGACGTACCGTGTAGAAGTTAGGGCCATTTGAAGTTTTATCATTGTTTGATTTGGGACTCAAGGGTAGCATAGCTTTGAGCGATAGCTTAAATTGACAAGAGGCTCGAGGTCTTTATTGTTACAAAATTTCAAGGTTGTATGACGCTCCAGTAAAAAGTTACAAGCATTTGTATGTTGCCAACTTTGATAGGTGTAGGACGTACCGTATAGAAGTTAGGGCCATTTGAAGTTGTATCAGTGTTTGATTTGGGACTCAAGGATAGCATAGCTTTGAGCGATAGTTTAAATTGAGAAAAGGCTCGAGTACTTTATTGTTACAAAATTTCAAAGTTTTATGTCGCCCCAGTAAAAAGTTACAAGCATTTGTATGTTCCAAACTTTGATAGGTGTAGGACGTACCGTATAGGAGTTAGGGCCATTTGAAGTTTTATCCGTTTTTGATTTGGGACTCAAGGTAGCATAGCTCTGAGCGATAGCTTAAATTGACAAGAGACTCGAATACTTACTATTGTTACAAAATTTCAAAGTTTTATGACGCTCCAGTAAAAAGTTACAAGCATTTGTATGTTGCAAACTTTGATAGGTGTAGGACGTACCGTATAGAAGTTAGGGCCATTTGAAGTTTTATGAATGTTTGACTTGGGACTCAAGGGTAGCATAGCTTTGAGCGATAGCTTAAATTGACAAGAGGCTCGAGTACTTTATTGTTACAAAATTTCAAGGTTTTATGACGCTCCACTAAAAAGTTATAAGCATTTGTATGTTGCAAACTTTGATAACTGTAGGACGTACCGTATAGAAGTTAGGGCCATTTGAAGTTTTATTATTGTTTGATTTGGGACTCAAGGGTAGCATAGCTTTGAGCGATAGCTTAAATTGAACAGAGGCTCGAGGTCTTTATTGTTACAAAAATTCAAGGTTTTATGACGCTCCAGTAAAAAGTTACAAACATTTGTATGTTGCAGACTTTGTTAGGTGTAGGACGTACCGTATAGAAGTTAGGGCAATTTGAAGTTTTATCATTGTTTGATTTGGGACTCAAGGGTAGCATAGCTTTGAGCGATAGCTTAAATTGACAAGAGGCTCGAGGTCTTTATTGTTACAAAATTTCAAGGTTGTATGACGCTCCAGTAAAAAGTTACAAGCATTTGTATGTTGTCAACTTTGATAAGTGTAGGACGTACCGTATAGAAGTAAGGGCCATTTGAAGTTTTATCAATGTTTGATTTGGGACTCAAGGGTAGCATAGCTTTGAGCGATAGCTTAAATTAACATGAGGCTCGAGTACTTTATTGTTACAAAATTTCAAGGTTTTATGACGCTCCAGTAAAAAGTTACAAGCATTTGTGTATTGCAAACTTTGATAGGTGTAGGACGTACCGTATAGAAGTAAGGGCCATTTGAAGTTTTATCCGTGTTTGATTTGGGACTCAAGGGTAGCATAGCTTTGAGCGATAGCTTAAATTGAACAGAGGCTCGAGGTCTTTATTGTTACAAAATTTCAAGGTTTTACGACGCTCCAGTAAAAAGTTACAAACATTTGTATGTTGCAAACTTTGTTAGGTGTAGGACGTACCGTATAGAAATTAGGGCCATTTGAAGTTTTATCATTGTTTGATTTGGGAGTCAAGGGTAGCATAGCTTTGAGCGATAGCTTAAATTGACAAGAGGCTCGAGTACTTTATTGTTACAAAATTTCAAGGTTTTATGACGCTCCAGTAAAAAGTTACAAGCATTTGTATGTTGCAAACTTTGATAGGTGTAGGACGTACCGTATAGAAGTTAGGGCCATTTGAAGTTTTATGAATGTTTGATTTGGGACTCAAGGGTAGCATAGCTTTGAGCGATAGCTTAAATTGACAAGAGGCTCGAGTACTTTATTGTTACAAAATTTCAAGGTTTTATGACGCTCCAGTAAAAAGTTACAAGCATTTGTATGTTGCAAACTTTGATAACTGTAGGACGTACCGTATAGAAGTTAGGGCCATTTGAAGTTTTATTATTGTTTGATTTGGGACTCAAGGGTAGCATAGCTTTGAGCGATAGCTTAAATTGAACAGAGGCTCGAGGTCTTTATT
This sequence comes from Clusia tigrina, assembly GCA_920105625.2. Lineage (NCBI taxonomy): Eukaryota > Metazoa > Arthropoda > Insecta > Diptera > Clusiidae > Clusia > Clusia tigrina. Next base: position 3,191,396 of record CAKKTE020000011.1, on the reverse strand, counting down.
GTTGCAAAAATTCAAGGTTTTATGACGCTCCAGTAAAAAGTTACAAGCATTTGTATGTTGTCAACTTTGATAAGTGTAGGACGTACCGTATAGAAGTTAGGGCCATTTGAAGTTTTATCAATATTTGATTTGGGACTCAAGGGTAGCATAGCTTTGAGCGATATCTTAAATTGACAAGAGGCTCGAATACTTTATTGTTACAAAATTTCAAGGTCTTATGACGCTCCAGTAAAAAGTTACAAGCATTTGTATATTGCAAACTTTGATAGGTGTAGGACGTACCGTATAGAAGTTAGGGCCATTTGAAGTTTTATCCGTGTTTGATTTGGGACTCAAGGAAGCATAGCTCTGAGCGATAGCTTAAATTGACAAGAGGCTCGAATACTTACTATTGTTACAAAATTTCAAAGTTTTATGACGCCCCAGTAAAAAGTTACAAGCATTTGTATGTTGCAGACTTTGTTAGGTGTAGGACGTACCGTATAGAAGTTAGGGCAATTTGAAGTTTTATCATTGTTTGATTTGGGACTCAAGGGTAGCATAGCTTTGAGCGATAGCTTAAATTGACAAGAGGCTCGAGGTCTTTATTGTTACAAAATTGCAAGGTCTTATGACGCTCCAGTAAAAAGTTACAAGCATTTGTATGTTGCAAACTTTGTTAGGCGTAGGACGTACCGTGTAGAAGTTAGGGCCATTTGAAGTTTTATCATTGTTTGATTTGGGACTCAAGGGTAGCATAGCTTTGAGCGATAGCTTAAATTGACAAGAGGCTCGAGGTCTTTATTGTTACAAAATTTCAAGGTTATATGACGCTCCAGTAAAAAGTTACAAGCATTTGTATGTTGCCAACTTTGATAGGTGTAGGACGTACCGTATAGAAGTTAGGGCCATTTGAAGTTTTATCAGTGTTTGATTTGGGACTCAAGGATAGCATAGCTTTGAGCGATAGTTTAAATTGAGAAAAGGCTCGAGTACTTTATTGTTACAAAATTTCAAAGTTTTATGTCGCCCCAGTAAAAAGTTACAAGAATTTTTATGTTCCAAACTTTGATAGGTGTAGGACGTACCGTATAGAAGTTAGGGCCATTTGAAGTTTTATGAATGTTTGATTTGGGACTCAAGGGTAGCATAGCTTTGAGCGATAGCTTAAATTGACAAGAGGCTCGAGTACTTTATTGTTACAAAATTTCAAGGTTTTATGACGCTCCAGTAAAAAGTTACAAGCATTTGTATGTTGCAAACTTTGATAACTGTAGGACGTACCGTATAGAAGTTAGGGCCATTTGAAGTTTTATTATTGTTTGATTTGGGACTCAAGGGTAGCATAGCTTTGAGCGATAGCTTAAATTGAACAGAGGCTCGAGGTCTTTATTGTTACAAAAATTCAAGGTTTTATGACGCTCCAGTAAAAAGTTACAAGCATTTGTATGTTGTCAACTTTGATAAGTGTAGGACGTACCGTATAGAAGTTAGGGCCATTTGAAGTTTTATCAATATTTGATTTGGGACTCAAGGGTAGCATAGCTTTGAGCGATATCTTAAATTGACAAGAGGCTCGAGTACTTTATTGTTACAAAATTTCAAGGTCTTATGACGCTCCAGTAAAAAGTTACAAGCATTTGTATATTGCAAACTTTGATAGGTGTAGGACGTACCGTATAGAAGTTAGGGCCATTTGAAGTTTTATCCGTGTTTGATTTGGGACTCAAGGAAGCATAGCTCTGAGCGATAGCTTAAATTGACAAGAGGCTCGAATACTTACTATTGTTACAAAATTTCAAAGTTTTATGACGCCCCAGTAAAAAGTTACAAGCATTTGTATGTTGCAGACTTTGTTAGGTGTAGGACGTACCGTATAGAAGTTAGGGCAATTTGAAGTTTTATCATTGTTTGATTTGGGACTCAAGGGTAGCATAGCTTTGAGCGATAGCTTAAATTGACAAGAGGTTCGAGGTCTTTATTGTTACAAAATTGCAAGGTCTTATGACGCTCCAGTAAAAAGTTACAAGCATTTGTATGTTGCAAACTTTGTTAGGTGTAGGACGTACCGTGTAGAAGTTAGGGCCATTTGAAGTTTTATCATTGTTTGATTTGGGACTCAAGGGTAGCATAGCTTTGAGCGATAGCTTAAATTGACAAGAGGCTCGAGGTCTTTATTGTTACAAAATTTCAAGGTTGTATGACGCTCCAGTAAAAAGTTACAAGCATTTGTATGTTGCCAACTTTGATAGGTGTAGGACGTACCGTATAGAAGTTAGGGCCATCTGAAATTTTATCCGTGTTTGATTTGGGACTCAAGGTAGCATAGCTCTGAGCGATAGCTTAAATTGACAAGAGGCTCGAGGTCTTTATTGTTACAAAATTTCAAAGTTTTATGACGCCCCAGTAAAAAGTTACAAGCATTTGTATGTAGCAAACTTTGATAGGTGTAGGACGTACCGTATAGAAGTTAGGGCCATTTGAAGTTTTATCCGTGTTTGATTTGGGACTCAAGGGTAGCATAGCTTTGAGCGACAGCTTAAATTGACAAGAGGCTCGAGTACTTTATTGTTACAAAATTTCAAGGTTTTATGACGCTTCAGTAGAAAGTTACAAGCATTTGTATGTTGCAAACTTTGATAGGTGTAGGACGTGCCATATAGAAGTTGGGGCCATTTGAAGTTTTATCAATTTTGATTTGTGACTCAAGGGTAGCATAGCTTTTACCGATAGTTTAAATTGACAAGAGGCTCGAGTACTTTATTGTTACAAAATTTCAAGGTTTTATGACGCTGAAGTAAAAAGTTACAAGCATTTGTATGTTGCAAACTTTGATAGGTGTAGGACGTACCGTATAGAAATTAGGGCCATTTGAAGTTTTATCATTGTTTGTTTTGGGACTCAAGGGTAGCATAGCTTTGAGCCATAGCTTAAATTGACAAGAGGCTCGAGGTCTTTATTGTTACAAAATTTCAAGGTTGTATGACTCTCCAGTAAAAAGTTACAAGCATTTGTATGTTGCCAACTTTGATAGGTGTAGGACGTACCGTATAGCAGTTAGGGCCATTTGAAGTTTAATCAGTGTTTGATTTGGGACTCAAGGACAGCATAGCTTTGAGCGATAGTTTAAATTGAGAAGAGGCTCGAGTACTTTATTGTTACAAAATTTCAAAGTTTTATGACGCTCCAGTAAAAACTTACAAGCATTTGTATGTTGCAAACTTTGATAATTGTAGGACGTACCGTATAGAAGTTAGGGCCATTTGAAGTTTTATCATTGTTTGATTTGGGACTCAAGGGTAGCATAGCTTTGAGCGATAGCTTAAATTGACAAGAGGCTCGAGGTCTTTATTGTTACAAAATTTCAAGGTTTTATGACGCTCCAGTAAAAAGTTAAATGCATTTGTATGTTGCAAACTTTGATAGGTGTAGGATGTACCGTATAGAAGTTAGGGCCATTTGAAGTTTTATTATTGTTTGATTTGGGACTCAAGGGTAGCATAGCTTTGAGCGATAGCTTAAATTGAACAGAGGCTCGAGGTCTTTATTGTTACAAAATTTCAAGGTTTTATGACGCTCCAGTAAAAAGTTACAAGCATTTGTATGTTGCAAACTTTGTTAGGTGTAGGACGTACCGTATAGAAGTTAGGGCCATTTGAAGTTTTATAAATGTTTGATTTGGGACTCAAGGGTAGCATAGCTTGGAGCGATAGCTTAAATTGACAAGAGGCTCGAGTACTTTATTGTTACAAAATTTCAAAGTTTTATGACGCCCCAGTAAAAAGTTACAAGCATTTGTATGTTGCAAACTTTGATAGGTGTAGGACGTACCGTATAGAAGTTAGGGCCATTTGAAGTTTTATCAGTGTTTGATTTGGGACTCACGGGTAGCATAGCTTTGAGCGATATCTTAAATTGACAAGAGGCTCGAGTACTTTATTGTTACAAAATTTCAAGGTTTTATGACCCTCCAGTAAAAAGTTACAAGCATTTGTATGCTGCAAACTTTGATAGGTGTAGGACGTACCATATAGAAGTTGGGGCCATTTGAAGTTTTATCAATTTTGATTTGTGACTCAAGGGTAGCATAGCTTTTACCGATAGCTTAAATTGACAAGAGGCTCGAGTACTTTATTGTTACAAAATTTCAAGGTTTTATGACGCTGAAGTAAAAATTTACAAGCATTTGTATGTTGCAAACTTTGATAGGTGTAGGACGTACCGTATAGAAGTTAGGGCCATTTGAAATTTTATCAGTGTTTGATTTGGGACTCATGGGTAGCATAGCTTTGAGCGATAGCTTAAATTGACAAGAGGCTCGATTACTTTATTGTTACAAAATTTCAAAGTTTTATGACGCCCCACTAAAAAGTTACAAGCATTTGTATGTTCCAAACTTTGATAGGTGTAGGACGTACCGTATAGAAGCTAGGGCCATTTGAAGTTTTATCATTGTTTGATTTGGGACTCAAGGGTAGCAAAGGTTTGAGCGATAGCTTAAATTGAACAGAGGCTCGAGGTCTTTATTGTTACACAATTTCAAGGTTTTATGACGCTCCAGTAAAAAGTTACAAGCATTTGTATGTTGCAAACTTTGTTAGGTGTAGGACGTACCGTATAGAAGTAAGGGCCATTTGAAGTTTTATCATTGTTTGATTTGGGACTCAAGGGTAGCATAGCTTTGAGCGATAGCTTAAATTGACAAGAGGCTCGAGGTCTTTATTGTTACAAAATTTCAAGGTTGTATGACGCTCCAGTAAAAAGTTACAAGCATTTGTATGTTGCCAACTTTGATAGGTGTAGGACGTACCGTATAGCAGTTAGGGCCATTTGAAGTTTAATCAGTGTTTGATTTGGGACTCAAGGACAGCATAGCTTTGAGCGATAGTTTAAATTGAGAAGAGGCTCGAGTACTTTATTGTTACAAAATTTCAAAGTTTTATGACGCTCCAGTAAAAACTTACAAGCATTTGTATGTTGCAAACTTTGATAGGTGTAGGACGTACCGTATAGAAGTTAGGGCCATTTGAAGTTTTATCATTGTTTGATTTGGGACTCAAGGGTAGCATAGCTTTGAGCGATAGCTTAAATTGACAAGAGGCTCGAGTACTTTATTGTTACAAAATTTCAAAGTTTTATGACGCCCCAGTAAAAAGTTACAAGCATTTGTATGTTGCAAACTTTGATAGGTGTAGGACGTACCGTATAGAAGTTAGGGCCATTTGAAGTTTTATCAGTGTTTGATTTGGGACTCACGGGTAGCATAGCTTTGAGCGATATCTTAAACTGACAACAGTCTCGAGTACTTTATTGTTACAAAATTTCAAGGTTTTATGACGCTCCAGTAAAAAGTTACAAGCATTTGTATGCTGCAAACTTTGATAGGTGTAGGACGTACCATATAGAAGTTGGGGCCATTTGAAGTTTTATCAATTTTGATTTGTGACTCAAGGGTAGCATAGCTTTTACCGATAGCTTAAATTGACAAGAGGCTCGAGTACTTTATTGTTACAAAATTTCAAGGTTTTATGACGCTGAAGTAAAAAGTTACAAGCATTTGTATGTTGCAAACTTTGATAGGTGTAGGACGTACCGTATAGAAGTTAGGGCCATTTGAAATTTTATCAGTGTTTGATTTGGGACTCATGGGTAGCATAGCTTTGAGCGATAGCTTAAATTGCCAAGAGGCTCGAGTACTTTATTGTCACAAAATTTCAAAGTTTTATGACGCCCCACTAAAAAGTTACAAGCATTTGTATGTTCCAAACTTTGATAGGTGTAGGACGTACCGTATAAAAGTTAGGGCCATTTGAAGTTTTATCATTGTTTGATTTGGGACTCAAGGGTAGCATAGCTTTGAGCGATAGCTTAAATTGAACAGAGGCTCGAGGTCTTTATTGTTACAAAATTTCAAGGTTTTATGACGCTCCAGTAAAAAGTTACAAGCATTTGTATGTTGCAAACTTTGTTAGGTGTAGGACGTACCGTATAGAAGTTAGGGCCATTTGAAGTTTTATCATTGTTTGATTTGGGACTCAAGGGTAGCATAGCTTTGAGTGATAGCTTAAATTGACAAGAGGCTCGAGGTCTTTATTGTTACAAAATTTCAAGGTTGTATGACGCTCCAGTAAAAAGTTACAAGCATTTGTATGTTGCCAACTTTGATAGGTGTAGGACGTACCGTATAGCAGTTAGGGCCATTTGAAGTTTTATCAGTGTTTGATTTGGGACTCAAGGACAGCATAGCTTTGATCGATAGTTTAAATTGAGAAGAGGCTCGAGTACTTTATTGTTACAAAATTTCAAAGTTTTATGACGCTCCAGTAAAAACTTACAAGCATTTGTATGTTGCAAACTTTAATAGGTGTAGGACGTACCGTATAGAAGTTAGGGCCATTTGAAGTTTTATCATTGTTTGATTTGGGACTCAAGGACAGCATAGCTTTGAGCGATAGTTTAAATTGAGAAGAGGCTCGAGTACTTTATTGTTACAAAATTTCAAAGTTTTATGACGCTCCAGTAAAAACTTACAAGCATTTGTATGTTGCAAACTTTGATAGGTGTAGGACGTACCGTATAGAAGTAAGGGCCATTTGAATTTTTATCATTGTTTGATTTGGGACTCAAGGGTAGCATAGCTTTGAGGGATAGCTTAAATTGACAAGAGGCTCGAGGTCTTTATTGTTACAAAATTTCAAGGTTTTATGACGCTCCAGTAAAAAGTTAAATGCATTTGTATGTTGCAAACTTTGATAGGTGTAGGATGTACCGTATAGAAGTTAGGGCCATTTGAAGTTTTATCAATGTTTGATTTGGGACTCAAGGTTAGCATAGCTTTGAGCGATAGCTTAAATTGACAAGAGGCTCGAGTATTTTATTGTTACAAAATTTCAAGGTTTTATGACGCTCCAGTAAAAAGTTACAAGCATTTGTATGTTGCAAACTTTGATAGGTGTAGGACGTACCGTATAGAAGTTAGGGTCATTTGAAGTTTTATTAATGTTTGATTTGGGACTCAAGGGTAGCATAGCTTTGAGCGATAGCTTAAATTGACAAGAGGCTCGAGTACTTAATTGTTACAAAATTTCAAGGTTTTATGACGCTCCAGTAAAAACTTACAAGCATTTGTATGTTGCAAACTTTGATAACTGTAGGACGTACCGTATAGAAGTTAGGGCCATTTGAAGTTTTATTATTGTTTGATTTGGGACTCAAGGGTAGCATAGCTTTGAGCGATAGCTTAAATTGAACAGAGGCTCGAGGTCTTTATTGTTACAAAAATTCAAGGTTTTATGACGCTCCAGTAAAAAGTTACAAGCATTTGTATGTTGCAAACTTTGTTAGGTGTAGGACGTACCGTATAGAAGTTAGGGCAATTTGAAGTTTTATCATTGTTTGATTTGGGACTCAAGGGTAGCATAGCTTTGAGCGATAGCTTAAAATGACAAGAGGCTCGAGGTCTTTATTGTTACAAAATTTCAAGGTTGTATGACGCTCCAGTAAAAAGTTACAAGCATTTGTATGTTGTCAACTTTGATAGGTGTAGGACGTACCGTATAGAAGTTAAGGCCATTTGAAGTTTTATCCGTGTTTGATTTGGGACTCAAGGTAGCATAGCTCTGAGCGATAGCTTAAATTGACAAGAGGCTCGAATACTTTATTGTTACAAAATTTCAAAGTTTTATGACGCCCCAGTAAAAAGTTACAAGCATTTGTATGTTGCAAACTTTGATAGGTGTAGGACATACCGTATAGAAGTTAGGGCCATTTGAAGTTTTATCAGTGTTTGATTTGGGACTCAAGGGTAGCATAGCTCTGAGCGATATCTTAAATTGACAAGAGGCTCGAGTACTTTATTGTAACAAAATTTCAAGGCTTTAAGACGCTCCAGTAAAAAGTTACAAGCATTTGTATGCTGCAAACTTTGATAGGTGTAGGACGTACCGTATAGAAGTTAGGGTTATTTGAAGTTTTATCAGTTTTTGATTTGTGACTCAAGGGTAGCATAGCTTTCACCGATAGCTTAAATTGACAAGAAGCTCGAGTACTTTATTGTTACAAAATTTCAAGGTTTTATGACGCTCCAGTAAAAAGTTACAAGCATTTGTATATTGCAAACTTTGATAGGGGTAGGACGTACCGTATAGAAGTTAGGGCCATTTGAAGTTTTATAACTGTTTGATTTGGGACTCAAGGGTAGCATAGCTTTGAGGGATAGGTTAAATTGACAAGAGGCTCGAGTACTTTATTATTACAAAATTTCAAGGTTTTATGACGCTCCAGTAAAAAGTTACAAGCATTTGTATGTAGCAAACTTTGATAGGAGCAGGACGTACCGTATAGAAGTTAGGGCCATTTGAAATATTATCAGTGTTTGATTTGGTTCTCAAGGGTAGCATAGCTTTGAGCGAGAACTTAAATTGACGAGAGGCTCCAGTACTTTATTGTTACAAAATTTCTAGGTTTTATGACGCTCCAGTAAAAACTTACAAGCATTTGTATATTGCAAACTTTGATAGGTGTAGGACGTACCGTATAGAAGTTAGAGCCATTTGAAGTTTTATCCGTGTTTGATTTGGGACTCAAGGTAGCATAGCTCTGAGCGATAGCTTAAATTGACAAGAGAATCGAATACTTTATAGTTACAAAATTTCAAAGTTTTATGACGCCCCAGTAAAAAGTTACAAGCATTTGTATGTTGCAAACTTTGATAGGTGTAGGACGTACCGTATAGAAGTTAGGGCCATTTGAAGTTTTATCAGTGTTTGATTTGGGACTCAAGGGTAGCATAGCTTTGAGCGATATCTTAAATTGACTAGAGGCTCGAGTACTTTATTGTTACAAAATTTCAAGGTTTTATGACGCTCCAGTAAAAAGTTGCAAGCATTTGTATGCTACAAACGTTGATAGGTGTAGGACGTACCGTATAGAAGTTAGGGCCATTTGAAGTTTTATCAGTTTTTGATTTGTGACTGAAGGGTAGCAAGGCTTTCACCGATAGCTTAAATTGACAAGAAGCTCGAGTACTTTTTTGTTACAAAATTTCAAGGTTTTATGACGCTCCAGTAAAAAGTTAGAAGCATTTGTATGTTGTAAAGTTTGATAAGTGTAGGACGTACCGTATAGAAGCTAGGGCCATTTGAAGTTTTATCAGTGTTTGATTTGGGACTCAAGGGTAGCATAGCTTTGAGCGATATCTTAAATTGACAAGAGGCTCGAGTACTTTATTGTTACAAAATTTCAAGGTTTTATGACGCTCCAGTAAAAAGTTACAAGCATTTGTATATTGCAAACTTTGATAGGAGTAGGACGTACCGTATAGAAGTTAGGGCCATTTGAAGTTTTATCAGTGTTTGATTTGGGACTCAAGGGTAGCATAGCTTTGAGGGATAGGTTAAATTGACAAGAGGCTCGAGTACTTTATTATTACAAAATTTCAAGGTTTTATGACGCTCCAGTAAAAAGTTACAAGCATTTGTATGTTGCAAACTTTGATAGGAGCAGGACGTACCGTATAGAAGTTAGGGCCATTTGAAATATTATCAGTGTTTGATTTGGTTCTCAAGCTTTGATCGAGAACTTAAATTGTAAAGAGGCTCGAGTACTTTATTGTTACAAAATTTCAAGGTTTTATGACGCTCCATTAAAAAGTCACAAGCATTTGTATGTTGCAAACTTTGATAGGTGTAGGACGTACTGTATAGAAGTTAGGGCCGTTTGACGTTTTATCAGTGTTTGATTTGAGACTCAAGGGTGGCAAAGCTTTGAGCGATAGCTTAAATTGACAAGAGGCTCGAGTACTTTATTGTTACAAAATTTCCAGATTTTATGACGCTCCAGTAAAAAGTTACAAGCATTTGTATGTTGCAAACATTGATAGGTGCAGGATGTACCGTATAGAAGTTAGGGCCATTTGAAATGTTATCAGTGTTTGATTTGGGCCTCAAGGCTAGCATAGCTTTGAGCGATAGCTTAAATTGACAAGAGGCTCGAGTACTTTATTGTTACAAAATTTCAAGATTTATGACGCTCCAGTAAAAAGTTCCAAGCATTTGCATGTTGCAAACTTTGATAAGTGTAGGACGTACCGTATAGAAGTTAGGGCCATTTGAAGTCTTATCAGTGTTTGATTTGGGACTCAAGGGTAGCATAACTTTGAGCGATAGTTTAAATTGAGCAGAGGCTCGAGTACTTTATTGTTACAAAATTTCAAGGTTTTATGAAGCTCCAGTAAAAAGTTACAAGCATTTGTATGTTGCAAACTTTGATAGGTGTAGGATGTACCGTATAGAAGTTAGGGCCATTTGAAATTTTATCATTGTTTGATTTGAGACTCAAGGGTAGCATAGCTTTGAGCGATAGCTTAAATTGAACAGAGGCTCGGGGTCTTTATTGTTACAAAATTTCAAGGTTTTATGACGCTCCAGTAAAAAGTTACATGCATTTGTATGTTGCAAACTTTGATAGGTGTAGGATGTACCGTATAGAAGTTAGGGCCATTTGAAGTTTTATCACTGTTTGATTTGGGACTCAAGGGTAGCATAGCTTTGAGCGATAGCTTAAATTGACAAGAGGCTCGAGTACTTTATTGTTACAAAATTTAAAGATTTTATGACGCCCCAGTAAAAAGTTACAAGCATTTGTATGTTGCAAACATTGATAGGTGCAGGACGTACCGTATAGAAGTTAGGGCCATTTGAAATGTTATCAGTGTTTGATTTGGGCCTCAAGGCTAGCATAGCTTTGAGCGATAGCTTAAATTGACAAGAGGCTCGAGTACTTTATTGTTACAAAATTTCAAGATTTATGACGCTCCAGTAAAAAGTTACAAGCATTTGTATGTTGCAATCTTTGATAGGTGTAGGACGTACCGTATAGAAGTTAGGGCCATTTGAAGTTTTATCAGTGTTTGATTTGGGACTCAAGGGTAGCATAGCTTTGAGCGATAGCTTAAATTGACAAGAGGCTCGAGTACTTTATTGTTACAAAATTTCAAGGTTTTATGACGCTCCAGTAAAAAGTTACAAGCATTTGTATGTTGCAAACTTTGATACGTGTAGGACGTACTGTATAGAAGTTAGGGAAATTTGAACTTTTATCAGTGTTTGCTTTGGGACTCAAGGGTAGCATAGCTTTGAGCGATAGTTTAAATTGAGAAGAGGCTCGAGTACTTTATTGTTACAAAATCTCAAGGTTTTATGACGCTCCAGTAAAAAGTTACAAGCATTTGTATGTTGCAAACTTTGATAGGTGTAGGACGTACCGTATAGAAGTTAGGGCCATTTGAAGTTTTATCAATGTTTGATTTGGGACTCAAGGGTAGCATAGCTTTGAGCGATAGCTTAAATTATCGTGTACTTTATTGTTACAAAATTTCAAGGTTTTATGACGCTCCAGTAAAAAGTTACAAGCATTTGTATGTTGCAAACTTTGATAGGTGTAGGACGTACCGTATAGAAGTTAGGGCCATTTGAAGTTTTATTATTGTTTGATTTGGGACTCAAGGGTAGCATAGCTTTGAGCGATAGCTTAAATTGTACAGAGGCTCGAGGTCTTTATTGTTACAAAATTTCTAGGTTTTATGACGCTCCAGTAAAAAGTTACAAGCATTTGTATGTTGCAAACTTTGTTAGGTGTAGGACGTACCGTATAGAAGTTAGGGCCATTTGAAGTTTTATCATTGTTTGATTTGGGACGCAAGGGTAGCATAGCTTTGAGCGATAGCTTAAATTGACAAGAGGCTGGAGGTCTTTATTGTTACAAAATTTCAAGGTTGGATGACGCTCCAGTAAAAAGTTACAAGCATTTGTATATTGCAAACTTTGATAGGTGTAGGACGTACCGTATAGAAGTTAGGGCCATTTGAAGTTTTATCCGTGTTTGATTTGGGACTCAAGGTAGCATAGCTCTGAGCGATAGCTTAAATTGACAAGAGGCTCGAATACTTTATTGTTACAAAATTTCAAAGTTTTATGACGCCCCAGTAAAAAGTTACAGGCATTTGTATGTTGCAAACTTTGATAGGTGTAGGACGTACCGTATAGCAGTTAGGGCCATTTGAAGTTTTATCAGTGTCTGATTTGGGACTCAAGGGTAGCATAGCTTTGAGCGATAGCTTAAATTGAACAGAGGCTCGAGGTCTTTATTGTTACAAAATTTCAAGGTTTTATGACGCTCCAGTAAAAAGTTACATGCATTTGTATGTTGCAAACTTTGATAGGTGTAGGATGTACCGTATAGAAGTTAGGGCCATTTGAAGTTTTATCAATGTTTGATTTGGGACTCAAGGGTAGCATAGCTTTGAGCGATAGCTTAAATTGACAAGAGGCTCGAGTACTTTATTGTTACAAAATTTCCAGATTTTATGACGCTCCAGTAAAAAGGTACAAGCATTTGTATGTTGCAAACATTGATAGGTGCAGCACGTACGGTATAGAAGTTAGGGCCATTTGAAATGTTATCAGTGTTTGATTTGGGCCTCAAGGCTAGCATAGCTTTGAGCGATAGCTTAAATTGACAAGAGGCTCGAGTACTTTATTGTTACAAAATTTCAAGATTTATGACGCTCCAGTAAAAAGTTAGAAGCATTTGTATGTTGCAAACTTTGGTAGGTGTAGGACGTACCGTATAGAAGTTAGGGCCATTTGAAGTTTTATCATTGTTTGATTTGGAACTCAAGGGTAGCATAGCTTTGAGCGATAGCTTAAATTGACAAGAGGCTCGAGGTCTTTATTGTTACAAAAATTTCAAGGTTGTATGACGCTCTAGAAAAAAGTTACAAGCATTTGTATGTTGCCAACTTTGATAGGTGTAGGATGTACCGTATAGAAGTTAGGGCTATTTGAAGTTTTATCATTGTTTGATTTGAGACTCAAGGGTAGCATAGCTTTGAGCGATAGCTTAAATTGAACAGAGGCTCGAGGTCTTTATTGTTACAAAATTTCAAGGTTTTATGACGCTCCAGTAAAAAGTTACATGCATTTGTATGTTGCAAACATTGATAGGTGCAGCACGTACGGTATAGAACTTAGGGCCATTTGAAATGTTATCAGTGTTTGATTTGGGCCTCAAGGCTAGCATAGCTTTGAGCGATAGCTTAAAATGACAAGAGGCTCGAGTACTTTATTGTTACAAAATTTCAAGATTTATGACGCTCCAGTAAAAAGTTACAAGCATTTGCATGTTGCAAACTTTGAAAAGTGTAGGACGTACCGTATAGAAGTTAGGGCCATTTGAAGTCTTATCAGTGTTTGATTTGGGACTCAAGGGTAGCATAACTTTGAGCGATAGTTTAAATTGAGCAGAGGCTCGAGTACTTTATTGTTACAAAATTTCAAGGTTTTATGAAGCTCCAGTAAAAAGTTACAAGCATTTGTATGTTGCAAACTTTGATAGGTGTAGGATGTACCGTATAGAAGTTAGGGCCATTTGAAGTTTTATCATTGTTTAATTTGAGACTCAAGGGTAGCATAGCTTTGAGCGATAGCTTAAATTGAACAGAGGCTCGAGGTCTTTATTGTTACAAAATTTCAAGGTTTTATGACGCTCCAGTAAAAAGTTACATGCATTTGTATGTTGCAAAATTTGATAGGTGTAGGATGTACCGTATAGAACTTAGGGCCATTTGAAGTTTTATCACTGTTTGATTTGGGACTCAAGGGTAGCATAGCTTTGAGCGATAGCTTAAATTGACAAGAGGCTCGAGTACTTTATTGTTACAAAATTTCCAGATTTTATGACGCCCCAGTAAAAAGTTACAAGCATTTGTATGTTGCAAACATTGATAGGTGCAGGACGTACCGTATAGAAGTTAGGGTCATTTGAAATGTTATCAGTGTTTGATTTGGGCCTCAAGGCTAGCATAGCTTTGAGCGATAGCTTAAATTGACAGAGGCTCGAGTACTTTATTGTTACAAAATTTCAAGATTTATGACGCTCCAGTAAAAAGTTACAAGCATTTGTATGTTGCAATCTTTGATAGGTGTAGGACGTACCGTATAGAAGTTAGGGCCATTTGAAGTTTTATCAGTGTTTGATTTGGGACTCAAGGGTAGCATAGCTTTGAGCGATAGCTTAAATTGACAAGAGGCTCGAGTACTTTATTGTTACAAAATTTCAAGGTTTTATGACGCTCCAGTAAAAAGTTACAAGCATTTGTATGTTGCAAACTTTGATACGTGTAGGACGTACTGTATAGAAGTTAGGGAAATTTGAATTTTTATCAGTGTTTGCTTTGGGACTCAAGGGTAGCATAGCTTTGAGCGATAGATTAAATTGAGAAGAGGCTCGAGTACTTTATTGTTACAAAATCTCAAGGTTTTATGACGCTCCAGTAAAAAGTTACAAGCATTTGTATGTTGCAAACTTTGATAGGTGTAGGACGTACCGTATAGAAGTTAGGGCCATTTGAAGTTTTATCAATGTTTGATTTGGGACTCAAGGGTAGCATAGCTTTGAGCGATAGCTTAAATTATCGTGTACTTTATTGTTACAAAATTTCAAGGTTTTATGACGCTCCAGTAAAAAGTTACAAGCATTTGTATGTTGCAAACTTTGATAGGTGTAGGACGTACCGTATAGAAGTTAGGGCCATTTGAAGTTTTATTATTGTTTGATTTGGGACTCAAGGGTAGCATAGCTTTGAGCGATAGCTTAAATTGAACAGAGGCTCGAGGTCTTTATTGTTACAAAATTTCTAGGTTTTATGACGCTCCAGTAAAAAGTTACAAGCATTTGTATGTTGCAAACTTTGTTAGGTGTAGGACGTACCGTATAGAAGTTAGGGCCATTTGAAGTTTTATCATTGTTTGATTTGGGACGCAAGGGTAGCATAGCTTTGAGCGATAGCTTAAATTGACAAGAGGCTGGAGGTCTTTATTGTTACAAAATTTCAAGGTTGGATGACGCTCCAGTAAAAAGTTACAAGCATTTGTATATTGCAAACTTTGATAGGTGTAGGACGTACCGTATAGAAGTTAGGGCCATTTGAAGTTTTATCCGTGTTTGATTTGGGACTCAAGGTAGCATAGCTCTGAGCGATAGCTTAAATTGACAAGAGGCTCGAATACTTTATTGTTACAAAATTTCAAAGTTTTATGACGCCCCAGTAAAAAGTTACAGGCATTTGTATGTTG
The DNA here is from genome assembly GCA_920105625.2 of Clusia tigrina. Taxonomy (NCBI): domain Eukaryota; kingdom Metazoa; phylum Arthropoda; class Insecta; order Diptera; family Clusiidae; genus Clusia; species Clusia tigrina. Next base: position 3,176,283 of record CAKKTE020000011.1, on the reverse strand, counting down.
CAAACTTTGATAGGTGTAGGACGTACCGTATAGCAGTTAGGGCCATTTGAAGTTTTATCAGTGTCTGATTTGGGACTCAAGGGTAGCATAGCTTTGAGCGATAGCTTAAATTGAACAGAGGCTCGAGGTCTTTATTGTTACAAAATTTCAAGGTTTTATGACGCTCCAGTAAAAAGTTACATGCATTTGTATGTTGCAAACTTTGATAGGTGTAGGATGTACCGTATAGAAGTTAGGGCCATTTGAAGTTTTATCAATGTTTGATTTGGGACTCAAGGGTAGCATAGCTTTGAGCGATAGCTTAAATTGACAAGAGGCTCGAGTACTTTATTGTTACAAAATTTCCAGATTTTATGACGCTCCAGTAAAAAGTTACAAGCATTTGTATGTTGCAAACATTGATAGGTGCAGCACGTACGGTATAGAAGTTAGGGCCATTTGAAATGTTATCAGTGTTTGATTTGGGCCTCAAGGCTAGCATAGCTTTGAGCGATAGCTTAAATTGACAAGAGGCTCGAGTACTTTATTGTTACAAAATTTCAAGATTTATGACGCTCCAGTAAAAAGTTAGAAGCATTTGTATGTTGCAAACTTTGGTAGGTGTAGGACGTACCGTATAGAAGTTAGGGCCATTTGAAGTTTTATCATTGTTTGATTTGGAACTCAAGGGTAGCATAGCTTTGAGCGATAGCTTAAATTGACAAGAGGCTCGAGGTCTTTATTGTTACAAAAATTTCAAGGTTGTATGACGCTCTAGAAAAAAGTTACAAGCATTTGTATGTTGCCAACTTTGATAGGTGTAGGATGTACCGTATAGAAGTTAGGGCTATTTGAAGTTTTATCATTGTTTGATTTGAGACTCAAGGGTAGCATAGCTTTGAGCGATAGCTTAAATTGAACAGAGGCTCGAGGTCTTTATTGTTACAAAATTTCAAGGTTTTATGACGCTCCAGTAAAAAGTTACATGCATTTGTATGTTGCAAACATTGATAGGTGCAGCACGTACGGTATAGAACTTAGGGCCATTTGAAATGTTATCAGTGTTTGATTTGGGCCTCAAGGCTAGCATAGCTTTGAGCGATAGCTTAAAATGACAAGAGGCTCGAGTACTTTATTGTTACAAAATTTCAAGATTTATGACGCTCCAGTAAAAAGTTACAAGCATTTGCATGTTGCAAACTTTGAAAAGTGTAGGACGTACCGTATAGAAGTTAGGGCCATTTGAAGTCTTATCAGTGTTTGATTTGGGACTCAAGGGTAGCATAACTTTGAGCGATAGTTTAAATTGAGCAGAGGCTCGAGTACTTTATTGTTACAAAATTTCAAGGTTTTATGAAGCTCCAGTAAAAAGTTACAAGCATTTGTATGTTGCAAACTTTGATAGGTGTAGGATGTACCGTATAGAAGTTAGGGCCATTTGAAGTTTTATCATTGTTTAATTTGAGACTCAAGGGTAGCATAGCTTTGAGCGATAGCTTAAATTGAACAGAGGCTCGAGGTCTTTATTGTTACAAAATTTCAAGGTTTTATGACGCTCCAGTAAAAAGTTACATGCATTTGTATGTTGCAAAATTTGATAGGTGTAGGATGTACCGTATAGAACTTAGGGCCATTTGAAGTTTTATCACTGTTTGATTTGGGACTCAAGGGTAGCATAGCTTTGAGCGATAGCTTAAATTGACAAGAGGCTCGAGTACTTTATTGTTACAAAATTTCCAGATTTTATGACGCCCCAGTAAAAAGTTACAAGCATTTGTATGTTGCAAACATTGATAGGTGCAGGACGTACCGTATAGAAGTTAGGGCCATTTGAAATGTTATCAGTGTTTGATTTGGGCCTCAAGGCTAGCATAGCTTTGAGCGATAGCTTAAATTGACAAGAGGCTCGAGTACTTTATTGTTACAAAATTTCAAGATTTATGACGCTCCAGTAAAAAGTTACAAGCATTTGTATGTTGCAATCTTTGATAGGTGTAGGACGTACCGTATAGAAGTTAGGGCCATTTGAAGTTTTATCAGTGTTTGATTTGGGACTCAAGGGTAGCATAGCTTTGAGCGATAGCTTAAATTGACAAGAGGCTCGAGTACTTTATTGTTACAAAATTTCAAGGTTTTATGACGCTCCAGTAAAAAGTTACAAGCATTTGTATGTTGCAAACTTTGATACGTGTAGGACGTACTGTATAGAAGTTAGGGAAATTTGAACTTTTATCAGTGTTTGCTTTGGGACTCAAGGGTAGCATAGCTTTGAGCGATAGTTTAAATTGAGAAGAGGCTCGAGTACTTTATTGTTACAAAATCTCAAGGTTTTATGACGCTCCAGTAAAAAGTTACAAGCATTTGTATGTTGCAAACTTTGATAGGTGTAGGACGTACCGTATAGAAGTTAGGGCCATTTGAAGTTTTATCAATGTTTGATTTGGGACTCAAGGGTAGCATAGCTTTGAGCGATAGCTTAAATTATCGTGTACTTTATTGTTACAAAATTTCAAGGTTTTATGACGCTCCAGTAAAAAGTTACATGCATTTGTATGTTGCAAACTTTGATAGGTGTAGGATGTACCGTATAGAAGTTAGGGCCATTTGAAGTTTTATCAATGTTTGATTTGGGACTCAAGGGTAGCATAGCTTTGAGCGATAGCTTAAATTCACAAGAGGCTCGAGTACTTTATTGTTACAAAATTTCCAGATTTTATGACGCTCCAGTAAAAAGTTACAAGCATTTGCATGTTGCAAACTTTGAAAAGTGTAGGACGTACCGTATAGAAGTTAGGGCCATTTGAAGTCTTATCAGTGTTTGATTTGGGACTCAAGGGTAGCATAACTTTGAGCGATAGTTTAAATTGAGCAGAGGCTCGAGTACTTTATTGTTACAAAATTTCAAGGTTTTATGAAGCTCCAGTAAAAAGTTACAAGCATTTGTATGTTGCAAACTTTGATAGGTGTAGGATGTACCGTATAGAAGTTAGGGCCATTTGAAGTTTTATCATTGTTTGATTTGGAACTCAAGGGTAGCATAGCTTTGAGCGATAGCTTAAATTGAACAGAGGCTCGAGGTCTTTATTGTTACAAAATTTCAAGGTTTTATGACGCTCCAGTAAAAAGTTACATGCATTTGTATGTTGCCAACTTTGATAAGTGTAGGATGTACCGTATAGAACTTAGGGCCATTTGAAGTTTTATCACTGTTTGATTTGGGACTCAAGGGTAGCATAGCTTTGAGCGATAGCTTAAATTGACAAGAGGCTCGAGTACTTTATTGTTACAAAATTTCAAGATTTATGACGCTCCAGTAAAAAGTTACAAGCATTTGTATGTTGCAATCTTTGATAGGTGTAGGACGTACCGTATAGAAGTTAGGGCCATTTGAAGTTTTATCAGTGTTTGATTTGGGACTCAAGGGTAGCATAGCTTTGAGCGATAGCTTAAATTGACAAGAGGCTCGAGTACTTTATTGTTACAAAATTTCAAGGTTTTATGACGCTCCAGTAAAAAGTTACAAGCATTTGTATGTTGCAAACTTTGATACGTGTAGGACGTTCTGTATAGAAGTTAGGGAAATTTGAACTTTTATCAGTGTTTGCTTTGGGACTCAAGGGTAGCATAGCTTTGAGCGATAGTTTAAATTGAGAAGAGGCTCGAGTACTTTATTGTTACAAAATCTCAAGGTTTTATGACGCTCCAGTAAAAAGTTACAAGCATTTGTATGTTGCAAACTTTGATAGGTGTAGGACGTACCGTATAGAAGTTAGGGCCATTTGAAGTTTTATCAATGTTTGATTTGGGACTCAAGGTAGCATAGCTCTGAGCGATAGCTTAAATTGACAAGAGGCTCGAATACTTTATTGTTACAAAATTTCAAAGTTTTATGACGCCCCAGTAAAAAGTTACAGGCATTTGTATGTTGCAAACTTTGATAGGTGTAGGACGTACCGTATAGCAGTTAGGGACATTTGAAGTTTTATCAGTGTCTGATTTGGGACTCAAGGGTTGCATAGCTTTGAGCGATAGCTTAAATTGAACAGAGGCTCGAGGTCTTTATTGTTACAAAATTTCAAGCTTTTATGGCGCTCCAGTAAAAAGTTACATGCATTTGTATGTTGCAAACTTTGATAGGTGTAGGATGTACCGTATAGAAGTTAGGGCCATTTGAAGTTTTATCAATGTTTGATTTGGGACTCAAGGGTAGCATAGCTTTGAGCGATAGCTTAAATTCACAAGAGGCTCGAGTACTTTATTGTTACAAAATTTCCAGATTTTATGACGCTCCAGTAAAAAGTTACAAGCATTTGCATGTTGCAAACTTTGAAAAGTGTAGGACGTACCGTATAGAAGTTAGGGCCATTTGAAGTCTTATCAGTGTTTGATTTGGGACTCAAGGGTAGCATAACTTTGAGCGATAGTTTAAATTGAGCAGAGGCTCGAGTACTTTATTGTTACAAAATTTCAAGGTTTTATGAAGCTCCAGTAAAAAGTTACAAGCATTTGTATGTTGCAAACTTTGATAGGTGTAGGATGTACCGTATAGAAGTTAGGGCCATTTGAAGTTTTATCATTGTTTGATTTGGAACTCAAGGGTAGCATAGCTTTGAGCGATAGCTTAAATTGAACAGAGGCTCGAGGTCTTTATTGTTACAAAATTTCAAGGTTTTATGACGCTCCAGTAAAAAGTTACATGCATTTGTATGTTGCCAACTTTGATAAGTGTAGGATGTACCGTATAGAACTTAGGGCCATTTGAAGTTTTATCACTGTTTGATTTGGGACTCAAGGGTAGCATAGCTTTGAGCGATAGCTTAAATTGACAAGAGGCTCGAGTACTTTATTGTTACAAAATTTCCAGATTTTATGACGCCCCAGTAAAAAGTTACAAGCATTTGTATGTTGCAAACATTGATAGGTGCAGGACGTACCGTATAGAAGTTAGGGCCATTTGAAATGTTATCAGTGTTTGATTTGGGCCTCAAGGCTAGCATAGCTTTGAGCGATAGCTTAAATTGACAAGAGGCTCGAGTACTTTATTGTTACAAAATTTCAAGATTTATGACGCTCCAGTAAAAAGTTACAAGCATTTGTATGTTGCAATCTTTGATAGGTGTAGGACGTACCGTATAGAAGTTAGGGCCATTTGAAGTTGTATCAGTGTTTGATTTGGGACTCAAGGGTAGCATAGCTTTGAGCGATAGCTTAAATTGACAAGAGGCTCGAGTACTTTATTGTTACAAAATTTCAAGGTTTTATGACGCTCCAGTAAAAAGTTACAAGCATTTGTATGTTGCAAACTTTGATACGTGTAGGACGTACTGTATAGAAGTTAGGGAAATTTGAACTTTTATCAGTGTTTGCTTTGGGACTCAAGGGTAGCATAGCTTTGAGCGATAGTTTAAATTGAGAAGAGGCTCGAGTACTTTATTGTTACAAAATCTCAAGGTTTTATGACGCTCCAGTAAAAAGTTACAAGCATTTGTATGTTGCAAACTTTGATAGGTGTAGGACGTACCGTATAGAAGTTAGGGCCATTTGAAGTTTTATCAATGTTTGATTTGGGACTCAAGGTAGCATAGCTCTGAGCGATAGCTTAAATTGACAAGAGGCTCGAATACTTTATTGTTACAAAATTTCAAAGTTTTATGACGCCCCAGTAAAAAGTTACAGGCATTTGTATGTTGCAAACTTTGATAGGTGTAGGACGTACCGTATAGCAGTTAGGGACATTTGAAGTTTTATCAGTGTCTGATTTGGGACTCAAGGGTTGCATAGCTTTGAGCGATAGCTTAAATTGAACAGAGGCTCGAGGTCTTTATTGTTACAAAATTTCAAGGTTTTATGGCGCTCCAGTAAAAAGTTACATGCATTTGTATGTTGCAAACTTTGATAGGTGTAGGATGTACCGTATAGAAGTTAGGGCCATTTGAAGTTTTATCAATGTTTGATTTGGGACTCAAGGGTAGCATAGCTTTGAGCGATAGCTTAAATTCACAAGAGGCTCGAGTACTTTATTGTTACAAAATTTCCAGATTTTATGACGCTCCAGTAAAAAGTTACAAGCATTTGCATGTTGCAAACTTTGAAAAGTGTAGGACGTACCGTATAGAAGTTAGGGCCATTTGAAGTCTTATCAGTGTTTGATTTGGGACTCAAGGGTAGCATAACTTTGAGCGATAGTTTAAATTGAGCAGAGGCTCGAGTACTTTATTGTTACAAAATTTCAAGGTTTTATGAAGCTCCAGTAAAAAGTTACAAGCATTTGTATGTTGCAAACTTTGATAGGTGTAGGAAGTACCGTATAGAAGTTAGGGCCATTTGAAGTTTTATCATTGTTTGATTTGGAACTCAAGGGTAGCATAGCTTTGAGCGATAGCTTAAATTGAACAGAGGCTCGAGGTCTTTATTGTTACAAAATTTCAAGGTTTTATGACGCTCCAGTAAAAAGTTACATGCATTTGTATGTTGCCAACTTTGATAAGTGTAGGATGTACCGTATAGAACTTAGGGCCATTTGAAGTTTTATCACTGTTTGATTTGGGACTCAAGGGTAGCATAGCTTTGAGCGATAGCTTAAATTGACAAGAGGCTCGAGTACTTTATTGTTACAAAATTTCCAGATTTTATGACGCCCCAGTAAAAAGTTACAAGCATTTGTATGTTGCAAACATTGATAGGTGCAGGACGTACCGTATAGAAGTTAGGGCCATTTGAAATGTTATCAGTGTTTGATTTGGGCCTCAAGGCTAGCATAGCTTTGAGCGATAGCTTAAATTGACAAGAGGCTCGAGTACTTTATTGTTACAAAATTTCAAGATTTATGACGCTCCAGTAAAAAGTTACAAGCATTTGTATGTTGCAAACTTTGATAGGTGTAGGACGTACCGTATAGAAGTTAGGGCCATTTGAAGTTTTATCAGTGTTTGATTTGGGACTCAAGGGTAGCATAGCTTTGAGCGATAGCTTAAATTGACAAGAGGCTCGAGTACTTTATTGTTACAAAATTTCAAGGTTTTATGACGCTCCAGTAAAAAGTTACAAGCATTTGTATGTTGCAAACTTTGATACGTGTAGGACGTACTGTATAGAAGTTAGGGAAATTTGAACTTTTATCAGTGTTTGCTTTGGGACTCAAGGGTAGCATAGCTTTGAGCGATAGTTTAAATTGAGAAGAGGCTCGAGTACTTTATTGTTACAAAATCTCAAGGTTTTATGACGCTCCAGTAAAAAGTTACAAGCATTTGTATGTTGCAAACTTTGATAGGTGTAGGACGTACCGTATAGAAGTTAGGGCCATTTGAAGTTTTATCAATGTTTGATTTGGGACTCAAGGGTAGCATAGCTTTGAGCGATAGCTTAAATTATCGTGTACTTTATTGTTACAAAATTTCAAGGTTTTATGACGCTCCAGTAAAAAGTTACAAGCATTTGTATGTTGCAAACTTTGTTAGGTGTAGGACGTACCGTATAGAAGTTAGGGCCATTTGAAGTTTTATCATTGTTTGATTTGGGACGCAAGGGTAGCATAGCTTTGAGCGATAGCTTAAATTGACAAGAGGCTGGAGGTCTTTATTGTTACAAAATTTCAAGGTTGTATGACGCTCCAGTAAAAAGTTACAAGCATTTGTATGTTGCCAAATTTGATAAGTGTATGACGTACCGTATAGAAGTTAGGGCCATTTGAAGTTTTATTTATGTTTGATTTGGGACTCAAGGGTAGCATAGCTTTGAGCGATAGCTTAAATTGACAAGAGGCTCGAGTACTTTATTGTTACAAAATTTCAAGGTTTTATGACGCTCCAGTAAAAAGTTACAAGCATTTGTATATTGCAAACTTTGATAGGTGTAGGACGTACCGTATAGAAGTTAGGGCCATTTGAAGTTTTATCCGTGTTTGATTTGGGACTCAAGGTAGCATAGCTCTGAGCGATAGCTTAAATTGACAAGAGGCTCGAATACTTTATTGTTACAAAATTTCAAAGTTTTATGACGCCCCAGTAAAAAGTTACAGGCATTTGTATGTTGCAAACTTTGATAGGTGTAGGACGTACCGTATAGCAGTTAGGGACATTTGAAGTTTTATCAGTGTCTGATTTGGGACTCAAGGGTTGCATAGCTTTGAGCGATAGCTTAAATTGAACAGAGGCTCGAGGTCTTTATTGTTACAAAATTTCAAGGTTTTATGGCGCTCCAGTAAAAAGTTACATGCATTTGTATGTTGCAAACTTTGATAGGTGTAGGATGTACCGTATAGAAGTTAGGGCCATTTGAAGTTTTATCAATGTTTGATTTGGGACTCAAGGGTAGCATAGCTTTGAGCGATAGCTTAAATTCACAAGAGGCTCGAGTACTTTATTGTTACAAAATTTCCAGATTTTATGACGCTCCAGTAAAAAGTTACAAGTATTTGTATGTTGCAAACATTGATAGGTGCAGCACGTACGGTATAGAAGTTAGGGCCATTTGAAATGTTATCAGTGTTTGATTTGGGCCTCAAGGCTAGCATAGCTTTGAGCGATAGCTTAAATTGACAAGAGGCTCGAGTACTTTATTGTTACAAAATTTCAAGATTTATGACGCTCCAGTAAAAAGTTAGAAGCATTTGTATGTTGCAAACTTTGGTAGGTGTAGGACGTACCGTATAGAAGTTAGGGCCATTTGAAGTTTTATCATTGTTTGATTTGGAACTCAAGGGTAGCATAGCTTTGAGCGATAGCTTAAATTGACAAGAGGCTCGAGGTCTTTATTGTTACAAAAATTTCAAGGTTGTATGACGCTCCAGAAAAAAGTTACAAGCATTTGTATGTTGCCAACTTTGATAAGTGTAGGACGTACCGTATAGAAGTTAGGGCCATTTGAAGTTTTATCTATGTTTGATTTGGGACTCAATGGTAGCATAGCTTTGAGCGATAGCTTAAATTGACAAGAGGCTCGAGTACTTTATAGTTACAAAATTTCAAGGTTTTATGACACTCCAGTAAAAAGTTACAAGCATTTGTATATTGCAAACTTTGATAGGTGTAGGACGTACCGTATAGAAGTTAGGGCCATTTGAAGTTTTATCCGTGTTTGATTTGGGACTCAAGGTAGCATAGCTCTGAGCGATAGCTTAAATTGACAAGAGGCTCGAATACTTTATTGTTACAAAATTTCAAAGTTTTATGACGCCCCAGTAAAAGGTTACAGGCATTTGTATGTTGCAAACTTTGATAGGTGTAGGACGTACCGTATAGCAGTTAGGGCCATTTGAAGTTTTATCAGTGTCTGATTTGGGACTCAAGGGTAGCATAGCTTTGAGCGATAGCTTAAATTGAACAGAGGCTCGAGGTCTTTATTGTTACAAAATTTCAAGGTTTTATGACGCTCCAGTAAAAAATTACATGCATTTGTATGTTGCAAACTTTGATAGGTGTAGGATGTACCGTATAGAAGTTAGGGCCATTTGAAGTTTTATCAATGTTTGATTTGGGACTCAAGGGTAGCATAGCTTTGAGCGATAGCTTAAATTGACAAGAGGCTCGAGTACTTTATTGTTACAAAATTTCCAGATTTTATGACGCTCCAGTAAAAAGTTACAAGCATTTGTATGTTGCAAACATTGATAGGTGCAGCACGTACGGTATAGAAGTTAGGGTCATTTGAAATGTTATCAGTGTTTGATTTGGGCCTCAAGGCTAGCATAGCTTTGAGCGATAGCTTAAATTGACAAGAGGCTCGAGTACTTTATTGTTATAAAATTTCAAGATTTATGACGCTCCAGTAAAAAGTTAGAAGCATTTGTATGTTGGAAACTTTGGTAGGTGTAGGACGTACCGTATAGAAGTTAGGGCCATTTGAAGTTTTATCATTGTTTGATTTGGAACTCAAGGGTAGCATAGCTTTGAGCGATAGCTTAAATTGACAAGAGGCTCGAGGTCTTTATTGTTACAAAATTTCAAGGTTGTATGACGCTCCACAAAAAAGTTACAAGCATTTGTATGTTGCCAACTTTGATAAGTGTAGGACGTACCGTATAGAAGTTAGGGCCATTTGAAGTTTTATCTATGTTTGATTTGGGACTCAATGGTAGCATAGCTTTGAGCGATAGCTTAAATTGACAAGAGGCTCGAGTACTTTATTGTTACAAAATTTCCAGATTTTATGACGCTCCAGTAAAAAGTTACAAGCATTTTTATGTTGCAAACATTGATAGGTGCAGGACGTACCGTATAGAAGTTAGGGCCATTTGAAGTTTTATCCGTGTTTGATTTGGGACTCAAGGTGGCATAGCTCTGAGCAATAGCTTAAATTGACATGAGGCTCGAATACTTTATTGTTACAAAATTTCAAAGTTTTATGACGCCCCAGCAAAAAGTTACAAGCATTTGTATGCTGCAAACTTTGATAGGTGTAGGACGTACCGTATAGAAGTTAGGGCCATTTGAAGTTTTATCAGTTTTTGATTTGTGACTCAAGGGTAGCATAGCTTTCACCGATAGCTTAAATTGACAAGAAGCTCGAGTACTTTATTGTTACAAAATTTCAAGGTTTTATGACACTCCAGTAAAAAGTTAGAAGCATTTGTATGTTGCAAAGTTTGATAAGTGTAGGACGTACCGTATAGAAGCTAGGGCCATTTGAAGTTTTATCAGTGTTTGATTTGGTACTGAAGGGAAGCATAGCTTTGAGCGATAGCTTAAATTGACAAGAGGCTCGAGTATTTTATGTTTACAAAATTTCAAAATTTTATGTCTCTCCAGTAAAAAGTTACAAGCATTTGTATGTTGCAAACTTTTATAGGTGTAGGACGTACCGTATAGAAGTCAGAGCCATTTGAAGTTTTATCAGTGTTTGATTTGGGACTCAAGGGAAGCATAGCTTTGAGCGATAGCTTAAAGATGCTCGAGTACTTTATTGTTACAAAATTTCAAGGTTTTATGACGCTCCAGGAAAAAGTTACAAGCATTTGTATGTTGCAAACTTTGATAGGTGCAGGACGTACCGTATAGAAGTTAGGGCCATTTGAAATATTATCAGTGTTTGATTTGGTTCTCAAGGGTAGCATAGCTTTGAGCGAGAACTTAAATCGACAAGAGGCTCGAGTACTTTATTGTTACAAAATTTCAAGGTTTTATGACGCTCCAGTAAAAAGTTACAAGCATTTGTATATTGCAAACTTTGATAGGGGTAGGACGTACCGTATAGAAGTTAGGGCCATTTGAAGTTTTATAACTGTTTGATTTGGGACTCAAGGGTAGCATAGCTTTGAGTGATAGGTTAAATTGACAAGAGGCTCGAGTACTTTATTATTACAAAATTTCAAGGTTTTATGACGCTCCAGTAAAAAGTTACAAGCATTTGTATGTTGCAAACTTTGATAGGAGCAGGACGTACCGTATAGAAGTTAGGGCCATTTGAAATATTATCAGTGTTTGATTTGGTTCTCAAGGTTAGCATAGCTTTGAGCGAGAACTTAAATTAACAAGAGGCTCGAGTATTTTATTGTTACAAAATTTCAAGGTTCAAGTAAAAAGTTACAAACATTTGTATGTTGCAAACTTTGATAGGTGTAGGACGTACTGTATAGAAGTTAGGGCCGTTTGACGTTTTATCAGTGTTTGATTTCAGCCTCAAGGGTAGCAAAGCTTTGAGCGATAACTTAAATTGACAAGAGGCTCGAGTACTTTATTGTTACAAAATTTCCAGATTTTATGACGCTCCAGTAAAAAGTTACAAGCATTTGTATGTTGCAAACATTGATAGGTGCAGGACGTACCGTATATCAGTTAGGGCCATTTGAAATGTTATCAGTGTTTGATTTGGGCCTCAAGGCTAGCATAGCTTTGAGCGATAGTTTAAATTGAGAAGAGGCTCGAGTACTTTATTGTTACAAAATTTCAAGGTTTTATGACGCTCCAGAAAAAGTTACAAGCATTTGTATGTTGCAAACTTTGATAGTTGTAGGATGTACCGTATAGAAGTTAGGGCCATTTGAAGTTTTATCATTGTTTGATTTGGGACTCAAGGGTAGCATAGCTTTGAGCGATAGCTTAAATTGAACAGTGGCTCTAGGTGTTTATTGTTACAAAATGTCAAGGTTTTATGACGCTCCAGTAAAAAGTTACAAGCGTTTGTATGTTGCAAACATTGATAGGTGCAGGACGTACCGTATAGAAGTTTGGGCCATTTGGAATGTTATCAGTGTTTGATTTGGGCCTCAAGGCTAGCATAGCTTTGAGCGATAGCTTAAATTGACAAGAGGCTCGAGTACTTTATTGTTACAAAATTTCAAGATTTATGACGCTCCAGTAAAAAGTTACAAGCATTTGTATGTAGCAAACTTTGATAGGAGCAGGACGTACCGTATAGAAGTTAGGGCCATTTGAAATATTGTCAGTGTTTGATTTGGTTCTCAAGGGTAGCATAGCTTTGAGAGAGAACTTAAATTGACAAGAGGCTCGAGTACTTTATTGTAACAAAATTTCAAGGTTTTAAGACGCTCCAGTAAAAAGTTACAAGCATTTGTATGCTGCAAACTTTGATAGGTGTAGGACGTACCGTATAGAAGTTAGGGTTATTTGAAGTTTTATCAGTTTTTGATTTGTGACTCAAGGGTAGCATAGCTTTCACCGATAGCTTAAATTGACAAGAAGCTCGAGTACTTTATTGTTACAAAATTTCAAGGTTTTATGACGCTCCAGTAAAAAGTTACAAGCATTTGTATATTGCAAACTTTGATACTGGTAGGACGTACCGTATAGAAGTTAAGGCCATTTGAAGTTTTATAACTGTTTGATTTGGGACTCAAGGGTAGCATAGCTTTGAGGGATAGGTTAAATTGACAAGAGGCTCGAGTACTTTATTATTACAAAATTTCAAGGTTTTATGACGCTCCAGTAAAAAGTTACAAGCATTTGTATGTAGCAAACTTTGATAGGAGCAGGACATACCGTATAGAAGTTAGGGCCATTTGAAATATTATCAGTGTTTGATTTGGTTCTCAAGGGTAGCATAGCTTTGAGCGAGAACTTAAATTGACGAGAGGCTCCAGTACTTTATTGTTACAAAATTTCTAGGTTTTATGACGCTCCAGTAAAAACTTACAAGCATTTGTATATTGCAAACTTTGATAGGTGTAGGACGTACCGTATAGAAGTTAGAGCCATTTGAAGTTTTATCCGTGTTTGATTTGTGACTCAAGGTAGCATAGCTCTGAGCGATAGCTTAAATTGACAAGAGAATCGAATACTTTATAGTTACAAAATTTCAAAGTTTTATGACGCCCCAGTAAAAAGTTACAAGCATTTGTATGTTGCAAACTTTGATAGGTGTAGGACGTACCGTATAGAAGTTAGGGCCATTTGAAGTTTTATCAGTGTTTGATTTGGGACTCAAGGGTAACATAGCTTTGAGCGATATCTTAAATTGACTAGAGGCTCGAGTACTTTATTGTTACAAAATTTCAAGGTTTTATGACGCTCCAGTAAAAAGTTGCAAGCATTTGTATGCTACAAACGTTGATAGGTGTAGGACGTACCGTATAGAAGTTAGGGCCATTTGAAGTTTTATCAGTTTTTGATTTGTGACTGAAGGGTAGCAAGGCTTTCACCGATAGCTTAAATTGACAAGAAGCTCGAGTACTTTATTGTTACAAAATTTCAAGGTTTTATGACGCTCCAGTAAAAAGTTAGAAGCATTTGTATGTTGCAAACTTTGATAAGTGTAGGACGTACCGTATAGAAGCTAGGGCCATTTGAAGTTTTATCAGTGTTTGATTTGAGACTCAAGGGTGGCAAAGCTTTGAGCGATAGCTTAAATTGACAAGAGGCTCGAGTACTTTATTGTTACAAAATTTCCAGATTTTATGACGCTCCAGTAAAAAGTTGCAAGCATTTGTATGTTGCAAACATTGATAGGTGCAGGATGTACCGTATAGAAGTTAGGGCCATTTGAAATGTTATCAGTGTTTGATTTGGGCCTCAAGGCTAGCATAGCTTTGAGCGATAGCTTAAATTGACAAGAGGCTCGAGTACTTTATTGTTACAAAATTTCAAGATTTATGACGCTCCAGTAAAAAGTTACAAGCATTTGCATGTTGCAAACTTTGATAAGTGTAGGACGTACCGTATAGAAGTTAGGGCCATTTGAAGTCTTATCAGTGTTTGATTTGGGACTCAAGGGTAGCATAACTTTGAGCGATAGTTTAAATTGAGCAGAGGCTCGAGTACTTTATTGTTACAAAATTTCAAGGTTTTATGAAGCTCCAGTAAAAAGTTACAAGCATTTGTATGTTGCAAACTTTGATAGGTGTAGGATGTACCGTATAGAAGTTAGGGCCATTTGAAGTTTTATCATTGTTTGATTTGAGACTCAAGGGTAGCATAGCTTTGAGCGATAGCTTAAATTGAACAGAGGCTCGAGGTCTTTATTGTTACAAAATTTCAAGGTTTTATGACGCTCCAGTAAAAAGTTACATGCATTTGTACGTTGCAAACTTTGATAGGTGTAGGATGTACCGTATAGAAGTTAGGGCCATTTGAAGTTTTATCACTGTTTGATTTGGGACTCAAGGGTAGCATAGCTTTGAGCGATAGCTTAAATTGACAAGAGGCTCGAGTACTTTATTGTTACAAAATTTCAAGATTTATGACGCTCCAGTAAAAAGTTACAAGCATTTGTATGTTGCAATCTTTGATAGGTGCAGGACGTACCGTATAGAAGTTAGGGCCATTTGAAATGTTATCAGTGTTTGCTTTGGGACTCAAGGGTAGCATAGCTTTGAGCGATAGTTTAAATTGAGAAGAGGCTCGAGTACTTTATTGTTACAAAATCTCAAGGTTTTATGACGCTCCAGTAAAAAGTTACAAGCATTTGTATGTTGCAAACGTTGATAGGTGTAGGACGTACCGTATAGAAGTTAGGGCCATTTGAAGTTTTGTCAATGTTTGATTTGGGACTCAAGGGTAGCATAGCTTTGAGCGATAGCTTAAATTATCGTGTACTTTTTTGTTACAAAATTTCAAGGTTTTATGACGCTCCAGTAAAAAGTTACATGCATTTGTATGTTGCAAACTTTGATAGGTGTAGGATGTACCGTATAGAAGTTAGGGCCATTTGAAGTTTTATCACTGTTTGATTTGGGACTCAAGGGTAGCATAGCTTTGAGCGGTAGCTTAAATTATCGTGTACTTTTTTGTTACAAAATTTCAAGGATTTATGACGCTCCAGTAAAAAGTTACATGCATTTGTATGTTGCAAACTTTGATAGGTGCAGCACGTACGGTATAGAAGTTAGGGCCATTTGAAATGTTATCAGTGTTTGATTTGGGCCTCAAGGCTAGCATAGCTTTGAGCGATAGCTTAAAATGACAAGAGGCTCGAGGTCTTTATTGTTACAAAATTTCAAGGTTGTATGACGCTCCAGAAAAAAGTTACAAGCATTTGTATGTTGCCAACTTTGATAAGTGTAGGACGTACCGTATAGAAGTTAGGGCCATTTGAAGTTTTATCTATGTTTGATTTGGGACCCAATGGTAGCATAGCTTTGAGCGATAGCTTAAATTGACAAGAGGCTCGAGTACTTTATTGTTACAAAATTTCCAGATTTTATGACGCTCCAGTAAAAAGTTACAAGCATTTTTATGTTGCAAACATTGATAGGTGTAGGACGTACCGTATAGCAGTCAGGGCCATTTGAAGTTTTATCAGTGTCTGATTTGGGACTCAACGGTAGCATAGCTTTGAGCGATATCTTAAATTGACAAGAGGCTCGAGAACTTTATTGTTACAAAATTTCAAGGTTTTATGACGCTCCAGTAAAAAGTTACAAGCATTTGTATGCTGCAAACTTTGATAGGTGTAGGACGTACCGTATAGAAGTTAGGGCCATTTGAAGTTTTATCAGTTTTTGATTTGTGACTCAAGGGTAGCATAGCTTTCACCGATAGCTTAAATTGACAAGAAGCTCGAGTACTTTATTGTTACAAAATTTCAAGGTTTTATGACACTCCAGTAAAAAGTTAGAAGCATTTGTATGTTGCAAAGTTTGATAAGTGTAGGACGTACCGTATAGAAGCTAGGGCCATTTGAAGTTTTATCAGTGTTTGATTTGGTACTGAAGGGAAGCATAGCCTTGAGCGATAGCTTAAATTGACAAGAGGCTCGAGTATTTTATTTTTACAAAATTTCAAAATTGTATGTCTCTCCAGTAAAAAGTTACAAGCATTTGTATGTTGCAAACTTTTATAGGTGTAGGACGTACCGTATAGAAGTCAGAGCCATTTGAAGTTTTATCAGTGTTTGATTTGGGACTCAAGGGAAGCATAGCTTTGAGCGATAGCTTAAAGATGCTCGAGTACTTTATTGTTACAAAATTTCAAGTTTTTATGACACTCCAGTAAAAAGTTACAAGCATTTGTATGTTGCAAACTTTGATAGGTGCAGGACGTACCGTATAGAAGTTAGGGCCATTTGAAATATTATCAGTGTTTGATTTGGTTCTCAAGGGTAGCATAGCTTTGAGCGAGAACTTAAATCGACAAGAGGCTCGAGTACTTTATTGTTACAAAATTTCAAGGTTTTATGACGCTCCAGTAAAAAGTTACAAGCATTTGTATATTGCAAACTTTGATAGGGGTAGGACGTACCGTATAGAAGTTAGGGCCATTTGAAGTTTTATAACTGTTTGATTTGGGACTCAAGGGTAGCATAGCTTTGAGTGATAGGTTAAATTGACAAGAGGCTCGAGTACTTTATTATTACAAAATTTCAAGGTTTTATGACGCTCCAGTAAAAAGTTACAAGCATTTGTATGTTGCAAACTTTGATAGGAGCAGAACGTACCGTATAGAAGTTAGGGCCATTTGAAATATTATCAGTGTTTGATTTGGTTCTCAAGGTTAGCATAGCTTTGAGCGAGAACTTAAATTAACAAGAGGCTCGAGTATTTTATTGTTACAAAATTTCAAGGTTCAAGTAAAAAGTTACAAGCATTTGTATGTTGCAAACTTTGATAGGTGTAGGACGTACTGTATAGAAGTTAGGGCCGTTTGACGTTTTATGAGTGTTTGATTTCAGCCTCAAGGGTAGCAAAGCTTTGAGCGATAGCTTAAATTGACAAGAGGCTCGAGTACTTTATTGTTACAAAATTTCCAGATTTTATGACGCTCCAGTAAAAAGTTACAAGCATTTGTATGTTGCAAACATTGATAGGTGCAGGACGTACCCTATATCAGTTAGGGCCATTTGAAATGTTATCAGTGTTTGATTTGGGCCTCAAGGCTAGCATAGCTTTGAGCGATAGTTTAAATTGAGAAGAGGCTCGAGTACTTTATTGTTACAAAATTTCAAGGTTTTATGACGCTCCAGAAAAAGTTACAAGCATTTTTATGTTGCAAACATTGATAGGTGCAGGTCGTACCGTATAGAAGTTAGGGCCATTTGAAGTTTTATCCGTGTTTGATTTGGGACTCAAGGTAGCATAGCTCTGAGCAATAGCTTAAATTGACAAGAGGCTCGAATACTTTACTGTAACAAAATTTCAAAGTTTTATGACGCCTCAGCAAAAAGTTACAAGCATTTGTATGTTGCAAACTTTGATAGGTGTAGGACCGTATAGCAGTTAGGGCCATTTGAAGTTTTATCAGTGTCTGATTTGGGACTCAACGGTAGCATAGCTTTGAGCGATATCTTAAATTGACAAGAGGCTCGAGTACTTTATTGTTACAAAATTTCAAGGTTTTATGACGCTCCAGTAAAAAGTTACAAGCATTTGTATGCTGCAAACTTTGATAGGTGTAGGACGTACCGTATAGAAGTTAGGGCCATTTGAAGTTTTATCAGTTTTTGATTTGTGACTCAAGGGTAGCATAGCTTTCACCGATAGCTTAAATTGACAAGAAGCTCGAGTACTTTATTGTTACAAAATTTCAAGGTTTTATGACACTCCAGTAAAAAGTTAGAAGCATTTGTATGTTGCAAAGTTTGATAAGTGTAGGACGTACCGTATAGAAGCTAGGGCCATTTGAAGTTTTATCAGTGTTTGATTTGGTACTGAAGGGAAGCATAGCTTTGAGCGATAGCTTAAATTGACAAGAGGCTCGAGTATTTTATTTTTACAAAATTTCAAAATTTTATGTCTCTCCAGTAAAAAGTTACAAGCATTTGTATGTTGCAAACTTTTATAGGTGTAGGACGTACCGTATAGAAGTCAGAGCCATTTGAAGTTTTATCAGTGTTTGATTTGGGACTCAAGGGAAGCATAGCTTTGAGCTATAGCTTAAAGATGCTTGAGTACTTTATTGTTACAAAATTTCAAGGTTTTATGACGCTCCAGTAAAAAGTTACAAGCATTTGTATGTTGCAAACTTTGATAGGTGCAGGACGTACCGTATAGAAGTTAGGGCCATTTGAAATATTATCAGTGTTTGATTTGGTTCTCAAGGGTAGCATAGCTTTGAGCGAGAACTTAAATCGACAAGAGGCTCGAGTACTTTATTGTTACAAAATTTCAAGGTTTTATGACGCTCCAGTAAAAAGTTACAAGCATTTGTATATTGCAAACTTTGATAGGGGTAGGACGTACCGTATAGAAGTTAGGGCCATTTGAAGTTTTATAACTGTTTGATTTGGGACTCAAGGGTAGCATAGCTTTGAGTGATAGGTTAAATTGACAAGAGGCTCGAGTACTTTATTATTACAAAATTTCAAGGTTTTATGACGCTCCAGTAAAAAGTTACAAGCATTTGTATGTTGCAAACTTTGATAGGAGCAGGACGTACCGTATAGAAGTTAGGGCCATATGAAATATTATCAGTGTTTGATTTGGTTCTCAAGGTTAGCATAGCTTTGAGCGAGAACTTAAATTAACAAGAGGCTCGAGTATTTTATTGTTACAAAATTTCAAGGTTCAAGTAAAAAGTTACAAGCATTTGTATGTTGCAAACTTTGATAGGTGTAGGATGTTCCGTATAGAAGTTAGGGCCATTTGAAGTTTTATCATTGTTTGATTTGGGACTCAAGGGTAGCATAGCTTTGAGCGATAGCTTAAATTGAACAGAGGCTCTAGGTCTTTATTGTTACATAATTTCAAGGTTTTATGACGCTCCAGCAAAAAGTTACAAGCGTTTGTATGTTGCAAACATTGATAGGTGCAGGACGTACCGTATAGAAGTTAGGGCCATTTGGAATGTTATCAGTGTTTGATTTGGGCCTCAAGGCTAGCATAGCTTTGAGCGATAGCTTAAATTGACAAGAGGCTCGAGTACTTTAATGTTACAAAATTTCAAGATTTATGACGCTCCAGTAAAAAGTTACAAGCATTTGTATGTTGCAATCTTTGATAGGTGTAGGACGTACCGTATAGAAGTTAGGGCCATTTGAAGTTTTATCAGTGTTTCATTTGGGACTCAAGGGTAGCATAGCTTTGAGCGATAGCTTAAATTGACAAGAGGCTGGAGTACTTTATTGTTACAAAATTTCAAGGTTTTATGACGCTCCAGTAAAAAGTTACAAGCATTTGTATGTTGCAAACTTTGATAGATGTAGGACGTACTGTATAGAAGTTAGGGCCATTTGAACTTTTATCAGTGTTTGATTTGGAACTCAAGGGTAGCATAGCTTTGAGCGATAGTTTAAATTGAGAAGAGGCTCGAGTACTTTATTGTTACAAAATTTCAAGGTTTTATGACGCTCCAGTAAAAAGTTACAAGCATTTGTATGTTGCAAACTTTGATAGGTGTAGGACGTACTGTATAGAAGTTAGTGCCGTTTGAAGTTTTATCAGTGTTTGATTTGGAACTTAAGGGTAGCATAGCTTTGAGCGATAGCTTAAATTGACAAGATGCTCGAGTACTTTATTGTTACAAAATTTCAAGGTTTTATGACGCTCCAGTAAAAAGTTAGAAGCATTTGTATGTTGCAAACTTTGATAAGTGTAGGACGTACCGTATAGAAGTTAGGGCCATTTGAAGTTTTATCAGTGTTTGATTTGGGACTCAAGGGTAGCATAGCTTTGAGCGATAGTTTAAATTGAGAAGAGGCTCGAGTACTTTATTGTTACAAAATTTCTAAGTTTTATGACGCTCCAGTAAAAAGTTATAAGCATTTGTATGTTGCAAACTTTGATAGGTGTAGGACGTATCGTATAGAAGTTAGGGCCATTTGAAGTTTTATCATTGTTTGATTTGGGACTCAAGGGAAGCATAGCTTTGAGCGATAGCTTAAATTGACAAGAGGCTCGAGGTCTCTATTATTACAAAATTTCAAGGTTTTATGACGCTCCAGTAAAAAGTTGCATGCATTTGTATGTTGCAAACTTTGATAGGTGTAGGATGTACCGTATAGAAGTTAGGGCCATTTGATGTTTTATCAGTGTTTGATTTGGGACTCAAGGGTAGCATAGCTTTGAGCGATAGCTTAAATTGACAAGAGGCTCGAGTACTTTATTGTTACAAAATTTCAAGGTTTTATGACGCTCCAGTAAAAAGTTACAAGCATTTGTATGTTGCAAACTTTGATAGGTTTGGACGTACCGTATAGAAGTTAGGGCAATTTGAAGTTTTATCAATGTTTGATTTGGGACACAAGGGTAGCATAGCTTTGAGCGATAGCTTAAATTGAACAGATGCTCGAGTACTTTATTGTTACAAAATTTCAAGGTTTTATGACGCTCCAGTAAAAAGTTACAAGCATTTGTATGTTACAAAATTTGATAACTGTAGGACGTACCGTATAAAAGTTAGGGCCATTTGAAGTTTTATCAGTGTTTGATTTGGGACCCAAGGGTACCATAGCTTTGAGCGATAGCTTAAATTGACAAGAGGCTCGAGTACTTTATTGTTACAAAATTTCAAGGTTTTATGACGCTCCAGTAAAAAGTTACAAGCATTTATATGTTGCAAACTTTGATAGGTGTAGGATGTATCGTATAGAAGTTAGGGCCATTTGAAGTTTTATCATTGTTTGATTTGGGACTCAAGGGTAGCATAGCTTTGAGCGATAGCTTAAATTGACAAGAGGCTCGAGTACTTTATTGTTACAAAATTTCAAGGTTTTATGACGCTCCAGTAAAAAGTTACAAGCATTTGTATGTTGCAAACTTTGATAGGTGTAGGATGTACCGTATAGAAGTTAGGGCCATTTGAAGTTTTATCATTGTTTGATTTGGGACTCAAGGGTAGCATAGCTTTGAGCGATAGCTTAAATTGAACAGAGGCTCGAGGTCTTTATTGTTACAAAATTTCAAGGTTTTATGACGCTCCAGTAAAAAGTTACAAGCATTTGTATGTTGCAAACTTTGATAGGTGTAGGATGTACCGTATAGAAGTTAGGGCCATTTGAAGTTTTATCAGTGTTTGATTTGGGACTCAAGGGTAGCATAGCTTTGAGCGATAGTTTAAATTGACAAAAGGCTCGAGTACTTTATTGTTACAAAATTTCAAGGTTTTATGACGCTCCTGTAAAAAGTTACATGCATTTGTATGTTGCAAACTTTGATAGGTGTAGGACGTACTGTATAGAAGTTAGTGCCGTTTGAAGTTTTATCAGTGTTTGATTTGGGACTCAAGGGTAGCATAGCTTTGAGCGATAGCTTAAATTGACAAGAGGCTCGAGTACTTTATTGTTCCAAAATTTCAAGGTTTTATGACGCTCCAGTAAAAAGTTACAAGCATTTGTATGTTGCACACTTTGATAACTGTAGGACGTACCGTATAAAAGTTAGGGCCATTTGAAGTTTTATCAGTGTTTGATTTGTGACTCAAGGGTAGCATA
Organism: Clusia tigrina; assembly: GCA_920105625.2. Classification (NCBI taxonomy): domain Eukaryota; kingdom Metazoa; phylum Arthropoda; class Insecta; order Diptera; family Clusiidae; genus Clusia; species Clusia tigrina. The sequence continues at coordinate 3,154,548 of CAKKTE020000011.1, read as the reverse complement.
GCTTTGAGCGATAGTTTAAATTGAGAAGAGGCTCGAGTACTTGATTGTTTCAAAATTTCAAGGTTTTATGACGCTCCAGTAAAAAGTTACAAGCATTTGTATGTTGCAAACGTTGATAGGTGTAGGACGTACTGTATAGAAGTTAGTGCCGTTTGAAGTTTTATCAGTGTTTGATTTGGGTCTCAGGGGTAGCACAGCTTTGAGCGATAGCTTAAAGTGACAAGAGGCTCGAGGTCTCTATTGTTACAAAATTTCAAGGTGTTGTGACGCTCCAGTAAAAAGTTACATGCATTTGTATGTTGAAAACTTTGATAGGTGTAGGATGTACCGTATAGAAGTTAGGGCCATTTGAAGTTTTATCAATGTTTGATTTGGGACTCAAGGGTAGCATAGCTTTGAGCGATAGCTTAAATTGACAAGAGGCTCGAGTACTTTATTGTTACAAAATTTCAAGGTTTTATGACGCTCCAGTAAAAAGTTACAAGCATTTGTATGTTGCAAACTTTAATAGGTTTGGACGTACCGTATAGAAGTTAGGGCCATTTGAAGTTTTATCAATGTTTGATTTGGGACACAAGGGTAGCATAGCTTTGAGCGATAGCTTAAATTGAACAGAGGCTCGAGTACTTTATTGTTACAAAATTTCAAGGTTTTATGACGCTCCAGTAAAAAGTTACAAGCATTTGTATGTTGCAAACTTTGATAACTGTAGGACGTACCGTATAAAAGTTAGGGCCATTTGAAGTTTTATCAGTGTTTGATTTGGGACTCAAGGGTACCATAGCTTTGAGCGATAGCTTAAATTGACAAGACGCTCGAGTACTTTATTGTTACAAAATTTCAAGGTTTTATGACGCTCCAGTAAAAAGTTACAAGCATTTGTATGTTCCAAACTTTGATAGGTGTAGGATGTACCGTATAGAAGTTAGGGCCATTTGAAGTTTTATCATTGTTTGATTTGGGACTCAAGGGTAGCATAGCTTTGAGCGATAGCTTAAATTGAACAGAGGCTCGAGGTCTTTATTGTTACAAAATTTCAAGGTTTTATGACGCTCCACTATAAAGTTACAAGCATTTGTATATTGCAATCTTTGATAGGTGTAGGACATACCGTATAGAAGTTAGGGCCATTTGAAGTTTTATCAGTGTTTGATTTGGGACTCAAGGGTAGCATAGCTTTGAGCGATAGCTTAAATTGACAAGAGGCTCGAGTACTTTATTGTTACAAAATTTCAAGGTTTTATGACGCTCCTGTAAAAAGTTACAAGCATTTGTATGTTGCAAACTTTGATAGGTGTAGGACGTACTGTATAGAAGTTAGGGCCATTTAAACTTTTATCAGTGTTTGATTTGTGACTCAAGGGTAGTATAGCTTTGAGCGATAGTTTAAATTGAGAAGAGGCTCGAGTACTTTATTGTTACAAAATTTCAAGGTTTTATGACGCTCCAGTAAAAAGTTACAAGCATTTGTATGTTGCAAACTTTGATAGGTGTAGGACGTACTGTATAGAAGTTAGTGCCGTTTGAAGTTTTATCAGTGTTTGATTTGGGACTCAAGGGTAGCATAGCTTTGAGCGATAGCTTAAATTGACAAGAGTCTCGAGTACTTTATTGTTCCAAAATTTCAGGGTTTTATGACGCTCCAGTAAAAAGTTACAAGCATTTGTATGTTGCAAACTTTGATAACTGTAGGATGTACCGTATAAAAGTTAGGGCCATTTGAAGTTTTATCAGTGTTTGATTTGGGACTCAAGGGTAGCATAGTTTTGAGCGATAGTTTAAATTGAGAAGAGGCTCGAGTACTTTATTGTTACAAAATTTCAAAGTTTTATGACGCTCCAGTAAAAAGTTACAAGCATTTGTATGTTGCAAACTTTGATAGGTGTAGGACGTATCGTATAGAAGTTAGGGCCATTTGAAGTTTTATCATTGTTTGATTTGGGACTCAAGCGAAGCATAGCTTTGAGCGACAGCTTAAATTGACAAGAAGCTCGAGGTCTCTATTGTTACAAAATTTCAAGGTTTTATGACGCTGTAGTAAAAAGTTACATGCATTTGCATGTTGCAAACTTTGATAGGTGTAGGATGTACCGTATAGAAGTTAGGGCCATTTGATGTTTTATCAGTGTTTGATTTGGGACTCAAGGGTAGCATAGCTTTGAGCGATAGCTTAAATTGACAAGAGGCTCGAGTACTTTATTGTTACAAAATTTCAAGGTTTTATGACGCTCCAGTAAAAAGTTACAAGCATTTGTATGTTGCAAACTTTGATAGGTTTGGACGTACCGTATAGAAGTTAGGGCAATTTGAAGTTTTATCAATGTTTGATTTGGGACACAAGGGTAGCATAGCTTTGAGCGATAGCTTAAATTGAACAGATGCTCGAGTACTTTATTGTTACAAAATTTCAAGGTTTTATGACGCTCCAGTAAAAAGTTACAAGCATTTGTATGTTACAAAATTTGATAACTGTAGGACGTACCGTATAAAAGTTAGGGCCATTTGAAGTTTTATCAGTGTTTGATTTGGGACCCAAGGGTACCATAGCTTTGAGCGATAGCTTAAATTGACAAGAGGCTCGAGTACTTTATTGTTACAAAATTTCAAGGTTTTATGACGCTCCAGTAAAAAGTTACAAGCATTTGTATGTTGCAAACTTTGATAGGTGTAGGATGTATCGTATAGAAGTTAGGGCCATTTGAAGTTTTATCATTGTTTGATTTGGGACTCAAGGGTAGCATAGCTTTGAGCGATAGCTTAAATTGACAAGAGGCTCGAGTACTTTATTGTTACAAAATTTCAAGGTTTTATGACGCTCCAGTAAAAAGTTACAAGCATTTGTATGTTGCAAACTTTGATAGGTGTAGGATGTACCGTATAGAAGTTAGGGCCATTTGAAGTTTTATCATTGTTTGATTTGGGACTCAAGGGTAGCATAGCTTTGAGCGATAGCTTAAATTGAACAGAGGCTCGAGGTCTTTATTGTTACAAAATTTCAAGGTTTTATGACGCTCCAGTAAAAAGTTACAAGCATTTGTATGTTGCAAACTTTGATAGGTGTAGGATGTACCGTATAGAAGTTAGGGCCATTTGAAGTTTTATCAGTGTTTGATTTGGGACTCAAGGGTAGCATAGCTTTGAGCGATAGTTTAAATTGACAAAAGGCTCGAGTACTTTATTGTTACAAAATTTCAAGGTTTTATGACGCTCCTGTAAAAAGTTACATGCATTTGTATGTTGTAAACTTTGATAGGTGTAGGACGTACTGTATAGAAGTTAGTGCCGTTTGAAGTTTTATCAGTGTTTGATTTGGGACTCAAGGGTAGCATAGCTTTGAGCGATAGCTTAAATTGACAAGAGGCTCGAGTACTTTATTGTTCCAAAATTTCAAGGTTTTATGACGCTCCAGTAAAAAGTTACAAGCATTTGTATGTTGCACACTTTGATAACTGTAGGACGTACCGTATAAAAGTTAGGGCCATTTGAAGTTTTATCAGTGTTTGATTTGTGACTCAAGGGTAGCATAGCTTTGAGCGATAGTTTAAATTGAGAAGAGGCTCGAGTACTTTATTGTTTCAAAATTTCAAGGTTTTATGACGCTCCAGTAAAAAGTTACAAGCATTTGTATGTTGCAAACGTTGATAGGTGTAGGACGTACTGTATAGAAGTTAGTGCCGTTTGAAGTTTTATCAGTGTTTGATTTGGGTCTCAGGGGTAGCACAGCTTTGAGCGATAGCTTAAAGTGACAAGAGGCTCGAGGTCTCTATTGTTACAAAATTTCAAGGTTTTATGACGCTGTAGTAAAAAGTTACATGCATTTGCATGTTGCAAACTTTGATAGGTGTAGGATGTACCGTATAGAAGTTAGGGCCATTTGAAGTTTTATCAGTGTTTGATTTGGGACTCAAGGGTAGCATAGCTTTGAGCGATAGCTTAAATTGACAAGAGGCTCGAATACTTTTTTGTTACAAAATTTCAAGGCTTTATGACGCTCCAGTAAAAAGTTACAAGCATTTGTATGTTGCAAACTTTGATAGGTTTGGACGTACCGTATAGAAGTTAGGGCCATTTGAAGTTTTATCAATGTTTGATTTGGGACACAAGGGTAGCATAGCTTTGAGCGATAGCTTAAATTGAACAGAGGCTCGAGTACTTTATTGTTACAAAATTTCAAGGTTTTATGACGCTCCAGTAAAAAGTTACAAGCATTTGTATGTTGCAAACTTTGATAACTGTAGGACGTACCGTATAAAAGTTAGGGCCATTTGAAGTTTTATCAGTGTTTGATTTGGGACTCAAGGGTAGCATAGCTTTGAGTGATAGCTTAAATTGACAAGAGGCTCGAGTACTTTATTGTTACAAAATTTCAAGGTTTTATGACGCTCCAGTAAAAAGTTACAAGCATTTGTATGTTGCAAACTTTGATAGGTGTAGGATGTACCGTATAGAAGTTAGGGCCATTTGAAGTTTTATCAATGTTTGATTTGGGACACAAGGGTAGCATAGCTTTGAGCGATAGCTTAAATTGAACAGAGGCTCGAGTACTTTATTGCTACAAAATTTCAAGGTTTTATGACGCTCCACTAAAAAGTTACAAGCATTTGTATATTGCAATCTTTGATAGGTGTAGGACATACCGTATAGAAGTTAGGGCCATTTGAAGTTTTATCAGTGTTTGATTTGGGACTCAAGGGTAGCATAGCTTTGAGCGATAGCTTAAATTGACAAGAGGCTCGAGTACTTTATTGTTACAAAATTTCAAGGTTTTATGACGCTCCTGTAAAAAGTTACAAGCATTTGTATGTTGCAAACTTTGATAGGTGTAGGACGTACTGTATAGAAGTTAGGGCCATTTAAACTTTTATCAGTGTTTGATTTGTGACTCAAGGGTAGTATAGCTTTGAGCGATAGTTTAAATTGAGAAGAGGCTCGAGTACTTTATTGTTACAAAATTTCAAGGTTTTATGACGCTCCAGTAAAAACTTACAAGCATTTGTATGTTGCAAACTTTGATAGGTGTAGGACGTACTGTATAGAAGTTAGTGCCGTTTGAAGTTTTATCAGTGTTTGATTTGGGACTCAAGGGTAGCATAGCTTTGAGCGATAGCTTAAATTGACAAGAGGCTCGAGTACTTTATTGTTCCAAAATTTCAAGGTTTTATGACGCTCCAGTAAAAAGTTACAAGCATTTGTATGTTGCAAACTTTGATAACTGTAGGATGTACCGTATAAAAGCTAGGGCCATTTGAAGTTTTATCAGTGTTTGATTTGGGACTCAAGGGTAGCATAGTTTTGAGCGATAGTTTAAATTGAGAAGAGGCTCGAGTACTTTATTGTTACAAAATTTCAAAGTTTTATGACGCTCCAGTAAAAAGTTACAAGCATTTGTATGTTGCAAACTTTGATAGGTGTAGGACGTATCGTATAGAAGTTAGGGCCATTTGAAGTTTTATCATTGTTTGATTTGGGACTCAAGCGAAGCATAGCTTTGAGCGACAGCTTAAATTGACAAGAGGCTCGAGGTCTCTTTTGTTACAAAATTTCAAGGTTTTATGACGCTGCAGTAAAAAGTTACATGCATTTGCATGTTGCAAACTTTGATAGGTGTAGGATGTACCGTATAGAAGTTAGGGCCATTTGAAGTTTTATCAGTGTTTGATTTGGGACTCAAGGGTAGCATAGCTTTGAGCGATAGCTTAAATTGACAAGAGGCTCGAATACTTTTTTGTTACAAAATTTCAAGGCTTTATGACGCTCCAGTAAAAAGTTACAAGCATTTGTATGTTGCAAACTTTGATAGGTTTGGACGTACCGTATAGAAGTTAGGGCCATTTGAAGTTTTATCAATGTTTGATTTGGGACACAAGGGTAGCATAGCTTTGAGCGATAGCTTAAATTGAACAGAGGCTCGAGTACTTTATTGTTACAAAATTTCAAGGTTTTATGACGCTCCAGTAAAAAGTTACAAGCATTTGTATGTTGCAAACTTTGATAACTGTAGGACGTACCGTATAAAAGTTAGGGCCATTTGAAGTTTTATCAGTGTTTGATTTGGGACTCAAGGGTAGCATAGCTTTGAGTGATAGCTTAAATTGACAAGAGGCTCGAGTACTTTATTGTTACAAAATTTCAAGGTTTTATGACGCTCCAGTAAAAAGTTACAAGCATTTGTATGTTGCAAACTTTGATAGGTGTAGGATGTACCGTATAGAAGTTAGGGCCATTTGGAGTTGTATCATTGTTTGATTTGGGACTCAAGGGTAGCATAGCTTTGAGCGATAGCTTAAATTGAACAGAGGCTCGAGGTCTTTATTGTTACAAAATTTCAAGGTTTTATGACGCTCCAGTAAAAAGTTACAAGCATTTGTATGTTGCAATCTTTGATAGGTGTATGACATACCGTATAGAAGTTAGGGCCATTTGAAGTTTTATCAGTGTTTGATTTGGGACTCAAGGGCAGCATAGCTTTGAGCGATAGCTTAAATTGACAAGAGGCTCGAGTACTTTATTGTTACAAAATGTCAAGGTTTTATGACGCTGCTGTAAAAAGTTACAAGCATTTGTATGTTGCAAACTTTGATAGGTGTAGGACGTACTGTATAGAAGTTAGGGCCATTTGAACTTTTATCAGTGTTTGATTTGTGACTCAAGGGTAGCATAGCTTTGAGCGATAGTTTAAATTGAGAAGAGGCTCGAGTACTTTATTGTTACAAAATTTCAAGGTTTTATGACGCTCCAGTAAAAAGTCACAAGCATTTGTATGTTGCAAACTTTGATAGGTGTAGGACGTACCGTATAAAAGTTAGGGCCATTTGAAGTTTTATCATAGTTTGATTTGGGACTCAAGGGTAGCATAGCTTTGAGCGAAATTGACAAGAGGCTCGAGTACTTTATTGTTACAAAATTTCAAGGTTTTATGACGCTCCAGTAAAAAGTTACAAGCATTTGTATGTTGCAAACTTTGATAGGTGTAGGATGTACCGTATAGAGGTTAGGGCCATTTGAAGTTTTCTCATTGTTTGATTTGGGACTCAAGGGTAGCATAGCTTTGAGCGATAGCTTAAATTGAACAGAGGCTCGAGGTCTTTATTGTTACAAAATTTCAAGGTTTTATGACGCTCCAGTAAAAAGTTACAAGCATTTGTATGTTGCAATCTTTGATAGGTGTAGGACATACCGTATAGAAGCTAGGGCCATTTGAAGTTTTATCAGTGTTTGATTTGGGGCTCAAGGGTAGCATAGCTTTGAGCGATAGCTTAAATTGAGAAAAGGCTCGAGTACTTTATTGTTACAAAATTTCAAGGTTTTGTGACGCTCCAGTAAAAAGTTACAAGCATTTGTATGTTGCAAACTTTGATGGGTGTAGGACGTACTGTATAGAAGTTAGTGCCGTTTGAAGTTTTATCAGTGTTTGATTTGGGACTCAAGGGTAGCATAGCTTTGAGCGATAGCTTAAATTGACAAGAGGCTCGAGTACTTTATTGTTCCAAAATTTCAAGGTTTTATGACGCTCCAGTAAAAAGTTACAAGCATTTCTATGTTGCAAACTTTGATAGGTGTAGGACGTACCGTATAAAAGTTAGGGCCATTTGAAGTTTTATCATAGTTTGATTTGGGACTCAAGGGTAGCATAGCTTTGAGCGATAGCTTAAATTGACAAGAGGCTCGAGTACTTTATTGTTACAAAATTTCAAGGTTTTATGACGCTCCAGTAAAAAGTTACAAGCATTTGTATGTTGCAAACTTTGATAGGTGTAGGATGTACCGTATAGAAGTTAGGGCCATTTGAAGTTTTCTCATTGTTTGATTTGGGACTCAAGGGTAGCATAGCTTTGAGCGATAGCTTAAATTGAACAGAGGCTCGAGGTCTTTATTGTTACAAAATTTCAAGGTTTTATGACGCTCCAGTAAAAAGTTACAAGCATTTGTATGTTGCAATCTTTGATAGGTGTAGGACGTACTGTATAGAAGTTAGTGCCGTTTGAAGTTTTATCAGTGTTTGATTTGGGACTCAAGGGTAGCATAGCTTTGAGCGATAGCTTAAATTGACAAGAGGCTCGAGTACTTTATTGTTCCAAAATTTCAAGGTTTTATGACGCTCCAGTAAAAAGTTACAAGCATTTGTATGTTGCAAACTTTGATAACTGTAGGACGTACCGTATAAAAGTTAGGGCCATTTGAAGTTTTATCAGTGTTTGATTTGGGACTCAAGGGTAGCATAGTTTTGAGCGATAGTTTAAATTGAGAAGAGGCTCGAGTACTTTATTGTTACAAAATTTCAAAGTTTTATGACGCTCCAGTAAAAAGTTACAAGCATTTGTATGTTGCAAACTTTGATAGGTGTAGGATGTATCGTATAGAAGTTAGGGCCATTTGAAGTTTTATCATTGTTTGTTTTGGGACTCAAGCGAAGCATAGCTTTGAGCGATAGCTTAAATTGACAAGAGGCTCGAGGTCTCTATTGTAACAAAATTTCAAGGTTTTATGACGCTCCAGTAAAAAGTTACAAGCATTTCTATGTTGCAAACTTTGATAGTTGTAGGATGTACCGTATAGAAGTTAGGGCCATTTGAAGTTTTATCATTGATTGATTTGGGACTCAAGGGTAGCATAGCTTTGAGTGATAGCTTAAATTGACAAGAGGCTCGAGTACTTTATTGTTACAAAATTTCAAGGTTTTATGACGCTCCAGTAAAAAGTTACAAGCATTTGTATGTTGCAAACTTTGATAGGTGTAGGATGTACCGTATAGAAGTTAGGGCCATTTGAAGTTGTATCATTGTTTGATTTGGGACTCAACGGTAGCATAGCTTTGAGCGATAGCTTAAATTGAACAGAGGCTCGAGGTCTTTATTGTTACAAAATTTCAAGGTTTTATGACGCTCCAGTAAAAAGTTACAAGCATTTGTATGTTGCAAACTTTGATAACTGTAGGACGTACCGTATAAGTAAAGTTAGGGCCATTTGAAGTTTTATCATTGTTTGATTTGGGACTCAAGGGTAGCATAGCTTTGAGCGATAGCTTAAATTGACAAGAGGCTCGAGTACTTTATTGTTACAAAATTTCAAAGTTTTATGACGCCCCAGTAAAAAGTTACAAGCATTTGTATGTTGCAAACTTTGTTAGGTGTAGGACGTACCGTATAAAAGTTAGGGCCATTTGAAGTTTTATCAGTGTTTGATTTGGGACTCAAGGGTAGCATAGTTTTGAGCGATAGTTTAAATTGAGAAGAGGCTCGAGTACTTTATTGTTACAAAATTTCAAAGTTTTATGACGCTCCAGTAAAAAGTTACAAGCATTTGTATGTTGCAAACTTTGATAGGTGTAGGATGTATCGTATAGAAGTTAGGGCCATTTGAAGTTTTATCATTGTTTGATTTGGGACTCAAGCGAAGCATAGCTTTGAGCGATAGCTTAAATTGACAAGAGGCTCGAGGTCTCTATTGTTACAAAATTTCAAGGTTTTATGACGCTCCAGTAAAAAGTTACATGCATTTGCATGTTGCAAACTTTGATAGGTGTAGGATGTACCGTATAGAAGTTAGGGCCATTTGAAGTTTTATCAGTGTTTGATTTGGGACTCAAGGGTAGCATAGCTTTGAGCGATAGCTTAAATTGACAAGAGGCTCGAATACTTTTTTGTTACAAAATTTCAAGGCTTTATGACGCTCCAGTAAAAAGTTACAAGCATATGTATGTTGCAAACTTTGATAGGTTTGGACGTACCGTATAGAAGTTAGGGCCATTTGAAGTTTTATCAATGTTTGATTTGGGACACAAGGGTAGCATAGCTTTGAGCGATAGCTTAAATGGACAAGAGGCTCGAGTACTTTATTGTTACAAAATTTCAAGGTTTTATGACGCTCCAGTAAAAAGTTATAAGCATTTCTATGTTGCAAACTTTGATAGGTGTAGGATGTATCGTATAGAAGTTAGGGCCATTTGAAGTTTTATCATTGTTTGATTTGGGAGTCAAGGGTAGCATAGCTTTGAGTGATAGCTTAAATTGACAAGAGGCTCGAGTACTTTATTGTTACAAAATTTCAAGGTTTTATGACGCTCCAGTAAAAAGTTACAAGCATTTGTATGTTGCAAACTTTGATAGGTGTAGGATGTACCGTATAGAAGTTAGGGCCATTTGAAGTTGTATCATTGTTTGATTTGGGACTCAAGGGTAGCATAGCTTTGAGCGATAGCTTAAATTGAACAGAGGCTCGAGGTCTTTATTGTTACAAAATTTCAAGGTTTTATGACGCTCCAGTAAAAAGTTACAAGCATTTGTATGTTGCAAACTTTGATAGGTGTGGGACGTACTGTATAGAAGTTAGGGCCATTTGAAGTTTTATCATTGTTTGATTTGGGACTCAAGGGTAGCATAGCTATGAGCGATAGCTTAAATTGACAAGAGGCTCGAGTACTTTGTTGTTACAAAATTTCAAAGTTTTATGACGCCCCAGTAAAAAGTTACAAGCATTTGTATGTTGCAAACTTTGTTAGGTGTAGGACGTACCGTATAGAAGTTAGGGCCATTTAAAGTTTTATCATTGTTTGATTTGGGACTCAAGGATAGCATAGCTTTGAGCGATAGTTTAAATTGACAAGAGGCTCGAGTACTTTATTGTTACAAAATTTCAAGGTTTTATGACGCTCCAGTAAAAAGTTACAAGCATTTGTATGTTGCAAACTTTGATAGGTGTAGCACGTACCGTATAGAAGTTAGGGCCATTTGAAGTTTTATCAGTGTTTGATTTGGGACTCAAGGATAGCATAGCTTTGAGCGATAGTTTAAATTGAGAAGAGGCTCGAGTACTTTATTGTTACAAAATTTCAAAGTTTTATGACGCTCCAGTAAAAAGTTACAAGCATTTGTATGTTGCAAACTTTGATAGATGTAGGACGTACCGTATAGAAGTTAGGGCCATTTGAAGTTTTATCATTGTTTGATTTGGGACTCAAGGGTAGCATAGCTTTGAGCGATAGCTTAAGTTGACAAGAGGCTCGAGTACTTTATTGTTACAAAATTTCAAGGTTTTATGACGCTCCAGTAAAAAGTTACAAGCATTTGTATGTTGCAAACTTTGATAGGTGTAGGACGTACCGTATAGAAGTTAGGGCCATTTGAAGTTTTATCAGTGTTTGATTTGGGACTCAAGGGTAGCATAGCTTTGAGCGATAGCTTAAATTGACAAGAGGCTCGAGTACTTTATTGTTACAAAATTTCAAGGTTTTATGACGCTCCAGTAAAAAGTTACAAGCATTTGTATGTTGCAAACTTTGATAGGTGTAGGACGTACCGTATAGAAGTTAGGGCCATTTGAAGTTTTATCAGTGTTTGATTTGGGACTCAAGGGTAGCATAGCTTTGAGCGATAGCTTAAATTGAACAGAGGCTCGAGGTCTTTATTGTTACAAAATTTTAAGGTTGTATGACGCTCCAGTAAAAAGTTACAAGCATTTGTATGTTGCCAACTTTGATAGGTGAAGGACGTACCGTATAGAAGTTAGGTCCATTTGAAGTTTTATCAGTGTTTGATTTGGACTCAAGGATAGCATAGCTTTGACCGATAGTTTAAATTGAGAAGAGGCTCTAGTACTTTATTCTTACAAAATTTCAAAGTTTTATGACGCTCCAGTAAAAAGTTACAAGCATTTGTATGTTGCAAACTTTGATAGGTGTAGGACGTACAGTATAGAAGTTAGGGCCATTTGAAGTTTTATCATTGTTTGATTTGGGACTCAAGGGTAGCATAGCTTTGAGCGATAGCTTAAATTGACAAGAGGCTCGAGTACTTTATTGTTACAAAATTTCAAGGTTTTATGACGCTCCAGTAAAAAGTTACAAGCATTTGTATGTTGCAAACTTTGATAGGTGTAGCACGTACCGTATAGAAGTTAGGGCCATTTGAAGTTTTATCAGTGTTTGATTTGGGACTCAAGGATAGCATAGCTTTGAGCGATAGTTTAAATTGAGAAGAGGCTCGAGTACTTTATTGTTACAAAATTTCAAAGATTTATGACGCTCCAGTAAAAAGTTACAAGCATTTGTATGTTGAAAACTTTGATAAGTGTAGGACGTACCGTATAGAAGTTAGGGCCATTTGAAGGTTTCTCATTGTTTGATTTGGGAGTCAAGGGTAGCATAGCTTTGAGCGATAGCTTAAATTGACGAGAGGCTCGAGTACTTTATTGTTATAAAATTTCAAGGTTTTATGACGCTCCAGTAACAAGTTACAAGCATTTGTATGTTGCAAACTTTGATAGGTGTAGGACGTGCCGTATAGAAGTTAGGGCCATTTGAAGTTTTATCAGTGTTTGATTTGGGACTCAAGGGTAGCATAGATTTGAGCGATAGCTTAAATTGACAAGAGGCTCGAGTACTTTATTGTTACAAAATTTCAAAGTTTTATGACGCTCCAGTAAAAAGTTACAAGCATTTGTATGTTGCAAACTTTGATAGGTGTAGGACGTACCGTATAGAAGTTAGGGCCATTTGAAGTTTTATCAGTGTTTGATTTGGGACTCAAGGGTAGCATAGCTTTGAGCGATAGCTTAAATTGAACAGAGGCTCGAGGTCTTTATTGTTACAAAATTTTAAGGTTGTATGACGCTCCAGTAAAAAGTTACAAGCATTTGTATGTTGCAAACTTTGATAACTGTAGGACGTACCGTATAAAAGTTAGGGCCATTTGAAGTTTTATCAGTGTTTGATTTGGGACTCATTGGTAGCATAGTTTTGAGCGATAGTTTAAATTGAGAAGAGGCTCGAGTACTTTATTGTTACAAAATTTCAAAGTTTTATGACGCTCCAGTAAAAAGTTACAAGCATTTGTATGTTGCAAACTTTGATAGGTGTAGGATGTATCGTATAGAAGTTAGGGCCATTTGAAGTTTTATCATTGTTTGATTTGGGACTCAAGCGAAGCATAGCTTTGAGCGATAGCTTAAATTGACAAGAGGCTCGAGGTCTCTATTGTTACAAAATTTCAAGGTTTTATGACGCTCCAGTAAAAAGTTACATGCATTTGCATGTTGCAAATTTTGATAGGTGTAGGATGTACCGTATAGAAGTTAGGGCCATTTGAAGTTTTATCAGTGTTTGATTTGGGACTCAAGGGTAGCATAGCTTTGAGCGATAGCTTAAATTGACAAGAGGCTCGAATACTTTTTTGTTACAAAATTTCAAGGCTTTATGACGCTCCAGTAAAAAGTTACAAGCATATGTATGTTGCAAACTTTGATAGGTTTGGACGTACCGTATAGAAGTTAGGGCCATTTGAAGTTTTATCAATGTTTGATTTGGGACACAAGGGTAGCATAGCTTTGAGCGATAGCTTAAATTGAACAGAGGCTCGAGTACTTTATTGTTACAAAATTTCAAGGTTTTATGACGCTCCAGTAAAAAGTTACAAGCATTTGTATGTTGCAAACTTTGATAACTGTAGGACGTACCGTATAAGTAAAGTTAGGGCCATTTCAAGTTTTATCAGTGTTTGATTTGGGACTCAAGGATAGCATAGCTTTGAGCGATAATTTAAATTGAGAAGAGGCTCGAGTACTTTATTGTTACAAAATTTCAAAGTTTTATGACGCTCCAGTAAAAAGTTACAAGCATTTGTATGTTGCAAACTTTGATAGATGTAGGACGTACCGTATAGAAGTTAGGGCCATTTGAAGTTTTATCATTGTTTGATTTGGGACTCAAGGGTAGCATAGCTTTGAGCGATAGCTTAAATTGACAAGAGGCTCGAGTACTTTATTGTTACAAAATTTCAAGGTTTTATGACGCTCCAGTAAAAAGTTACAAGCATTTGTATGTTGCAAACTTTGATAGTTGTAGGACGTACCGTATAGAAGTTAGGGCCATTTGAAGTTTTATCAGTGTTTGATTTGGGACTCAAGGGTAGCATAGCTTTGAGCGATCGCTTAAATTGACAAGAGGCTCGAGTACTTTATTGTTACAAAATTTCAAGGTTTTATGACGCTCCAGTAAAAAGTTACAAGCATTTGTATGTTGCAAACTTTGATAGGTGTAGGACGTACCGTATAGAAGTTAGGGCCATTTGAAGTTTTATCAGTGTTTGATTTGGGACTCAAGGGTAGCATAGCTTTGAGCGATAGCTTAAATTGAACAGAGGCTCGAGGTCTTTATTGTTACAAAATTTTAAGGTTGTATGACGCTCCAGTAAAAAGTTACAAGCATTTGTATGTTGCCAACTTTGATAGGTGAAGGACGTACCGTATAGAAGTTAGGTCCATTTGAAGTTTTATCAGTGTTTGATTTGGACTCAAGGATAGCATAGCTTTGACCGATAGTTTAAATTGAGAAGAGGCTCGAGTACTTTATTCTTACAAAATTTCAAAGTTTTATGACGCTCCAGTAAAAAGTTACAAGCATTTGTATGTTGCAAACTTTGATAGGTGTAGGACGTACAGTATAGAAGTTAGGGCCATTTGAAGTTTTATCATTGTTTGATTTGGGACTCAAGGGTAGCATAGCTTTGAGCGATAGCTTAAATTGACAAGAGGCTCGAGTACTTTATTGTTACAAAATTTCAAGGTTTTATGACGCTCCAGTAAAAAGTTACAAGCATTTGTATGTTGCAAACTTTCATAGGTGTAGCACGTACCGTATAGAAGTTAGGGCCATTTGAAGTTTTATCAGTGTTTGATTTGGGACTCAAGGATAGCATATCTTTGAGCGATAGTTTAAATTGAGAAGAGGCTCGAGTACTTTATTGTTACAAAATTTCAAAGTTTTATGACGCTCCAGTAAAAAGTTACAAGCATTTGTATGTTGAAAACTTTGATAAGTGTAGGACGTACCGTATAGAAGTTAGGGCCATTTGAAGGTTTCTCATTGTTTGATTTGGGAGTCAAGGGTAACATAGCTTTGAGCGATAGCTTAAATTGACGAGAGGCTCGAGTACTTTATTGTTATAAAATTTCAAGGTTTTGTGACGCTCCAGTAACAAGTTACAAGCATTTGTATGTTGCAAACTTTGATAGGTGTAGGACGTGCCGTATAGAAGTTAGGGCCATTTGAAGTTTTATCAGTGTTTGATTTGGGACTCAAGGGTAGCATAGATTTGAGCGATAGCTTAAATTGACAAGAGGCTCGAGTACTTTATTGTTACAAAATTTCAAGGTTTTATGACGCTTTAGTAAAAAGTTACAAGCATTTGTATGTTGCAAACTTTGATAGGTGTAGGACGTACCGTATAGAAGTTAGGGCCATTTGAAGTTTAATCAGTTTTTGATTTGGGACTCAAGGGTAGCATAGCTTTGAGCGATAGCTTAAGTTGACAAGAGGCTCGAGTACTTTATTGTTACAAAAATTCAAAGTTTTATGACGCCCCAGTAAAAAGTTACAAGCATTTGTATGTTCCAAACTTTGATAGGTGTAGGACGTACCGTATAGAAGTTAGGGCCATTTGAAGTTTTATCAGTGTTTGATTTGGGACTCAAGGGTAGCATAGCTTTGAGCGATAGCTTAAATTGACAAGAGGCTCGAGTACTTTATTGTTACAAAATTTCAAGGTTTTATGACGCTCCAGTAAAAAGATACAAGCATTTGTATGTTTGCAAACTTTGATAGGTGTAGGACGTACCGTATAGAAGTAAGGGCCATTTGAAGTTTTATCAGTGTTTGATTTGGGACTCAAGGATAGCATAGCTTTGAGCGATAGTTTAAATTGAGAAGAGGCTCGAGTACTTTATTGTTACAAAATTTCAAAGTTTTATGACGCTCCAGTAAAAAGTTACAAGCATTTGTATGTTGCAAATTTTGATAGGTGTAGGACGTACCGTATAGAAGTTACGGCCATTTGAAGTTTTCTCATTGTTTGATTTGGGAGTCAAGGGTAGCATAGCTTTGAGCGATAGCTTAAATTGACGAGAGGCTCGAGTACTTTATTGTTACAAAATTTCAAGGTTTTATGACGCTCCAGTAACAAGTTACAAGCATTTGTATGTTGCAAACTTTGATAGGTGTAGGACGTGCCGTATAGAAGTTAGGGCCATTTGAAGTTTTATCGGTGTTTGATTTGGGACTCAAGGGTAGCATAGCTTTGCGCGATAGCTTAAATTGACAAGAGGCTCGAGTACTTTATTGTTACAAAATTTCAAGGTTTTATGACGCTTTAGTAAAAAGTTACAAGCATTTGTATGTTGCAAACTTTGATAGGTGTAGGACGTACCGTATAGAAGTTAGGGCCATTTGAAGTTTTATCAGTGTTTGATTTGGGACTCAAGGGTAGCATAGCTTTGAGCGATAGCTTAAATTGACAAGAGGCTCGAGTTTTTTATTGTTACAAAAATTCAAAGTTTTATGACTCCCCAGTAAAAAGTTACAAGCATTAGTATGTTCCAAACTTTGATAGGTGTAGGACGTACCGTATAGAAGTTAGGGCCATTTGAAGTTTTATCATTGTTTGATTTGGGACTCAAGGGTAGCATAGCTTTGAGCGATAGCTTAAATTGAACAGAGGCTCGAGGTCTTTATTGTTACAAAATTTCATGGTTTTATGACGCTCCAGTAAAAAGTTACAAGCATTTGTATGTTGCAAACTTTGTTAGGTGTAGAACGTACCGTATAGAAGTTAGGGCCATTTGAAGTTTTATTATTGTTTGATTTGGGACTCAAGGGTAGCATAGCTTTGAGCGATAGCTTAAATTGACAAGAGGCTCGAGTACTTTATTGTTACAAAATTTCAAGGTTTTATGACGCTCCAGTAAAAAGTTACAAGCATTTGTATGTTTGCAAACTTTGATAGGTGTAGGACGTACCGTATAGAAGTTAGGGCCATTTGAAGTTTTATCAGTGTTTGATTTCGGGCTCAAGGATAGCATAGCTTTGAGCGATAGTTTAAATTGAGAAGAGGCTCGAGTACTTTATTGTTACAAAATTTCAAAGTTTTATGACGCTCCAGTAAAAAGTTACAAGCATTTGTATGTTGCAAACTTTGATAGGTGTAGGACGTACCGTATAGAAGTTAGGGCCATTTGAAGTTTTCTCATTGTTTGATTTGGGAGTCAAGGGTAGCACAGCTTTGAGCGATAGCTTAAATTGACGAGAGGCTCGAGTACTTTATTGTTACAAAATTTCAAGGTTTTATGACGCTCCAGTAAAAAGTTACAAGCATTTGTATGTTGCAAACTTTGATAGGTGTAGGACGTACCGTATAGAAGTTAGGGGCATTTGAAGTTTTATCAATGTTTGATTTGGGACTCAACGGTAGCATAGCTTTGAGCGATAGCTTACATTGACAAGAGGCTCGAGTACTTTATTTCAAGGTTTTATGACGCTCCAGTAACAAGTTACAAGCATTTGTATATTGCAAACTTTGATAGGTGTAGGACGTACCGTATAGAAATTAGGGCCATTTGAAGTTTTATCAGTGTTTGGTTTGGGACTCAAGGGTAGCATAGCTTTGAGCGATAGCTTAAATTGACAAGAGGCTCGAGTACTTTATTGTTACAAAATTTCAAGGTTTTATGACGCTTTAGTAAAAAGTTACAAGCATTTGTATGTTGCAAACTTTGATAGGTGTAGGATGTACCGTATAGAAGTTAGGGCCATTTGAAGTTTTATAAGTGTTTGATTTGGGACTCAAGGGTAGCATAGCTTTGAGCGATAGCTTAAATTGACAAGAGGCTCGAGTACTTTATTGTTACAAAATTTCAAAGTTTTATGACGCTCCAGTAAAAAGTTACAAGCATTTGTATGTTGCAAACTTTGATAGGTGTAGGACGTACCGTATAGAAGTTAGGGCCATTTGAAGTTTTCTCATTGTTTGATTTGGGAGTCAAGGGTAGCATAGCTTTGAGCGATAGCTTAAATTGACGAGAGGCTCGAGTACTTTATTGTTACAAAATTTCAAGGTTTTATGACGCTCCAGTAAAAAGTTACAAGCATTTGTATGTTGCAAACTTTGATAGGTGTAGGACGTACCGTATAGAAGTTAGGGCCATTTGAAGTTTTATCAGTGTTTGATTTGGGACTCAAGGGTAGCATAGCTTTGAGCGATAGCTTAAATTGACAAGAGGCTCGAGTACTTTATTGTTACAAAATTTCATAGTTTTATGACGCCCCAGTAAAAAGTTACAAGCATTTGTATGTTCCAAACTTTGATAGGTGTAGGACGTACCGTCTAGAAGTTAGGGCCATTTAAAGTTTTATCATTGTTTGATTTGGGACTCAAGGGTAGCATAGCTTTGAGCGATAGCTTAAATTGAACAGAGGCTCGAGGTCTTTATTGTTACAAAATTTCAAGGTTTTATGACGCTCCATTAAAAAGTTACAAGCATTTGTATGTTGCAAACTTTGTTAGGTGTAGGACGTACCGTATAGAAGTTAGGGCCATTTGAAGTTTTATCATTGTTTGATTTGGGACTCAAGGGTAGCATAGCTTTGAGCGATAGCTTAAATTGACAAGAGGCTCGAGGTCTTTATTGTTACAAAATTTTAAGGTTGTATGACGCTCCAGTAAAAAGCTACAAGCATTTGTATGTTGCCAACTTTGATAGGTGTAGGACGTACCGTATAAAAGTTAGGGCCATTTGAAGTTTTATCAGTGTTTGATTTGGGACTCAAGGATAGCATAGCTTTGAGCGATAGTTTAAATTGAGAAGAGGCTCGAGTACTTTATTGTTACAAAATTTCAAAGTTTGATGACGCTCCAGTAAAAAGTTACAAGCATTTGTATGTTGCAAACTTTGATAGGTGTAGGACGTACCGTATAGAAGTTAGGGCCATTTGAAGTTTTGTTATTGTTTGATTTGGGACTCAAGGGTAGCATAGCTTTGAGCGATAGCTTAAATTGACAAGAGGCTCGAGGTCTTTATTGTTACAAAATTTTAAGGTTGTATGACGCTCCAGTAAAAAGTTACAAGCATTTGTATGTTGCCAACTTTATAGGTGTAGGACGTACCGTATAGAAGTTAGCGCCATTTGCAGTTTTATCAGTGTTTGATTTGGGACTCAAGGGTAGCATAGCTTTGAGCGATAGCTTAAATTGACAAGAGGCTCGAGTACTTTATTGTTACAAAATTTCAAGGTTTTATGACGCTCCAGTAACAAGTTACAAGCATTTGTATGTTGCAAACTTTGATAGGTGTAGGACGTACCGTATAGAAGTTAGGGCCATTTGAAGTTTTATCAGTGTTTGATTTGGGACTCAAGGGTAGCATAGCTTTGAGCGATAGCTTAAATTGACAAGAGGCTCGAGTACTTTATTGTTACAAAATTTCAAAGTTTTATGACGCCCCAGTAAAAAGTTACAAGCATTTGTATGTTCCAAACTTTGATAGGTGTAGGACGTACCGTATAGAAGTTAGGGCCATTTGAAGTTTTATCATTGTTTGATTTGGGACTCAAGGGTAGCATAGCTTTGAGCGATAGCTTAAATTGAACAGAGGCTCGAGGTCTTTATTGTTACAAAATTTCAAGGTTTTATGACGCTCCAGTAAAAAGTTACAAGCATTTGTATGTTGCAAACTTTGTTAGGTGTAGGACGTACCGTATAGAAGTTAGGGCCATTTGAAGTTTTATCATTGTTTGATTTGGGACTCAAGGGTAGTATAGCTTTGAGCGATAGCTTAAATTGACAAGAGGCTCGAGGTCTTTATTATTACAAAATTTCAAAGTTTTATGACGCTCCAGTAAAAAGTTACAAGCATTTGTATGTTGCAAACTTTGATAGGTGTCGGACGAACCGTATAGAAGTTAGGGCCATTTGAAGTTTTCTCATTGTTTGATTTGGGACTCAAGGGTAGCATAGCTTTGAGCGATAGCTTAAATTGACGAGAGGCTCGAGTACTTTATTGTTACAAAATTTCAAGGTTTTATGACGCTCCAGTAAAAAGTTACAAACATTTGTATGTTGCAAACTTTGATAGGTGTAGGACGTACCGTATAGAAGTTAGGGGCATTTGAAGTTTTATCAATGTTTGATTTGGGACTCAAGGGTAGTATAGCTTTGAGCGATAGCTTAAATTGACAAGAGGCTCGAGGTCTTTATTATTACAAAATTTCAATGTTTTATGACGCTCCAGTAAAAAGTTACAAGCATTTGTATGTTGCAAACTTTGATAGGTGTCGGACGTACCGTATAGAAGTTAGGGCCATTTGAAGTTTTATCAATGTTTGATTTGGGACTCAAGGGTAGCATAGCTTTGAGCGATAGTTTAAATTGAGAAGAGGCTCGAGTACTTTATTGTTACAAAATTTCAAAGTTTTATGACGCTCCAGTAAAAAGTTACAAGCATTTGTATGTTCCAAACTTTGATAGGTGTAGGACGTACCGTATAGAAGTTAGGGCCATTTGAAGTTTTATCATTGTTTGATTTGGGACTCAAGGGTAGCATAGCTTTGAGCGATAGCTTAAATTGAACAGAGGCTCGAGGTCTTTATTGTTACAAAATTTCAAGGTTTTATGACGCTCCAGTAACAAGTTACAAGCATTTGTATGTTGCAAACTTTGTTAGGTGTAGGACGTACCGTATAGAAGTTAGGGCCATTTGAAGTTTTATCATTGTTTGATTTGGGACTCAAGGGTAGTATAGCTTTGAGCGATAGCTTAAATTGACAAGAGGCTCGAGGTCTTTATTGTTACAAAATTTTAAGGTTGTATGACGCTCCAGTAAAAAGTTACAAGCATTTGTATGTTGCCAACTTTGATAGGTGTAGGACGTACCGTATAGCAGTTAGGGCCATTTGCAGTTTTATCAGTGTTTGATTTGGGACTCAAGGATAGCATAGCTTTGAGCGATAGTTTAAATTGAGAAGAGGCTCGAGTACTTTATTGTTACAAAATTTCAAAGTTTTATGACGCTCCAGTAAAAAGTTACAAGCATTTGTATGTTTGCAAACTTTGATAGGTGTAGGACGTACCGTATAGAAGTTAGGGCCACTTGAAGTTTTATCAGTGTTTGATTTATGACTCAAGGATAGCATAGCTTTGAGCGATAGTTTAAATTGAGAAGAGGCTCGAGTACTTTATTGTTACAAAATTTCAAAGTTTTATGACGCTCCAGTAAAAAGTTACAAGCATTTGTATGTTGCAAACTTTGATAGGTGTCGGACGTACCGTATAGAAGTTAGGGCCATTTGAAGTTTTCTCATTGTTTGATTTGGGACTCAAGGGTAGCATAGCTTTGAGCGATAGCTTAAATTGACGAGAGGCTCGAGTACTTTATTGTTACAAAATTTCAAGGTTTTATGACGCTCCAGTAAAAAGTTACAAACATTTGTATGTTGCAAACTTTGATAGGTGTAGGACGTACCGTATAGAAGTTAGGGGCATTTGAAGTTTTATCAATGTTTGATTTGGGACTGAAGGGTAGCATAGCTTTGCGCGATAGCTTAAATTGAACAGAGGCTCGAGTACTTTATTGTTACAAAATTTCAAGGTTTTATGACGCTCCAGTAACAAGTTACAAGCATTTGTATGTTGCAAACTTTGATAGGTGTAGGACGTACCGTATAGAAGTTAGGGCCATTTGAAGTTTTATCAATGTTTGATTTGGGACTCAAGGGTAGCATAGCTTTGAGCGATAGTTTAAATTGAGAAGAGGCTCGAGTACTTTATTGTTACAAAATTTCAAAGTTTTATGACGCTCCAGTAAAAAGTTACAAGCATTTGTATGTTTGCAAACTTTGATAGGTGTAGGACGTACCGTATAGAAGTTAGGGCCACTTGAAGTTTTATCAGTGTTTGATTTGGGACTCAAGGATAGCATAGCTTTGAGCGATAGTTTAAATTGAGAAGAGGCTCGAGTACTTTATTGTTACAAAATTTCAAAGTTTTATGACGCTCCAGTAAAAAGTTACAAGCATTTGTATGTTGCAAACTTTGATAGGTGTAGGACGTACCGTATAGAAGTTAGGGCCATTTGAAGTTTTCTCATTGTTTGATTTGGGACTCAAGGGTAGCATAGCTTTGAGCGATAGCTTAAATTGACGAGAGGCTCGAGTACTTTATTGTTACAAAATTTCAAGGTTTTATGACGCTCCAGTAAAAAGTTACAAACATTTGTATGTTGCAAACTTTGATAGGTGTAGGACGTACCGTATAGAAGTTAGGGGCATTTGAAGTTTTATCAATGTTTGATTTGGGACTCAACGGTAGCATAGCTTTGAGCGATAGCTTAAATTGACAAGAGGCTCGAGTACTTTATTGTTACAAAATTTCAAAGTTTTATGACGCCCCAGTAAAAAGTTACAAGCATTTGTATGTTCCAAACTTTGATAGGTGTAGGACGTACCGTATAGAAGTTAGGGCCATTTGAAGTTTTATCATTGTTTGATTTGGGACTCAAGGGTAGCATAGCTTTGAGCGATAGCTTAAATTGAACAGAGGCTCGAGTACTTTATTGTTACAAAATTTCAAGGTTTTATGACGCTCCAGTAAAAAGTTACAAGCATTTGTATGTTGCAAACTTTGATAGGTGTAGGACGTACCGTATAGAAGTTAGGGCCATTTGAAGATTTATCAGTGTTTGATTTGGGACTCAAGGGTAGCATAGCTTTGAGCGATAGCTTAAATTGACACGAGGCTCGAGTACTTTATTGTTACAAAATTTCATAGTTTTATGACGCCCCAGTAAAAAGTTACAAGCATTTGTATGTTCCAAACTTTGATAGGTGTAGGACGTAGCGTCTAGAAGTTAGGGCCATTTAAAGTTTTATCATTGTTTGATTTGGGACTCAAGGGTAGCATAGCTTTGAGCGATAGCTTAAATTGAACAGAGGCTCGAGGTCTTTATTGTTACAAAATTTCAAGGTTTTATGACGCTCCAGTAAAAAGTTACAAGCATTTGTATGTTGCAAACTTTGTTAGGTGTAGGACGTACCGTATAGAAGTTAGGGCCATTTGAAGTTTTATCATTGTTTGATTTGGGACTCAAGGGTAGCATAGCTTTGAGCGATAGCTTAAATTGACAAGAGGCTCGAGGTCTTTATTGTTACAAAATTTTAAGGTTGTATGACGCTCCAGTAAAAAGCTACAAGCATTTGTATGTTGCCAACTTTGATAGGTGTAGGACGTACCGTATAAAAGTTAGGGCCATTTGAAGTTTTATCAGTGTTTGATTTGGGACTCAAGGATAGCATAGCTTTGAGCGATAGTTTAAATTGAGAAGAGGCTCGAGTACTTTATTGTTACAAAATTTCAAAGTTTTATGACGCTCCAGTAAAAAGTTACAAGCATTTGTATGTTGCAAACTTTGATAGGTGTAGGACGTACCGTATAGAAGTTAGGGCCATTTGAAGTTTTGTTATTGTTTGATTTGGGACTCAAGGGTAGCATAGCTTTGAGCGATAACTTAAATTGACAAGAGGCTCGAGTACTTTATTGTTACAAAATTTCAAGGTTTTATGACGCTCCAGTAAAAAGTTACAAGCATTTGTATGTTTGCAAACTTTGATAGGTGTAGGACGTACCTTATAGAAGTTAGGGCCATTTGAAGTTTTATCAGTGTTTGATTTGGGACTCAAGGATAGCATAGCTTTGAGCGATAGTTTAAATTGAGAAGAGGCTCGAGTACTTTATTGTTACAAAATTTCAAAGTTTTATGACGCTCCAGTAAAAAGTTACAAGCATGTGTATGTTGCAAACTTTGATAGGTGTAGGACGTACCGTATAGAAGTTAGGGCCATTTGAAGTTTTCTCATTGTGTGATTTGGTACTCAAGGGTAGCATAGCTTTGAGCGATAGCTTAAATTGACGAGAGGCTCGAGTACTTTATTGTTACAAAATTTCAAAGTTTTATGACGCTCCAGTAAAAAGTTACAAGCATTTGTATGTTGCAAACTTTGATAGGTGTAGGACGTACCGTATAGAAGTTAGGGCCATTTGAAGTTTTATCAATGTTTGATTTGGGACTCAAGGGTAGCATAGCTTTGAGCGATAGTTTAAATTGAGAAGAGGCTCGAGTACTTTATTGTTACAAAATTTCAAAGTTTTATGACGCTCCAGTAAAAAGTTACAAGCATTTGTATGTTTGCAAACTTTGATAGGTGTAGGACGTACCGTATAGAAGTTAGGGCCACTTGAAGTTTTATCAGTGTTTGATTTGGGACTCAAGGATAGCATAGCTTTGAGCGATAGTTTAAATTGAGAAGAGGCTCGAGTACTTTATTGTTACAAAATTTCAAAGTTTTATGACGCTCCAGTAAAAAGTTACAAGCATTTGTATGTTGCAAACTTTGATAGGTGTAGGACGTACCGTATAGAAGTTAGGGCCATTTGAAGTTTTCTCATTGTTTGATTTGGGACTCAAGGGTAGCATAGCTTTGAGCGATAGCTTAAATTGACGAGAGGCTCGAGTACTTTATTGTTACAAAATTTCAAGGTTTTATGACGCTCCAGTAAAAAGTTACAAACATTTGTATGTTGCAAACTTTGATAGGTGTAGGACGTACCGTATAGAAGTTAGGGGCATTTGAAGTTTTATCAATGTTTGATTTGGGACTCAACGGTAGCATAGCTTTGAGCGATAGCTTAAATTGACAAGAGGCTCGAGTACTTTATTGTTACAAAATTTCAAAGTTTTATGACGCCCCAGTAAAAAGTTACAAGCATTTGTATGTTCCAAACTTTGATAGGTGTAGGACGTACCGTATAGAAGTTAGGGCCATTTGAAGTTTTATCATTGTTTGATTTGGGACTCAAGGGTAGCATAGCTTTGAGCGATAGCTTAAATTGAACAGAGGCTCGAGTACTTTATTGTTACAAAATTTCAAGGTTTTATGACGCTCCAGTAAAAAGTTACAAGCATTTGTATGTTGCAAACTTTGATAGGTGTAGGACGTACCGTATAGAAGTTAGGGCCATTTGAAGATTTATCAGTGTTTGATTTGGGACTCAAGGGTAGCATAGCTTTGAGCGATAGCTTAAATTGACACGAGGCTCGAGTACTTTATTGTTACAAAATTTCATAGTTTTATGACGCCCCAGTAAAAAGTTACAAGCATTTGTATGTTCCAAACTTTGATAGGTGTAGGACGTAGCGTCTAGAAGTTAGGGCCATTTAAAGTTTTATCATTGTTTGATTTGGGACTCAAGGGTAGCATAGCTTTGAGCGATAGCTTAAATTGAACAGAGGCTCGAGGTCTTTATTGTTACAAAATTTCAAGGTTTTATGACGCTCCAGTAAAAAGTTACAAGCATTTGTATGTTGCAAACTTTGTTAGGTGTAGGACGTACCGTATAGAAGTTAGGGCCATTTGAAGTTTTATCATTGTTTGATTTGGGACTCAAGGGTAGCATAGCTTTGAGCGATAGCTTAAATTGACAAGAGGCTCGAGGTCTTTATTGTTACAAAATTTTAAGGTTGTATGACGCTCCAGTAAAAAGCTACAAGCATTTGTATGTTGCCAACTTTGATAGGTGTAGGACGTACCGTATAAAAGTTAGGGCCATTTGAAGTTTTATCAGTGCTTGATTTGGGACTCAAGGATAGCATAGCTTTGAGCGATAGTTTAAATTGAGAAGAGGCTCGAGTACTTTATTGTTACAAAATTTCAAAGTTTTATGACGCTCCAGTAAAAAGTTACAAGCATGTGTATGTTGCAAACTTTGATAGGTGTAGGACGTACCGTATAGAAGTTAGGGCCATTTGAAGTTTTCTCATTGTGTGATTTGGTACTCAAGGGTAGCATAGCTTTGAGCGATAGCTTAAATTGACGAGAGGCTCGAGTACTTTATTGTTACAAAATTTCAAAGTTTTATGACGCTCCAGTAAAAAGTTACAAGCATTTGTATGTTGCAAACTTTGATAGGTGTAGGACGTACCGTATAGAAGTTAGGGCCATTTGAAGTTTTATCAATGTTTGATTTGGGACTCAAGGGTAGCATAGCTTTGAGCGATAGTTTAAATTGAGAAGAGGCTCGAGTACTTTATTGTTACAAAATTTCAAAGTTTTATGACGCTCCAGTAAAAAGTTACAAGCATTTGTATGTTTGCAAACTTTGATAGGTGTAGGACGTACCGTATAGAAGTTAGGGCCACTTGAAGTTTTATCAGTGTTTGATTTGGGACTCAAGGATAGCATAGCTTTGAGCGATAGTTTAAATTGAGAAGAGGCTCGAGTACTTTATTGTTACAAAATTTCAAAGTTTTATGACGCTCCAGTAAAAAGTTACAAGCATTTGTATGTTGCAAACTTTGATAGGTGTAGGACGTACCGTATAGAAGTTAGGGCCATTTGAAGTTTTCTCATTGTTTGATTTGGGACTCAAGGGTAGCATAGCTTTGAGCGATAGCTTAAATTGACGAGAGGCTCGAGTACTTTATTGTTACAAAATTTCAAGGTTTTATGACGCTCCAGTAAAAAGTTACAAACATTTGTATGTTGCAAACTTTGATAGGTGTAGGACGTACCGTATAGAAGTTAGGGGCATTTGAAGTTTTATCAATGTTTGATTTGGGACTCAACGGTAGCATAGCTTTGAGCGATAGCTTAAATTGACAAGAGGCTCGAGTACTTTATTGCTACAAAATTTCAAAGTTTTATGACGCCCCAGTAAAAAGTTACAAGCATTTGTATGTTCCAAACTTTGATAGGTGTAGGACGTACCGTATAGAAGTTAGGGCCATTTGAAGTTTTATCATTGTTTGATTTGGGACTCAAGGGTAGCATAGCTTTGAGCGATAGCTTAAATTGAACAGAGGCTCGAGGTCTTTATTGTTACAAAATTTCAAGGTTTTATGACGATCCAGTAAAAAGTTACAAGCATTTGTATGTTGCAAACTTTGATAGGTGTAGGATGTACCGTATAGAAGTTAGGGCCATTTGAAGTTTTTTCAGTGTTTGATTTGGGACTCAAGGGTAGCATAGCTTTGAGCGATAGCTTAAATTGACAAGAGGCTCGAGTACTTTATTGTTACAAAATTTCAAAGTTTTATGACGCTCCAGTAAAAAGTTACAAGCATTTGTATGTTGCAAACTTTGATAGGTGTAGGACGTACCGTATAGAAGTTAGGGCCATTTGAAGTTTTCTCATTGTTTGATTTGGGAGTCAAGGGTAGCATAGCTTTGAGCGATAGCTTAAATTGACGAGAGGCTCGAGTACTTTATTGTTACAAAATTTCAAGGTTTTATGACGCTCCAGTAAAAAGTTACAAGCATTTGTATGTTGCAAACTTTGATAGGTGTAGGACGTACCGTATAGAAGTTAGGGCCATTTGAAGATTTATCAGTGTTTGATTTGGGACTCAAGGGTAGCATAGCTTTGAGCGATAGCTTAAATTGACACGAGGCTCGAGTACTTTATTGTTACAAAATTTCATAGTTTTATGACGCCCCAGTAAAAAGTTACAAGCATTTGTATGTTCCAAACTTTGATAGGTGTAGGACGTACCGTATAGAAGTTAGGGCCATTTGAAGTTTTCTCATTGTTTGATTTGGGAGTCAAGGGTAGCATAGCTTTGAGCGATAGCTTAAATTGACACGAGGCTCGAGTACTTTATTGTTACAAAATTTCAAGGTTTTATGACGCTTTAGTAAAAAGTTACAAGCATTTGTATGTTGCAAACTTTGATAGGTGTAGGACGTACCGTATAGAAGTTAGGGCCATTTGAAGTTTTATCAGTGTTTGATTTGGGACTCAAGGGTAGCATAGCTTTGAGCGATAGCTTAAATTGACAAGAGGCTCGAGTTTTTTATTGTTACAAAAATTCAAAGTTTTATGACTCCCCAGTAAAAAGTTACAAGCATTAGTATGTTCCAAACTTTGATAGGTGTAGGACGTACCGTATAGAAGTTAGGGCCATTTGAAGTTTTATCATTGTTTGATTTGGGACTCAAGGGTAGCATAGCTTTGAGCGATAGCTTAAATTGAACAGAGGCTCGAGGTCTTTATTGTTACAAAATTTCATGGTTTTATGACGCTCCAGTAAAAAGTTACAAGCATTTGTATGTTGCAAACTTTGTTAGGTGTAGAACGTACCGTATAGAAGTTAGGGCCATTTGAAGTTTTATTATTGTTTGATTTGGGACTCAAGGGTAGCATAGCTTTGAGCGATAGCTTAAATTGACAAGAGGCTCGAGTACTTTATTGTTACAAAATTTCAAGGTTTTATGACGCTCCAGTAAAAAGTTACAAGCATTTGTATGTTTGCAAACTTTGATAGGTGTAGGACGTACCGTATAGAAGTTAGGGCCATTTTAAGTTTTATCAGTGTTTGATTTCGGGCTCAAGGATAGCATAGCTTTGAGCGATAGTTTAAATTGAGAAGAGGCTCGAGTACTTTATTGTTACAAAATTTCAAAGTTTTATGACGCTCCAGTAAAAAGTTACAAGCATTTGTATGTTGCAAACTTTGATAGGTGTAGGACGTACCGTATAGAAGTTAGGGCCATTTGAAGTTTTCTCATTGTTTGATTTGGGAGTCAAGGGTAGCACAGCTTTGAGCGATAGCTTAAATTGACGAGAGGCTCGAGTACTTTATTGTTACAAAATTTCAAGGTTTTATGACGCTCCAGTAAAAAGTTACAAGCATTTGTATGTTGCAAACTTTGATAGGTGTAGGACGTACCGTATAGAAGTTAGGGGCATTTGAAGTTTTATCAATGTTTGATTTGGGACTCAACGGTAGCATAGCTTTGAGCGATAGCTTACATTGACAAGAGGCTCGAGTACTTTATTTCAAGGTTTTATGACGCTCCAGTAACAAGTTACAAGCATTTGTATATTGCAAACTTTGATAGGTGTAGGACGTACCGTATAGAAATTAGGGCCATTTGAAGTTTTATCAGTGTTTGGTTTGGGACTCAAGGGTAGCATAGCTTTGAGCGATAGCTTAAATTGACAAGAGGCTCGAGTACTTTATTGTTACAAAATTTCAAGGTTTTATGACGCTTTAGTAACAAGTTACAAGCATTTGTATATTGCAAACTTTGATAGGTGTAGGACGTACCGTATAGAAATTAGGGCCATTTGAAGTTTTATCAGTGTTTGGTTTGGGACTCAAGGGTAGCATAGCTTTGAGCGATAGCTTAAATTGACAAGAGGCTCGAGTACTTTATTGTTACAAAATTTCAAGGTTTTATGACGCTTTAGTAAAAAGTTACAAGCATTTGTATGTTGCAAACTTTGATAGGTGTAGGATGTACCGTATAGAAGTTAGGGCCATTTGAAGTTTTATAAGTGTTTGATTTGGGACTCAAGGGTAGCATAGCTTTGAGCGATAGCTTAAATTGACAAGAGGCTCGAGTACTTTATTGTTACAAAATTTCAAAGTTTTATGACGCTCCAGTAAAAAGTTACAAGCATTTGTATGTTGCAAACTTTGATAGGTGTAGGACGTACCGTATAGAAGTTAGGGCCATTTGAAGTTTTCTCATTGTTTGATTTGGGAGTCAAGGGTAGCATAGCTTTGAGCGATAGCTTAAATTGACGAGAGGCTCGAGTACTTTATTGTTACAAAATTTCAAGGTTTTATGACGCTCCAGTAAAAAGTTACAAGCATTTGTATGTTGCAAACTTTGATAGGTGTAGGACGTACCGTATAGAAGTTAGGGCCATTTGAAGTTTTATCAGTGTTTGATTTGGGACTCAAGGGTAGCATAGCTTTGAGCGATAGCTTAAATTGACAAGAGGCTCGAGTACTTTATTGTTACAAAATTTCATAGTTTTATGACGCCCCAGTAAAAAGTTACAAGCATTTGTATGTTCCAAACTTTGATAGGTGTAGGACGTACCGTCTAGAAGTTAGGGCCATTTAAAGTTTTATCATTGTTTGATTTGGGACTCAAGGGTAGCATAGCTTTGAGCGATAGCTTAAATTGAACAGAGGCTCGAGGTCTTTATTGTTACAAAATTTCAAGGTTTTATGACGCTCCATTAAAAAGTTACAAGCATTTGTATGTTGCAAACTTTGTTAGGTGTAGGACGTACCGTATAGAAGTTAGGGCCATTTGAAGTTTTATCATTGTTTGATTTGGGACTCAAGGGTAGCATAGCTTTGAGCGATAGCTTAAATTGACAAGAGGCTCGAGGTCTTTATTGTTACAAAATTTTAAGGTTGTATGACGCTCCAGTAAAAAGCTACAAGCATTTGTATGTTGCCAACTTTGATAGGTGTAGGACGTACCGTATAAAAGTTAGGGCCATTTGAAGTTTTATCAGTGTTTGATTTGGGACTCAAGGATAGCATAGCTTTGAGCGATAGTTTAAATTGAGAAGAGGCTCGAGTACTTTATTGTTACAAAATTTCAAAGTTTTATGACGCTCCAGTAAAAAGTTACAAGCATTTGTATGTTGCAAACTTTGATAGGTGTAGGACGTACCGTATAGAAGTTAGGGCCATTTGAAGTTTTGTTATTGTTTGATTTGGGACTCAAGGGTAGCATAGCTTTGAGCGATAACTTAAATTGACAAGAGGCTCGAGGTCTTTATTGTTACAAAATTTTAAGGTTGTATGACGCTCCAGTAAAAAGTTACAAGCATTTGTATGTTGCCAACTTTATAGGTGTAGGACGTACCGTATAGAAGTTAGCGCCATTTGCAGTTTTATCAGTGTTTGATTTGGGACTCAAGGGTAGCATAGCTTTGAGCGATAGCTTAAATTGACAAGAGGCTCGAGTACTTTATTGTTACAAAATTTCAAGGTTTTATGACGCTCCAGTAACAAGTTACAAGCATTTGTATGTTGCAAACTTTGATAGGTGTAGGACGTACCGTATAGAAGTTAGGGCCATTTGAAGTTTTATCAGTGTTTGATTTGGGACTCAAGGGTAGCATAGCTTTGAGCGATAGCTTAAATTGACAAGAGGCTCGAGTACTTTATTGTTACAAAATTTCAAAGTTTTATGACGCCCCAGTAAAAAGTTACAAGCATTTGTATGTTCCAAACTTTGATAGGTGTAGGACGTACCGTATAGAAGTTAGGGCCATTTGAAGTTTTATCATTGTTTGATTTGGGACTCAAGGGTAGCATAGCTTTGAGCGATAGCTTAAATTGAACAGAGGCTCGAGGTCTTTATTGTTACAAAATTTCAAGGTTTTATGACGCTCCAGTAAAAAGTTACAAGCATTTGTATGTTGCAAACTTTGTTAGGTGTAGGACGTACCGTATAGAAGTTAGGGCCATTTGAAGTTTTATCATTGTTTGATTTGGGACTCAAGGGTAGTATAGCTTTGAGCGATAGCTTAAATTGACAAGAGGCTCGAGGTCTTTATTATTACAAAATTTCAAAGTTTTATGACGCTCCAGTAAAAAGTTACAAGCATTTGTATGTTGCAAACTTTGATAGGTGTCGGACGTACCGTATAGAAGTTAGGGCCATTTGAAGTTTTCTCATTGTTTGATTTGGGACTCAAGGGTAGCATAGCTTTGAGCGATAGCTTAAATTGACGAGAGGCTCGAGTACTTTATTGTTACAAAATTTCAAGGTTTTATGACGCTCCAGTAAAAAGTTACAAACATTTGTATGTTGCAAACTTTGATAGGTGTAGGACGTACCGTATAGAAGTTAGGGGCATTTGAAGTTTTATCAATGTTTGATTTGGGACTCAAGGGTAGTATAGCTTTGAGCGATAGCTTAAATTGACAAGAGGCTCGAGGTCTTTATTATTACAAAATTTCAATGTTTTATGACGCTCCAGTAAAAAGTTACAAGCATTTGTATGTTGCAAACTTTGATAGGTGTCGGACGTACCGTATAGAAGTTAGGGCCATTTGAAGTTTTATCAATGTTTGATTTGGGACTCAAGGGTAGCATAGCTTTGAGCGATAGTTTAAATTGAGAAGAGGCTCGAGTACTTTATTGTTACAAAATTTCAAAGTTTTATGACGCTCCAGTAAAAAGTTACAAGCATTTGTATGTTCCAAACTTTGATAGGTGTAGGACGTACCGTATAGAAGTTAGGGCCATTTGAAGTTTTATCATTGTTTGATTTGGGACTCAAGGGTAGCATAGCTTTGAGCGATAGCTTAAATTGAACAGAGGCTCGAGGTCTTTATTGTTACAAAATTTCAAGGTTTTATGACGCTCCAGTAAAAAGTTACAAGCATTTGTATGTTGCAAACTTTGTTAGGTGTAGGACGTACCGTATAGAAGTTAGGGCCATTTGAAGTTTTATCATTGTTTGATTTGGGACTCAAGGGTAGTATAGCTTTGAGCGATAGCTTAAATTGACAAGAGGCTCGAGGTCTTTATTGTTACAAAATTTCAAGGTTGTATGACGCTCCAGTAAAAAGTTACAAGCATTTGTATGTTGCCAACTTTGATAGGTGTAGGACGTACCGTATAGCAGTTAGGGCCATTTGCAGTTTTATCAGTGTTTGATTTGGGACTCAAGGATAGCATAGCTTTGAGCGATAGTTTAAATTTAGAAGAGGCTCGAGTACTTTATTGTTACAAAATTTCAAAGTTTTATGACGCTCCAGTAAAAAGTTACAAGCATTTGTATGTTTGCAAACTTTGATAGGTGTAGGACGTACCGTATAGAAGTTAGGGCCACTTGAAGTTTTATCAGTGTTTGATTTATGACTCAAGGATAGCATAGCTTTGAGCGATAGTTTAAATTGAGAAGAGGCTCGAGTACTTTATTGTTACAAAATTTCAAAGTTTTATGACGCTCCAGTAAAAAGTTACAAGCATTTGTATGTTGCAAACTTTGATAGGTGTCGGACGTACCGTATAGAAGTTAGGGCCATTTGAAGTTTTCTCATTGTTTGATTTGGGACTCAAGGGTAGCATAGCT
This sequence comes from Clusia tigrina, assembly GCA_920105625.2. Taxonomy (NCBI): domain Eukaryota; kingdom Metazoa; phylum Arthropoda; class Insecta; order Diptera; family Clusiidae; genus Clusia; species Clusia tigrina. The sequence continues at coordinate 3,121,837 of CAKKTE020000011.1, read as the reverse complement.
TTGAGCGATAGCTTAAATTGACGAGAGGCTCGAGTACTTTATTGTTACAAAATTTCAAGGTTTTATGACGCTCCAGTAAAAAGTTACAAACATTTGTATGTTGCAAACTTTGATAGGTGTAGGACGTACCGTATAGAAGTTAGGGGCATTTGAAGTTTTATCAATGTTTGATTTGGGACTCAAGGGTAGCATAGCTTTGCGCGATAGCTTAAATTGAACAGAGGCTCGAGTACTTTATTGTTACAAAATTTCAAGGTTTTATGACGCTCCAGTAACAAGTTACAAGCATTTGTATGTTGCAAACTTTGATAGGTGTAGGACTTACCGTATAGAAGTTAGGGCCATTTGAAGTTTTATCAATGTTTGATTTGGGACTCAAGGGTAGCATAGCTTTGAGCGATAGTTTAAATTGAGAAGAGGCTCGAGTACTTTATTGTTACAAAATTTCAAAGTTTTATGACGCTCCAGTAAAAAGTTACAAGCATTTGTATGTTTGCAAACTTTGATAGGTGTAGGACGTACCGTATAGAAGTTAGGGCCACTTGAAGTTTTATCAGTGTTTGATTTGGGACTCAAGGATAGCATAGCTTTGAGCGATAGTTTAAATTGAGAAGAGGCTCGAGTACTTTATTGTTACAAAATTTCAAAGTTTTATGACGCTCCAGTAAAAAGTTACAAGCATTTGTATGTTGCAAACTTTGATAGGTGTAGGACGTACCGTATAGAAGTTAGGGCCATTTGAAGTTTTCTCATTGTTTGATTTGGGACTCAAGGGTAGCATAGCTTTGAGCGATAGCTTAAATTGACGAGAGGCTCGAGTACTTTATTGTTACAAAATTTCAAGGTTTTATGACGCTCCAGTAAAAAGTTACAAACATTTGTATGTTGCAAACTTTGATAGGTGTAGGACGTACCGTATAGAAGTTAGGGGCATTTGAAGTTTTATCAATGTTTGATTTGGGACTCAACGGTAGCATAGCTTTGAGCGATAGCTTAAATTGACAAGAGGCTCGAGTACTTTATTGTTACAAAATTTCAAAGTTTTATGACGCCCCAGTAAAAAGTTACAAGCATTTGTATGTTCCAAACTTTGATAGGTGTAGGACGTACCGTATAGAAGTTAGGGCCATTTGAAGTTTTATCAGTGTTTGATTTGGGACTCAAGGGTAGCATAGCTTTGAGCGATAGCTTAAATTGAACAGAGGCTCGAGTACTTTATTGTTACAAAATTTCAAGGTTTTATGACGCTCCAGTAAAAAGTTACAAGCATTTGTATGTTGCAAACTTTGATAGGTGTAGGACGTACCGTATAGAAGTTAGGGCCATTTGAAGATTTATCAGTGTTTGATTTGGGACTCAAGGGTAGCATAGCTTTGAGCGATAGCTTAAATTGACACGAGGCTCGAGTACTTTATTGTTACAAAATTTCATAGTTTTATGACGCCCCAGTAAAAAGTTACAAGCATTTGTATGTTCCAAACTTTGATAGGTGTAGGACGTAGCGTCTAGAAGTTAGGGCCATTTAAAGTTTTATCATTGTTTGATTTGGGACTCAAGGGTAGCATAGCTTTGAGCGATAGCTTAAATTGAACAGAGGCTCGAGGTCTTTATTGTTACAAAATTTCAAGGTTTTATGACGCTCCAGTAAAAAGTTACAAGCATTTGTATGTTGCAAACTTTGTTAGGTGTAGGACGTACCGTATAGAAGTTAGGGCCATTTGAATTTTTATCATTGCTTGATTTGGGACTCAAGGGTAGCATAGCTTTGAGCGATAGCTTAAATTGACAAGAGGCTCGAGGTCTTTATTGTTACAAAATTTTAAGGTTGTATGACGCTCCAGTAAAAAGCTACAAGCATTTGTATGTTGCCAACTTTGATAGGTGTAGGACGTACCGTATAAAAGTTAGGGCCATTTGAAGTTTTATCAGTGTTTGATTTGGGACTCAAGGATAGCATAGCTTTGAGCGATAGTTTAAATTGAGAAGAGGCTCGAGTACTTTATTGTTACAAAATTTCAAAGTTTTATGACGCTCCAGTAAAAAGTTACAAGCATTTGTATGTTGCAAACTTTGATAGGTGTAGGACGTACCGTATAGAAGTTAGGGCCATTTGAAGTTTTGTTATTGTTTGATTTGGGACTCAAGGGTAGCATAGCTTTGAGCGATAACTTAAATTGACAAGAGGCTCGAGTACTTTATTGTTACAAAATTTCAAGGTTTTATGACGCTCCAGTAAAAAGTTACAAGCATTTGTATGTTTGCAAACTTTGATAGGTGTAGGACGTACCTTATAGAAGTTAGGGCCATTTGAAGTTTTATCAGTGTTTGATTTGGGACTCAAGGATAGCATAGCTTTGAGCGATAGTTTAAATTGAGAAGAGGCTCGAGTACTTTATTGTTACAAAATTTCAAAGTTTTATGACGCTCCAGTAAAAAGTTACAAGCATGTGTATGTTGCAAACTTTGATAGGTGTAGGACGTACCGTATAGAAGTTAGGGCCATTTGAAGTTTTCTCATTGTGTGATTTGGTACTCAAGGGTAGCATAGCTTTGAGCGATAGCTTAAATTGACGAGAGGCTCGAGTACTTTATTGTTACAAAATTTCAAAGTTTTATGACGCTCCAGTAAAAAGTTACAAGCATTTGTATGTTGCAAACTTTGATAGGTGTAGGACGTACCGTATAGAAGTTAGGGCCATTTGAAGTTTTATCAATGTTTGATTTGGGACTCAAGGGTAGCATAGCTTTGAGCGATAGTTTAAATTGAGAAGAGGCTCGAGTACTTTATTGTTACAAAATTTCAAAGTTTTATGACGCTCCAGTAAAAAGTTACAAGCATTTGTATGTTTGCAAACTTTGATAGGTGTAGGACGTACCGTATAGAAGTTAGGGCCACTTGAAGTTTTATCAGTGTTTGATTTGGGACTCAAGGATAGCATAGCTTTGAGCGATAGTTTAAATTGAGAAGAGGCTCGAGTACTTTATTGTTACAAAATTTCAAAGTTTTATGACGCTCCAGTAAAAAGTTACAAGCATTTGTATGTTGCAAACTTTGATAGGTGTAGGACGTACCGTATAGAAGTTAGGGCCATTTGAAGTTTTCTCATTGTTTGATTTGGGACTCAAGGGTAGCATAGCTTTGAGCGATAGCTTAAATTGACGAGAGGCTCGAGTACTTTATTGTTACAAAATTTCAAGGTTTTATGACGCTCCAGTAAAAAGTTACAAACATTTGTATGTTGCAAACTTTGATAGGTGTAGGACGTACCGTATAGAAGTTAGGGGCATTTGAAGTTTTATCAATGTTTGATTTGGGACTCAACGGTAGCATAGCTTTGAGCGATAGCTTAAATTGACAAGAGGCTCGAGTACTTTATTGTTACAAAATTTCAAAGTTTTATGACGCCCCAGTAAAAAGTTACAAGCATTTGTATGTTCCAAACTTTGATAGGTGTAGGACGTACCGTATAGAAGTTAGGGCCATTTGAAGTTTTATCATTGTTTGATTTGGGACTCAAGGGTAGCATAGCTTTGAGCGATAGCTTAAATTGAACAGAGGCTCGAGTACTTTATTGTTACAAAATTTCAAGGTTTTATGACGCTCCAGTAAAAAGTTACAAGCATTTGTATGTTGCAAACTTTGATAGGTGTAGGACGTACCGTATAGAAGTTAGGGCCATTTGAAGATTTATCAGTGTTTGATTTGGGACTCAAGGGTAGCATAGCTTTGAGCGATAGCTTAAATTGACACGAGGCTCGAGTACTTTATTGTTACAAAATTTCAAAGTTTTATGACGCCCCAGTAAAAAGTTACAAGCATTTGTATGTTCCAAACTTTGATAGGTGTAGGACGTAGCGTCTAGAAGTTAGGGCCATTTAAAGTTTTATCATTGTTTGATTTGGGACTCAAGGGTAGCATAGCTTTGAGCGATAGCTTAAATTGAACAGAGGCTCGAGGTCTTTATTGTTACAAAATTTCAAGGTTTTATGACGCTCCAGTAAAAAGTTACAAGCATTTGTATGTTGCAAACTTTGTTAGGTGTAGGACGTACCGTATAGAAGTTAGGGCCATTTGAAGTTTTATCATTGTTTGATTTGGGACTCAAGGGTAGCATAGCTTTGAGCGATAGCTTAAATTGACAAGAGGCTCGAGGTCTTTATTGTTACAAAATTTTAAGGTTGTATGACGCTCCAGTAAAAAGCTACAAGCATTTGTATGTTGCAAACTTTGATAGGTGTAGGACGTACCGTATAAAAGTTAGGGCCATTTGAAGTTTTATCAGTGTTTGATTTGGGACTCAAGGATAGCATAGCTTTGAGCGATAGTTTAAATTGAGAAGAGGCTCGAGTACTTTATTGTTACAAAATTTCAAAGTTTTATGACGCTCCAGTAAAAAGTTACAAGCATGTGTATGTTGCAAACTTTGATAGGTGTAGGACGTACCGTATAGAAGTTAGGGCCATTTGAAGTTTTCTCATTGTGTGATTTGGTACTCAAGGGTAGCATAGCTTTGAGCGATAGCTTAAATTGACGAGAGGCTCGAGTACTTTATTGTTACAAAATTTCAAAGTTTTATGACGCTCCAGTAAAAAGTTACAAGCATTTGTATGTTGCAAACTTTGATAGGTGTAGGACGTACCGTATAGAAGTTAGGGCCATTTGAAGTTTTATCAATGTTTGATTTGGGACTCAAGGGTAGCATAGCTTTGAGCGATAGTTTAAATTGAGAAGAGGCTCGAGTACTTTATTGTTACATAATTTCAAAGTTTTATGACGCTCCAGTAAAAAGTTACAAGCATTTGTATGTTTGCAAACTTTGATAGGTGTAGGACGTACCGTATAGAAGTTAGGGCCACTTGAAGTTTTATCAGTGTTTGATTTGGGACTCAAGGATAGCATAGCTTTGAGCGATAGTTTAAATTGAGAAGAGGCTCGAGTACTTTATTGTTACAAAATTTCAAAGTTTTATGACGCTCCAGTAAAAAGTTACAAGCATTTGTATGTTGCAAACTTTGATAGGTGTAGGACGTACCGTATAGAAGTTAGGGCCATTTGAAGTTTTCTCATTGTTTGATTTGGGACTCAAGGGTAGCATAGCTTTGAGCGATAGCTTAAATTGACGAGAGGCTCGAGTACTTTATTGTTACAAAATTTCAAGGTTTTATGACGCTCCAGTAAAAAGTTACAAACATTTGTATGTTGCAAACTTTGATAGGTGTAGGACGTACCGTATAGAAGTTAGGGGCATTTGAAGTTTTATCAATGTTTGATTTGGGACTCAACGGTAGCATAGCTTTGAGCGATAGCTTAAATTGACAAGAGGCTCGAGTACTTTATTGTTACAAAATTTCAAAGTTTTATGACGCCCCAGTAAAAAGTTACAAGCATTTGTATGTTCCAAACTTTGATAGGTGTAGGACGTACCGTATAGAAGTTAGGGCCATTTGAAGTTTTATCATTGTTTGATTTGGGACTCAAGGGTAGCATAGCTTTGAGCGATAGCTTAAATTGAACAGAGGCTCGAGGTCTTTATTGTTACAAAATTTCAAGGTTTTATGACGATCCAGTAAAAAGTTACAAGCATTTGTATGTTGCAAACTTTGATAGGTGTAGGATGTACCGTATAGAAGTTAGGGCCATTTGAAGTTTTTTCAGTGTTTGATTTGGGACTCAAGGGTAGCATAGCTTTGAGCGATAGCTTAAATTGACAAGAGGCTCGAGTACTTTATTGTTACAAAATTTCAAGGTTTTATGACGCTCCAGTAAAAAGTTACAAGCATTTGTATGTTGCAAACTTTGATAGGTGTAGGACGTACCGTATAGAAGTTAGGGCCATTTGAAGTTTTCTCATTGTTTGATTTGGGAGTCAAGGGTAGCATAGCTTTGAGCGATAGCTTAAATTGACGAGAGGCTCGAGTACTTTATTGTTACAAAATTTCAAGGTTTTATGACGCTCCAGTAAAAAGTTACAAGCATTTGTATGTTGCAAACTTTGATAGGTGTAGGACGTACCGTATATAAGTTAGGGCCATTTGAAGATTTATCAGTGTTTGATTTGGGACTCAAGGGTAGCATAGCTTTGAGCGATAGCTTAAATTGACACGAGGCTCGAGTACTTTATTGTTACAAAATTTCATAGTTTTATGACGCCCCAGTAAAAAGTTACAAGCATTTGTATGTTCCAAACTTTGATAGGTGTAGGACGTACCGTATAGAAGTTAGGGCCATTTGAAGTTTTCTCATTGTTTGATTTGGGAGTCAAGGGTAGCATAGCTTTGAGCGATAGCTTAAATTGACACGAGGCTCGAGTACTTTATTGTTACAAAATTTCAAGGTTTTATGACGATCCAGTAAAAAGTTACAAGCATTTGTATGTTGCAAACTTTGATAGGTGTAGGATGTACCGTATAGAAGTTAGGGCCATTTGAAGTTTTTTCAGTGTTTGATTTGGGACTCAAGGGTAGCATAGCTTTGAGCGATAGCTTAAATTGACAAGAGGCTCGAGTACTTTATTGTTACAAAATTTCAAAGTTTTATGACGCTCCAGTAAAAAGTTACAAGCATTTGTATGTTGCAAACTTTGATAGGTGTAGGACGTACCGTATAGAAGTTAGGGCCATTTGAAGTTTTCTCATTGTTTGATTTGGGAGTCAAGGGTAGCATAGCTTTGAGCGATAGCTTAAATTGACGAGAGGCTCGAGTACTTTATTGTTACAAAATTTCAAGGTTTTATGACGCTCCAGTAAAAAGTTACAAGCATTTGTATGTTGCAAACTTTGATAGGAGTAGGACGTACCGTATAGAAGTTAGGGCCATTTGAAGATTTATCAGTGTTTGATTTGGGACTCAAGGGTAGCATAGCTTTGAGCGATAGCTTAAATTGACACGAGGCTCGAGTACTTTATTGTTACAAAATTTCATAGTTTTATGACGCCCCAGTAAAAAGTTACAAGCATTTGTATGTTCCAAACTTTGATAGGTGTAGGACGTAGCGTCTAGAAGTTAGGGCCATTTAAAGTTTTATCATTGTTTGATTTTGGACTCAAGGGTAGCATAGCTTTGAGCGATAGCTTAAATTGAACAGAGGCTCGAGGTCTTTATTGTTACAAAATTTCAAGGTTTTATGACGCTCCAGTAAAAAGTTACAAGCATTTGTATGTTGCAAACTTTGTTAGGTGTAGGACGTACCGTATAGAAATTAGGGCCATTTGAAGTTTTATCATTGTTTGATTTGGGACTCAAGGGTAGCATAGCTTTGAGCGATAGCTTAAATTGACAAGAGGCTCGAGGTCTTTATTGTTACAAAATTTTAAGGTTGTATGACGCTCCAGTAAAAAGCTACAAGCATTTGTATGTTGCCAACTTTGATAGGTGTAGGACGTACCGTATAAAAGTTAGGGCCATTTGAAGTTTTATCAGTGTTTGATTTGGGACTCAAGGATAGCATAGCTTTGAGCGATAGTTTAAATTGAGAAGAGGCTCGAGTACTTTATTGTTACAAAATTTCAAAGTTTTATGACGCTCCAGTAAAAAGTTACAAGCATTTGTATGTTGCAAACTTTGATAGGTGTAGGACGTACCGTATAGAAGTTAGGGCCATTTGAAGTTTTGTTATTGTTTGATTTGGGACTCAAGGGTAGCATAGCTTTGAGCGATAACTTAAATTGACAAGAGGCTCGAGTACTTTATTGTTACAAAATTTCAAGGTTTTATGACGCTCCAGTAAAAAGTTACAAGCATTTGTATGTTTGCAAACTTTGATAGGTGTAGGACGTACCGTATAGAAGTTAGGGCCATTTGAAGTTTTATCAGTGTTTGATTTGGGACTCAAGGATAGCATAGCTTTGAGCGATAGTTTAAATTGAGAAGAGGCTCGAGTACTTTATTGTTACACAATTTCAAAGTTTTATGACGCTCCAGTAAAAAGTTACAAGCATGTGTATGTTGCAAACTTTGATAGGTGTAGGACGTACCGTATAGAAGTTAGGGCCATTTGAAGTTTTCTCATTGTGTGATTTGGGACTCAAGGGTAGCATAGCTTTGAGCGATAGCTTAAATTGACGAGAGGCTCGAGTACTTTATTGTTACAAAATTTTAAAGTTTTATGACGCTCCAGTAAAAAGTTACAAGCATTTGTATGTTGCAAACTTTGATAGGTGTAGGACGTACCGTATAGAAGTTAGGGGCATTTGAAGTTTTATCAATGTGTGATTTGGGACTCAACGGTAGCATAGCTTTGAGCGATAGCTTAAATTGACAAGAGGCTCGAGTACTTTATTGTTACAAAATTTCAAGGTTTTATGACGCTCCAGTAAAAAGTTACAAGCATTTGTATGTTGCAAACTTTGATAGGTGTAGGAAGTACCGTATAGAAGTTAGGGGCATTTGAAGTTTTATCAATGTTTGATTTGGGACTCAACATAGCTCAGCATAGCTTTGAGCTATAGCTTAAATTGACAAGAGGCTCGAGTACTTTATTGTTTCAAAATTTCAAGGTTTTATGACGCTCCAGTAAAAAGTTACAAGCATTTGTATGTTGCAAACTTTGATAGGTGTAGGACGTACCGTATAGAAGTTAGGGCCATTTGAAGTTTTCTCATTGTTTGATTTGGGACTCAAGGGTAGCATAGCTTTGAGCGATAGCTTAAATTGACGAGAGGCTCGAGTACTTTATTGTTACAAAATTTCAAAGTTTTATGACGCTCCAGTAAAAAGCTACAAACATTTGTATGTTGCAAACTTTGATAGGTGTAGGATGTACCGTATAGAAGTTAGGGGCATTTGAAGTTTTGTCAATGTTTGATTTGGGACTCAACGGTAGCATAGCTTTGAGCGATAGCTTAAATTGACAAGAGGCTCGAGTACTTTATTGTTACAAAATTTCAAGGTTTTATGACGCTCCAGTAACAAGTTACAAGCATTTGTATGTTGCAAACTTTGATAGGTGTAGGACGTACCGTATAGAAGTTAGGGCCATTTGAAGTTTTATCAGTGTTTGATTTGGGACTCAAGGGTAGCATAGCTTTGAGCGATAGCTTAAATTGACAAGAGGCTCGAGTACTTTATTGTTACAAAATTTCAAAGTTTTATGACGCCCCAGTAAAAAGTTACAAGCATTTGTATGTTCCAAATTTTGATAGGTGTAGGACGTACCGTATAGAAGTTAGGGCCATTTGAAGTTTTATCAGTGTTTGATTTGAGACTCAAGGATAGCATAGCTTTGAGCGATAGTTTAAATTGAGAAGAGGCTCGAGTACTTTATTGTTACAAAATTTCAAAGTTTTATGACGCTCCAGTAAAAAGTTACAAGCATTTGTATGTTGCAAACTTTGATAGGTGTAGGACGTACCGTATAGAAGTTAGGGCCATTTGAAGTTTTGTTATTGTTTGATTTGGGACTCAAGGGTAGCATAGCTTTGAGCGATAGCTTAAATTGAACAGAGGCTCGAGGTCTTTATTGTTACAAAATTTCAAGGTTTTATGACGCTCCAGTAAAAAGTTACAAGCATTTGTATGTTGCAAACTTTGTTAGGTGTAGGACGTACCGTATAGAAATTAGGGCCATTTGAAGTTTTATCATTGTTTGATTTGGGACTCAAGGGTAGCAT